>CM046945.1:59778867-60463912 GCA_025698515.1 Gossypium sturtianum | reverse complement strand
TATTCAAATTAAGCTTATTTAAACACCATTACACTCAATTTAGTCTAAAAACACATAAATGGACAAATTACAATTTTACCCCTAACATTTCACACTTTTTACAATTTAGTACTTTTTGCACAAAACACAAAATACACAAAATTTGATTATACACCTTAAGGGAAGAATATTCCTAGCCCTCATACAAGTCCATAAATTTCATTTATTTCACATTTTAGTCCCTCAAAAATTTATTTTTGCAATTTAGTCCAAATTACTCAATTTCATCAAAAATTCAAAGACAAAACTTGTTAATCTAACACATATATTTCATATTTCATCATCAAACATCAAAAACCACAAGGTATCATCAATGGAAAAACATAAAATCATCATCAAAATCACAAATTGAGACATGGGTTTTGAAGTACACTAAGCAACGATCTCAAAAACATAAAAATTATCAAAAACCGAACAAAGACGAACCTTTAATCAAGCTTCTTATTCTTGGCCGAATGCTAGGTTTCCTTTTCTTTCTTTCTTTTAGTTTCGACTAGCTTAAGAAGATGAAGAAAATGGTTTTATTTTATGTTATTTTATCATATATTATAAGATATATTTACTTTACTATTTTAACCTTTTACTTTAAATAAATATAACATATATTTTAAGGTAAATTTTGGCACAAACCGTCCACTATCTTCTAAAATGGGCTAATTTCCCTTTAAGGACCCCATATTAAAAAGCCACTATCAAATTGGTACTTTACACTTTAGTTTGTAACTTTTATATTTTACGCGATTAAGTCCTTTTATTTAATCGGGCACCTAAACGACAAAATTAAGTCACGAAAATTTAACACCAACAAATTCACACATAATAAACACGAAAAATAATTTTAAAATATTTTTTGGACTCAGATTTGTGGTCCCGAAACCACTATTCCGATTAGGGTCAAAATCGGGCTGTTACAGTATAACTTGTTAGGGTCGCATGGTCGCTTGACGACTGTGGATCCATCGATGGCTTTAAGCCGATTATGAGATTGGCAGCTCTGCTGCAATATTGGTTAGTGTCGCAACCGGTGCTACATAAGGAGTGTAGGGATGGGTGGGTCGATTAAATCCCCACAGGAGTGTAGGGTTGGAAGGGATTCGGAGTGCAGGGTTGGTTGGGCATTTGTACATTGCATGATCTGATTTGATTGAGAAATGGGCTCAAACCCAACTGAGGCTATTATAGGCTAAGGCCCAAAAGCCACCGTTACTGTGTTGGGCTTAGGCCCACATTGATTACTGTAATGTGCTTAGGCCCGGATTGATGTAATGCATGCTTTATGATCGATGAGGGTTGTACACACTGAGTTTTCGTAAACTCACCCCCTCTTTTTAATTTTTTAAGAAATCCTTAGTAAGCGGTTCGATGTACGGGAGGACTCGGAGGTGGCCACACTACGAACAGCTTTAAATTTTAGTATTTTATTATACCTTACATAGACCGCTTTCTTATTGGGTTGTAATAAGGCCTCTTTTAATTTCTGGTTTTAATTTGGGATTTTCAGTTTACTAAGTTTTTATCTGTTAAGAGTAGTTCGCGGTTTTCCAAAACAATAACTGTTTTCAAAACACTACGCTTTCGCAACTAAATTTGTAAACATCACGTTTTCGTAAATCAGTTACTTTTAAAATTAGCTTCCGCAACTGAAAAGAAATTTTGGGAATAAACTTAATAATTTTTCTATATACCACGTTTAAAAATAATAATAAACTAATGTAACTAGAATTTTACTCAAGCTTTTAATTAAGAAGGGTTTTCAATGAAAACATGGTTTTCGAAAAACACTTCAATGTGACACGCCAGATTCGGCCATAACGTCTAGGCCGGGTTTAGGGTGTTACAAATTAAATTTAAGCCATATCAATTAAATTAAACATATCAACATCACAAATATTCAAAGACATGTTCATTATAACAACAACAGAATTAAAAAGGATAGGGAACAAGAAGCAAATCTGATGTTTCTCCGTGGCTTGACTGGTTTGCTCCACTCTTCCTTCTTCACTTGTTCTTGTCGAACCGAGGCTTCTATGAACACTTGAGTGCTGCTCCAAATGATGGATGAATGACTCTTTTTCAAGAGGTGAAATCGGGAAGAGGACAAAGGAAAATGGATGGGAAATAAAGAGAGAAAATTGAGAGAGGAGAGAAGAGATGAGAATGTTGTGGTGTGTTGAAATGAGCAGCCAAGGGGGGTTTTATAGGGGTGAGAGGGCTGCTAAAAATAGCCAAAATCAGCAGCCAAAGAGTCCTCCCATGGCTGACCACACATGGGGCAAGTTTGAAGTTTTCAAACTTGCTATATTAAGGTAGGGGCAAATCTAAAAAGGCACAAATAGTGAAGGGGTTTATTTACAATTTGAAAAAGTCTTCAACGGCCATTTTGCAAGCTAATTAATCAGCCAAGCAAGCTGATTGGGTCAGCATGTGGGATGATTTTGGGCTGCCCTGTAACATCCTAGATTAGGGGTTATGCGTTTGTGCATAATTCATGAGTTAGTAGGTTTTGGCAGTATTTGGAAGTGTAGTAAGGGACTTTGAGTTTAATAATTTCGGCTAAGTAAGGATAGTTGCTGAATTATCTTTTATTTAGGATAGTTGCTGAATTATCTTTTATTTTAAGTGATAATTAAAGAGATAAAGCTATTAAAATAGAAGAGTGATGGCCAAGTAAGGGATTCTAGGTTAGTAATATTGGCTATAAAAGGAAAAGAGAGGCCATTCTCAGATTATTTTCTGCTCTTTGAAAGCCTCTGCAAATTCTCTTCACCAAATCTTCTTCTTTTATTTTTGCCAAGCCGAAATACCTTGTGATCTAGTCGAATCCTCCATCTTTATTCTTCCTTCTCTTTTCTTTCTAATCCCTCCAAAAGCCGAAAGTTGTGAGATCATCATCTAGCCATAGCCGAATCTCTGAAGGTTGAAGTGAAGGTGCAATCGATTTCTTCAAGTAAGGAGATCTTTTGGGATTTACTAAGTGTCGACTACAAGGAAGGAGAAGTTCTTTTCCCGAAGGTACACCATAGGCCACGTGTTCCCTAGTTATTCGGTGAGTTTCGAGATTTAAAATCCACAAGGTAAGTGTCTATAGCATTCGGCCAAGGCCATGTTTGGTAAATATATGTGTTCATTAATTATTCAAAAGCCGAAAACTAACCAAGTTAATTGATTCAATGCTTGGCCGAATGCAAGAAGAGTATAGCAGAGATTTCAAGACTTGATTCTTAAGTCAAACGACAACAAGGTAAGTTTAAGTATACTAATCCTACTAGGATTTGGATTTATGGCCGAATGGCTTTTTATTAAAGTAGTAGGTGATTAATCAAATGTAGGGATTAAGGATCTAAGCATTAGATCAAGCTTTTCGGGATTTCAAGACCCTTTCGGTAAGTATGATAAGTTGTGGATATTTGGTTAAGAATTTGTATATTGATGATTAAATTGATTGTTCTGATTAAGTGTGTTGATGGAGGCGAATACCATTCAAGAAGGGAAAGGGAAGGTCCCTATCCCGAAGTTTAAGAAGAGATCTGTCTCGACAGTTAGGGATTGGCCACCGGGTGTGGACCAGCGTCAGAACAAGAAAGTAGGCAAATAGCCGTAGTATCGCCTAGTGATAGCATCGATGATCGAAAGCATAGTTCTCCAAGTGATCGTGTGTGATTAACCCACCGTTTTCGGGGTATATGATATGTATGTGAAATGTGTATGTGTTATGAATATGCTAACTAGTGCAAAGTGGAAATTGTGATAAGGATACCTCAAGGGGTATGTCGATAATCCGTAAGTACCAAACCCGATGATATGTGATTATTAATATGAATATGTGATAATATGCTTGATGAACATGCTCATGCATCATTACATTGTATCATTATTTTATGTGGCATGTGCATGGGTTGGGATATGAAAGAAGGTACGGTGTACTTCGAGTATGTGGTTTGATGTTAGCCTTGAGCTACATCGTGGATTGACGTTGATCGAGGTCACGCTGTGGATTAATTGCGATTTAGTTCGCGTGGCTTGATGAGTGGCTATGTGCCTCATCGTGGTTGATATCGGCTATGTGCCATATCGTGGTTGATGAGTGACTATGTGTCCCATCGTGGTTTTTGATGTTAGCCTTGAGCTACATCGTGGATTGACGTTGACTCGAGGTCACGCTTGTGGATTAATTGCGATTTAGTTCGCGTGGCTTGATGAGTGGCTATGTGCCTCATCGTGGTTGATATCGGCTATGTGCCATATCGTGGTTGATGAGTGACTATGTGTCCCATCATGGTTTTTGGTGTTAGCTACGGCTACATCGTAGATTGGCGCTGACTGAGGTCGCGTTGTGGACTATTGTGCTTAATTGCACGTGGACGGCAAAGTGATTGCCTTTGGAGTGAAAAGGAGAGGGTGATTTGATAATCCCCGTGTGGTGGTAAATTTGGATAAGGGGGTGTGTAGCGGATGGACCCTAGGTTTGGGTTGGGATTCATAATTGCATGATTTCGTATGTGAACATATGTGGAAATGGGCCAAGCCCAATATGATATGTGGATTAATGTAAAAATGGGCAAAGCCCAGTATATGAATGTGGATCGATTGTGGAAATGGGCTAAGCCCAGAGATGTGGAAATTATGTGGTTAACTACCCTATTAGATGAATGTGATATGAATATGGGCCAAGCCCGTAATGTGTTAACATGTGAATATGATATTTGTTATCCGATATATGGGTTAATATGTGGTTAACATGTGGGTGGAATTCAAGGATTAATTACACACCGAGTCCGTATGACTCACCCAATTTTTATTAAACATCGCAGATGATTCGTGGTGATTGGACCGGGTTGGAGTGGATACGAGGTGGCCCATGCAGAAGACATCTTCTTTATTTTATTCATTTATTACTAAGAACTTTTGTTTAATTATTTGTTGTAATAAGGCCCAGCTAAAGTATTTAAGTATTTCTATTTGAGTATTTTTATTATGTTAAAGCAAAGTGACGATTGAATTATTATTTTGAAACCGGTTTATTTTCGCAAAACTATATCCTAAAATGTATCATAAAGTTTTAACCAGACATTTTTATAAACACCACACTTTACTTAAGATTTTAAATGGTCACCGCTTTACAAACTCAACAAGTTGTCATGATTTTATCTTTAGGTCGAATCTTCTCAAACGCTTTTTCGCAGCGGGCATACCGTGATCCGGTCAGGGCTTGTGGGCGGGTTTGGGGTGTTACAAATTGGTATCGAGCCAGTTCAAAACTCGGCCTTGAGGGTTTTGGGTCCAAAATAATTTTTTCAAAGATGGGCTTTTCAAAAGTATGGGCTTTCATAAACTTTTCAGTTATTCTCGCATGGCACTGATCTCTCCTACCAAGTCCACTGTAAGTACTTCTAATTATTGAAGTGACTTGTTTATGTGAATCTGTTATGGGCTTATTTGGGCTCAGAGATTAGAATATTAGGGCTATTGAACCCTAGGGCTAGTGCACTCAAACACATGCATAAGACTTAAGGACTATTAAACAAACTCAGTGAGTAAGTCGCCAGAGCTAGGGTGTGGCAATCAAGTGCGCATGTCTAGGAGTGGATTCAGTAAGAGCTTGGTATTTAAGCAGTCCTAGCGACTCACCTCCTCTTTACTCGAATCCTACCTTGTGCGTAGCTACTGGTTCACCCTAACCAAGAGGACTTAGTCACCTACCAAACCAATGATTAAAACCCGAAAGGGACCGGCCTTACTATTTACAAAAACTTAGTTTCTAAATCTCCAAATTACCCTTTCTGATTTGAAAACACTAAATTAGACTTTGGAAAAATATTTTTTCGAGTTATTCCCGGTTGGCAAAATTACCTAAATACCCCTAGTGGTGAAATTGCTAAAATGCCCCTGGTTTGAATTTTTTTTTTTTTTGAAATTTCCATACTACCACAACTTTTACTGAAATATTCCTACTTTGCAAAAATAATAAATCTCTATTTTGCGAAATTTGATTTAAAAAAATTTACGAAAATGCCCCTGACTTACAAAAGTTACCAAAATGACCCCGATTTCTGAAATTTCTGCAACACCGCTGATTTGGAAAACAAATTTTCAAGATAACCTCGAGTTTTTGTAAATTTTGAAATATCGTTGATTTCTAAGGATTTTCAAATTTACACTGGTTTATTACCAAAATACCCTTATAGGACAAATGACAATTTTTAATGTTTTTCCCAAAAGTGAAATCAGTCTTCAAACGTTTTTCCGCAGTGGCATCTCAAATTCGGTCGTAACGAATGGGCCGGGTTTGGGGTGTTACATGCCCAGTACTCGGTCGGTTCGGTTTTCTCGGTTCAGCTCAACCGGGTCACTTTTCATAATTAATTAATAATAATTTATTAAATCCAAATTAAATTGGATATAAATTAAAATTAATTATATTATGAATTAATACACATAATTTGGACCATCTTAGGCTGAAAAATTAATTCGCCTTGATGCTTCAAAATTGCTTCTCGATTTTGCGCTTCTAGTAGTGTCTGTCGAGCCGTTTTTCGCTTTGTGCAATTCTGTCGAAAATGATCAAAATTAATCAAATTTTATTATAAAATTAATTAAAATTCAACATGTTAATAATTTAAGTACAATTTAATTATTTTATAATTATTATATATTTTTCGACAAGAATTTTATCGAAATTGCATGAATTTGAGTTAAAAAGGGCATGAAAAAGTGTGTATATTTTCGTGTTTCCAGTGATCTAGTTGAAACGAACCTTGTTGAGGTGAGTTTGTTGGTAAGAATTAGGTCTCTCCTATTCTTAATATTGCTAGTAAGTTAAATTTTGGATATTGAGTTACAAGATTATTTATTGGTTAGGAAAGTAATTTTAAACGAGTTGACTCTTGGTCACCAAATTATTAGGGAGAAATTGATTGTCCGACGTTAAGTTAAATATTATAACTAATTTATTCAAGACATTGAAGTTATCCTTGTATCGATAATCGAACTTATGAATCAAATAGAAATTTTACCTTTTTCCCATTGATTTTCTCAAAACATTTAATTGTTGCTTTCTTTGTTTAACTTTTAATTTGAATTTTGTTTTCGATTTTCTAAAACCCATTTTATTTATTTCATTTAGTTTTTTATTTGAGAAATAGAATTATTGTCAATTTCTGTGAATATGATTTTACTTTTTTTTTTTATTAATTTATATTTTCAAGTAAATTTTATTTTTAAAGGTCTCAACAACTTATCAATAATTTCATTCTAGCATATAATATTATAAGTTGTAACGTAAGATTTGACAAACCAAACTGTGCATATAAATTATCCCATCTGAAGCCCAATTTGAAAGAGAGTTATTTGCCATAGCTTCCCACAAGCCAATTCCATTTTAAATATGTTTTTTTATATTATGTATTCCTTTGTGTTTCTAAATGTTGTTACATGAAATTTACAATGTTTTTGTTTATGTGTAATATTTATGTATTCCTTAATTTGTATTTTTATCACATTAATTCAAATTTAATTCTAAAATTATTTATTTAAAATTGAAGTATAATATTTGATATGAAAATTTAGACTCTACAAGTAGGTTTAAGAGCGACATATATTTTCTTTAAACTTATATTTAAAAAATTAAGTATTAAAAAGGGTGAGTACTCTAGTATACTGCCAATGAAATTTAAAAATTCCACAAGCATTTTTCACTTGTCTCTTTTTATATAATTATTTCTTTTTAATTTTTTTACTATAACTTACTTAGAGTTAGCATCACCCCAGCCCTACTTGTTGAATTTTTAAATTCCACTGACAGTATATTCAATAATTTTCTTTTAAAACAATAATTATTTGATATGCTAATGATTCAAAAAATTTAACTCCATAAATAAGATTTAAAAAAAATTAACGTGCCCTGATATTTAAAAACTAAAAATTAAATAAAACGATAATTTCTTGAGTATTAAAAACTTTCCACAACTAAATAATAATGGAGACATTATAGTATTTGAATTGAAATTTAAAAAAAAAATATTAACAATAAATCAAATACTAACATATACATAAATGTGCTCCAAATTAAATGATGGAATCACTCTCTCATTCCTTTGACTTATCATGTCAAGGTTTATCATTTTTTTTTTAAGTTTATTTTTATAAAAGTTGTTTATGTCATTTTATTTTAGTAATTAGAGCATTATAAACATATATTTACTCGCTTATCATTCCACGTGGATTTTGAGACATTTGTGTTTATACGTGTTGTTTGTGTTCTTTTTTTAGGTATGGAATGTTTCATGACTCAATTTAGTGTATAATTAATTTTTTATATGAATTATTATGTATGGATAGTTTTATAAATTTAATTTAAAAAAAAAAAGTGTACTTTTCACATATAATATAAAATAAAGTATTCTAAATACTATATAAAATATTGTATAATGTATACTATTTAAAAACTATATTTTCATACTGTAAAAATACTATATATTGTAGACTTATAAAAATTTTAAAATTGTGTAAAAATTATATAAATAATTTATTATAAATTAATTGAAAAATCTTATCTTTTTACATAATATGTTTTTAAACAATTTTTACTTTATTTTATAAAATAATATATATACTATTGATTTCACAACATATTTTGACTTTCCCCTGAACTCATTTGTATTTAAAAGGATTCAATATGTTAGATTTTAGCTGAATATGAATGGTATTAGTATTTCTGTATCATTGTCTTTCGATAATTTAGGTAAAAAAAAAATCACATTAATATATTTTCTCTGATTATTGTGTAGAAAATACAAGTACTTTTACTTGATGACAAAAATGTATGTTTATACAAATTAATGTATGTATTGTAAATTCTTAATTAATTCACTTTTATGATAAATTTATTAAACGTTTGTAAAAGACTTTTATATTAAATAAAAAATTATTAATTACCGAAATGATAATTTGATCATTTTTAATGATTAATGGTTATGTCAATATATAATTACTAATATCATAATTATTTTTTGTAAATATTTAATACCTAAAAATTAAATTTGTTTCATAATCATAATAAATATACCAATATATATATATATATATATATAAAGTTTTACTAAGACTACGTAATTTGTATGACAGTTGACATATGCCTTTTTAATTAATTGATTATTTATATCAACTTTGTAATAAAAAGTAATTATAATATTTTTCCAACTCAACTTCTGTTTTAAATGTTTAAATACATTTTTAAATTTTAATTAAATAAAACATATAATATTATTGTTATGCTAATAAACAATTTGCTTCAAAACAAAAAAGTCTAGAAATATAAGTTTCACCCTTGAATAATAACGAATTCTCTACCCTAATTTCAGATTATGTATATTTGTATGTAAATATTTTGTAATCTATTCGATTGAATTTTAGTTCGATTGACATTGATATTATTATTAATGTAGGAGAACATGAGTTTGAGTGCGTTGAAGCGCATTTTCCTCCTATTTAAATTTTACTGACCAAATTTGTTTCTAAACCTTGCTTTAATTTTTTTTATCAGTATTAATTTTATAAATTTTTTTGTAATGCTTTATAAAACATAAAAATATAACATTTACAAATTATAATTTTTAATTTTGTTAGATATTTTATATAATTTTTAATGTTCAAATGATGACGTAATTGTGAATTCATATTAGCCACGTATCAAATAATTATTGACCACACCATTTGGTCTCCGTATCAATTTCTATAACTGAAACTAAATATAATCAATAAAAATTTGAGTACCGAATTATATATCAAAGATAAACTTATAGACCAAATAGTATATTAATCTTTTATTATTATCAATGTTTTTAGTGCCATGCTTCTATTCATTTCATAATTTGTATAGTTTATTCTCCTAATTCAATTTAAACTCTACTTTTTTTAAAAAATTTAAAAATGAAATAATTACATCAATCATACATTAATAATATAAATAATATGTTTAACTAAAGATGTAAACTGATTTTGTCCAGTGTCGCGAGTAGACATATTCTAGTGAATATAGCACTCTACTCATAATTTATCATCAATTTTAATCATACTATATTAACTGTTATTTAATAAATTAAAAAATTGTGATAAAAAATTTAAGTATTAAAAATTAAGAAATTTAAATTATATTTATTTGATATATTACTTAAAATTAATTACAAAATATAATTAGATTGTTTGAAAAATATAGATTTTAAATTATAAAAAAATATTTTACATTTTATTCTTAATTTTTAGACATTTCACCTTATTCTAAAAAAAATCAAAATTTTAAACATATAACGTTTTTATATGATAATATAATATTAAAATAAAATAAAATAATTGAAAATATTTTCCACTAAGTGATAAGTATCTTTTTATCTACTTATCATTTTCCATATTTTTTTTGTAGAAACAATTCTATTGACTTGTTTTTATTTTGGATTATCAAATATGTGTAAAAAAGTTAAATCATTGAAAATATTAATTTTGAATTAATTTATGTTTTTCAATGATTTATCAGATAAGACCTTAGTATTAGAGTGTGCTTGATAAATTATTAAATTTTTTAATATTTAAAAATTTAATTTATTTGATAACTCCTATTAAATTTTGCTTAATACAAATTTTTAAATAAAGAAGTGTTTAATAAGGTGAATAAAAATAAATAAATGTTAAGTTAATTTTACTTTTAAGAAGTATATTTATTTGAAATATATATTTGCTAAAATGATAAGATATTCAAATTATTGTTTTTAACTTCTATCTAGGTTTTATATTAATAAAATTAAAATTGTAAAAAAGAAATAGTTTTTAAATTTAGCTATCAAACAATGTAAACCGAATTCAGAATACAAATACTGTTGGGATATTAGCAGCAACTCAACATGCCACACATTCAATATGCATAAAATTTTATGTGAAAAGAAAGAAGAAGATGAGAGAATAGCAACTTAAACTCACAAGTCAATGAAAGAGCTTAGAAACCATTTCATTGATATGCAAATATATACATAGGATACAAAGATTGAATAGTCAAAAAGACTATGGCCTAGTGAACCAACTACTCCCACTAGACTATGACTAATACAAGCTTAAGTTGTACATAAAATAATACTTAAAACATCAGCTATTACATCAAATTAAATCAACATTATAACCTACAAGCTTAGCTATTACATTGCACAAGAATTAAGCTTAGCTTCATAGGAGTAAATCAATCAAAAAAAAAAACAAAATGTAGTCATTGCACTAGGTTCTGGATGACTCATCGCTGTTTGGTTTGTTTGTTGCATTGCAGCCAAAAGTCTAACACTCCTCCTTGGATCAGTATGCAATGCACACCAATTTGATCCTCAAAAGTTCAAACCGTAGTGTACCAAGAGGCTTGGTCAAAATGTCCGCCAATTGGTCTTGTGAGCTACAATGAACAAGGCCGATTTCTCCGCATCGTTCAAATTCCCCGACAAAGTGAAATTTGATCTTAAAATGCTTTGTCTTGCCATGAAATACAGGGTTCTTGGCTATGGCAACTGCTGATTGGTTGTCGACCAAGATTTCTGTGGGCTTTGTTTGTTCTTCATTTAAGTCACATAGGAGTTTTCTCGAGCCAAATGGCTTGATTAACACCGCAGATGTCGCTATGTACTCACTTTCTGTCAGTAGATTGAGCAACGATGCATTTGCTTCTTAGAGCTCCAACAAAATACTCCGTGCCAAGTGTGAAGAGGTGACCGTAAGTACTCTTCATGTCATCTAGCGAGCTCGCCCGATCCACTACGATCGTACCACCTGTCAATTTGAGCTCATTTTTGCTTTCAAATCTAACTCCATGTTTCAAAGTTCCTTTGACATATCCGAGTATTCTTTTAGCAACCTTGAAGTGAACAATATTACAAAGAAAGCATAAATCTTGAAAGAAGACTTACACCATAAGTGATGTCCGGTCGAGTGGTCATTAAGTATAGCAAATGTACCACCAAGCTTCGATATTCTTTCTCATCTACCCTTGCATGCTCTCCACTACTAGTTAATTTTTCTCCTTGTGCAAGTGGTGTCTTGATCGTCTTACGCTTTTGCATGCAAAATTTGTTAAGGATTTTTGATGCAAAGGCATGTTGGTGATGAAGATGCCATGATCAGATTGGCTTACTTCCATTCCAAGGAAGTATGTCATGACTCCTAAATCTGTCATTTCAAAACTTGCTGATCTGTGCCTTGAATTCGTAGAGATTAACTCATCTTTCTTTGCTGTTACAAGCAAATCATCAACATAGAGGATACAATCAGCATGGTTTCTCCTTCGACCTTTTTACATAGAGTGTAGCTTCACTAACACTCTTTCAAACCCGAGCTTGGACGGGTAAGTGTCTATCCTGTCATACCAAGCTCTTGGTGCCTGTTTTAGGCCATACAAGGCCTTCTTCAATTTGTAAACCTTGTCTTCATGTCCTTCTACCTTGAAGCCATCTGGTTGCTCGATGAAAATTTCCTCCTTGAGGAAACCATTAAGGAATGCTGATTTGACATCAAGTCGATGAAGCTTCCATCGCTTTTGAGCAGCCTATGGCACATAATATCTAATGGTGTCCAATCGCCACGAGAGCAAACGTTTCTAGAAAGTCTACCCCATATTGCTGACTATAACCCTTGACCACAAGCCTTGCTTTATGCTTGTTCAAGGAGCCATCTGCATTGTACTTGGCCCTAAATACCCATTTTACACCAATCACCTTCTTATGACTTGGTCTGTCCATCAGCTCCCATGTATCATTCTTGTGAATCATCTCCAATTCGACTTCCATTGCCCTCTTCCCACCGCTTATCCTTGGCAGCTTCCTCAAAATCGAGGGTTCAACTATTGCAACATCACATCTTTGATAGATGTCCGCAATAGCTCTTGTGCCTCTTGTAGGACTTGCCATCAACATCTTCATTGTGAGGCTCGGCTTCACTATTTCAAGACTACTGCCTAGAAGATTTTCTTCAGATCGACTTGTAGTTGAATCATTCCAGCCCAAATCCTCTCTTCATTGAATCGACATCTCTACTCACCAAGACTTTCTTTGTTGCTGGATCAAACACCCTATAGCCCTTGTTTGTATTGTCAGTAACCAACAAATATCCCCGAATGTACCTTCTTCTTTCTAGCTTAGTTCTCTTTTCTCACTGGAATAAGAACATAGCAAACACAACCAAACACCTTCAAGTGTGAGACATTAGGCTTAAGTCCATGCCATGCTTCAAAAGGTGTCATGTTCTTGATAGCTTGTGTTGGCAATTTGTTGAGAAGATAAACTCGAGGTATTGACTGCCTCATTTCAAAACTTGTTAGGTAGCTTGCTTTCAAATAGTAGACACCGCCATGTTCATCACTGCTTACATTTTCTTCTTTCACAAACTCCATTTTGCCGAGGAGTATAAACCGTAGTGAGTGGTGATGGATCCCATTTTGCTCACATATCTTTTGGAATTTGTCGATAGATACTCACGAGCCATTGTCTCATTCTCAAGGCTTTAATTTTGCAACCGCTTTGATTTTCAACTAAAGCCTTGAATTTGTTGAAGGCTTCAAAGACTTGATTTACCTTCAAGAAATAGACATAGCGAGAATCTAGTCGATCATCAATAAATAGCACAAAGTACCTGCTATCATTCAAGGAAGGAGTCCTCATTGGTCCACAGATATCCGAGTGAACCAATTCAAGCTTTCTCTCTGCTCAATGCTTTGTCAATGGAAAGGGTAGTCGACGACTTGTTTGCCAAACTGACAGACTTTCACAAATGCACTCCTTGACTTCAACCTTGCTCAAATCATCAACCAAGTTCAATCTATTCATCAATTCTAATGACTTATAGCTAGCATGGCCTAGCCTTTTATGCCACAAAGTTAGTGCTATCACCAAACTTGTATAGGCCTTCTTCTCAACCATATTCACATCGAGCATGAAGCTCCTATCCGTCATTGCTCATGTAATCGCTTGGCCATATAGATCTCTAACAATGCAGATCCATTTTCAAATGTGAGTGAGTGACCCTTTTCAACTAGTTGTCCAACACTCAACAAATTACGATCTATTTCAGTACAAAGAGTACATCGAGATTACTTTGTTACACAGGCGCCTTTGATTACCACATTGCCTCTCCCTTTGGCTTCAATGAGATCTCCATTGCCTAGTCTCGATTTTAGAGGCAAAGCTTCTATCAAGGTCTTTAAATGACCCTTCATTGGTCGCCATATGGTGCGTGACCACCGCCTACTAGCCACTCTACTTTGGCCTGCTGCTGGTTGTTGCAAAACTTGTTGTTTGTGAAGAGATGCTCCTCCCGAGCTTGAATATCCTCGGCACTTGAGCCTTGACTTGTTGTTTGTGCAGTGCCTTGCCTTTATTTTTTTGCGGACCTTTCCACATGTCCAAACCGTTTGCAACTCCTGCATTGGATGTCCGGTCTATACCAAATATTTTTCTCGAATGTGAGGTCTTTTGGCAGTGTTTGCATGGTGGTAGCCTTCTCTGGCCTGATTCTCTTCTTGACTTCACTTTCTTATCGAGCCATGGTTTCTTACCTTTCTGACTTGAGTCTTCCTTGGTCTTTGCTTGAAAGGCTCCTCGTAATGGTCTTTTGCTGCTTGGCTCTTCTCTGCAAGTGCATAGAGAGAGTTTACCAGTTCAGACAGAGAAATTGTTGTAAGGTCTCTCGAGTCCTCCAATGAGGAGTTTTTTGACTCGAATCTCTCAGGGAGAGTGGTGATCACCTTCTCAACGACCCTGCTTTCACTAAAATCTTCACCAAGCAGCCTTATATTATTGACAGTGGCCATTATTCTGTCTGAATATTGCTTAATAGTCTCAGCTTCCTTCATTTTCAAGTTCTCAAAGTCTCTCCTCAAATTGATCAGCTGCTGTTGCCTTGTTTTTTCAGACCCCATGAACTCCTCCTTTAACTTTTCCCATGCTTGCTTAGAGAATCACAAGCCATGATTCTAGTAAATATTATATCTCGATACTCCATTTTGAAGACAAGCCATGGCCTTGTGCTTCTTGGCTCGTTCTCATCTGTCTTTGTCTCATCTGAGCAATGGTGGGGTTAGCTCTCAATGGAGGTGGTTCGACATCACTTTCAACTGCACTCCAAAGGTCTTGTGCTTGTAGATGTGTTTTCATTTTTACTGACCATATGTGATAGTTCTCGGTGAATACAGTGGTGGAGGTGTCTTTGTGTAACTCATCTTGTTGCAACAGATTCAATGATCTCGATTTCTTCTTTCTTAAGCTTTCTTCCACAAGTCAATAACCAACAATGGAGGCCCTCAAAGATAATTGGCTCTGATTACCATTTGTTGGGATATTAGCAGCAACTCAACATGCCACACATTCAATATGCATAAAATTTTATGTGAAAAGAAAGAAGAAGATGAGAGAATAGCAACTTAAACTCACAAGTCAATGAAAGAGCTTAGAAACCATTTCATTGATATGCAAATATATACATAGGATACAAAGATTGAATAGTCAAAAAGACTATGGCCTAGTGAACCAACTACTCCCACTAGACTATGACTAATACAAGCTTAAGTTGTACATAAAATAATACTTAAAACATCAGCTATTACATCAAATTAAATCAACATTATAACCTACAAGCTTAGCTATTACATTGCACAAGAATTAAGCTTAGCTTCATAGGAGTAAATCAATCAAAAAAAAACAAAATGTAGCTGCTGCACTAGGTTCGGCTGGATGACTACTGCTTGCTGGTTTGCTGTTGCATTGCAGGCCAAAAGTCTAACAAATACACAAACTCAAAAGAAATATTAAAAAAAGACCAAGTTTGGTTATTTATTTTTGAAAATCTGTTATGTACTTCAGTTGCGTATATCAGGCTAAAGTCCAGGAGCAGGAAAAGAATTGTTTCTCAGTGTGTGTGTGTGTTTTTGCTGTACAAGAAAATAATGGTTGGTCTTCCATGCTCAGAGGATAAAGCTTTTGTACCAAACATGTTGACTAGAGGTTCATCAGTTTACATATGTATCTATATATATTATATGATCAGATTCAGTGGCATGAAAGCAAAATTTGGACCAACAATATTCATACAACTAAACACTTGGACCAAATTTTGGGAGTTGGGGTTTCTATGTCCAGATAAAGCTGGTGACAATGATATTGCACCTCCATCAGATCTCCATGCATCATCTACTACTACTACTACTACTACTTTCTTTATCAACTATATAACATATTTTGAGCTCATCCATGTTTTGTTTTAGCTTTTAAGGCTGCCAATCACAATGTTGAAAAAATCCAAAAGGAAAGGTTAAAATAACATATTTATAGTTATTTTATTCAAACAAAGCATGTGATGCCTTTTAATTTCTTTTGTACCAAAAAGCTCTCTTAATTAAAACAGGAAACTTCGGTCTGCTGCTTTAATTAGGCACTTACGTTGAGTTAACTAAATGCATAAAAAGGAAAAGTTGGCAACATTCAAACTACTATTTTATTTCACCCAACCCTGTTTGCCTTACAAGATTAGATATGAAGAGATAACATATAAAAATAGACCAGATTAGACATGAAGAAATCTAATAAATTTTCTGGGAAAAAAAAAAAGTATAATGAAAAAGATTTGGGGTTTAATTCAGTCAAGGTGTACCAAATCCTAAAGTAGAGGCGGAGCCATTATCTGTGAATAATACAAAGTTAAGAGGAGGAGTAAACATTTTGCTTCAAAATCTCCATAAATGAATGAAAGACAACAATACTAATTGAACAGGGCATGTTTTTCCTATTTGATCATAACCTAAAATTAGAACAAAACCAGTAGTTTTTAGGACAAATTATTTATAAGAAGACTCAAGAATCTTTAGGGTCACCAAAAAAAAAAAAAAAAAAAAGCAACAAAAACAAGAGGAAGGCAACAATCAAGTCAGAGCTAGAAGACAAAGATTTATGTTATAATACGTCTAAATATCAATTAACAGATAGAATTAACAATGACAAAATAATTCTCTTTAATTGTTATCCTCACAAGTCATATCCTCTGTTCTCTCCTTCTTTCATCTGCCATCACCAGTAATTAGATTACTAATCACCAAAATGAAAAAATAAAAAAAAGTTAAGCCCCAAATGTAAAAGAGCAGCAAAAACACCATCTATAGCCTGCTGCTTTCTTTCAAATTCAGTAGTGTTTTTTTTTTTCTTTCTTTTCTAAATTAAGATGTAGAAGACCCATTATTAGTAGAAATATGAAGCTGAATACTATCCTCATTGTTGTGCATGTGACTATTGGAATCAAGAGCATTTCCATTATCTTCAATATTGTTGTTGTTGTCATGGCTGTCGTGAAGATTGAGATTTCCAACTGATAATATCTCTTTCTTGCTAAAGGTGTTCTTGTTGTTGTGCATCCAAACCTTGAGAACTCCTCTATTAACCCCAACTTCATAGCAAAACTCTTGTATCAATTTTTCTTCACCCTTTGGCATTCTCCAACCAAGCCTTTCAGCGAAAGCATGCATCTTTTCTTTCTGTTCCTTAGTGAACTTTGTTCTTGACCTCTTTCTCCCACTTGGGTTGTTGTTGTTTATCCTTGACACCGAAGGATTGGAGTTGCTGAGGTGATAATGGTACTCATCCATTGGCCCTGAGTAGGCAGTGCTCAAGGCCAGCAGCATGTGCGGTGCAGAAGAGTAGTAAGAGAATGGCACAGGTGAAGGTGGGGTACGGCTTGGACCTGGGCTATGAGTCGGGCTTGGACTTGAGCTAGGATTAGGTGGGGGTGGGAGGCGGTGGATGAAAGCAGGGCCATCATAAGGGTCACGGCGGTGGAAGTTGCGGTGGCAACCACAGGCAGCACACTTGAAGGAGGCAGGGTCAGTTGGGGTAGCAGAAGGGGTAGGCATGAACTCTCCACAACCATCCAGGGCATGTCCACCCAAGCTAGCTGCATGGTTTTTGAGGCACTCTTTGTAGGAAAGCACCATTTCCTCCTCCTGCTGAGGGTGGTGGTAGATGTTGAGGAGTAATAAAGAGTTGGTGACCTCGGCGCTTGTGGGGTGTGTATCTCTGATGAGGACTCAGCTTGTGGGTTGGTTTTGGTGTTTGATTAGCTCCGTTGGCTAAGAAAAGAATAAAAAGGGGTGAAGCCTTTGACGTGGTGAATTAGGAGGGTGGGGACCTTTTTGTGGGGTTAGGACACCATTTTCCTTGAGGATGTCTACATATTTACAACATAGATCGATGGTTTAAGGATTGTGAACTTAATTATGATGATGTGGTGCATGGCAAAGGGGTGATGATGATGATGAACGAAAACTGATTTTAGATGGTATAGTTTTAATTTTATAATTATCATCATCAATCAATGTTATTGTTATAGCAGTAGCACGAAATTAATAATGATAAAAATGGAGGTAATTAAGAAAGGCATGTCATGGAAGATTTTTCAACCACTAGTCACGTTTCCTTTGCCCTATCTTTAAATTTCTTCCCTCAAGTGATTTTCTGATCAGAGTTAGTTATGAGCAGTAAATAATACTCCACTCCATATGATTCAAGGCTTTGATTTTTCCATTTACACAAAAACCAGACTACGTGGGCAGCGATGAATATGATGCATACACACACTGCAGTCAGATTTGCCATGTGTCTGCCTCACATTTGTCACCTCACAGTTGACTAGGTAACTTGTTTATTATATACTTGAAAGATTCCAATCTCTATACTTTCTTTGTAAGTAAACATCAACATATTTATTTCTTTATATTGCAGAGAATAAAATAACATTTGAATGGGAAATACTTTAATGGTTTTGAATGCAAGGAGGAATTCCAGAAAGGGCTGATAAAAAAGTTATCCATTCCCTTCCTTGTTTTACAACCCAAGCAATGACTCTCATGACTTTATTAATGTTTAAGATAGTTAGTAGAAGGGGTGATTCGGATCAGCTTTGAAAAAGAAAATTATGATTATTTTGGTTTCATAAATCAAACTGAATATCAATAGGTTTATGTGGGGGGGGGGGGGGGTGATAAATACATTGAAGCCTACCATTCAAATAGTGTCCTTTAATCAGCCTATTTTATGTCCAGACAAAAATTAAGGGATTTGGAAATGGATTTTAGGAAGGTTGGGACGGTTTCTATAAAAAAAAATTAAATGTTAAATATAAGGGTAGGTAGGGGCCATTATCATCCTCTTAATCATAATTCTCTGCTTCCACGTGGTGTCTGAAAAGCAATAATATACGGCAAGGCAAGGCCATCAAGTCATGTTCTAATTTTCTTCTACTAACTCGACTATAATAAAGTTAGTCTTTGCATACATTCATCTCTTTTTGTTTTTGGCATTGAGTAAGGATTTTGGTTAAATATAGAAGATGATTAATGAATGCAATTGAAATACTGGTTTAGAGATGTGATATTTTGTCCTTTATGCTTTGCGACTCATCTTAATCCAATTCATATAATAATTCAATCATAGATAAGGAGGCATCAAATTTAAACTATTTCAAACCAAATAAAAAGTTTGATCCCAGCGTGACAAGAGTGGAGTGATGAATATGAATCAAATTATGACCCTAAAACTAAACAGAGCAAAGAATTAGAGTCCAAAACAACTTGAGGAATGTCCTGACAATCATGTCATCATCAAAGAAGCACGCGCATTTGTGCACAATTTGACACAATAAAGTTCAAGTAATGCTCTACCATTGAAACTACATTTTGACCATTTCTTCCATTCCAACCCTTAATCATTTTCATTACAACTTTATACCCTTTGCATTCAGAATGACAGGAGACACCTCACAATGTGTTATTCGTGCTAAACTTCCTCTTTTTTTTCTTTTTTTTTCTTTTCATCTTCCAAACCTTCTTTTTAGAAGAAATATTCTTAGGAAACTATTTTGTAAATTTCAACTTCTGTTATTATCACTTGCAATACTAAATAGTCTTCCACTCACCGCGTCACTCCACCCCCCAAACTTTGTTGCATGTTTTAAGTACAAATATTAAAAGTAATGTTCTTTTATATGAAAATTCTAGCTTTCTAGAATGGAATCTAGCTTTGATTCAAGTTTCTTTTTTCTGTTTATGTCAGCTTTGTAGACTTGCAAAACGCCAACTATATATGATAGTGATGAATGCTGTTTAAATTTCGACTGATTGTGTTGTATGAATTTATGCCAATTATAATTGTTAGCTGCAACGCCTAATGTAATTTAAGGAATACTCAATTATTGAATTTTTTTACCTTCATTACCGCATAAAAGATTAATGGATTTACTATTTGATTACACTAACTAAAGTCATGTACTATGCATATTGAACATTAGTAGGTACATTGAATAAAATTATGTATCTTTAGTGTTCAAAGTATGATTTACTGTTTCAACCTTTAATTATTGATTTTTGAAGATTTTTAACAACTTATTAGATGAAAAAATTAAGCCAAGCAAGGATTGGATTCAATCTTCCCTTAAATACAATATTTGTTTTTCAAAGAATTTGATGGCAAGAAGATTTCTACCGATTATGCACTTTATTGGAAATATTTTAATGACTGTTTTAGTGGAATTAGTTATTGATATTGATTGTAATTGAACAAGCCTTTTATCCATATGTATAGACAATTTATTTAGGTTAGTTAGTACAAGAAAGTGAGAGTACTTTATTTGCTCAATTAGGAATTGTTAAATTTTACGTAAAATATACTGTGTTTATCAGTTTATATCTAAGCTTTCAAGTAAAAAGTTGTCATGTGAGAGTGATTTCGCTCAAAGTATAGAATTGATATTACAGTTTGATGAGTGAGTTGAACTTGAATCACAATTTATCTTTATTATTTAGGTATAAAAAAAATTTGAATTATGTGAACAAAGTTTCAGTATTCATCTCTATTTTTACTATTAATAGTTACTTTCTTCAATTGCAACTCAACGAGCTAAAAATTAGCAAACTTTCAATATGTGTAGCTGCAATACTTTCGCCATCAGAGAAATATTTAGATAAGCAGGAATAAAGTTACTACAGTTTTTTATCCATCTTCCTTTTTGGGATTGTTTTTTTTCTCCTTAAATGAGACCCTGCTAGTGATGTTTATCAGAACAACCAGCAATCAAGAGGGTTATTGTCCTAATAATTGAGGATTCCTTAAAGGGAAAGCACATGTCCAAGTGGCCAGCTGAGCTTAATTGGGGCGGTTTTAAAGACTCAAAGGCAATGGTAAAAAGGCAGAGAGGAGCAGGAAAAATGGACCTTAATTTGATCTGACTTTAATTTCCCTGCAGAAACAACTAGAGTCGTGTCACCAACCATTTTAACCCACAGAACCAGATTCCATGGTCCAGTCTTTTTAAGTGATTGGGCCCCCCACATACAAATATTAAATTAGAGATGCCCCTCACCCTCACTATGCTCTAGGTTTTTGTACATATAGAAATTATCACCACAATTTACAAAGTTTTTATGTTATTTTTGGAGTAATGGGTGGATCATATCAGCATCCACCTAAATGCATTTATTTGCATCTATGAAACATTACTCAAGAAGATAAGATCAGAGAAGTTGAGAAAAAGAAAAATCTTGGGAGGCTGTCAAAACGGAAAAGGGCCATTCATTATAGAGGATAAGAATATTGCATTATCATGATCTATTGGATTTTGCTTTCAAAATTCCTTGTCAGCTTTCATCTAATTTACTCTCTTGATAAAAGTGTCCAAAATCTTGTAACATGAAATTCTCTTAGTGTAGATTTGAGCTAAAGTTCTCTTTTCCTTTTATAGGTGAATTTAATGAGGTTTTTTTAACCCAAACAACAAACCTTTCAATAACTTCCATTCTTTTTATTTGCATGGATAGTAAAAAAAGATGCCATATAATACAAATATATTATCACTATGTTAGCAAACTTTAATTCCAAGTTTCAAGTTCAGTGAATTAAAGTCTCTGTAGTTGCTTTCCTTCAGTGTGAAGCCTTTCTCTGGATGCATCTGTTGATCTTTGAAAATACATTCGTATCTTACTTTGGCGTCTTTACAGTGAAATTTGTTTTGTGTTTCGTCAATTTGGGCGGAGGCACGAGTTCTCTTATGAGGCATGATTAGCTTTGAACATAAGATGGAAAAATTATTTTCTTAAAAATTTAATTTATAAAATTATTAATTCTTCAATAAATTGAAAAATTGAATAATTGAATAAAAATTAAACTTAAGGGAAGAAATTTGTTCTTACCACCTTCTTCGTAAAAATTAAGAACTCCTATAATAAAATATACTAATGAACAAAAGATGGAGTTTTAAAAGGAGGGTTGAAGGCTTTTTGGCTTAGGTTGGGCGGATGGGTGCATGGTAGGGGTCTGCACATGGCAGCTGTAGCGCAAGGCCTTCATGCGACAGTAGGCCACGGCGCGTGCAGCGGTCGGCGCGTAGCAGGACACGGACCCGCTGCTGGGGTGGGTGGGTGTCTTGGGAGATGGTGCGCAGCAAGCACGTGGGCCGGAGGCGCGGCGTGCGTGAGGCCAAGAACTTCGGCGGTGAAATTGAAGCGAAGCAACGCACGAGGTGTGTGCGATATGGCGCCATGCGCGTGTCTTTGAAGTTCTTTGGCCGAATGGTCATTGTGGCTAGGGCTTGCGGCACTTTGATGAGTTGGTGATTTTGGGATTTTAGGTGTTGAATGAATGAGAAAAATAGAATAGATGGATGGATTATATAATGGAAAGAGTAGGAATTAGAGTAGAACTCTTAGAGCAATTTAATAATAAAAATATTCTAATTCTAATTCTACTTAATGTTAACAACAATTAATAATATGCATATGTAATTATCAATTGCTATTAATTTATTAAGATAAACATAAAATAAAATTAATCCTAATCCTAAGCTAAGTTGATAAAAATTAATATATAAATTATAAGAAATATAATTATATATTAAAGTTTATCAATAATTTATAAATATGATATTAAGAAAAATATTTATTCTAGATGCCTTTTTTTTAAATATTTACAAAAAAAGGCACCTAGTTTTTATTATTTACAAAAATAGCAACCAAATTTTAAAAATAATTCAATCAAGTCCCTAGACTTAATGAAAATTTGAAATTGAGTTGCAATTTAAGCCTTGGGTCAAAATTGACCTTTTTATTTGGAAAACCAAAAATTTATTTTTTTAGGGGCTAATTTCTTGGAAAATTATGTAAAAATCAATTCCCAAGAAAGATTGGAGGGGTCACAAGCGGTCCCGCTTAAGTTCCAATCTCCTAGACAGAATTTCTTTAAACATAATAAACCCGAAAATATGCCCTAAATGATTTGTTGAAAACAATAAAATCTAAAGATCAGATAAACTGAACAATATTTGATCTCGTTCAGGTCTTTCTCCGTAGTAATGTTTCAAACGCTGAGCATTGACGTGAAAATTACCTCCCTTACCTTGGAGTTCACAAACTCCGTATGGATAGACGCGATGAATCGTAAATGGACCGGACCAATGTGATTTTAACTTACCTGGGAAGAACTTCAATCTGGAATTAAATAACAAGACTTGCTGACCTGCTTCAAACTCTCGAACTCGAATATGCTTGTCATGCCATTTCTTGAGTCTTTTTTTGAGTAATTTGGCATTTTCGTATGAGAACATTCAGAATTCCTCTAGCTCGTTGAGTTGGAGCATTCGTTTCTCTTTGGCAAGCTTAAGATCCAAGTTGAGTCATCGAAGAGCCTAATAGGCTTTGTGCTCTAACTCCAAAGGTAAATGACCGGCCTTCCCAAAGACCAACCTGTAGGGTGACATTCCTAAAGGTGTCTTGTATGCTGTTCTATAAGCCCATAAAGCATCATCTAGTCTCTTGGACCAATCTCGTCGGTTAGGGCAAACTACCTTCTCAAGTATGCCTTTGATCGCCTTATTTGCTAGCTCAGCTTGCCCATTTGTCTGCGGATGGTAAGCTGTAGCAACCTTATGTTTCACTCCATGTTTATCTAACAACCATTTTAACCACTTATTCACAAAATGTGTCCCTTCATCGCTGATAATAGCTCTTGGGGTTCCGAGTCTTGTGAACACATGTTTCTGCAAGAACTTCATCACAACCTTAGCATCGTTAAATCGGATAAGCTTCACCTCGACCCACTTGGACACATAATCTCATCACTACCAATATGTACTTGTGACCAAAAGACGGAGGAAAAGGACCAAGAAAGTCAATACCCCAAACATCAAACAATTCTACCTCAATGATATTTGTTCGAGGCATCTCATTTCTGTTGGTGACATTTCCAACCCTCTGACATCGATCACAGCTCTTTACGTAAGCGTATGCATCCTTGAATAGTGTTGGCCAAAAGAATCCGACTTGCAATACTTTGGCCGCTGTACGTGTACCTCCGAAGTGTCCCCCACTCGGAGCTGAATGACAGTGGTATAAAATCTTCGGTATTTCATCTTCTGCCACATATCTCCTAATCATCTGATCTGCACACTTTTTAAACAAATATGGCTCTTTCCAGAAATAGTACTTCACACCGTGAAGAAACTTTTTCCTTTGCTGATACATTTTATCAAGCGGCATCAAACCACAAGCTAAATAGTTAGCAAAATCAAAAAACCAAGGAATATTATGGACATGATTTACCTTCAGTATGTGTTCATCTGGAAATGTTTCTTGGATCGGTAAAAGTAGAGAATTTCCCTCTTGTGGTTCTAATCTGGATAAGTGATCCGCTACTTGGTTTTCTACCCCCCTTCGATCTTGGATTTCTAGATCGAACTCTTGAAGTAGAAGCACCCACCGGATTAATCTCAGCTTAGCATCTTTCTTGGCTAATAAGTACTTAATTGCAGAGTGATCCGTATAGACAATCACTTTGGTACCTATAAGATAAGATCGAAACTTGTCGAAAGCAAACACAACAGCCAGTAACTCTTTTTTTGTTACCGTATAGTTCAGTTGAGCTCCGCTTAGAGTTCTACTTGTGTAGTAGATGGGATGAAAAACTTTGTTCCTTTGCTGGCCCAAGACAGCTCTAATTGCGAAGTCACTTGCGCCACACATCAATACAAATGGCAACTCCCAGTCTGGTGTGACGATTATAGGTGCCGTGATTAATCGACTCTTCAAATCATTGAAGGCTTTTAAGCATTCCTCATCAAACTTGAATATCGAGTCCTTCTCTAATAATTTACATAAGGGTTTAGTAACTTTGGAGAAGTCCTTGATAAATCTTCGATAAAAACCGGCGTGACCCAAAAAGCTCCTAACACCTTTTACAGATGTTGGAGGTGGGAGTTTCTCAATAACATCTACTTTTGCTTTGTCTACCTCGATCCCATGCCTCGTTATCCGATGGCCTAAAACAATTCCTTCTCGTACCATAAAATGGCACTTTTCCTAGTTGAGTACGAGATTCGTTTCTTCGCATCGCCTTAGTACCTTAGCTAGATTGGCTAAGCAATCATCGTAAGTATCTCTGAATACTGAAAAGTCATCCATAAAAACTTCCAAGTACTTCTCAACCATGTCAGTAAAAATAGACATCATACATCTTTGAAATGTAGCTGGTGCATTACATAAACCAAATGGCATGCGTCTAAATGTAAACGTACCATACGGACAGGTGAATGTCGTTTTGTGTTGATCTTTCGGTGCTACTGTAATCTGATTATACCCTGAGTATCCATCGAGAAAACAGTAGTAATCTCGTCCTGCGAGTCTATCCAGCATTTGGACCAAGAACGACAAAGGAAAGTGATCTTTCCTAGTCGCCTTGTTCAGCTTCCGGTAATCGATGCAGATTCTCCATCCCGTAACTGTTCTAGTTGGTATCAACTCATTGTTCTCGTTCTCCACGACCGTGATACCTCCTTTTTTGGGCACGCACTGGACTGGACTCACCCATGAACTGTCTGAGATGGGGTAAATTATACCCGCATCCAACCACTTGATAATTTCCTTTTTCACTACATCTTTCATGATGGGATTCAGTCTCCATTGTCCATCAATCGTTCCTCTCTCGCCATCTTCTAATATGATCTTGTGCATGCATACAGATGGGCTAATACCGCGAATATCGGCTATGGTCCATCCGATAGCCTTCTTGAATTATTTCAAAACTAAGATAAGTTTCTCTTCTTATTCAGTAGTTAATTCTGCTGAAACAATCACAGGCAGAGTAGAGGCGTTACCTAAATAAACATATTTTAAGTGTGAAGGTAATACCTTGTGTTCTAACTTAGGTGGCTCTTCAATTGATGCTTTTGGCTGAATGTAATCTCTTTTCTCTAATTCCAAAGATTCAAAATGGGATTGCAGATTAAATCCCTTTTGATTAGCTTCTAGCACAGCTAAGTATTCATCCTCATCTTCATCGTTTGGAGGGTCAGATGTCAAAATTCGCTCCAGGTGGGTCCTCAACACACGCTTGAGTTCCTCTCTACTATTAATTCCTCTAAATCGGATCTTTGCGAGAACAATCATCCATTGTGTCGGAAATCGCATAGACTTAAAGGCGTTAAATGTTACCCGATCATCCCGAACACGCATAGTCAGCTCGCCCTTTTGTACATCAATAAGGGTCCTTCCAGTTGCTAGGAACGGCCTTCCTAGGATAATTGGCACTTCTTTGTCTGCTTCAAAGTCTAGAATTACAAAGTCAGCATGAAAAATAAATTTATCTACACGTACCAATACGTCATCGATTTTTCCTTCTGGATGCGCTAAGGATCGATCTGCTAGTTGAAGTGTAACCGTAGTTGGTCTAACTTCTCTTATCCCCAACTTCCTAAATATTGACATAGGCATCAAGTTGATACTTGCACCTAAGTCACATAATGCCTTACCGCAATATGTTGATCCAATGTTGCATGGTATAGTGAAACATCCAGGATCCTTTAATTTTGGGGGTAGTTTGTCCTGAAGATATGCACTGCATTCCTTCGTCAGAGCTACCGTCTCAAATTCTCCAAGTTTTCGTTTCTTAGACATGATATCTTTCATGAACTTGACATAGTTCAGCATTTGCTTAAGTGCTTCAACCAACGAGATGTTGATGTGAAGTTGCTTGAGTACGTCAAGGAACTTCTTGAATTGAATCTCCGCCCGACCTTCGAAGTCTTTGAGGGTAAGGTGGTGGTGGTTTCATTACTGGAACTGGTTTTTGTTGATTCGTCTTTGGCGGCAATTCTGCACCTAACGAAGTTGTTAGTTGATCAGAGTTAGCTGGTCCTGGGGTTACTTTGTCGGTTTTTGCCGATTCTGGTTCTGGTGAAACTGGGATTTCAGCACTTGGTTGAACTTCTTCTGAATCTTGAGCGTCAGCTGGCTCCTTTCCAACTTCAACAGTTCTGGTCTCTACTATCTTTCCGCTCCTTAATGCCAACGCTTTACAATGTTCCTTCCCCCGATTTCTCGGATTCTTCGTGTCACTAGGTAGAGCACCTTGTGGTCAGTTCCTGAGTTCAGTAGCAAGCTGGCCCACTTGATTTTCCAAATTCTTCAATGTAGCTGCTTGGCTCTGGATTAAGGCATCATTCTTCGCTATGTATGTCTTAAGCAAACTTTCCAAGCTATTGGATGCTTCAGCTTGAACTGGTTTCTGAACTTGTTGAGGGAAACTAGGTAGCTGGGTTGGTCTGGGTTGGGTGTAAGTGGTACTGGTTCAAGCCCCTTGGTTACTCAAGGAAAAATTCGGGTGGTTTCTCCACGATGGGTTATAAAAATTTGATTGCAACCCTTGCCTTCCTCGGTTTTGATTCTGATTACCCATGTAGTATACAGATTCTGGGTTTGACGGACATTCTTCAAACAAATGTCCCTCCCCACAATAGACACAGGCTACATTCTCAAATTGATTCGGCGGCTGTGCTGTAAAACTATTAGACCCATTAGTAGTAAGGTTTTTAAGCATTGAGGATAATGATGATACCTGAGATGCGAGTGAAGTAAGAGCGTCTACTTCATGAATTCCAGTGACTCGTCTTCCTGACGCTGCTCGACTAGTTGGCCATTGATAATTATTGCTGGTAATCCTCTCAATAATTTCATAAGTCTCATTATAAGACTTAGAAAGGAGAGCACCATTAGCAGGGGCGTCCACTACCATCCTTGTGTGAGCGTTGAGACCATTATAGAATGTCTCAAGTTGAATGCAATGTGGGATTCCATGATGAGGGCATTTTCGTAATAATTCTTTAAATATTTCCCATGCCTCATACAAGGACTCGTCATCCATTTGGTGGAAGGCAGTGATCTCGTTCCTCAGCTTAGCATTCTTGCTTGGCGGGAAATACTTCATGAGGAATCTCTCAGCTAACTCTTGCCATGTAGAGATAGAGTTTGGTGGCAATGAATTTAACCAGGCACGAGCTCTGTCCCTTAACGAATATGGGAACAACTTCAATCGTAAGGCATCTTCGGGTACTCTGGCTAACTTAAAAGAATCGCTCACTTCCATAAATAGTCTTAAGTGAATATGAGGGTTTTCGGTAGGCATTCCACTGAATTTGCCCACTGTCTGAAGCATTTGGAACATGACTGGCTTCAGCTCAAATTGTTGTGCCTCAATTTCGGGTCTCCTAATGCCCGGATTAAGATCATTGAACACTGGCACGGCATACTATCGTAAAGCTCTATCCCTATCATCAGCAATAAGGATAGGATTCTGAGCAGTGTTTGCTCCGTTTCCTTGATTCATATTCTCGAAGTTCATCTCTTCGGTCCTTCTCTGGGTTGCTTGTCTTCTTTGTTGTCGAAAGGTTCGTTCTATTTTAGGGTCTACAGGGAGTAAGTTAATAATCTGGTCAATACTCATAAACACCTAAAATAATCACAGAAGAAATTATTAAGTAAGTAAAAATTTTAATACGAAAATAAATAAACCAAAATGAAAAATAGATTCACAAATAATGGCTTTGAAAAACAGTCCCCGGCAACGGCACCAAAAACTTGGAACGGTGAAAATGTGCAAGTGTACACAATCGCAACAAGTAATAAAGTGACAAGCAAATGTTGAGTTATCGTACCCACAGGGACTGTAAAAGACTTATTTATGAAAATGATTTTTTAAACACTTTTGTGAGGGAAAAATATTTGGTTTTGAGAAATGATTAAAAACTAGAAAACAAAGTAAAATAAAATAAAATAAAATAGAGTTCTAATGCACGATTTCAAAAGATGATTTTAATCAAGATGATATAATTGTGTTGGATAAATTACATTTCTTAACTTAGAATCATTAAATTCATGCTTATACTTGTTTCGACAGCTTGGCAACTCCACTGGGGACATAATAAGAGAGTCAAGCCGTAAAATTGATTATTTCCTATCCTTTTGTCTAAATTTGAAAATTCGATTTGAAAAATTATGATCCTTTTTATTGCATGTTGTTCTAATCTTGTAAAGTATTTCTGCATTGCATTGCATGACCGTTGTGGTCACCCCTTTTCAGTGGGAGTGAGAAGCTACTCCTTCGTGAGGTTTTCACCTCCATGCAGGATAGTGAATCACTTTCGGGATACATCCGTACCTATGTCTTCGTGAGATTTTCATCTCCGTGCAGCCATAGGGAAATGTATTCCCCTGAACTGAACTCGGTCCGTATGAGCCTATAATGGGTGAGGATCGAGGAATCTGCTGGTTCAGGTACCTCAACTTTAGAGCTAAACCACATGTAGAAAACCTGAGGGCTTACCTGGAACGGTGAAAATGTGCAAGTGTACACAATCGCAACAAGTAATAAAGTGACAAGTAAATGTCGAGTTATCGTACCCACAGGGACTGTAAAAGACTTATTTATGAAAATGATTTTTTAAACACTTTGGTGAGGGAAAAATATTTGGTTTTGAGAAATGATTAAAAACTAGAAAACAAAGTAAAATAAAATAAAATAAAATAGAGTTCTAATGCACGATTTCAAAAGATGATTTTAATCAAGATAATATAATTGTGTTGGATTAATTACATTTCTTAACTTAGAATCATTAAATTCATGCTTATACTTGTTACGAATAAATCACGGCAACTCAGTAATTTGCTAACTTATGAACATATTTACAAATCAAAAATTCGTTTATCTCTTGTACATATCCCTATGTCAATTCGACCGATTAAACAGATTTATAAAAGTAAACATGTTATTGCACATACATACTTATTAAATTAAACAATCTCTCGCATATTCCTATGTCGATTCAACCGATTAATTCAACCTAATAAGCATATAAAAGACTATGTGAGGTAACAAGGTATCCTTACCTTGAAACAGTTTAATCACAATAATCCTGCAAGTTATGCAAGGCATATGTATCGCCAAATACAATGCTAATTTAATCATCAGCTACCTTAGAAGAATTAAACATGCACAGATTAAGTATTGTGTCCATTAATTACAATTTCAATGCGTTTAAATAATTAATTCTTTAGTTATCTAAACAATTAAAATGCCAGAATAACTTAAGCATGATTTTACTTAATCAAACATTTTACCGAGGCCTATAACAGTATAAACACAAGTTTAATAATTTAAGAGGACGAAATGCAATCAACCCAACACGAATTAAATTCAAGTTAAGCTGATTAAATTAACCAATAGCATAAATATTCATAAACATGTTTGTCAAAACAACAACGAAATTTAAAGACATAGGGAACAAGAAGCAAATCCAGTGTTTCTTCGTGGCTTGACTGATTGCTCCGTTCTTCGTTCTCCGTTGTCCTCGGCTATCAAGGTGGCTTATGAACACTCTAATTGCAGCTCAATGATGGCTGAAGAAGACCTCTTTCCCAAGAGGAGAAATAGGCACTTGAACAAGGAAAAAATGGAAAATGAAAAGTTGAGAGAAAGTGAGAGAGGAGAAGAGAGAATGAGATGTTAATGAGAATTGATGGATGATTTGAATGATCAGCCAAGGGTGGTATTTATAGCTGAATGTGGCTGCTAAAAATAGCAAATCCCATCAGCCAAATAGCCCTCCCTTGGCCAGCCATCTATGTGGCAAAGTTGATGGCTTCAACTTTGCTAAATATGGCATGGGGCAAATCTACAAAGCCACTATATTTGGAGGGGGTTGAATACAACTTTGAAAAGTCCTCAAGGGCTTCTTAGCAAGCTTAATTAATCAACTAATAAGCTGATTTGGGTCAGCATATGGACGGTTTGGGCTGCCCAATTCTTTGCTCGGTTCGGTTCAATCAGTTTGGTTCAACTGATGCGGTTCAACTGGGCCTTTTTCATAATTAATTAAGATTAACTTATTTAGCCCAAATTAAATTGAGAATAAATTAAAATTAATTATATTATGATTAAATATTCATAATTGGACCGTCTTGGGCTGGAAATAAATTCGCCTTGATACTTCAAATTGCTTCTCGGGTTTATTCTTCGAGCAGTGTCTGCCGAGCCAATTTTCACCCTTTGTGCGAATATGTCGAAAATAGTCAAAATTAACTATAAAATTAATTAAAATTCATCACGTTCATATTTTTAGCACAATTTAATTATTTTAGAATATTTAATTATTTTTCGACAAGAATTTAATCGAAACTGCATAAATTTGGGTTAAAAAGGGCATGAAAAAGTGTATAATTTTTTGTGTTTCCATTACCCTAGGTAGAACTATGCCAAACCCTAGTGGTCACCCAGATAGGTGCCGTATTTTGTTATTTATTTCTCTTGTGCTAATGTGTTCTCTTTTGTTTTGATTGCATTGCATTCACATCATAGAAAAGAGGTGTTGATTCAAATTCGATTGCTAAATAGAAGAGTTTGTCATGAGAAAATGGATTTCTTGATAAAGTGATTATAATACGGTCGTCCGAATATGGTCCAAGTAAACAAAACAAGAGAAGACTGATAGTCTGTGAAGGAATACAAGACTTTATTGCCAAAGGATTCAAGCTGACAAAGACTATTCGAGAATCACCACGTCTCGGCTTTCTTGAAGAGGCTAACAAGCATTACGAGGATAAGTGAGTAATGAGTCGCGACCTAAGCAAAAAGGAGCTAGTGGAGGCATCTATTAGAAGTTTGCAAGATTTGACCTTTTTGAAGAAGGGGATTGATGTTTTTGCTTGGAATATGAGGGCAAGGCCACATATGTAATCCGTTTTATGTAAAGAAATTTACTTTCTAGAAAAGTTGTTCTCATGGAATTGAATTCAGAATCAACGCCTCTCTTTCTTTTTGCATTCATTTCATGTATTTGCATTACATCGCATCATATGCATTTAAATCTATAGAAGGACCCTAATTAGTTGAAGTTATTACAGAGAGATAAAGAAGAAAAAGTTAATCTGGAAACTAAACATTGTTACGGTACACGCGCTAAAGACAAAAAAAAATGGACCAAAGACTCGAACAGTTCCAAAGAGACATGCAAGACCAGCTGCAAGAGCAGTTGGCAAAGATCCAACAAGATATGAGGGAACAGATGATGGAGGCCCAAAGGAATATGGTGGCTCAAATGACTCAGCTATTGAATGGGGCAATGGACAAGGGAAAAGGTCCCATGACTAATACTGGAGAAGATAATGAGGATTATCCTCCGGGTTTTACCCTACCGCATACACAAACACAACTTGAAGCATATCCTCGAAGGCCATCTGTTACAATTAGGCCTCAACAAGGTCAAGCTGATACTGGGGTGCCCATGAATTTCCAAGTTGGTTAAGGATCTAACCCAGGAGATAACCCTGCTAATCCTGTTATCCATGATTTAGATATAGCGGAGAGGGAAGGGACGAGAATTGAATTACCAAGGTAGTTAGAGGACCGTTGTAGATGGTTAGAAGAAAAGTTCAAGGCCTTGGAAAACGTTGATAATCACCATGGAATTGATGCTAAAGACTTGAGCTTGGTTCCAGATTTGGCGCTTCCTCACAAGTTCAAAGTGCCAGAATTTGAGAAGTGTAATGGGACTAGCTGTCCTGAAGCCCATATTACCATGTTCTGTAGATGGATGATTGGGTATGTTAATAACGATCAACTGTTGATCCATTGTTTCCAAGATAGCTTGGTGGGGGCAGCATCCAGATGGTACAACCAATTGAGCCGTGCTAAGATTAATTCTTGGAGAGACCTAGCACAAGCATTTATGAAACAATACAATCATGTGACAGACATGACGCCTGACAGAATCACCTTGCAACCATTCGCTCTAATGATATTGTAGTCCCATGTGAACTAGGCATAAGGCTGAAACGAATGAAGTAGAACCATACCTTCGCAAGTGGTGTCAAATACTCTCTTCGGAACGTGTGGGTTCCTTGCTTTGACACAGTCCACTTAGAACCTGGAACTGTGAGTTCCTCGAGAATTTCTTGCAAATTTTCAAGCTTAATGTTGCTCAACAGAGAAGAATAGTCATCGTTGTCGAAATCAGGTAATTCAAAGAATTCATTAATAGCATTTGAATTTATTGGTACCTTGATTCCGCGGACTGGAACTTCGGTCAATTCGCTTGAGGTCAAGTTCGCATAGAATTCACGAACTTTGGTGAACCCCTTTTGATTCATTTATAACTTTTTCTTTCAATAATTAAGGGTTGAACCGTGTAACCCAAAAAAGTTTAGTTTGAAGTTTGAAGATATGATCCTTTAGAAACTCAAAGAACGCCTCCAAATAGAGTTGGGCTTAATTGAGATCCTATAACTCATTTTTATATGACGAGGGATATGTAGTAAAGCCCATCTCCTGTAATTTTTGCTTTGTTTTTTAAGAAGATTGAAGTCCCAGCTAGAGCTGCTCATGGCTGAATCACGCAAACTTGAAGACTTGATGCAACAATAAGAGAATTTAGATAAAAATAAGAGGTTTGATAAAATTTAAGGCTCGTTTTCTATATGGGTCAAGCCTTAACTAAGATTTTTTAGCTTGACCCAACCTGAATATATTATATTATAAAAACTAATTATATTAATTATATATATTAAATCACTAACCCAATAAAAATTATATTTCTTATCCAATAATATTTTAAAAATTAAATTTAATACAATAAAACATTTATTATATTTATGTTAGTATTTTTTAACATAAATATTTTTTTAATGTATTAGAATATATTTATTTTAATTTTTTAGTGCATTATATTTTTAAAATAAAATTATTCTAAAAATAAAATATTAACAATTCGGGTGGAATCTAAATTTACAATTTTTAACTTGAGCTAAACTTAAACAAAAAAAAAAATTTAAATCCATTTTTTTTTGGATCTAATAGACCAAACTTAAAAAATTAATTTAAATACTATATATAATCCAACTCCACCATGAGCAAACTCTAGTCCCGGCCCAGATTCACAGTTAAAGGGTCGATTCCTGGTATAAATTCCAAATCCACTTTTAACTGTCTGACTTTGTTTTATTGAATTCCACACATATTATGATCAAAGACGTTTTGGGCCTTGGGTCACTGTTTTAAATTGGAATTTTGTATTATTTTCATAATTAAGGTCTTCTAGTTTCACTAATCCCAAACTTAATAGTTAAAAAATTGCACTTTAGTCCCTCATGAAAATTAATAATTCAAAGTCATTGCTGTCAATTGATTTATTTATAGTGATATAATGTTGATCCAGAATTCATTTCTCTGTCGAATTAAGATGCTCCTCCAAAACACTTAAGTACAGAATAAATTTGATTGATGTCATTGTTTCAAGTTACGCATTTGAGATTAATTAAAGTTAAGACTTCCTTTTTACTAAAATATACAGATTTGGACACAAGTATTGAACATATTTCTTTAAATATCTAAAAACTTTAGTGCTTACTTCCACAACAGACTAAAAATATATATGGTACTAATTAAATTGAATTATAGTGACTGCTACAGGTGGCCAATTTTTCAAGCTTCGTTTGAAACTGCTACAAGTGGTCAATTTTATTATGGAGAATTTTCTGCTTTTTCTTCCCGTAAAGAATCTCAATCTTCCAGATTTTATTGGTTCAAATTAAACTCCGATGAATCATCTTTAGAGAATTTAGAAAAAAAAAAAGGTGCGGATATAATTATTCGTTATCATCGGGATCGTCGGGTGATTAGTTCTTTCTGTCACAGCCCTATTACAATTAGTGTAGAAGCGACACTGAGAGATGGACTGGTATTAATTAGAGATTATAAGATCGACCATCTTTAGATTGAAGCTGAAATTACGTTATTGTTACATTTTATGAAAGCCTGTTCAAATTCTAACTTATTATTGATTGATGAGTGTGAAATAGTCCTTTGTTGTATGAATTCTAACTCTATGATGCATGTTTTTCGTGCACGGAACAAATGCGCAGATACTTGGGCCTGTTTGGGAAGCAGCTATCAACCTCAATCTTCTCAAATTGCAGTCTCTTTTAATTATTTATTTTGTGTGTTCTAAACCTCCTAGTGTATTTTCCGTTTATTGTTGGAAGACGCTCAAAGGCATAATCTAATAATTTAATAATAATAGTTCGTTTTCATTCAAAAAAAGAAAAAAAAAAGGGATATATATTCCTAGAAACTTGCTATTGATGCAAACACAAGTAAAATTTTATATTGAAAGAAAAGAAAAAGAAGCTATAAATGGTGTTAATATGAGGTCTATACTTTGCTTTCTTCTTCAACACCTCTCAGGACTTTAGCTTACAATACAAAGATGATGCCATACTCACTAACTTGTCTTCAAGGACCAAGCTTCCCCTACTAACATCTATATACCCATCTCTAGAACTTTTTCTTTGAAGATTAAAAAGAAAAAGAACCCAATCAACCACCCCCGATAATTTTTTTAAAAAAAATTCTTTTGAGACAGCAGATACAGTTTTGCCACCTTCTGGTATTATCTGCACTGTGTAAAGTTGTTTCTTTGTATTTCCAAGTGTTAAAACTTACTTGAATGTGGCCCTCAAATTCAAGACCTATTGTGGATAGGATCTGACCCTCTTCGAACTCTTCTTTTGCTTGATTCATTTGGATCGGTTTTGTTGTTTACAGGTAGTGGTTTTTGCTCTGTTCTCCTTTCCTTCATTTCAACAGCCTTCCTTGTAACTATTCCCTTTCCTTCTTCCCTCTGTTTTAAGACAGAGTGTATACCTCTCAACCCACAAACTTTATCTGCTTGAATTGATAATAACCCAAAAAAGATAAGAAACAAAAGCACCCTTTGAGAACTGCAAACCATTTCTAATTTTAGCTCAACTTAAACAATGGAAGAAACAAAGAAGAACAGGAGGAGGGTATGTTCCAAATTCCTGTAGATATATATTGGATTTGGAAAGGTGTTTAAAGCAGTAAAGCCATGGACATGGAGGGACCCAGTAGTAGCTGCTATAGGGGATTTTGAGATTCACCCTAATCATAACTCTGCCATCTAAGGAAAGTAAGGTTGTTACTGCAAGAATCTGACATGGATGAATAAAAGGGCTGGAATCATATGCCCTTCACAAGCCAAGTATCTTTCTTGTTTTAGTTGTTTCGTTACAGCTTACGATGTATACTACATATCCATATATTTTACTTGACAATTAATTATGTTTTAATTAAATAACTAATGGGTCGGCGGGGTGGAAGCATTTATCCGTGACTTTGACCGCAATTGTGGGTATTTCTGTTATCAGTCTTATGCATAACTCCAATTGCCGAAATTTATCCTTCCAATTTTTGGTTATTCATTGCATTCACCACCTTCAGGCATAGTCTGTCTTATCGGGTAATCGGTGTGCCAACAGCGGCCAACTCAGAATTTTTTTTTAGCAGAGTTGAAATAAAATTTTAGTTTTTAATAGTTTATATTTCTATAATTTTAAAGAATTAAATCAAATTTTTATAATTTTAAAGAGGCTAAAGTATAATTTTACTTTTTATTATTTTAAAATTTTCTAAAAGAATTAAATAGTAAATTTCCATTTAGGGCCGGGACCCTCCCCATATTCGCCTCTATGCGCAGATACTTTAGCCGGAATGGGTAGCAACCCAAATTTTCTTTGAAATTTTAATTTACCTTCTACTACTAATGACTTTGCTACTGTTTCGTTTTAATTTGCTTTAATGAGAATTACTGTTTTTAGCAAAAAAATTAAATAACTAATTAATTAAAATACATTTAAAAGAAGGGTAAACTATTAAAATAGTCACTTTTATTTACCTCATGTTATATTGTAGTCATTTATGTTTGAAATATTACATTTTAGTTACGTTATTGTGTTATAATATTTTAGTCACTGAGCCGTTAACGGTGTAATAGTAAGCTGACGTGGCACATTAAATCATCATTTCAAACAAAAATTTTAGGTTAATTTATACAATCAGTCCCTCTATTTTTTCATTTTGACCAATTTAATTTTTTTCTTTTACGTTCTTTTAACTTTTTTTTTCTTTTATTTTCCATTCTCTTTTGCTTCTCCATCTATTTTCCTCCATTCTCCATTTCTTTTAACGTAATTTTTCTATTTTTTCCATTTGTCAAAACTAGTTCTTATACTATTATTTTTTTAAAACATTTTATTTTTTTCGAGTGAGGTGAGCTTGCAGACTAACTTTAACAAATGAAAAATATAGAAAAATCACGTTAAAAGAAATAAAAAAGGGAGGAAAACAGAGGGAGAAGCAGAAGAAAATGAAAAATAAAGAGAAAAAAAAAAGAAAGTTAAAAGAACATAAAAAAATAAATTGCTCAAAATGAAAAAAATATAAGAATCAATTGTAAAATTTAACCTAAAATTTCCGTTTGAAATGATGATTTAACGTGCCACATCAGCATACCGTTATACCGTTAACGATAATTAATGGCTCAGTGACTAAAATGTAACAACACGATAATGTAAGTGACTAAAATGTAATATTTTAAACATAAATGACTAAAATATAACATGAGACAAATAAAAATGACTATTTTAAAAGAAACCTCATAAAGTAAAACTTAAAGCTTTAAATCTTACAATAATCTTACCATTAAGCAAAAAAAAAAAAATTAGTTAATTACATTCCTTTGGTGTTAAGAAAAGGGGTAATATTTCTTTTTTGTTCTAATGGTAGTGAGTTGGCAGACAGAAGCCATGGATGATAGATCACCTAGAACTGGTAGATTGCAACATTAGCAAAGCTTCCAAAAAAGAAAAGAAAAAAAACATTCACTTGCTTTTATGTATAGAAATCCAAGCTCTATTCCCTATGCAACCAAAATAAACAGTCGCTTTCTTGTGCTAAATGTGTTTCTTTATGCTTTTCCTTTTTTGTTATTATTCTCTTGTTTTGGCGGCCAATTCTTAGACCCACTTCAAATATCACAACTTCTCATGTTCTTTAATTGGACTGAAAGACACTCATTACCATTCAGAAATACTGATTACTGTAATATTTAAAACAATAAAAATAATTAAATAATTCTTGATTAGTATCTGTAAAGTAACACCAATTAACCAAACCTGATATTAATCACTTGGTAATTTTCTGATCATTTAAGACTATCTTTTCCTTCTTCTTTTTTGTTACTAAAAAATGCCTACTATCACATGCAAGTTCGAATATTAAAGCATAAATTCTTGCACTTTAAATCCCAAGTTTTGTGACTGGATTTGATGTTGCCATGAGATCTGTAGGCGAATGGTGGCTGGTCATGGTCATAGTCATAGTCATTGTCCAAACATTCCACCTTAACTACCTTTAACTTGTTAATTTATGTGCTGGTTCTATGCTTTTTATCATCTAGTAAGCATATAATATTATATTAGATAATAGAATACTCACAATGTATAAAATATATTTATTAAAAATTTATATAAAAATAAATTAAATTTTTGATTTAAATGATAAAATTGAAAGTTTAATCATAATGGGCCAAGTTTAAATAAAATAAGATGTGAGTTTTTATTGATTTAATATAAAAATGTAAAAAGATAAAAATGTGCTCGTAATAAAATAATTTATTTTATAAAAAAAAAATGAGTATTTGGTATATTGATATTGAATTTTTTGTTTCACAAACAACATTAAAAAATTGACGTCTCTTTTTTTAAATATTTTACTATACCCTTATAGGGTACTTGTCAACCCATAATCCTGGTTGTGGAGTCTAAAAACTCCATTGGCAGTGTACCAAATATTTTTTCATAAAAAAAACCCATATATATATATAAGGTTAATATTTGGTACACTGACAATATATTTTTTTATTCCACAAGAAGCCCTAAAAAACTACCATGTGTCTTTTTTTAAAATATTTATTTTTAAATATTTTGCTATACCCCTATAAGACACTTGCCAACCTCTGACCCTTCTTGTGGAGTCTAAAAACTCCACTGAAAACGTACCAAATATTATCCCCCATATATATATATATATATGGAGTTGCTTCCTCAATATTAGTATGATGGCTATTGTTATATTTATTTAGAGCACCGATTTCATGTTCAGGATAATTAATGAATTGAAAGGTTTAATTCTTAAAAATATACTGTTGATATAAAACAGGAGGGTAAAAGGTAGTCATCAAAACCTAAAAACAACACTGACAACAATCATGTGATAGAGCCAATATAGAGGTTGAAGATAATCTTGTCGACTCAAGGACACATATCCTAACCAACCACGTGCTAGTGTCACGGGGTTAGAACTTTGGTCTGGCAAACCGTGTGACCTTAGGCGATTTCTTGGATTAAAATCCACCTAAGTCAGCCTCACACTCGAAAAATGAGAATTCTCGCAGAAATTCTTTAAGGCAACGAAGCAAAACGGAAGCAAACTCAAAAGAGAAAAGAGCCACAAACGAACAAAAAGCCATAGAAAAATAGCGCACACAAGTGTTTGAGTAAATGTTCTCCAAAAGTATTCTATTACTTTGAAGGTTTACAACTGAGTGATTACAAATGAGGAGGAAGGCCTCTACTTATAATTGAGCTCCCTCAAATCTAACGGTATAGATTGAGTTACATCGACAGTTAAGATTAGAGCCTATGTACAATTGCAAGTCCTAAGGGATTTAAACTCTATACATCTTTATCCCTTAAGATTTACACTAATTACCTTGGTAACTCTAATTTTATTGGAGTGTTTCATTGGACCATTGTAACGACCCGGTTTCTAGTGGTGTCGAAAAAGGTGGTGTGAGGATCCCATTTTCGTAAACCGAGCATGTAACACCCCAAACCCGGCCTAGACGCTATGGCCGAATCTGGCGATGTCACATTGAAGTGCTTTTCGTAAAGTGTGATATCGATGAAACCCCTTTTCTATTTAACCTCTTTGTGTTATTTTATGATGATTCCAAGACGTGTCATTCATTTTCAAAACGTGAGTCATTAACAAAAAATTATTCACTTTTAAAACGTTATTAATTTTCAAAACGTCATTTATTGCGGAAGCTTTTGAATAGGCTGTGTATTCGTGGTATTTTTGCTAAAATATTTGTATTTTTGAAAACTCGCGTCTTATCCTACTGCTAGTAGTTATAAATCAAAACGACCAGAATCCTAGATTAAAATAAAAATCCAAAGAGGCCATTATTACAGTAAAATACCCAAAAAATTAAATCGAATTCATAAAATGCTAAATCGAATTAGATAGGTCGTGTGGTCACTGCTGAGTCCTCCGTTACACCGATCCGCCTATGTTTGGGGATTACCTGTACAGTCAAAACAAAATGGTGAGTTTGCGAAAACTCAGTGTATAATCCCATATAAGCAAACAGACAGAAAATAAACACGATGCGGGCCTAAGCCCTGCTCGATGCTCGATGCCAATATCGGTTTGGGCTTTACCCCATCTCGATCTGAAACGATCGGTGTTTGGGCCTGGCCCATTCAAGATATCAATGATCGATGCAATAACATTTAAACAAAGACACAAGTCCTACCCATCCAGCCTCTACACTCCATTTCCGTCTAACCCTACACTCCATGTGGGGATATAATCAACCCACGCATCCCTACACTCCAGAGAGTACCGAATGCGGCACTATCTGATAACATGCGGTTGGGTGCCCGAGATTTAGGCTCAAAGCCTTCAAGGTACACTTCCTCCGATCAATGTAAAACCTATCCCCATGCAATGCATCATGCAATCATGTCATGACATACCATGGTATCATACATGTATTCAGTACAATTTAAATAGCATGCTAAAATACAATCATACATGTACATATATATATACACATCACACAGGGGTATAATGGTCATTCAGTTAATTAGGGGTCTAGGTGAGCTTACCGACCCAACAGTAGGTCCACAGTCGTCTCGGGCGACCCGTGCAACCTTAGCAGACAAACAGTGAAAATAGGCCCTCGAGCTCATGTTGCTGGCCTATGTGGACCCACACACCCGTGTGGTCCACACGGACCAAAATGGCCTTAACCGTGTGGATTACACGACCTGGCCCAATAATTTCCACACGCCCATGTGGTTTGCTCGTATGAGGCCCACATGCCCGTGGGGCCCACACGGCCCAAATCGGCCCGGTCCATGAAATCGCACATGGCCGACCTCGTCGATCACACACCCATGTTTAGTCACACAGTCTACCACACAGGGTTTACACATTTCGGCTGCCCGTGGGGCGTCGACGATTTACACTTTTTGGCTTTTCACCGATTTCAATTTACAGGGTTGTGTTTGCACACCTGAATTCGTTAGAAGTTAAACCGCACTCCTAGTACACTGAAACCTAAATTCAACCAAGACGTCATTTAATCAACTACATAATTCGTTAATCAAACAAAGCCAACTGACGTTAAGGAAAAATCAGTAATCGAAACCCCTTACTGAAATCAACCAAAACCGCACCCTCAACTCCTTAATGAAGCACCAACCAACCCTTGAACTCCACCTAGCACAAGAGCCACAAAACCCTTTTGTTTCAACCCTTAATCATATTTCACTTAACAATTCAATTAAACCCAATAATATAGATACAACCTTTCATTCAGCATCTTATAGAATGAACAACAAAACACCTACTCACTTACCAAACTGTCGATAGGGTAGAGTGCAACTTGGAACCGCAAGAAAGAGCAAATTAAAAAGGGGATCCGAAAACTGAAAAGAGGCAAAATAGGGAAAAAGAGGTCAATGGAAAGGGAAGTGCAAAACCGAACTAGACAAAGGGTGTCGCAGAACTCACTTACCAATATTCGGCCAAGGAGAGGAGCCAAAATTATGCACGACCGGCTTGAGGGAAAGGGAAGCTAGCGTCAAAAATTAGGAACAGAAAGAGGGAACTGAATTTTGGAAAACAACGGTAGCAAGTGGGGGAAAACAATTAAAGCAAAACCAAAAAGGAGCAGAACAGATGGAGAGGAAGCAATCATAGCAAAAAAAAATCGAATGACACAATCAGCACCAAAGCACTTGGAATAATAAAAAAATTAAATGAGAGAAGAAAAACCAAGGAGGAAATTCGGCAGCAACATGGAGGTTTTAGGGGAGGCAAACGGCAGCAAAATTGAAAAATATGAGAAAAAGAAAGAAAAAGACTCTATTAGTCACCAAAATTTTGAAAAAAAAAAGAGAGAGAGCTGAATTTTACATCCTTCAAATCAGGATAACTTCCCACATCCCATAATTTCCTCCTAAAATCACTCCAACCTTCTCACCACTCAGACTTTTAATGAAACACAAACTCTAGCCGTCCATCCCTGCAAAAAATTTAATCCCTTCGCGCATGCAAGGATTCAAACTTTAGACCTCAGGTGACAATAACATGCCACTCATCCCCTAGACCAGCAGGCCCATTCTGACATATTTCACCAACATTTATTTATAGGCCTACTTGTAATAGCCCGATTTAGGGGCTAGTCAGAACAGTGGTTTTGAAACCACTAACCCAAGGTCAGAGAGAATTATTTTAATGATATTTTATGAGTTATAGCATGATTATATAGGTGCATGAAAATTTTGGTGCTTTAATTTTAGCGATTTCATGCTTAATTGCGAAAAAGGACTAAATTGCATAAAGTGCGGAAGTTCTATTTTTCAAGAAAAAGGTGTCTAAAAGCCATAGAATATTAATTGGAGGCCCTTAAAGAGCAATTAGACCCCTAAAGATAGGGTGGCCGGCCATAGGAGACAAACAATGTCAAATTGGTCAAAGTGGTTGAATTAGGTGGACTTAATTGATTAGATATATTAAAATAAAGAAAGAAAAGATATCATCTTTTCTCCTTTACTCCTCCACCAAAAATTAGCAGCAAATAGGGGTTTGAAAGCTGAAAAATTTCAGCAAACTCTTCTCCTTACAAGTAAGTGTTTTAGTGATCTTTTCTTGTTAATATTTGTACTTTTGGAACCCCTGAAGCTTAAGTTAGCTAAAGAGGGGACTATCTTGCAAAATGGTTGAAAGTTTAAAGTTTTTTCATGTGAGCTTTTAAGTTGTTTGCTGCATTTTTATGGAAGAAAATGCGTCCTAGTTGTTAGATAAACAACTTTTGTGAAAGGTGTTTCCATGAAAACACCTAAAGGGACCTTTTTGTAAAGGTTATAGAATATGTGGTAAATGTGTGAAATAATGAGTATTGAGGGATGCCATAAGAGTAATAAATGTTCACCTAGGCTCGTTAAAGAAGGAAACTTGATTAGAATTGATTTTCGAGCATAGGGGTAAAATAGTCATTTTGTGAAAGTATGAGGGAAAAATGGTAATTTTGCCAAAGTATGATTATTGAAATGTGTTGATTAATGTGATGATTAAATGAGCTAAATTGTTATTTGTACTTTTGGAACCCCTAAAGCTTAAGCTAGTTAAAGAGGGGACTATCTTGCAAAATGGTTGAAAGTTTAAAGTTTTTTCATGTGAGCTTTTAAGTTGTTTGCTGCATTTTTATGGAAGAAAATGCGTCCTAGTTGTTAGATAAACAAATTTTGTGAAAGGTGTTTCCATGAAAACACCTAAAGGGACCTTTTTGTAAAGGTTATAGAATATGTGGTAAATGTGTGAAATAATGAGTATTGAGGGCTGCCATAAGAGTAATAAATGTTCACCTAGGCTCGTTAAAGAAGGAAACTTGATTAGAATTGATTTTTGAGCCTAGGGGTAAAATAGTTATTTTGTGAAAGTATGAGGGAAAAATGGTAATTTTGCCAAAGTATGATTATTGAAATGTGTTGATTAATGTGATGATTAAATGAGCTAAATTGTTATTATAGACCAAGAAGAGCAAAAAATTAAACCTCGACCGAGGAAAGGGCAAAGTATCGGACTAGAACGACAATTTGGCCTATTTTGAAATCGAGGTAAGTTTGCGTGTAATAAGTTCAACGCCGTGTTAGTATGACTTTAAATATTTGATATTTGTGAAGATGTATGATATGTCTATGAATTTGAATAATGGTGTTGTGTGAGAAAATGATGAGAATTGTGATGTTGAAGTCTCGGTTGGACTTAAATAAATGAGAGAACAATATCATCAAGACTTGAGATGGGTAAGGTCCTGTATAAGACCATGTCCGGGACATGGCCTCGGCACCAAATTGAAATCTCGTATAAGACCATATCTGGGATATGGCATCGACATCAAGAAGTGACCCTACGTAAGACCACATCCGGGATGTGGCATTGGCGTCGTAATTATGTGAATGGGGATGATCATGTATCCTTGAATATCCCAAGTGATTTAATGGGGTAAATAGCTAAGCTTATGATAGAGATGAGATTAATGCTAAGACTATGTGATGAAGTGATACAGGTATATGTGAGTAATTCACAAGAATGGTTTACGATATGTGGCATGATATGTAATTGGTAAGAGTAAGTATGAGTAAGTTATGGAAATGAGCTTAAGACTTGTGTTTTATTCAATGCAATAGATGGATGAAATTATGAGCTTTATGTTGCTATTTATTTCATGCAAACTTACTAAGCTTTATGCTTACCCCTGTCATTTCCCTTTTCCTTGTAGCATTGCCAAGTTAGCTCGAGAATTCATGGAGCATCGGAGTTCGGAAATCACACTATCGACTACTTTTTGGTATAGCCAAGTTAGATTCATTTTGAGTATGGCATGTATAGGACTTGGTCATTTTGTTATGTCATATTTGTTAGCCAAAGTGTTGGCTATTAATGTTGTTCAATTCATTTTGTAAATGGTCATGGGAAGTTGGCCTATACTTGACATGTTCATATATTCAATGATGATGAATTTCATGAAGTGTATGCTTGTGTGGATGTCTTGATTATGAGTTCTTAGAGGTGCCATATGGTCATAATATGTGTTGAATTGAATTGGTTTATGTATGGTTGCTTTGCAAGGTGGCATTTGGCTTTGTAGATAGCCTTACAAATGTCTACACGGGTAGACACAAGGGCGTGTGTCTAGGCCGTGTGTGACACGCGGCCAGCCCCATGGGCATGTTGATAGGCGGTGTGTCCCCATGCATGCTAGGTTTGCAAGTCATTATGCTCAGTAGTAAACACACAAGCAGAGACACGACTGTGTGTCTCAGCCGTGTGGGAGGCACGGCCATGGACATGGGCGTGTGCCCAGGCCGTGCAAAGTCTGCACCTAAAATTAGGAATTTAATTCGATACACGGTCTAAGGACATGGGCGTGTGCCTTGGCCATGTGACCTTAGTGAGTTGATGACGTCATAAACAGAATGCCAAGGTTTTTGGCACACGGGCTAAGACACGGGCGTGTCGAGACCGTGTGAGGGACACGGGCCAGGGACACGGGCGTGTGTCCGGCCGTGTGAAAACCCCTGTAGTTTCGAAGTAGAAAATAAATTCACACGGGTGTAGAACACGGGCATGTGATATGCCCCACGGGCGTGTTTCATTTTTCACACGGGCGTGTGGCCCTGTTTTATGTCAAATTTGTCTAAGGGTTTAAAAGTTTCCGGTTTAGTCCCGAATCATTCCGGGTATGAGTTTAGGGTCTCGTAGACATATAACAAAGACATTATGGACTCGAATGAAAAGTTTTAATTTGACATGAAGGTTTATGGATAGGTATCGTATGATTAAGCAAGTTAAGTTCGGTAATGCCTCGTACCCGGATCAGGTGTCGATTACGGGTAAGGGGTGTTACACTACTGATTGAAGATAGGGGTTTAATCATTTCAAAACAAAAATTTTTGCACAAGATAAGGCTTGAACCCAAGACTTCTTAGACACTCCCAGAACACATAACCACTGAAGCAGACAGATATTTGTGTCACAAACATAAAAAAAATAAATATCAATGATTTTTGGGGCGTTACAACTCTATCCCCCTTAAAGAAAATTTCGGCCTCGAAATTTTACCTGATCAGAAAAGATGATGATATTGTGCCGAATTGCATCCTCAGGCTCCCACGAAAAACTTAACCAGTGGGATGGACTTTCTTCTCAGAACTTTAACATCGCGGTCCAATATCTGTACCGACTCCTCCTCGAAGGTCAGATCTGGCCAAACCTCGATCTCTTCAACTGGAACAATATGTGTGGGATCAGAGAGGCAGCGTCTCAACATAGAGACGTGGAAAACATTGTGAATCCGCTCTAACTCTGGAGGTAGCTCCAACTGGTAGGCAACTGGTCCCACACACCTCAGTATACGATAAGGTCCAATGAATCTAGGGTTCAACTTGCCCTTACGACCAAATCTCAGTATCTTCTTCCATGGTGAGACTTTGAGAAACATGAAGTCCCCCACAGAATACTCTATCTCTCGACGCTTCAGATCTGCATACGACTTTTGTCTATCAGATGCCTCCTTAAGTCGATCCTGAATCAACCTGACCTTATCCTCAGTATCAGAAACCAGTTCAGGGCCCAGAACACGTCGTTTGCCCAACTCAGTCCAACACAAGGGAGTACGACACTAACGACCATATAGGGCCTCGTAAGGTGCCATCTGTATACTAGACTGGTAGCTATTGCTGTAAGCAAACTCAGCCAATGGTAAAAACTCCTTCCAACTGCCTCAAAAGTCAATTACACAGCTCCTCAACATATCCTCCAGTATCTGAATCACCCTCTCTGACTGACCGTCTGTTTGAGGATGGAACGCAGTACTGAAGTCCAACATTGTACCCAGAGCTTCATGTAGCTTCTTCCAAAACTGAGACGTGAAGCGAGGATCCCTATCAGATATTATCGAAATCGGACCCCATGCAGTCTCACTATCTCGCACACATACGAGCCAGCGGCTTAGCGGAGGGTAGTCGATGCGAACCGGTATGAAATGGGCGGACTTGGTCAATCGATCCACGATGACCCATATAGAATCCTTCTTAGTAGGCGTTAAGGTCAACCCACTAACAAAGTCCATAGTCACTCTCTCCCACTTCCAGAGCGGGATCTTAACTGGCTGCAGTACACCTGAGGGTAGCTGATGCTCAGCCTTAACCTGCTGGCATGTTAGACATTTACTTCACAAAATCGATAACATCTCACTTAAGCCCAGGCCACCGGTATAGCTCACGAAGGTCTCAGTACATCTTGTTCTCGCCAGGATGCATAGTATAAGTGCTACTATGCGCCTCTTACAGTATAGACTGCCTCAACTCGGTATCATTCGGTACACAAACTCTCCCACAGAAACAGAGAACCCCTTCACTATTCAATCCAAAATCTGATGTATTACCACTCTTAATGCAGCGTAATCGAAGACCCGGTGACTCATCCTCCAACTCTGTTTACCCTTAATCGCTTTCGATCCACATCGATTTAACACGAGTTCACCAACAGACTACCATCATCAAATAAACTGAAACGAGCAAACATCGTTCTCAAATCAGTCACAGCCCTTCGGCTCAGTGCGTCGGCCACCATATTGGCCTTACTAAGATGGTATTCAATCGTACAGTCGTAATCCTTTAGTAGCTCAACCCATCTATGCTGCCTAAGGTTTAGCTCCTTCTGAGTGAGAAGGTATTTGAGACTCTTGTGATCAGTGTGAATGATACACTTCTCACCATACAAGTAATGCCTCCAGATTTTCAGTGCGAATACCACTGCGGCCAACTCCAAGTCATGCGTCGGATAATTTGCCTCATGAGTCTTAAGCTGTCGAGACGCTTACGCAACCACCTTACCCTCTTACATCAACACACATCCTAAATCGACATGTGATGCATCACTGTACACAGTAAACTCTTTTCCAAGCATTGGCTGTATCAGAACAAGGGCTTCAGTCAGTACGGTCTTGAGCTTCTCAAAGCTCTTTTGCTGTGAATCAGTCCAGTTAAACGGCACACCCTTACATAGTAGCTTAGTCAAGGGTGCTGCAATAACAGAAAAGCCCTCTACAAATCGTCGATAGTACCCAGCCAGTCCCAGAAAACTGCGAATCTTTGATACCGTCTTAGGCTGCTTCCAATCCAAGACAACCTCAATCTTTCGAGGATCGACCCTAATCCCCTCAGTAGATATCACATGACCTAAAAATATTACTTCTTTTAACCAAAATTCACACTTACTGAGCTTGGCGTACAGTTGTTTCTCCCTCAAAACTTGCAAAACCACTCGGAGATGTTCATCATGTTCCTCATCAGTCTTCGAATACACCAGAATGTCGTCAATAAAGACTACCATGAATCGATCCAGATAGGGCTGGAACACTCGGTTCATCAGATCCATAAAGGCTGCTGGTGCATTCGTTAATCCAAACGGCATTACTAAGAACTCGTAGTGCCCATAGCGAGTCCTAAACGCAGTCTTGTATACATCAGCCTCCTTAACTCTCAATTGATGGTGCCCAGATTGGAGGTCAATTTTAAAAAAAAACCGAAGCTCTTCGGAACTGATCGAACAGGTCGTCTATCCTCGACAAAAGGTACTTATTCTTAATGGTTAACTTGTTCAGTTTCCGATAATCAATGCTCATACGCATGGACCCATCCTTATTTTTTTACGAACAGAACTGGTGCTCTCCACGGAGACACACTAGGGCGGATGAACCCACGATCCAGTAACTCTTGGATTTGAGCTTTAAGCTCCTCAAGCTCCTTCGGTGCCATTCTATAAGGGGCGATGGACACCGGAGCTGTACCAGAAAGGAGCTCAATCCCAAACTCAACTTCACGGTTTGGAGGTAACCCAGGTAGCTCTTCAGGGAAGACGTCTGGAAAGTCTTTAACCGTTCTGATTTCTCTAAAGAAAAATCCCCAGAATCTGAAACACTGATGTAGGCCAGATACACCTCATATCCCTTACGAACCAACTTTTCAACCTTCAATGCAGAAATCACATTCAACAAGCAGTTCTGACGTTCCCCACTTACAACTACTTTGTTGTCTTCCTCTGTTCTCAATACCACCCATTTAGTGGTACAATCCAAGTTCACTCGGTGTTTAACTAGACAATCCATGCCCAATATCAGATCGAATTCTCCAAAAGGGAGTTCCATTAGATCGGCCAAAAAAATAATTCCTTGTACCTCTAAAGGGATGTCTCTAAATAACTTATTAACCCGAACGGACTGCCCCAATAGACTTAATACCGTAATTTCACTCGGAGTACTCTCAACCGGAATCCCCAAGTTTTCAGTAACAGAACAGGCAACATAGGAATGAGTGGATCCTATATCTATTAATACAGTATAAGGTACATTAAAAATTAAAAACGTACCCGTGATGACATCCGGAGCATCTCCCTCCTCTCGGTGACGTGCAGCATATACCAGAGCCGACTGCCTTGCCTCGATCTGATTAGCACCTCTACCCAGAGCTCTCTGCCCATGGCCCAACCCATTACCACCTCGAGCCTGACTACGGCCTCTCAGTGGCTGCTGAACACCCCTCTGCGACTGTGCAGTACCCATACTAGGGGCTTGCATCTGATCAGGCCTCCGTAGACACTCTCTGATACGGTGCTCCAATGAACCGCACCTTAAACATGCCCCAGTTCATTTCCAACACTCGCCCTGATGGCGTCTCCCACAATCGATACAAGGCTGTTAACTAGTAGCAACCATAGGGGCCCCAACTCTGATCGGCCCATCCACTCTGACCTTTTTCTTAGGCCTCTGAATGGAACTCGAGGGCTCTAAATCCGTCCTGTTTCTATCTCTCTCTTTCTCTCGGTTCTGGCGCTCAGTATACTTAACCTCTTCGGCGATCTTCGCCTTATCCACTAGTACAGTAAAGTCTCGCTCCCTCTGTGGAGCTATCAAAACCCTTAAGCTATCTCTGAGGCCGTCCTCGAAGCGAACACATCGCTCGTACTCAGTCGCCACCATACCTCTCGCATAGCGGCTCAGTCTTAAGAACTCGGCTTCTTACTCAGCCACTGATCTGTCCCCCTGAGTCAGATTTAAAAACTCTCTCCTCCGGGCATCCACATAACTGGCACCCACGTATTTTCCCTAGAAGGCAAATTTGAAGAATTCCCAGGTCAGTCGTTCGGGCTGAGTGCCTTCTCTTACAGTGAGCCACCACTGATATGCCTCATCTCGTAGCAGTAATACCGCACCCTTTAATTTTTACTTGGGGGTGCAGTCCAGGTCGTCTATAATTCTCTCTGTGGCCTCTATCTAGTACTCGGCCATGTTAGGGGCAACTCTAGCAATACCCCTAAAAATCTCGGCTCCATTGGAATGGAGTCGTTCTGTAACCGACCCACGGCCTCCAGCCCCAGCATTGGTCACAGCGACCCTCTCCAGAATTCTTAACATGGCTTGGGACAGTGCGTCATCCCCAATCGTTTGATCATGAGACCCAGTCTAAGTCACAGGTGAAGCCGATGTCTCACTGGTTTCCAAATTCGGTATGTGGCCAGATGATGAGGACCCAGCTCGAGCACCTCTACGGCCTCTACCACGGCCTCTTATACCCCGTCCGCGAGTACCTCTAGTGCTCATTGTCTAATCTCGTGTTATCTGTATTAATAGTTTTATGCAGATCAGTTTACAGTTTCAGTATTTGTTAATCAAAGTTTTATGCAAGCCAGTTTAGTAATTCGATTCTGCTTTTGAAGAAATCGTAGTGCCCATGGGGCTTTGCTACCATCTCAAAGATACACTATCTTAAGTGTTTTCGATGACAAAGACATCTATAGTAGTCATAGGATATACTACCTATAGTAGTTCCAATTTAGAACATATAACAGTTTCAGTCACAATCATAATACAGTTTTTAGAGAGAACTTATAGGATCGGCGTCGAAGACTCGATGTGCCACACATTCAGTAAAACATTTCAAAACATTTCAAATCATTTGAAAGTAGTTCTTTAGAATTTCAAGTTTTAAAACCCAATCCACAGCTGAGTTTTACAACCTGGCTCTGATACCACTAAATGTAACACCCCAAACCTGCCTAGACGCTATGGCCGAATCTGACGATGTCACATTGAAGTGCTTTTTGTAAAGTGTGATTCGATGAAACCCATTTTCTATTTAACCTCTTTGTGTTATTTTATGATAATTCCAAGACGTGTCATTCATTTTCAAAATGTGAGTCATTAACAAAAAGTTATTCACTTTTAAAACGTTATTAATTTTCAAAACGTCATTTATTGCGGAAGCTTTTGAATAGGCTGCGTATTCGTGGTATTTTTGCTAAAGCTTTTATCTTTTTGAAAACTCACGTCTTATCCTACTGCTAGCAGTTATAAATCTAAACGACCAGAATCCCAAATTAAAATAAAAATCCAAAGAGGCCATTATTACAGTAAAATACCCCAAAAATTAAATCGAATTCATAAAATACTAAATCGAATTAGATAGGTCGTGTGGCCACTGCTGAGTCCTCCGTTACACTGATCCGCCTATGTCTGGGGATTACATGCACATCACCAAAATGAATGGTGAGTTTGCGAAAACTCAGTGTATAATCCCATATAAACAAATGTAGATGAAAAACAAACACGGTTTGGGCTAAGCCCTGCTTCGATGCTCGATGCCAATATCGCTTTGGGATTTACCCCATCTCGATCTGAAACGATCAGTGTTTGGGCCATGGCCCATTACAGTATCAATGATCAATGCAGTAACAGATTTAAACAGTACACAAGTCTTACCCATCTAGCCTCTACACTCCATCTCCGTCCAACCCTACACTCCATGTGGGGATATAATCAACCCACCCATCCCTACACTCCAGAGAGTACCGAATGAGGCACTATATCTGAGAACATGCACTGGTCGCTAGTAATTTAGGCTCGAAGCCTTTCAGTACACTTCCTCCGATCAATGTAAAACCCATCCCCATGCAATGCATCATGCAATCATGTCATGACATACCATGGTATCATACATGTATTCAATACAATTTAAATAACATGCTAAAATACAGTCATACATGTACATATATATATACATCAAACAGGGGTATAACGGTCATTCAGTTAATTAGGGGTCTAGGTGAGCTTACTGACCCAACAGTAGGTCCACAATCATCTCGGGTGACCCGTGCAACCTTAGCATACAAACAGTAAAAATGGGCCCTCGAGCCCATGTTGCTGGCCCATGTGGGCCTACACACCCGTGTGGTCCACACGGCCCAAAATGGCCTTAATCGTGTAGATTACACGGCCTGACCCAATAATTTCCACACGTCTGTGTGGTTTGCTCGTGTGGGCCCCACGGGCATGTGGGGCCCACACGGCCTAATTCGGCCCGGCCCATGAAATCGCACATGGCTGACCTCGTCGATCACACACTGATGTTTAGTCACACGGTCTAGCACACGGGTAGTCGCACGCCCGTGTGGTGTCGACGATTTACACTTTTCGGCTTTTCGCCGATTTCAGTTTACAGGGTTGTGTTTGCACACCTGAATTCATTAGAAGTTAAACCGCACTCCTGGTACACCAAAACCTAAATTCAACCAAGACATCATTTAATCAACTACATAATTCGTTAATCAAACAAAGCCAATCGACGTTAAAGAAAAATCAGTAATCAAAACCCCTTACCGAAATCAACCAAAATTGCACCCTCAACTCCTTAATGAAGCACCAACCAACCCTTGAACTCCACCTAGCACAAGAGCCACAAAACCCTTTTGTTTCAACCCTTAATCGTATTTCACTTAACAATTCAATTAAACCCAATAATATACATATGACCTTTCAATCAGCATCTTATAGAATGAACAACAAAACACCTACTCACTTACCAAACTGTCGACAGGGTAGAGTGCAACTTGGAACCGCAAGAAAGAGCAAATCAAAAAAGGGATCCGAAAACTGAAAAGAGGCAAAACAGGGAAAAAGAGGTCAATGGAAAGGGAGGTGCAAAACTGAACTAGACAAAGGGTGTCGCAGAACTCACCTACCAATATTCGGCCAAGGAGAGGAGCTAAAATTATGCACGACTGGCTTGAGGGAAAGGGAAGCTAGCGTCAAAAATTAGGAACAGAAAGAGGGAACTAAATTTTGGAAAACAACGGCAGCAAGTGGGGAAAACAATTAAAGCAAAACCAAAAAGGAGCAAAACAGATGAAGAGTAAGCAGTCACAGCAAAAAAAAATCAAATGACACGGTCGGCACCAAAGCACTTGGAATAATCGACAAAAATCAAATGAGAGAAGAAAAACCAAGGAGGAAATTTGATAGCAACAGGGAGGTTTTAGGGGAGGCAAACGGCAGCAAAATTGAAAAATAAGAGAAAAAAAAGAAAAAAACTCTATTAGTCACCGAAATTTTGAAACAAAGAGAGAGAGAGAGCCGAATTCTACATCCCCCAAATCAGGATAACTTCCTACATCCCATAATTTCCTCCTAAAATCACTCCAACCTTTTCACCACTCAGACTTTTAATGAAACACAAACTCTAGCCGTCCATCCCTACAAAAAAAATTAATCCCTTCGCGCATGCAAGGATTCGAACTTCAGACCTCAGGTAACAATAACATGCCACTCATCCCCTAGACCAGCAGGCCCATTTTGACATATTTCACCAACATTTATTTATAAGCCTGCTGATTGGAGATAGGGGTTTAATCATTTCAAAACAAAAATTTTTGCACAAGACAAGGCTTGAACCCAAGACTTCTTAGACACTCCCAGAACACATAACCACTGAAGCAGACAGATATTTGTGTCACAAACATACAAAAATAAATATCAAAGATTTTTGGGGCGTTACAGAGCATGAAGTTATTATATTGGTGAATTGAATTTTGGATAGTTAATTTAGCCGAATTAGTGATTAATTAAGGTTCAAGGACTAAATTATAAAGTCCAATTGTTATAGATTTTTATTAGAAAATAGCTAAAGGACTTAAATTACAATTAACCCAAGGTTCAAAATAGCAAATATACTATTTTAAAACATATGGTAGTTGACGATGATGTTTATAAATTGATTAATTAAGCAAATGTTAATTTAGTTAACTTAAACCATGATCAATTAATTTAATTAAACTAAAAACTTAGTATAAAAAGCAAATTGTAAGTGGATGGAGAGATGATTTTATATTCTCCATTTGGCCAAAGAAAGAAAAAAAGAAGAAGACACCATTAACAAGGGTTTCAAGCTTTTAATCAATAATTGGTTAGTGCAATTAAGTCATTTTCTTCTAATTTTTATATTTTTGAGGTCATGAGACCTTGATTTAGCTAGCCAATGTCACACCCTAAAAATCGGCGGATCTGAAAAGATGAGTAAGGTAAGTATGTAGACTATTGGATGTGCTATGGTAACATAATCTATCACCCTATTGGCCTAGTGGCAAGTTAGAGTATTGGCGCATACTAGCGTTAAAGCATCTGCTTGTTGGCGGTATCTAAAGAATTGATTGCAGGAGAAGAAATACTATGCCCAAAAAAGTACGCGCCTATGAAGGGGGTACGCCCCAGAGTTTTGTTTGAACATTAAGATCCTGTCAAGTGTATGAGAAAGCTGTAAGGGACTTAACTATTTTAAGACCACACCAAATGTGGCTCTTCGCCAAGATATAGTATGCTCGATTTCATGAGTACTGCTCAATTATATCTCATATTAGGTTAGTTGGGATTTTTTGGAATTCTGCAGCAATAGAAGGTAGAGATTAGAGTAAATAGTAGAGTAACAAAATGAATGAAAGATTACTTGTACTCTATAACCAACAAACTAAACAAATCATCACAAGCATCATGGTTGGCCATTTCTCAACAGGAGTAAATTAGATTAATTTGGCTTCCTCATGATTGGTCAACAGTGAGGTTAACCTTCACCAGATTTTTTTTTACCTACCCTAGATTTGGCAGAATTTGGGGGTCCTAGAGTATAATTATAAGAGGGGACCATTTCATATGGTTTTTCTTTCTGCTTAATGTTCAGGTTCTTCTTTCAACTTAATGTTTAGGTTCTTCTTTCTAACCTCAACATTCTTTTTTTCATTAAGATCAGACTAAGATCTCGTCTAATGAGTAGATGATTTTGCCTTCTGGTAAGTCTTACAGCTTTGCACGTTACGATTATAGAAGGAAAGGGTGTTATAGGAAGACCATGTATGGGGGTTACAAGTAGTTGAAATGTTAGTAAAATGTCTATATTTTGGATTCTAATGGAAATCTTATAATCTTTTAAGAATTTGCTGCTACTAGTTGGGACGAACATTTGAAATGGAAACTCCAGACCGAGGTTAAGGTAGGTCTTTAGTGAGTCTCTAAACCTGACTCTTGCATGTCATGTAATTATGCGAATATATGTTTCTGAGAGATATCTATAAACATGTAAATAAGGTGAACAATGTGTGGTATGATATGACGTTGTGTGATATAAGATGTTGTTGCTGGCGTGTGTGTAGTCATTGCTTAATACTTCCCTGTTATATGGGTTCAGTACCTAACAAATCTGGGTTATGTAAAAAGGTGAGAAAAAGATCCGTTTGTGTAACCTCCGGTAAGGCAGGTATATTGCTGATCAGACAGGCATCTGTGAAAACAAAGCTTTATTTGTGATGCCTCTGGTAGGGTAGTTTTATTGCCAATCGGACTGACATATCACGGTCCAACCTTGCAGGCGAATACGTTATGTGTAAGACCATGCGAGTGAGGCTCTATAGCATCATATAGTAATACGCCAAGAGGGCATTGTGATAGCCCGAAATAGGGCCTAAACGAAATAGTGGTTTCGAAACCACAATTATGAAGTAGAAAAATTTATTCAGATTAATTTTTATAATTTATCGAGTGATTAGATGCATGTGTTAGAATATTGATAGAAAATTTCATGAATTGCATGTCTAATTTGCCTATTAGGACTTAATTGCAAAAGTTGATAAATATGAGTTCTAGATGTTAAAGGATTTAATTGAAGAGCAAAATTGAAGTAGAGGTTCTTAAATGGTAATTATAGCTTTCATGGACAAAAATGGACATACATAAGTAGAAATAACCAAAGTTTTTTATGAAGGGTATTTTAGTCATCTAGTAATTAAAAGATTAAAAAAAAAGAAAAAGATGGCAAAATATGTCCATCTTCTTCATTAGGACGAAATTTCAAGGGTTCTCCATAGCTAGGGTTTGTTTCAAGCTTCCAAGCTCCATAGTAAGTGATTCCAAGCCCCGCTTTGTAATGTTCTTTATGTTTTGGAGTCCCTAGAATCGATTTAGCTTATACTAGCAATAATTTAACCTAGGGTTCATATTTGGAAAAATACCCATAGGTGAAATGTGTTTATTTTGATGTTTTATGATAGAATATGGGGTTTGAAATTATGTTAAACAACTTTTGCTAAGCGATTTTAAGTGAAAACGAGTAAGATGGCTTAATCGGTACAAATACCTAATGTTCATAAGTATATGTTAGAGTGAGAATTTGATGTTGTCATACAAGGGAAAAATAATCAGCATGTCATAAAACATAAGAATAAGGGACAATTTAATTTCCGAGCTTTAGAGAAAAAAGTGTAAATATATGAAACTTTAGGGGCAAAAATGTAATTTTGCCAAAATATTGTGTATGAATTGTATTTGAATGGAATGTTGATAAAATGTATTAAATTGTGCTAATATAGATCAAGAAAGAAGGAATAATGAAGGTGATCGGGGAAAAGAGAAGGTTATCGACTAATTTACGAAAATAGTCGTTTTGCATCCGAGGTAAGTTATGTGTAAATAATAGCAATATATTTTTATAAATTGTGAATTGTATTTGATTTGTGAATTAATATTGAATGTGGAAGAAAAATTGTTCATGAATTATTCAAGTGATAAAGTGTTTAAAATAAGTGTTAAGAGTAAATTCCCGCTTGAACTTAGGAATAGAAGTGGATACAAGTGATATATCACTAGAGACCAGTGTTACAGTGTTACAGTGAGTCCCGGGGGCTGGGTGATCTAGCATGTGTTGCAGACACCTGACAGCTTGTGTGAGCAGGCCCGTGGACATTTCCAGTGTTATTAATCAGTGGTAGCTTTGGCTACATATCAGTGGTAGCTTCGGCTACATATCAGAGTGGCACTTATGTGTTAATTCTCTATGTATCCGTGTATATTCTGAGTGTTCAACGAGATTAATAATAAATTAAAGTGAATATGAGATGAAGTGTGTATGCAGGTATAGTTGAAAGAATGAGCATACGTGATAATGATTAAGTATTTAAATGTATGTGCAAGTGAATTGGTAAGATTGTACATGTGTTAGTGAATGAATTTGTTAAGAATGATATTGATTAATTATATGTAAAAATGTTAATTATTACTTGAGTGCTTATTGTTTACATGTAACTTACTAAGCTATTAATAGCTTACTCGTTCTTTTATTTTTCTTTGTTTTATAGTGTGTTGAACTTACTTGGATTGGAGATCGTCGGACCTCGTATCACACTATCAAGCCTTTACTTTGGTATATAAATGCTTTTGAAATGTTTTAGGTTATGGCATGTATAGGGATCGAATTATTTTGTATGGATACCTAAGTGATGCTTACTACAAAGAAAATATGAAAAAGTAAAAATTTGCAATGAAACAGTTTTTGGACAACAGCAGTGATATAACTTTTAAAAATAACTAAAAATATGAGAAATGGAATTGGAAGGTGAATAAGATATAGAATTAAATATTATTGTGTCTAATTTCATATGAAAGAAATAGTGTAAGCAAAGAAATTTTATATTCTGTGATATTTGAATTTTAGTAAGACAGGGTCAGAATGATATTTGAAGTCCCCTGTTTAGACTTTAGAAAAACATTTAAAATTGTAAAAAAAATAATTATGAGTTATAATTTATATTTATAGATTTCTTAGTGAGTCTACTTTCATTCGAAATAAGTATAAACAACATATAAAAATTGTACAATGAAAAAATTGATTTTTAGTAAAGAGTGGTCAGAACCATTGAACTGTGAAACAGGGGAGACTTTAATGAATAAACTGTACAAATTTGCCAAACCAAAAATTCTGAAAATTTTATGGTATGAAGATATATGAGTCTAGTTTCAGGGAAAATTTACGGATCTAAATTTCGAGTTTTGTAACTCGAGTTATAATCAAATTTATGAATGTTGCGCAGATGGACAGATTTGTCATGAATGATGAAATAAATTATTTTTATACCCGAAGTGGTAAGTTAAGTTAAATAACGCCTCGTGCTCGACTCCGATGACGGTCTCGAGTAAGTGGTGTTACAGTTATTGGTATCAGAGCTACGGTTTAGTCGATTCTCGGACAAATGTAGCAAGTGTAATAGATTACCTATACATTCCATAATTGAATAATGATAGTGTGACGACTCCTGACATCTTAAAATGTTTTCTTTTATATAGTAATGGATCCTAATGGAGCTACCGCTAATGATGCTCAAAGTAATGCGCCTGCTCCCGCGCAAGGGACGGCGCCAGATGAAAATTGACCCGAGACTCAAGGCCAAGGAGATGAGGCTCGGTAAGCCTTTCTCCATATGATGAGCAATTGGTATACCGAGTTTGTTAGAACTAATCCTAATGTTCGACCTCCTCCGCCCCCTCCTATTCCTAAAGCTGTTCCCATAGCTCCTCAACAAACTAAAGTGTTAAGATTTTCAAAGCCTCCAGTGGACAAAATTTGAAAGTATGGAGCCGAAGAGTTCCGAGCTAATGTAAATGATGATCCTGAGAGAGCAGAGTTCTGGCTTGAAAATACCATTAGAGTGTTGGATGAATTATCTTGTACTCCAGAAGAAAGTCTCAAATATGCTATCTCCTTGTTGAGGGATTCGGCTTATAATTGGTCGAAAACTTTAGTGTCAGTGGTGCCTAAAGAGAAAGTTACATGGGATTTCTTTCAAGAGGAATTTCGGAAGAAGTACATAAGTCATCGTTTTATTGATCAAAAGAGAAAAGAGTTTCTTGAATTGAAACAAGGGTGTATGACGGTAGCCGAATATGAACGAGAATTTGTCAAATTAAGCAAGTATGCCCAAGAGTGTGTATCTAATGAAGCTACATTGTGCAAGAGGTTTGAAGATGGATTGAACGAGGATATTCGATTGTTAGTGGGAATTCTTGAAATTAAAGAATTAGTGGTACTAGTTGAAATAGCTATCAAGGCTGAAGAGTTGAGCAAAGAGAAAAGAAAGGTGGAAAGTGAAGTAAGAGATGCAAGAAAAAGATCAATGGGCAAGTCATTACAGACTCAAGCAAAGAAGTCTAGAGAAATTAATACTCGATCGAATGTTTCTAGTGTGAATTTTCAAAGAGATCGAGGAAGACAAAATTCAAGTTCTAAAGCTCAAGCGACCTCTATGGCAAGTCTAGGTAGTGTTAAACCTATTAGACCGGAATGTCAACATTGTGGAAAACGACATTTGGGAGAATGTTATTTTATCAGCCGAGCATGTTTTAAGTGTGGATCTCAAGATCATTTTGTGAAAGATTGTCCAGAAAGAGAAGAGATAGAAAAGTTTCAAAATGTGAAATCAAGCAGTGTGACTATTAGAGGAAGACCACCAAGAAATGTGGGGACTGGAACTAGTGGTAAAGGTATAATAAAAGACACCACCGTAAGATCCGGCGAGAGCTCCAAATGAGAGCTATGCCATCCGAGCTAGAGAAGAAGCATCTTCCCCGATGTGATCACTGGTATATTTTCTCTTTACGACACTAATGTTCTTACATTGATTGATCCTGGTTCTACTCATTCGTATGTATGCATGAATTTAGTGTCTGATAAGAATTTGTGAGTTGAATCGACTGAGTATGTGGTTAAAGTGTCGAATCCTTTAGATAAGCATGTGATAGTTAATAAAATATGTAAAAATTGTCCTTTGATGATACAAAGTCATTATTTCCCTACCAACTTGATGTTGTTGCCATTTGATGAGTTTGATGTTATTTTGGGAATGGATTGGTTGACATTGCATAAGGCCAAGATAGATTGTAGTCAGAAAATTCTTGAGTTGAAGTGTAGTAGCGGTGAAGTTCTTCGGGTTAAAACAGATAAGTCAAATGTGATGCCAATTGTGATTTCTGCCATGTCTGCTCAGAAATGTTTAAAAAATGGTTGTGAAGCATATCTTGCTGATGTGTTGATTACAAAAGTGTCTGAAATAAAGATCGAATCAGTGCCGGTGGTATGTGAATATTTAGATGTGTTTCCAGAAGAGTTGCCAGGTTTGCCTCCGGTTAGAGAAGTGGAATTTGGTATTGAAGTAATGCCCGGTACCGCTCCAATATCGATTGCTCCCTACAGAATGGCACCAATCGAACTGAAAGAATTAAAAGTGCAATTACAAGAGTTGACTGATAAAGGATTTGTGAGACCAAGTTACTCCCCGTGGGGTGCTCCCGTGCTATTTGTGAAGAAAAAAGATGGGACATTGAGATTATGTAGTGATTACTGTCAACTTAACAAAGTGACAGTGAAAAATAAGTATCCATTGCCTCGAATAGATGATTTGTTTGATCAGTTAAAGGATGCCACCGTATTTTCCAAAATTGATTTGAGATCCGGATATTACCAATTGAGGGTTAAAGAGTCAGATGTGCCAAAGACTACTTTCAGAACCAGGTATGGGCATTATGAGTTTCTGGTTATGCCGTTTGGGTTAACTAATGCACCCGCAGTATTTATGGATTTGATGAACCGGATATTCAGGCCGTACTTAGACAGATTTGTGGTAGTATTTATTGATGATATTTTGGTTTATTCTCGAGATGAAGAAGAACACGCAGAACATTTGAGAATTGTGTTGCAAATTCTGCGTGAGAAGTAGTTATATGCTAAATTCAGTAAATGTGAATTTTGGCTTCGAGAAGTGGGTTTTCTTGGACATATTGTATCTGCCGAAGGCATCAGGGTATTGGAATTTGAGAATTGTGTTGAGTAATTCAAGTACTCGAAGACATGTTGAGATGTTGTGTATTGGAATTTGAAGGTAATTGGGAAAGATATCTACCTTTGGTGGAATTTGCATATAATAATAGTCATCAATCGAGCATAAAAATGGCACCTTATGAAGCGTTGTATGGATGAAAGTGTCGGACTCCATTATATTGGACTGAACTTAAGGAAAATCAGTTGCATGGAGTTGATTTGGTAAAAGAAACTGAAGAAAAAGTGAAGATAATCCGTGATTGTTTGAAAGCTGCATCGGATCGACAGAAGTCGTATGCGGACTTGAAAAAAAAAAGAGATTGAATTTCAAGTGGGTGATAAAGTATTTTTGAAAGTGTCTCCATGGAAGAAAATTTTGAGATTTGGCCGTAAAGGTAAATTAAGTCCAAGATTTATTGGTTCGTATGAAGTGATAGAAAGAATCGGTCCAGTGGCTTATCGATTGTCTTTACCATCAGAATTAGAAAGAATTCATAACGTGTTTCATGTTTTTATGTTGAGGCGATATCGATCGGACCCATTGCATGTGATTTCACCAACTGAAGCGGAAATTCGATCGGATATGACATACGAAGAAGAGCCGATTCGAATCTTAGCACGAGAAGTGAAACAATTGAGAAACAAAGAAATTGCTTTAGTGAAAGTGTTATGGCAACGACATTGAGTGGAAGAGGCAACATGGGAAACTGAGGAGGCTATGAGGAAACAGTATCCTAACTTATTCACTGGTAAGATTTTCGGGGACGAAAATCTCTAAAGGGGGGAGAGTTGTGATAGCCCGAAATAGGGCCTAAATGGAATAGTGGTTTCGAAACCACAATTTTGAAGTAGAAAAATTTATTCTGATTAATTTTTATAATTTATCGAGTGATTAGATGCATGTGTTAGAATATCGATAGAAAATTTCATGAATTGCATGTCTAATTTGCCTATTAGGACTTAATTGCAAAAGTTGATAAATATGAGTTCTAAATGTTAAAGGATTTAATTGAAGAGCATAATTGAAGTAGAGGTCCTTAAATGGTAATTATACCATTAGGCTTTCATGGACAAAAATGGACATACATAAGTAGAAATAACCAAAGTTTTTAATGAAGGGTATTTTAGTCATCTATTAATTAAAAGATTAAAAAAAAGAAAAAGATGGCAAAATATGTCCATCTTCTTCATTAGGACGAAATTTCAAGGGTTCTCCATAGCTAGGGTTTGTTTCAAGCTTCCAAGCTCCATAGTAAGTGATTCCAAGCCCCGTTTTTAATGTTCTTTACGTTTTTGGAGTCTCGGTAACTCGATTTAGCTTATACTAGCAATAATTTAACCTAGGGTTCATATTTGGAAAAATACCCATAGGTGAAATGTGTTTATTTTGATGTTTTATGATAGAATATGACGTTTGAAATTATGTTAAACAACTTTTGCTAAGCGATTTTAAGTGATTAATCGGTAAAAATACATAATGCTCATAAGTATATGTTAGAGTGAGAATTTGATGTTGTCATAGAAGGGAAAAATAATCAGCATGTCATAAAACATAAGAATAAGGGACAAAGTTTAATTTCCGAGCTTTGGGGAAAAAGTGTAAATATATGAAACTTTAGGGATAAAAACATAATTTTGCCAAAATATTGTGTATGAATTGTATTTGAATGGAATGTTGATAAATGTATTAAATTGTGCTAATATAGATCAAGAAAGAAGGAATAGTGAAGGTGATCGGGGAAAAGAGAAGGTTATAGACTAATTTACGAAAATAGTCGTTTTGCATCCGAGGTAAGTTATGTGTAAATAATAGCAATATATTTTTATAAATTTTGAATTGTATTTGATTTGTGAATTAATATTGAATGTGGAAGAAAAATTATCCATGAATTATTCAAGTGATAAAGTGTTTAAAATAAGTGTTAAGAGTAAATTCCCGGTTGAACTTAGGAATAGAAGTGGATACAAGTGATATATCACTAGAGACCAGTGTTACAGTGTTACAATGAGTCCCGAGTGCTGGGTGATCTAGCATGTGTTGCAGACACCTGACAGCTTGTGTGAGCAGACCCGTGGACATTTCCAGTGTTATTGATTAGTGGTAGCTTCGGCTACATTACAGTGGTAGCTTCGGCTACATATCAGTGGTAGCTTTGGCTACATATCAGAGTGGCACTTATGTGTTAATTCTCTATGTATCCGTGTATATTCCGAGTGTTCAACGGGATTAATAAGAAATTAAAGTGAATATGAGATGAAGTGTGTATGCAGGTATAGTTGAAAGAATGAGCATACGTGATAATGATTAAGTATTTAAATGTATGTGCAAGTGAATTGGTAAGATTGTACATGTGTAAGTGAATGAATTTGTTAAGAAGGATATTGATTAATTATATATAAAAATGTTAATTATTACTTGAGTGCTTATTGTTTACATGTAACTTACTAAGCTATTAGTAGCTTACTCGTTCTTTTATTTTTCTTTGTTTTGTAGTGTGTTGAACTTACTTGGATTGGAGATCGTCGGAGCCTCGTATCACACTATCAAGCCTTTACTTTGGTATATAAATGCTTTTGAAATGTTTTAGGTTATGGCATGTATAGGGATCAAATTATTTTGTATGGATACCTAAGTGATGCTTACTACAAAGAAAATATGAAAAAGTAAAAATTTGCAATGAAACAGTTTTTGGACAACAGAAGTGATGTAACTTTGAAAAATCACTAAAAATAGGAGAAATGGAATTAGAAGGTGAATAAGATATAGAATTAAATATTATTGTGCCTAATTTTCTATGAAATAAATAGTGTAAGCAAAGAAATTTTATATTCTGTGATATTTGAATTTTAGTAAGACAGGGTCAGAATGATATTTGAAGTCTCCTGTTTAGATTTTAGAAAAATATTTAAAATTGTAAAAAATAATTATGAGTTATAATTTATATTTATAGATTCCTTAGTGAGTCTAATTTCATTATAAATAAGTAGGAACAACATATAAAAATTTTAAAATGAGAAAATTGATTTTTAGTGAAGAGTGGTCAGAACCGTTGAACTGTGAAACAGGGGAGACATTAAAGAATAAACTGTACACATTGGACAAACCAAAAATTCTGAAAATTTTATGGTGAGAATATATATGAGTCTAGTTTCAGGGAAAATTTACGGATCTAAATTTTGAGTTTTTTAACTCAAGTTATAATTAAATTAATGACTATTGCGCAGATAGACAGATTTGTCGTGAATGATGAAATAAATTATTTTTATACCCGAAGTGGTAAGTTAAGTTAAATAACGCCTAGTGCTCGACTCCAGTGACGGTCTCGAGTAAGTGGTGTTACATTTATGAAGATATAAAACCATGTGGCACAAGCTCCGTGGCATCCATTGTGTTAGTCCGCCGGGACAGTAAACACAAAGGCTAGCATGGAAAAGATACAGTCTGCCGGGATGGTAAACTCGAAAATACTCCGGAAAGCCTTTGTGGAAAATTATCTGGAAAATAGGTAAAGTGAATTCAATGATGACCAAGCGGTGAGATGTTAGTCTGCCTTGCGTGAGATCTGAGTATGCTTGCGAGGCATTTTCTGATAGAATTCTCGACAGAGTAACCAACTGATGAATCCGCCTTAGTGATCTATTATGACTGGAACCTTATGTATTGGAATATGGGGTAATGTAAGTGCTCGCCAAACTTGCAATTTCTTAGGTCTTGTATTGAAGTTATCTAGGATTCTATTGTTTGAATTAAAACGTTTTATTCTTCTAAGCAAGTGTGTCTATCTTGACTGATTTGAAGATGCGATGTAACTGGTGTTCTAATAATCGCTGGGTCCTAAAAGGAATTTGTCAAGAGTAGTATCCACCGAATATTGTTCTCAGAAGCGTATCTAACCACAACTACAAAGAATTTGTGTAATTAGATTTGAAGTCTGGTGATAAGTCTGAGATCCACTAGTCGGGGTGAAATGTGTATAATATGGATAAGTGTAGAGTTTGACGTATGGTTATATGCCAACTAAGAATTAGAAAAGTATCCGCCAAGATCTAAGAAGGAACCCAAATCCTTGAGTTGAAGAATTTTACAACAGCGTTTAAAGATAATAATGAGTGAGGCTCACAAGTTCCTTTGAACTTATATGTGTCTTTTGGTATGCAAGTTTGTGAATTGAACTAGAGTGCCGAGGGGGACCAAGCCAAGGATGCGCCGTGGTGGTAACCGAGGGCGATATTATGCATACAGACGTACATTTATAGAAACATGTTTTTCAAATGAAAAATAGTAATATAAGTTACAAATATGTCAATTTTATCAGACAATTTAATTTAAGGTCTTATTTTACCTTTGACAGTTTGTGATAGATGATAAATGTATTATTTCAAACCTAATGCCTAGAAAGAATTTTAAATAAATAAGAGGTACATTCAGTGTGATTTTTTGCAGAATGAAAATTTTAATTAAGTATGTAAGTATTATGACATCTTATATTCAGATCCAGTAAATCAGGTTGGGTATAAGGTGTTACAACCCATGTACCAATTTTTTAAAATTGTTAAATTTTTTAAAGATTCCATTTTGAGAATTGAAAATTTTTGGTATTAAATTGATTTTAAGCCTAAATGTGAAAATGACTAAATTGTAAAAGCTTAATTGATAGTTTTATACATTAAGGTCTAAACTAAATAAAATATAAAATTGACTGTAGAAATATGAAATAGAAGGTCCTTAATGAATAATAATGAAATCATATTTTAATTTGGAGTTTTAAGTTGAAAGTTATGATAGTCCCGATTTTGGAGACTAAATTGAATAATTTGCAACTGGAACTTAATATTATGTATTGTCGGATTATAATATGTAGCTAAAGACGATGCGAGAACTTCAAGAGGGAAAGGAAAGACAAGATCTGATGACGAGTAACTCGAGTGTTCGATTTTTATTTCTATAATTTAAATTACTTGAATTGCTGCATATTTCTATTATTTTTCATGGTATGATATTGAGGTAAGTTAAATATGATTGATCAAATCATATTGGTATGAATTTGATTGGTTATCGAGATAGAAGACTAAATTGAATAAAATTGAAAATAATATAACTTGATGAAATTGTGAAATTGGCTGTGAATTGAGATGACTCATGTTATGCTATGTATATATTGATGAATTTGAGATATGAAATGCGAAATTGAGTTATATTATGAATTGAATGATTTGTTGCCCTATTAACTGTTCGGGTAGAGTTAGATATAGTTGGCATACCATAACATAGATAGAGTACGGGTTGCTTCGACTATAGGTTGATAAGTGCTGGGCACAACTTTTACTTTGGTTATATCGATGAGCACTGGACACAATGTCTGTACTTCAGATTGTATAATAAGGCACTGGGTGCCAAATTGGTGTGTTGGTTGGTTTCGTGTATTCGTTTGATTCTGAGTCAAGTTAATAGGGATTTAACATGTAAAGTTGAAAATGATATTTGAGATGAATTGCTATTGTGAAAGATTATGTGAACCGGAATTATAAGTCTGGAAGATTTATATAGAATTGTGATGAATTAATTGATTTGATTCAAAAAATGGTATTATAATATGGTATAAATGGTATATTTAGCATGATGTTTTTCAATTGATATAAATGGCATATTTGTTGAATATTATAATTGACTTAACTAGCATTTTGTTATTTGAATTATAGAAATATCGCTGAGCTTTATCACTTAGCATACAATTTTGTTTTTTGCGAGTAGGTTAGGTGTAAAACGAGATCCCGAGCATCAACTTCAGCATCCAATCAACAATCCCATACAAATGTAACACCCCTCACTTGACCTGATCTTCAGGTCCGAGCTACAGAATGCTATAGTCATTGCCAGAGCAACTACGGTCGAATAACATGCAATGTAAAATATAAATAATACAAACACAACCATTACAAATCATAAATTCATTGTACAATCTTTCTCAGGTCTTATACGAGCCCATGAATGCTCTGAAGCTAACCTGAAATCATATTAGGACCAAACTGCAACATTTTCACAATTACAAAATGACGTCGTGACGTGAGGGGTTCCTCATCGATATGTAACCATCTGACTTACCTCGTTGTGACAACGAGATTCCTCGTCACGCCATATCTTACAATCCAGATCTTGTCGCAATGACCATCGCTTGACGTCGTGACGTGAACTCTATTTTTGGCACAAAATAGGCATTTTGGTACTTATATCAAGCCAAATCAATGATATATACTTTTGGTGCATTTGTGCACCTTTAAACCTACACAAAACCAACCTAAACCATATCTAAACATTTCATTTTAAACAAATTGACATCATTCAAACCAATATGCCATCATTTGGCACCAAACATACTTGATCATCTTATTCAATTTCAACTTATTTATTCATGCATTCAAACCATTCAATCTTACATATAAACATGCCATATCAATGCTTATTTATGCTACCAAATTTCCACATAATATATCATCAAGTTACCAAACATTCATTTACAATTTTGTGCATTTACACTCCACAATTCCAACATTTACTAACTTCACTAACTATTTATTCAAAGACAACATTTATATTAACACCTATGTACAAGCCACATAACCGAGATTAAAATGAAAAAAAGTCTATCTAATTGATAACAAGATAGTGTGAGCTTTGAAGTGATCTGGTCGGCATGTTCCACAAGTGGGAAAAATCTACAAAAGTAGAAAAATAATTGTAAGCATACTAAATGTTCAGTAAGTTCATATGAAATTAACTTAACTTACCTTAACATTCCAACTAGTTTAAGTAATTGAAACACAATTGTACATAACATGAGATTCCTTTGGCATCCTTCTACATACATATACAACTTCACAAAATAACCAATAGGTTAGTTCATTAACATAACTAGGTCATAGTACTCAATTCACATACAAGTACGACCATACTATGTTATATTATGCTATTCAATTTTGTTCATTTTGTAAACATATTAATTGATTTCATATTCAATCTTTTCAACCTTTTCATTTTTTTTAATTATCATTTTCATATTTGGGCTACTCACACAAGCTTTAGAGAATTCACAACACGTGCTGAATCTCAAGCCATCAGTAAAGAATAATTCGATGTTGCTCACACAAGCTTTAGAGAATCCGCATCATGTGCTTGATCTCAAACCATCGATAAAGAATGATTTGAAGCTATTCACACAAGCTTCAGAGAATCCGCAACACATGTTGGATCTTAAGTCATCGATCATAAAATCCTTAATCAAAAACTTGATTCTTTTTTGAACCCTAATGGTATGCCATTTGTACTCTAATCATTTAATAAGTTCTTACGGGTATTATTACAATATACATTCGTTCAATTTATCGTAATGTAGTCAAATACATATCATTCAAGTATATAAACATTTCACATTCATCCAATACATCGTATTCATTCATAATAACTATAATTTCTATACTTTATGATTTAGTCCTTAGGTGCCAAAATCACTAAATTACATTTAACCTTTAACAGCCCGTTTTTAGTCAAATTAGAACAATGGTTTCGGGACCACAAATCTGAGGTTGAAATAATTATTTTATTATTATTTTATGGTCTATAGTATGATTGTGTGATTGTGTGAAAATATCGTTAAGAAATTTTATCGTTAAAATGCTCAATTTGATAAAAAAGACTAAATCGCGTAAAGTGTAAAACTTGTGTTCTATTAGCTAAAGGTACTAATTAGCTATGAAATTAAATAGTTGAGGGAGTTATGTGGTAATTAGACCATTTGTTGCTCAAGTGGACATTTATGGACATTATTTATGTATGTTTTAATGTATTAGTAAAGGGTAAATAGGTAATTAATGAAATAAACTAAAATAAATAAAACAAAAATCATATTTTTGTGTCCATCATCTTCTTTTAACCTAATTGAAAAAGAGAAGAAGCCATTTTTAGGGCTTTTCATTCAGCCAAACTTCCATTGTCCATTTAGGAATGATTTTTGTCCCGTTTTTAATGATTTCTATGTTTTTGAGATCGTTGCAGCTTAATCTAGCTAGCTTAGGGCTCTAATTTGCAAAACTGTTAAAGGTTTTAGGGTTTTCCCATTGATGAATATAGGTGTATTTTTATGTTTGATGATAGAAAATGTATGCTTGTTGTTAGATAAACAACATTTATAAAGTGATTTTTGGTAAAATTGTCAATTAGGGATTTAATTGAGAAATATGGAAAATTTGTGGTACAACTGTGAAATAAATGAAAATTATGGGCTGCTATGATAATAAGGGAAATTTGGCTAGCATGGGTAGGGATTTAGTTGCATGAATTTGTGTTTTTATGAGCTAAGGACTAAATTGTAAAAATGTTGAAATATTAGGGGCAAAAGTGTAAAGTTTCCTTAAGATACATTTTGGGCTAAATTGAATAGAATGATAATTAAATAAGTTAATTTTGATATTATATAGATCAAGAAAAATGAAGTTCGGATCTAGATCGGGGGAAAAACAAAGTGTTGGATTAATCGATTCATCCCGTTGTTTTTGTGAATCGAGGTAAGTTCTATGTTAATAAGCATTAATATAATTGTGTTTTAAATGCTTTATTATTGAATTATTTGTGAATATAACCTTGTGGATATGTTCGACGACGATTTGGAAAATGTGAAATCCCAGTTGAACCTTAGGAATAGATTAGGATACGAATGAAATGTCATTAGGGGTTACGTTATTTGGGTGTTGGTCCGTACGTCTTGCCGGTGGCTGAGTTATCCGGCATGTGTTGCAAATTCTCGTCAGCTTGTATGAGCAGCACCGTGTAGCTACGTCATGACCGTCAGCTTGTGTGAGCAGACCCGTTGATAGCTCGAGAGTGAGCATTATATGAGATATGAGATTGAGATAGCTTCGTCTATGTATTGGCACTCAGGGTGCGAGATTCCCGAGTATCCGATAGTATTACAAATGGTTCAACAGGTATATCAAAGATATGAAATGGTGAGATATAGATACGTATCAATATAGGTATGTACGGAAACTATATGAGCATTGAACCTATGAAAAGTGTGAATTCATGATTACTCGTGTGATTGAATATTTGTTAATCTTATGATTTAATGACTTTGTAGTATATTATGTTCATACTACTTGACTTGTGAATGAATGGTGAGCTTTACTTATTAACTATACGAGCTTACTAAGCTTTATAGCTTACTCTGTTTACTTTTCCATGTTTTATAGTGTTTATCGAAGCTAGCTCGGATTGGGAGTCGTCGGAGATTGCATCACACTATCAAGCTTTCACTTTGGTACTTTTAAAATTATGTTTTGGTTATATGGCATGTATAGGAGTTATGGTCATTTTGATATATTTTAGTAATGGATTTAGCCATTTAAGTTGGCTTGTATGTGATGAATGGTTGTTATGTGTATAGCCATGTGAAATGGTTTATTTTAGGCATGATTAGTGATGTGTATATATGTGAGAAAGGCCTTTTGATATGTTGTGTATAATTGCTATATGATGCTTGTTGTGAATTGGCATTTTGGATACCAAATGGTTAAAATTTGAGATTGATATGCTTGTGGTTTTATGCAATTTAGTGCATAATTGAAAGTGACCATTTATGTGATTTGAGAATTTGAAATTGGTATGAAATTGAATAGCGTATTGTGGTACTTGTGTGCTTTGTAGTTGTTGGTATTGATTTAGCATGAATTGAACTTGTTTTAAATGAGTTTAAAGCCATTTGAAGTTGTGGTTATATGCTATTTGGTTTGTGTAGGTGATTGAATAATTGGGTAAGAAAGATGGCATGGTAAATAGCCTATTTTTGTCCACACGGGCAGAGACACGGGCGTGTGTCTCAGCCGTGTGTGACACACGGTTAGGTGACACAACCGTGTAACCCTTGGTGTGTAACAGCCCGGTTTTGATTCTAATCAGAATAGTGGTTTCGGGACCACAAATCCGAGTCTGAAAAATATTTTTTAAAATTATTTTGTGTGTTTATTATGTGTGAATTTACTTGTGTTAAATTTTCGTGTTTTAATTTCGTTGTTTGAGTGTCCGATTTAATAAAAGGACTTAATCGCGTAAATCGTAAAAGTGGCTTTATATTTTATTAATGGTTAAATTGATATGGTTTCTTAATGGGAAGACTTTATGTGGAAATTTAGCCATTATGTTAGGTGGTGGACGGCATTAGGTAATGAAATGTTATATAAATATGCTTTTTATTTATATATTATAAGTTAAAAAGTTATATTATATTATAAGTTAATTAATAAAATAAAAGAAACATGTTTTCTTCATCATTTTATTTCCTTCACCACCAAAACTAAAGAAAATAAAAAAGAAGAAACCCAAGCTAGGTTCGGCCATTGTTGAGCTTGATCAAGGTATGTAATTAGCTCGGTTTTTGATAATTTTTACATTTTTGAGATCGTTGCTTAGAAATCTTCAAGACCCATGCTTTAATTTTTGAGTTTGATGAATATTTTGAGTTGAGCCATTATTGATAGCTTGTTGTTTATGTTGTTTAAGGATGAATTATGATAAATATGTGTTAGATTAATAAGTTTTGTCTTTGAATTTTTATGAAATTGAGTGTGTTGGACTAAATGGTAAAAATAAATTTTAAAGGGACTAAAATGTGAAATAAATGAAATGTATGGACTTGTATGAGGACTAGGAATATTCGGCCTTTAAGGTGTGTAGCCAAATTTTGTGTATTTTGTGTTTTGTGCAAATAGGACTAAATTGTAAAAAGTGTGAAATGTTCGGGGCAAAATGGTAATTTGTCCATTTATGTATTTTGGACTAAATTGAATGAAAATATATTTGAATAAGCTTAATTTGAACATGTTTAGATCAAGAACCAAAGAAAACGGACTTGGATCAGGGAAAAGCAAAAATAGTCGAATAGTCGGTTTTTATCGTCCGTCGATATCCGAGGTAAGTCTTTAAGCAATAAAATATTGTAAACTATATACGTAACCTAGTATATGCTAATTTGGAAATTTTATATCTAAACTATTGGATAGCCGAATGTGGTTAAAAATAAGATTTAATGTGTTTAAGTTGTTTGATTGAGATATGATATTTGAATACTCGTACAAATATTACGAAGTGTATAAGGGATACGATATATGAATTATTTGTGTGAGACAAATTTAAAAGTATCGTTATTCAGGTCGTGAGCCTAGCAAGCCTTGGGCTGGTGAACTTAATCGGGCTTTGTGCCTAGCAGGCTTATTGCCGGTGATTGAATATCAGACCTTGGGTCTAGCAGGCCTAGTGCCGGTGTGTATGTTTCAGGCTTATGCCTAGCAGGTTTTATACCGGTGATCTAATTTCAACTTATAAATTATAAGACTTTTTATTATGTGATCATTGAGCAAATAAGTTGATAAAATGAGTTTGTATACTCGGCCAAACAGGTATGTGCATACGAGATATTTTAATTGAACTTGTATATTCGGCCAAATGGGTAAGTGCACATGTGATGTTTATTGAGCAAGTATGTGACAAAATATTCTTGTATATTCAGCCTTCTTAATATGTGGATAAAATGATATTATATACTTGTATACATGTGATGTTTAATGGATATATATATATATATATATATATTTGGTTATATGTGATTAATATGTACATGGTATTTACTTATTCGGTTGTATATAAAGTTCAGATTTATGTGTATTGGAATATGGGAGATATATTTGGTATTGTTGATTTGATTATGTTCTTATAGATGATTTGATCTATAATTTGTTTGGACGAGTGCAATTAGTATATTTTAAATTCAGCTAACAAAGTTTATACAAAAACATATTTATGTTAGCCTTGGTAATTGATAATTTGTTTTAGTAAAGTAGTTATAAGCAAGTTCATATTCGGCTAATGTATCTTAAGTGACCAAATGAATAGTAACTTTGTTATTTGATGAAAAATGTTTATAAGTGAATTTGGCTAAATGGATTTAAGATATGTATGTTGATGTTTAAGTATGTTATGAAAGTACATTACTCATAATGTATTCGGTTATGTCTATATGAACAGTAAATAATTGATATGACCTGTGCTATGCATGGTAATACCTTGTAACCCTAATCCGGCGACGGATATGGGTTAAGGGTGTTACATGGTGTTTAATTAAAAACCAAGTCAGTATGCTCCACACGGCCCAGCACACGGGCGTGTGACTTGGCCGTGTGGAATAAGTCAGTATACCCTACAGGTTTAGCACGGCCTAGCACACGGCCTGACACACGAGCGTGTGTGGCCATTTCGAAGGGCACACGGACTAGTCACACGGGCGTGTGTGTTGGCCGTGTGACCCAAATGACGTGTACCTAGGTAGTCAAGGTAAAATATTAAGTCTTGATAATGTGTTGATGCTTTGGTATAGTTGGAAGCATGTTTTGGTCATTTTTTGACTTTGATAATGTCATTTAGTGTGGGTTTGGATGGGTGGAGCAGTGTGGTACACTTAGCTTACTTTTTGTCTCATGCTACAGTATCTAATCTCACCACCACCGTTGTTTTTACACTAACCATAGGTAAACGGTGCCCATTCAAACCAATCCTTAGTTATGTATATATAAAGTTTTGGTGTTTTTATGTATTTAATCATGTATGTCCTTATGTGATGTATTAGATGTAATGATTCTAGGTGAAAATGATGTGGTTTTCGATGTTAAACTAAGGTTTAATGATTGCATGGCAAAATGGTTCCATATAGGTTTGATTTGGTGTCCTTAAGGTATAAAATAAAGATGCATTTTTTCCATTTTTTTCCATTTGGTCTTGAGACATGGCGAGCATGTCTAGAGAAACGAATGGTTAAGTCTCGAGCCATGGATTCTAGTGCCTTGATATAGAAAAACATCGAATATAAGGGTCCAAAACAGAGGAGGTGTGTTCAAGACCTATCTCGAGAAACAAGGCTTAATATCTCGAGACATGAATCCCAATGTCTCGAGACACCAAACATTGAAGCTAAGGGTTTAGGACAGGGGAAGCCTTGATCTACAGCAATTCGTTGTAGCATATTAAAACATTTTTCGTACTTAAGAAGTTTGAATAAAAGCAATTTCATCATGTTTTACTTAGTATTTCACTTTTAGTTATCAAATAATAAAAAGTGTGATTTGAATCGTTTATATGACTTTAAGGGCCAAAATAGGCCGAAAGGAATACCAATGTGTTTGGTGAATGTGCAGGACATCATTCAGAGGCATGAGATGTAACAGCCCAATTTTGGGGCTAGTCGGAACAGTGATCTCGAGATCACTAATCCGAAGTTTAAGGAAATTATTTTGATGTTATTTTATGCGTTATAGCATTAATATATGACTATGTGAAAATTTTGGTACTTTAATTTTAATGATTGCATGCTTAATTTTGAAAAAGGACTAAATTGCGTAAAGTACGAAAGTTCTAATTTTCAAGGTAGAAGTGCCTAATGACTATAGAATGTAAATTAAAGGACTTTAAGGTGCAAATAGGCCATTTTGGAGTGTGATGGCCGGCCATACGGTATGGGGAGACAAGAGCATTTAATGTTTAGTCAAAATTAGGTGAGAAAAGATGAATAAAAATATGGTAAAAGAAAAACTATCATCTTTCACTATTCACTCATCTCTTTCCACTGAAAATTGAAGAAGAAATAGAGCTCTTGGGGGTTCAAACTTTCAGCCACTCAATTCATATTCAAGTAAGTGATTTAGGTGGTTTTAATTGATGATTTTTGTGTTTTTGGAGTCCCCAAAGCTTAAGCTAGCTAATGAGGGGACTAATCTGAGATATGGTTGAAAGTCTAGGGACTTGCCATGAGAGTAGTTGAGTTGTTAGCTGAGTTTTATAGAAGAAAATAAATGTTAGGGAGATGAGAAACAACTTTTGTGAAAGATGTTAGCATGAAATCACCTAAATAGGACTAGAATGCAAAGATTTAAATTGTGTCATAAATGCAAGAAATAGTTGGAATGGTGAGTAGCTGTAAAAGAAATAAATTTTTAACTAGGCTTGTTTATTGAGAAAATGTGATAAAAATGATTTACGAGCCTAGGGGCAAAATTGTAATTTCGCCATAATACAAGGGCAAAATGGTCATTTTTGCCTAAGTGTAGATTTTGGTGCATTATGATCATAGAATGATCTAAATGAATGAATTTTATTGTTATAGATCAAGAAGAGCGTGGAATTAACCTTGACCGGGGAAAAGGCAAGGTTACGGATTAAGCCGTTAGTTGACACGTTTTGCACCGAGGTAAGTTTATGTGTAAACTATACATTTTATATACATACATTGTCGTTGTTGATTGGTGCATGGCATGATTGAGAACATGTGTGATACAAGTAGATTGAATGCGGTAGTTATGGTATAATTATTTTATGAATGACGAAATAGTCATATAAACGTGAAATAAACACTTGATGGTGGGCTATGTGCAATACCACCTAGTTATTTAATTATGATGGGCTATGTGCGATACCATCGTCTATTTATCAATTGGTGGGCTATGGGCGATACCACCGTAACTAACCTTTTCGGTGGGCTATGTGCGATACCACCCTAATAAAGACTGATGGTGGGCTAAGTGAGAAACCACCGAGTAATTTGATTATGGGTAATTGACTAAGAGTTTGTGATATGCTGTATTATGTGACATTGTGGTGCTAAGTGCAGGGAAGCATGCTAATGAATGTATACATTAAGCTAGTGATAAGGTTGGAATATAGAAATGGAAGAAATGAGTAAGCTTAATTATGAATGTGGATCGTTTCTTATTTAGTATGTAATGCTATAACTTTATATTGTTTACATGTAAACTTACTAAGCTTAATGCTTACTTCCCCTTTCTTTTCCCTTGTTTTATAGAGTTTAAGAGCTGAGCCGGGGTACGCCGATAATCAGAAGATCGCCCATACTATCAACTCATCTCAGTATATCTAGACTTAGTGATTTTGTGTATGGCATGTATAGGGGCTAGACTAGTTAGATTATTTTGTTATTTTGGCCAAGATGTGTTGGCCCCTTTTAAGATAACTATTTTGTATATTGTCATGGTTGATATCTCACTTTGTTATTTATGAAAATATGAAATTACTCATGGAAGTTCCTATTCCAAATTATGAATATTTATTGATATATGAATTGAATATTTAGATGTGTCTTTGGGTCATGAATTACATTGAATGGAATTTGGAGTATGTATGTCTGCAATGTAGGGTGGCAAAGGGCTTGGTAGATAGCCTTCTAATCGTTCATATGGGTAGACACACGGGCGTGTGTCTAGACCGTGTGGAAGGCACGGCTAGTACACGAGCGTATGCCTAGGCTGTGTGAAGTCTGCACCTTGCAATTGGAATTTAATTCGCCACACGGCTGAAGTACACGGCCGTGTGTATAGGCCGTGTGGATATGTCAGAATGTCAAGGTTTGGCACACGCCGTACTACGGGCGTGCCAAGGCCGTGTGAAGTTAGTCAGTGTCGACCATGGGCGTCGAACACGGGCGTGTGAGATGATACACGGGCGTGTCATCTCCCCCACGGGCGTGTGGCCCCTGTATAGGCAAAATTTTCTTAAGTGCGTAGAAGTTTCTGAATTATCTCCGAAACCATTTGGAAGCATATCAAGGGCCTTGTAGGTCCATTATGAGAGTGATAGACACATGAATGGAAAAGTTTTAAATTTGAAACGAACCTAATAGCCCAAAGTTGTATGATTGTGTGAGTTAAGTACGGTAACGCCTCGTACCAAGTTCCGGTATAGAATACGGGTAAGGGGTGTTATATTTAGTGGTATCAGAGCTATGGTTTAGTCGGTTCTAGGACTACCGTAGCGTGTGTGGGAGTCTAGCAATACATGCCATAAGCGTATAATGATAGTGTGGTGGCTTCTGATGATTTTAAACTTTGTTTATATATAGTGTATGGATCCCGATCAATCGGCTACTGATGACGCAACTAGTAATGCGCCAGCTCCCGCGCAAGGGACCGCGCCTGTGCAGAATGGACCCGAGACTATGGGTCAAGGAGAAGAGGCTCGGGAAGCCTTTCTCCAAATGATGAGTAACTTGTACACGGAGTATGTGCGAGCAAACCCCAATGCCCAACCTCCTCCTCCCCCTCCTATACCTCAGCCAGTTCCTGTGGCTCCCCAAGGTATTGTAACAGCTCGATTTAGGGCCTACTCGGAATAGTGGTGCGAGATCATGAATCCGAGGTGAATTTATGAGTTTTTAAGGTTCATGCCAAGTTTGCATGTTAGTGTGAAAGTTTCATGAAGCAATTTTGCTAAATTGAAGTTGAATGGTCAAAAAGGACCAAATTGCAAAAGTTGTAAAATGTGAGTTTCTAGAAGCATTTTGTATGAAATAGCTTTAGAATAGCAATTATAAGTCCTTAAATAGCAATTTTCCCAAATAATAAATTTTGGACAAAAATGGACATGAGTTAGTAAAATAGAAATTTTTAAAGAGAAGGGCATTTTGGTCATTTGTCTAATAAGTGATTAAAATAGGAAAAAGATGATAAAAATTTCATTCATCTTCTTCCTTCCCTTGCCGAAAGTTTGAAGACTCCATAGCTAGGGTTCTTCATTTTTTTCAAGCTTGCTAGTAAGTTCATCTTAGCCCCGTTTTTAATATTCTTCGTGTTTTTGAAGTCCTCGTATTATGAATTAGCTATTTTTAGATATAAAATAAGCTAAGATGCATGTTCAAAAATTCATCTATGAATGACATGCTTGTTAAATGATGTTTTATGGAAGATTAAGAGAGTTTGATGTTAGATAAACATCTTTTCCTTAATGAATTTCATGAAATATGATAGTATGGACTAGTTTGTAAAAGTTTTGAAATTAGTCATACCTATTAGAAATAATGAGAATTGATAATGGCTATAGTAGAGAAAATGAATCAGCTAAGCATGTAGTCTAAGAAAGTTGAATGAAAACTATTTTACGAGCCTTGGGGCAATAGTGCAAATATGAGAAAGTATAGGGGCAAAATAGTAATTTTTCCCAAGTATGAGTAAAGGGTCAATTTAGTCAATGTGAATATTAAATGATCTATTTATGACTATAGATCAAGAAAAACGAAGCTCAGATCGAAACCGAGGCAAGAACAAGGTCGAGGGCTAAATTGCATACCTAGCTACATTTTGTATATTGAGGTAAGTTTGTATGATTTCTAAGCTTTATGATTTATATAATTGAATTGCTTAGCATAATATATAATGTTATTATGAAAATGTTTAATGTTATGTTAAACAAAGAAATTAATGAGATCAAGTATGAGAAAGTCTGTATAAGACCAAGCCGAGGCATGGCATCGGCAATCAAGCAAGTTTATCATGTAAGTCCAAGGACCCAAGCTTGGCATTGAACAAGTTATCATGTAAGTCCAAGGACCCAAGCTTGGCATTGAACAAGTTATCAAGAGGAAGATTTCATATAAGTCCATGTCAAGACTTGGCCTTGAAACCAAGATGAGATATCCCATGTAAGACCATATCCAAAATATGGCTTTAGCATCAAGTTCATGGTAAGAGATTTGGTATTCTCGGTTATTCATAGGAATTCATCGGGCAAATGAGATAAGCTCACAAGAGATAACAAGAAAGTTTAGTAAGCAAAATCATTATCAAGTGGGAACAAATATTAGTCATATTATGAATGATAAAATAGAGATTATGATTACTATGTTAAAGTATGCTGATCAAGTGATACAAGTATCTTGTTTACTTCACAAGTATGAGACTAGTAAGTATTACAAGGCATGTAAGAACCAAGTATGAGCAAATATGCTTTATAGTTGAAATTATGATACCATTGATTATGTCAAATGCTTTATTTAAGCAAGTATGTTGATATGTGTTTTATATGCAAACTTACTAAGCTAAATGCTTACATCTTTAATTCTTTCTTTTCATGTAGTCCCGCCAACCTAAACTGTGGATCATTGAAGTCGGAGCTCGTAGCACACTATCAATCGTCACTTTGGTATAGCCAAGTTGATTTTAAGTATGGCATGTATAGGAAACATTTCATTTTGAGTATATGTCTTAGAAAGGGGCAAAAGTATGGGCTGTCAAGTTTATTATTCTTTTGTAAATGGCTAAGTGATTGGCCAAGTTTGACTAAGAATGTATGTTATTAATATCAATGAAGCATGTTATATTGTTCATGAAAGATGTAATAATTGAGTTGCTGAATTGAGCTTGAGTTTGGTCTTAATTTCGTGACGGCAATTGGCTTGGTAAATAGCCCCTAAGTGCCTACACTGTTAGACACACGGGCGTGTGTCTAGGCCGTATAAACCGCACCTTAGTCTTATAAGTCGAGAATAGGCCACGGACCAATCCCACGGTCGTGTGTTAAGGCCGCATGACACACGGTTAGAACTTGGGCGTGTGCCTTGGCCGTGTGAAATAAGTCGTATATCAAGATGTAGTACACGGTCTAAGTCCACGGGCGTGCCATGGTCGTGTGTTATAAGTCGAATGCTAAGGTTTTTCACACGGCTAGGACCACGGCGCGTGCGGCCATGTGGAAATTGGCGAGATCGAGTTTTAAGGGCACGGTCCGAGGACATGGGCGTGTATGCCTATGCACGGCGTGTCTTATATTACACGGCGTGTAACCCCTATTTCAAAGAAAAGTTTTTCGATAAGGTTTCAAAGTTTACCAAGATAAGTTTAAGGCCTCGTAGGCCCATGAAATGTACGAATTGTTTAAGAATGAGAAGTTTTAATTTCGGAACGAAATTTTATAGCCTGTAATGTCATGATTAAGCAAGTTCAAGCATAGTAATGTCTCGTATCCGGTCTGAGCCTCAGACTCGGGTATGGGGTGTTACATTTAGTGGTATTAGAGCTACGGTTTAGTCGGTTCTAGGACTAACGTAGCACGAGCACGAGTCTAGCTATACATTCCATACGTAAGAATGTTTTTATAATGATAGTTTGACGACTCCTGACGACTTAAATTATGTTTATATATAGTAAATGGATCCTGAAAGAGATATGGCGGATGACGTGGAAAGTAATGCGCCAGCTCCCGCTGAAGGGACGGTGCCGAATGAGAACGAGTTTAGACCCACTACGGTGAGTCAAGGAGGAGGAGAAGAGGCTAGAGAAGCCTTCCTCCATATGATGAAAACATGGTACACGGAGTTCGTTCGTACGAACCCGAATGCACAACCCCCTCCACCCCCACCTGTTCCACAACCTATTCCAGTAGCCCCTCAAGTAGTAGAGGTGGCAAGAGGAGTTAAGCCTCCAGTTGATAGGATCAGGAAACATGGGGCAGAAGAATTCCAGGCTAGAAAAGATGACGATCTAGAAAGAGCTGAGTTCTGATTAGAAAATATCATCATGGTATTTAATGAATTATCATGCACACCTGAGGAAAGCATGAAGTGTGTAGTCTCCTTTTTAAGAGATTCTCACTATCAATGGTGGAACACCCTTGTATCGTGGTACCAAGGAGAAGATCACATGGGAATTCTTCCAAGAAGAGTTCAAGAAAAGTATATCACCAAAGGTTTGTGGACCGTAAAAGGAAAGAATTCCTAGAATCAAGCAAGGTAAGATGTCGGTGGATCGACTATGAGCGTGAGTTTGTAAGACTCAAAGAAATACGCTCGAGAATGTGTGTCCACTGAAGCCATCATGAGTAAAAGATTTGAAGATGGGCTAAATGAGGACATCAAACTGTTTGTTGTTGTCCTAGAACTGAAGGAATTTGTGGTGCTAGTCGAAAGGGCTTGTAAAGCCGAAGAACTAGTAAAAGAGAAGAAGAAATCTGAAACGGAGTTTCATGACTCTAGAAAGAGACAGTGGAATAAGTCATTCCAATCTTCATCCAAGAAGTCAAGAGATTTCCTTACCCGATCGGCTACTTCCATTGGGTTTTCAAAGAAAGACAAGAGCAAGCAATAATCAGGGAATAAAGCACAGACTACTTCAGTTGCAAGTGTTGGGAACATTAGATTCGATAGACCCGAATGCCCACATTGTGGCAAATGCCATTTAGGGGAATGTCGAGCACATGAAAATGCATGCTTTAGATGTGGTTCTCAAGACTACTATATAAAAGATTGTCCAGAGATGATGAAAGAAGAAAGAACTCAGAACCCGAGATCCGGGGGTATGGTCCGAGGAAGACCGCAGAGTAACCCAGGAAGTGGGGCAAGGGGAAGAGGTAACCCTAGAGAGTAGGCTGCGAGACCCGAGGGTAGAGCACCTGAAAGGACTTATTCCATTCGCGCTCGCGAAGAGGCATCTTCCCATGATGTTATTACGGGTACCTTTTCTCTTCATGATATCAAAGTTATTTCTTTAATAGATCTCGGATCCACACACTCTTACATTTGCATGAAATTAGTATCCAATTTGAGTATGCCTATAGACTCTACAGAATTTATGATTAAGGTGTCTAATCCTTTAGGCAAGAGTGTGTTAGTTGATGAAGTATGTAAAGATTGTCCATTAATGATTAGAGGTCATTGTTTTAAAGCAAACCTTATGTTGTTACCATTTGATGAGTTTAACCTCATTCTCGGTATGGACTGGTTGACTACCCATAATGTAATAGTTAATTGTGGGAAGAAATACATTGAGATGAGATGTGAGAATGGGGACACCCTTCACATAGAATTAGATGAACAGAGTAGGTTGCCGGTTGTGATTTCCCATATGACGGCACAGAAATACATGAGAAAAGGGTATGAGGCATATCTGGCCTTTGTGATGAATGATAAAGAAATCGGGTCAAAGATTGAGTCAGTGCCGATAGTATGTGAGTACTTGGATGTCTTTCCTGAAGAATTACCGGGATTACCTCCAATCAGAGAAGTTGAGGTCAGCATTGAGCTAGCTCCCGTGATCGCACTCAATATCTATTACTCCTTACAGAATGGCTCCAACGGAGTTGAAAGAGTTGAAGACACAGTTGCAAGAGTTAACATACAAAGGCTTTGCAAGGTCAAGTTGTTCTCCCTGGGGTGCTCCAGTTTTATTTGTGAAAAAGAAGGATGGCACTATGAGATTGTGCATAGATTACCGTAAGCTTAATAAAGTGACAGTAAAGAACAAGTACCCATTGCCAAGGATCGATGATTTGTTCGATCAATTGAAAGGAGCCACCGTGTTCTCTAAGATAGACTTGAGATCGGGGTACTACCAGTTGAGAGTAAAGGATTCAGACGTGTCCAATACAGCTTTTCGAACAAGGTATGGGCATTATGAATTCTTAGTCATGCCCTTTGGTTTGACCAATGCTCCTACAGTATTCATGGACTTAATGAACCGCATTTTTAGACCATACATTGACAAGTTTGTAGTCATTTTTATTGACGACATACTGATTTATTCCCAAGATGAGAATGAGCATGCTGAGCACCTACGGACAGTTTTACAGACTCTTCGAGAAAATCAGTTATATGCCAAGTTCAGTAAAAGTGAATTTTGGCTCAGGGAAGTAGGATTTCTAGGACATATTGTCTCAGGAGAAGGGGTTCGAGTAGACTCAAGTAAGATCTCGGCCATTATAGACTGGAAACCACCGAAGAATGTCACTGAGATTAGAAGTTTCCTAGGCTTAGTTGGTTATTACAAATGATTCGTCAAGGGGTTTTCTATGATTGCAACCCCGATGACAAAATTATTACTGAAAAATGTGAAGTTTGAGTGGACAGAACGATGCCAACAAAGTTTCGAGAAGTTGAAGGCAATGTTGACAGAAGCCCCAGTTTTAGTACAACCTGAGACAGGGAAAGAATTTGTGATTTACAGCGATGCATCCTTAAATGGATTAGGTTGTGTGCTTATGCAAGAAGGCAAAGTTATTGTTTATGCCTCCAGACAGTTGAAGCCTCATGAGAAGAATTATCCGACGCATGATTTAGAATTGGCTGCCATAGTCTTCGCATTGAAGATATGGAGACATCACCTATATGGTGAGAAATGTCGGATTTTCACTGATCATAAAAGTTTGAAGTACTTGATGACGCAGAAAGAGTTGAACTTAAGACAACGGAGATGGTTAGAGTTGATAAAAGATTATGAGATGGTCATTGATTACCATCCCGGGAAGGCGAACGTGGTCGCCGACGCTTTGAGCAAAAAATCCTTATTTGTATTAAGGGAAATGAATTCACAGATGACTTTGTCCGACGATGGTTCTATTCTAACTGAGTTGAGAGCTAGACCAATTTTCCTCCAAGAGATCGTTGAAGCCCAAAAAGAGGATAGTGAATTGCAAGTTAATAGAGCTCAGTGCGAGACAAATGTTGAGTCTGACTTCCGGATTAGTCCCAATGGAAGTCTGGCGTTCAAAGACAGAGTTTGTGTACCGAGAAAAGAAGAGCTTATTCAGAAAATTTTGCATGAGGCCCATAATGGATGTTTATCTGTACATCCGGGTAGTACCAAGATGTATAATGACTTGAAGCAACAGTATTGGTGGCCGAGAATGAAGAAAGATATTTCAGAATTTGTTTCCAAATGCTTGATTTTTCAGCAAGTATAGGCTGAACACCAAGTACCTTCGGGTTTGCTTCAACCCATTTTAGTTTCAGAGTGGAAATGGGACCGTATTACTATGGATTTTGTAACGGGTTTACCGTTGTCTCCGAGCAATAAAGATGTTGTATGGGTTGTGGTTGATAGACTTACGAAATTGGCCCATTTTATACCTGTACGAGTTGATTACTCACTAGACAAGTTGGCAAAATTGTATGTTTCAGAAATAGTAAGACTTCATGGAGTTCCATTGTCAATCATATCGGATAGAGATCCGAGATTCACATCCAGATTTTGGAAGAAGTTATAAGAGGCCTTGGGTAAAAAGTTGAACTTTAGCACCGCTTTTCATCCTCAAACTGACGGTCAATCAGAGAGGTTAATTCAAGTACTCGAGGATATGCTCAGATGTTGTATTCTTGAATTCCGAGGCAATTGGGAAAAATTTCTCCCATTAGTAGAGTTTGCCTACAATAATAGCTTTCAATCGAAGCTTAAAGATGGCGCCTTATAAGGCTTTATATGGGCGTAAGTGCCAACGCCTTATATTGGATCAATCTTAAAGAAAACCAAATTCACTGGGTTGATTTGGTTAGAGAAGTCAAGAGAAAGTGAAAGTGATACGAGAAAGTTTAAAAGTCAGACGACATGCATGAAGTCTTATTCGGACTTAAAGAGAAAAGAGATAGAGTATCAAGTCGGAGATAAAATTTTCTTGAAAGTGTCACCTTGGAGAAAAGTTCTCAGATTTGGCCGAAAAGGCAAGTTGAGTCCACATTTTATTGGACCGTATGAGATTACCGAGAAAGTTGGGCCTGTAGCTTACAGATTGGCTTTGCCATCAGAGTTAGAAAAGATACATGATGTGTTTCACGTGTCAATGTTAAGACGCTATCGATCAAACCCTTCGCATGTAATTCCCAAATCAGAGGTAGAGATTCATCCCGACATGACTTATGGTGAAGAACCAATCAAGATATTAGCTCTGGAAGTGAAGCGAACTAAGAAAGGAAAGTATTTCCTTAGTGAAAGTATTGTGGCAAAGACATGGAATAGAAGAAGCCACATGGGAACCGTAAGAGAGTATGAGAAACCAAAGATCCAAACCTTTTTCTTTGGTAAGATTTTCGAGGACGAAAATCCCTAAGGGGGGAGAATTGTAACAGCCCGATTTAGGGCCTAGTCAGAATAGTGGTGCGAGACCACGAATCCGAGGTAAATTTATGAGTTTTTAAGGTTCATACCATGTTTGCATGTTAGTGTGAAAGTTTCATGAAGCAATTTTGCTAAATTGAAGTTGAATGGTCAAAAAGGACCAAATTGCAAAAGTTGTAAAATGTGAGTTTCTAGAAGCATTTTGTATGAAATAGCTCTAGAATAGCAATTATAAGTCCTTAAATAGCAATTTGCCCAAATTATAAATTTTGGACAAAAATGGACATGAGTTAGTAAAATAGAAATTTTTAAAGAGAAGGGCATTTTGGTCATTTGTCTAATAAGTGATTAAAATAGGAAAAAGATGATAGAAATTTCATTCATCTTCTTCCTTCCCTTGCCGAAAATTTGAAGACTCCATAGCTAGGGTTCTTCATTTTTTTCAAGCTTGCTAGTAAGTTCATCTTAGCCCCATTTTTAATATTCTTCGTGTTTTTGAAGTCCTCGTATTATGAATTAGCTATTTTTAGATATAAAATAAGCTAAGATGCATGTTCAAAAATTCATCTATGAATGAAATGCTTGTTAAATGATGTTTTATGGAAGATTAAGAGAGTTTGAAGTTAGATAAACATCTTTTCCTTAATGAATTTCATGAAATATGATAGTATGGACTAGTTTGTAAAAGTTTTGAAATTAGTCATACCTATTAGAAATAATGAGAATTGATAATGGCTATAGTAGAGAAAATGAATCAGCTAAGCATGTAGTCTAAGAAAGTTGAATGAAAATTATTTTACGAGCCTTGGGGCAAAAGTGCAAATATGAGAAATTATAGGGGCAAAATAGTAATTTTGCCCAAGTATGAGTAAAGGGTCAATTTAGTCAATATGAATATTAAATGATCTATTTATGACTATAGATCAAGAAAAACGAAGCCCGGATCGAAACCGAGGCAAGAACAAGGTCGAGGCTAAAATTGCATACCTAGCTACATTTTGTATATTGAGGTAAGTTTGTATGATTTCTAAGCTTTATGATTTATATAATTGAATTGCTTAGCATAATATATAATGTTATTATGAAAATGTTTAATGTTATGTTAAACAAAGAAATTAATGAGATCAAGTATGAGAAAGTCCGTATAAGACCAAGCCGAGGCATGGCATCGGCAATCAAGCAAGTTTATCATGTAAGTCCAAGGACCCAAGCTTGGCATTGAACAAGTTATCATGTAAGTCCAAGGACCCAAGCTTGGCATTGAACAAGTTATCATGAAAGTCCAAGGACCCAAGCTTGGCATTGAACAAGTTATCAAGAAGAAGATTTCATAAAAGTCCATGTCAAGACATGGCCTTGAAACCAAGATGAGATATCCCATGTAAGACCATATCCAAAATATGGCTTTAGCATCAAGTTCATGGTAAGAGATTTGGTATTCTCGGTTATTCATAGGAATTCATCGGGCAAATGAGATAAGCTCACAATAGATAACAAGAAAGTTTAGTAAGCAAAATCATTATCAAGTGGGGACAAATATTAGTCATATTATGAATGATAAAATAGAGATTATGATTACTATGTTAAAGTATGCTGATCAAGTGATACAAGTATCTTGTTTACTTCACAAGTATGAGACTAGTAAGTATTACAAGGCATGTAAGAACCAAGTATGAGCAAATAAGCTTTATAGTTGAAATTATGATACCATTGATTATGTCAAATGCTTTATTTAAGCAAGTATGTTGATATGTGTTTTATATGCAAACTTACTAAGCTAAATGCTTACGTCTTTAATTCTTTCTTTTCATGTAGTCCCGCCAACCTAAACTGTGGATCATTGAAGTCGGAGCTCGTAGCACACTATCAATCGCCATTTTGGTATAGCCAAGGTTATTTTAGGTATGGCATGTATAGGAAACATTTCATTTTGAGTATATGTCTTAGAAAGGGGCAAAAGTATGGGCTGTCAAGTTTATTATTCTTTTGTAAATGGCTAAGTGATTGGCCAAGTTTGACTAAGAATGTATGTTATTAATATCAATGAAGCATGTTATATTGTTCATGAAAGATGTAATAATTGAGTTGCTGAATTGAGCTTGAGTTTGGTCTTAATTTCAGGATGGCAATTGGCTTGGTAAATAGCCCCTAAGTGCCTACACAGTTAGACACACGGGCGTGTGTCTAGGCCGTGTATAAACTGCACCTTAGTCTTATAAGTCAGAATAGGCCACGGACCAATCCCACGGCCGTGTGTTAAGGCCATGCATGACACACAGTTAGAACTTGGGCGTGTGCCCGATCGTGTGAAATAAGTCAGTATATCAAGATGTAGTACACGGTCTAAGTCTACGGGCGTGCCATGGCCGTGTGTTATAAGTCAGAATGCTAAGGTTTTTCACACGGGCTAGGACCACGGGCGTGCTATGGCCGTGTGGAAATTGGCAGAATATTGAGTTTTAAGGGCACGGTCTGAGGACATGGGCGTGTATGCCTATGCACCGGCGTGTCTTATATTACACGGGCGTGTAACCCCTGTTTCAAAGAAAAGTTTTTCGAAAGTTTACCAGTACAAGTTTAAGGCCTCGTAGGCCCATGAAATGTACGAATTGTTTAAGAATGAGAAGTTTTAATTTCGGAACGAAATTTTATAGCCCGTAATGTCATGATTAAGCAAGTTCAAGCATAGTAATGTCTCGTATCCGGTCTGAGCCTCGGACTCGGGTATGGGGTGTTACAGGTATAGACTTAGTGAGGACAACTAAGCCCTCGGTAGACAAAATTTGGAAGCAAAGGGCTGAGGACTTTCGAGCTAATGTAGATGACGACCCTAAGAGGGCAGAATTCTGGCTTGAGAACTCGATGAGAGTATTCGACGAACTCTCCTGTACAACTGAGGAGAGTTTAAAATGTGTCGTGTCTTTGCTGAAGGACTCGACATACCATTGGTGGAAAACGTTGACATCAGTGGTTCCTAAAGAGAGAGTAACGTGGGACTTCTTCTTGGAAGAGTTTCGTAAGAAGTATATCAGTCAGCGATTTGTTGATCAGAAACGGAAGGAATTCCTTGAGTTAAAATAAGGAAAAATGACTGTGGCGGAATATGAGCGTGAATTTGTTAGGCTCAGTAAGTACGCACAAGAATGTGTGTCAACAGAAGCTATCTTATGCAAGAGGTTTGAAGATGGGCTGAATGAGGATGTCAGACTTTTAGTAGGAATTTTAGAACTAAAAGAATTTGTGGTATTGGTGGATAGGGCGAGTAAGGCCGAAGAATTGAGTAAGGAAAATAGGAAAGCCGTGAGTGAGGCCCGGGATGCAAGGAAAAGGCCGATGAGTAAATCCTACCAAGCTCAATCGAAGTGGTCCAAGGAAGTGGATCCTTGAACAACTGCATCAGTTGGATTTTCGCAAAGAGAGCGAGGCCACATATACTCAGGTTCAAGAGTTCAAGCCACCTCGATGGAAAGTGTGGGAAATTTAAAGTCCAACCCGAAGTGCCCAAGTTGTGGCAGACATTACGCTGGGGAGTGTTGGGGGAAACAACCGGAATTGTTATAAGTGTGGCTCCCTCGGCCATTTCATCCGAAACTGCCTTGAGAAGGATAACAAAGAGAGGAAGCAAGAGATAAGATTAAGCAGTGCATCTTCTAGGGGTAGGCCACAAAAGAACCCGGGAGGTGGGACTAGTGGTAGAGGTGCATCACGAGACTCTGCTGTGAGGCCAGAGGGTCGGGCACCTGCAAGGACTTATTCCATTCGCGCTCGCGAAGATGCATCATCTCCAGATGTAATGACGGGTACTTTTTCTCTTTACGAAACCCTTGTTATTGCTTTGATTGATCCGGAGTCTACCCATTCCTATATTTGCATGAGATTGGCATCTAGTTTAAGTATGAATGTTGAGTCTACGGAATTAGTGGTAAAGGTTTCAAACTCGTTAGGCAAACATGTGCTAGATGACAAGGTGTGTAGAAGTTGTCCTTTGACAATTAGGGGTCATTATTTTCCGACAAACCTTATGTTGTTGCTGTTTGATGAATTTGACTTGATTCTTGGCATGGATTGGTTGACTACCCATAGTGTTTTAGTGAACTGTGGTAGTAAATTTATTGAGTTGAAATGTGAAAATGGAGATGTTATTCGGGTTGAATTAGGTGGGTCAGATAGTTTACCGGTGATGATTTCTTCCATGATGGCTGAGAAATATTTGAGAAAAGGGTACGAGTCTTATCTCGCTTTCGTGTTAAATACTCAAGAGTCTAAAGATTGAAAGATTGAAACAAAGGTTGTATCGAGTATCCTGGATGTATTCCTAAGATTTACTCGGATTGCCTCCAGTTAGAGAGGTCGAGTTTGGAATTGAGTTAGTTCCAAGAACGGCACCTATTTCGGTTACTCCGTATAGGATGGCCCCACTAGAGTTGAAAGAACTGATGGTTCAGTTGCAAGAGTTAACAGACAAGGGTTTTGCAAGACCAAGCTATTCACCGTGGGGTGCTCCGGTGCTTTTTGTAAAGAAGAAGGATGGGTCGATGAGATTGTGTATAGACAACAGACAACTCAACAAGGTGATGGTGAAGAATAAGTATCCTTTACCAAGGATAGATGACCTATTTGATCAACTGAAGGGAGCTACGGTGTTCTCCAAGATAAACCTGAGGTCTGGATATTACCAGTTGAGGGTTAAGGAGCAAGACGTGCCAAAAACTACATTTCGGACGAGGTATGGCCATTATGAGTTTCTGGTCATGCCGTTCGGTTTAACGAATGCCCCTGCGATTTTTATGGACTTAATGAACCGTGTCTTCTGACCATATTTAGACAAGTTTTTGGTTGTCTTTATTGATGACATATTGATTTATTCTCGAGATGAAGGTGATCATGCGGAACATCTGAGGATTGTCTTACAGACTTTAAGAGACAAACAGTTATGTGCTAAATTTAGCAAGAGCGAATTTTGGCTCCGAGAGGTCGGATTTCTAGGACACATTGTGTCGAGTGATGGTATTAGAGTTGACCCGAGTAAGATCTCGGCTATTGTGGAGTGGAAACCATCGAAAAACGTGTCAGAAGTCAGAAGCTTTTTGGGTTTAGCGGGGTATTACAGACGTTTTGTGAAGGGGTTCTCCATGATTGCTACCCCGATGACGAAACTATTGCACAAAGATATTAAGTTCGAATGGACTGAAAGATGTCAACAGAGTTTTGAGAGATTAAAAACATTGTTGATCGAGGCGTCGGTATTGGTTCAACCAGAATCGGGAAAGAGTTTGTGGTCTCAAATGACGCATCGTTAAATGGTCCCGCCAGTGTTGATGCAAGAGGGTAAGGTAGTCGCACACACGCTCGAGACAGCTAAAGCCGCATGAGAAAAATTATCTGACTCATGACTTGGAATTGGCCGCGATTGTTTTCGCGTTAAAGATTTGGCGACATTACTTATATGGAGAGAAGTGCCGAATCTTCACAGATCATAAGAGTTTGAAGTGTTTGATGGATCAAAAGGATTTAAATTTGCGGCAACGACGGTGGCTCGAATTATTGAAGGACTATGAGCTAGTGATTGATTACCATCTGGGAAAAGTGAATGTGGTTGCGGATGCCTTGAGTAGGAAATCCTTGTATGTTTTGAGAGCTATGAGCATGAACTTAGCATGGTCTAACGATGGTGCTATATTAGCCGAGTTGAGAGCTAGGCCACTATTTTTTATTCAACGGATATGTGAAGCTCAAAAGAATGATAATGAGATGCAAGCTAAGAGAGCTAAGTGTGAATCGTGAGAGGATTCTGATTTTCGGATGAGTTCGGATGGGTGTTTGATGTTTCATGATAGGATTTGTGTACCTAAGAATGATGAATTGATCCTGAAGATATTAAATGAAGCACACAAAGGTTATTTGTCAAGACATCCAGCGGTACAAAAATGTACAACGATCCAAGAAATATTATTGGTGGTCGGGAATGAAAAGGGACATCTCGGAGTATGTAACAAGATGTCTCATTTGTCAACAAATGAAAGCTGAACATCAAGTGCCTTCGGGATTGCTTTAGCCAGTGATGGTTCCCGAGTGGAAGTGGGATCGGATCACTATGGATTTTGTGACGGGGTTGCCTATGACTCTAAAAAAGAAAGATGTTGTGTGGGTTGTCGTTGATAGATTAACGAAGTCAGCTCACTTTATACCGGTGCGTGTTGATTATTCACTAGACAAGTTAGCCGAGTTGTATATTGCGGAAGTGGTAAGATTACATGGAGTGCCTGTATCTATTATCTCGGATAGAGACCCGAGATTTACTTTGAGGTTTTGGAAGAAGCTACAGGAGGCCTTGGGTACAAGGTTGAATTTGTACCACATTCCATCCTCAAACTGATGGTCAGTCTGTAATTTAAGTTTTAGAGGATATGCTCCGATGTTGTGTGCTAGAGTTCGAAGGTAGTTGGGAAAGATACCTACCCTTGGTCGAATTTGCTTACAACAATAGTTATCAGTCGAGTATACGGATGGCACCGTATGAAGCCTTGTATGGTCGTAAGTGTCAGACTCCTTTGTATTGGACTGAGCTTAGTGAGAAGAAAATTCATGGGGTCGACCTAGTTAAAGAGACTGAAGAAAAGGTGAAAGTGATCCGGGATAGTTTGAAAGCTGCTTCAGATCGACAAAAGTCGTATGCGGATTTGAAAAGAAAGGAAATCGAGTTTAAAGTGGGTGACAAGGTATTTCTGAAAGTGTCCCCATGGAAGAAAATATTGAGATTTGGTCGAAAGGGTAAACTAAATTCGAGATTCATAGGGCCGTATGAGATTACCGAAAGGATTGGGCCAGTGGCATACCGGTTGGCTTTGCTAGTAGAGTTAGAGAAAATGCACAATGTGTTTCATGTATCGATGTTAAGGCGTTATCGCTCCGATCCTTCGCATGTGATTTCTTCAACAGAAATTGAGGTACGACCGGATATGACATATGAGGAAGAGCCGATTAAAATCATAGCTCGAGAGGTGAAACAGTTGAAAAATAAAGACATAACCTTAGTAAAAGTGTTGTGGCAAAAACACGGCGTAGAAGAGGCTACGTGGGAACCGAAAAAAGCCATGAGAGAGCACAATCCAAACCTCTTTACTGGTAAGATTTTCGAGGACGAAAATCTCTAAAGGAGGGGAGAGTTGTAACAGCTCGATTTTGGGGCTAGTCAGAATAGTGATCTCGGGATCACTAATCTGAGGTTTAAGGAAATTATTTTGATGTTATTTTATGCTTTATAGCATTAATATATGACTATGTGAAAATTTTGGTACTTTAATTTTAATGATTGCATGCTTAATTTTAAAAAACGACTAAATTGCGTCAAGTGCGAAAGTTCTAATTTTCAAGGTAGAAGTACCTAATGACTATAGAATGTAAATTAGAGGACTTTAAAGTGCAAATAGGCCATTTTGGAGTGTGATGGCCGGCCATATGGTATGGGGAGACAAGAGCATTTAATGTTTAGTCAAAATTAGGTGAGAAAAGATGAATAAAAATATGGTAAATGAAAAACTATCATCTTTCACTATTCACTCATCTCTTTCCACCGAAAATTGAAGAAGAAATAGAGCTCTTGGGGGTTCAAACTTTCAGCCACTCAATTCATATTCAAGTAAGTGATTTAGGTGGTTTTAATTGATGATTTTTGTGTTTTTGGAGTCCCCAAAGCTTAAGCTAGCTAATGAGTGGACTAATTTGAGATATGGTTGAAAGTCTAGGGACTTGCCATGAGAGTAGTTGAGTTGTTAGCTGAGTTTTATAGAAGAAAATAAATGTTAGGGAGATGAGAAACAACTTTTGTGAAAGATGTTAGCATGAAAACACCTAAATAGGACTAGAATGCAAAGATTTAAATTGTGTCATAAATGCAAGAAATAGTTGGAATGGTGAGTAGTTGTAAGAGAAATAAATGTTTACCTAGGCTTGTTTATTGATAAAATGTGATAAAAAATGATTTACGAGCCTAGGGGCAAAATCATAATTTTGCCATAATACAAGGGCAAAATGGTCATTTTTGCCTAAGTGTAGATTTTGGTGCATTATGATCATAGAATGATCTAAATGAATGAATTTTATTGTTATAGATCAAGAAGAGCGCGGAATTAACCTTGACCGGGGAAAAGGCAAGGTTACGGATTAAGCCGTTAGTTGACACGTTTTGCACCGAGGTAAGTTTATGTGTAAACTATACATTTTATATACATACATTATCGTTGTTGATTGGTGCATGGCATGATTGAGAACATGTGTGATACAAGTGGATTGAATGCAGTAGTTATTGTATAATTATTGTATGAATGACGAAATAGTCATATAAACGTGTAATAAACACTTGATGGTGGGCTATGTGCGATACCACCTAGTTATTTAATTATGATGGGCTATGTGTGATACCATCGTCTATTTATCAATTGGTGGGCTATAAAGATACCATCAGTAACTAACCTTTTCGGTGGGCTATGTGCGATACCACCCTAATAAAGACCGATGGTGGGCTAAGTGCGAAACCACCGAGTAATTTGATTATGAGTAATTGACTAAGAGTTTGTGATGTGTTTGTATTATGTGACATTGTGGTGCTAAGTGCGGGAAGCATGCTAATGAATGTATACATTAAGCTAGTGATAAGGTTGGAATATAGAAATGGAAGAAATGAGTAAGCTTAATTATGAATGTGGATCGTTTCTTGTTTAGTATGTAATGCTATAACTTTATATTGTTTACATGTAAACTTACTAAGCTTAATGCTTACTTCCCATTTCTTTTCCCTTGTTTTATAGAGTTTAAAAGTTGAGCCGGGGTACGCCGATAATCAAAAGATCGCCCACACTACCAACTCATCTCGATATATCTAGACTTAGTGATTTTGTGTATGGCATGTATAGGGGCTAGACTAGTTAGATTATTTTGTTATTTTGGCCAAGATGTGTTGGCCCCTTTTAAGATAACTATTTTTTATATTGTCATGGTTGATGTCTCACTTTGTTATTTATGAAAATATGAAATTACTCATGGAAGTTCCTATTGCAAATTATGAGTATTTATTGATATATGAATTGAATATTTAGATGTGTCTTTGGGTCATGAATTACATTAAATGGAATTTGGAGTATGTATGTATGCAATGTAGGGTGGCAAAGAGCTTGGTAGATAGCCTTCTAATCGTTCACATGGGTAGACACACGGGCGTGTGTCTAGACCTTGTTGAAGGCACGGCTAGTACACGGGTGTATGCCCAGGCCGTGTGAAGTCTGCACCTTGCAATTGGAATTTAATTCACCACACGGCTGAAGTACACGGCCGTGTGTATAGGCCGTATGGATATGTCAGAATGTCAAGGTTTGGCACACGGGCCAGGGCCACGGGCGTGCCAAGGCCGTGTGAAGTTAGTCAGTGTCGACCACGGGCGTCGAACACGGGCATGTGAGATGATACACGGGCGTGTCATCTCCCCTACGGGCGTGTGGCCCCTGTTTAGGCAAAATTTTCTTAAGTGCATAGAAGTTTCCGAACTATCTCCGAAACCATTTGGAAGCATATCCAGGGCCTCGTAGGTCCATTATGAGAGTGATAAACACATGAATGGAAAAGTTTTAAATTTGAAACGAACCTAATAGCCCAAAGTTGTAAGATTGTGTGAGTTAAGTACGGTAACGCCTCGTACCTAGTTCCGGTATAGAATATGGGTAAGGGGTGTTACATGAGAACACGAGACTGATCACCATGTTTCAACATGGAGGTTTGACGTCGCAACATAGTGAGCAAGATACCCAAAATAGCAAGACTGTCTTCGGTGTCATGACATAGCCAAAGGATGTCGCGACACAGCCCTGAATTTGAGCCTGAGCCAAGTAAACTGCTACCAGTGTTGCGACATAGGGCAGAGGATGTCACGACACTAGCCTGACGCAAAGAATTAATTAGCTGAGGCTGTTTTTGATGTGATTCCGATCACACCATGTGACTCGACAAAAAGGACTTGAAATTGGCCCAAGCTTAAAGGACCTAAATGCAAAATGAGAACATTCATGGCCCATGCAAAGTTTGCATATGGGCTATTAAGGCCGGAAAACCGTCCATATTATTTTAATAATTACACAGCCCTTTAATCTTAGTTTAAATGTGTGTTTGCTATGTTTTTAATGTCTTAAACATGTTTTTATGTTGGTAGTTTTTAATTAAGTGTTATTTGTGTGTTTGCTATGTTTTTAATGTCTTAAAACATGTTTTAATGTTGGTAGTTTTTAATTAAGTGTTATTTCAGTTCAATAAGTTTGCATTGAATTATATCTTGCATTATATGTTTGCATCTTTAAATTATGTCTTGCATTATATGTCTGCATCTTTAAATTATGTCTTGCATTAAGAGTTTGCATTTAATTAATATATGCATTATATTTATGTGTTTCATATGTTAATTATGAGTTTGTGTCATATAAGTTAAGTGTTTCATTAATTAATTTTTATTTCAGTTTGCATTTAATTAAGTCATGCATTATATTTAAGTGTCTTATATGTTAATTATGTTTAAGCATGGGTTTGAGTAACATGTTCATAAATAAATGCGTGTGTGTGTGTTTATAGTATGTTGATTTCTATCATAAATATGTGTGTTTTAATTAAATGTTTCAACTGAATAAGAATGTGAAAAGTTGCTTATGTTTAATTCTTGTTTAATTTGTCCTATGGCGAAGTCCAATGGTTAATCTATTTAAAGCTTCAAAGGGCTGTTTGGGATTGCCAAAGGTCAAATGTTGCTTTAATGTTAAAAGGTTGTTCAATTTTTGGCATAAAATAGTGTGTATTCAATCACTTAATTATTGGTGCATGAAAAAGACGTTTTGGTGGATGTTGAAGGTGAATAAATGCACAAAAGTCATTCAAGAATCAACTTTCAATGTTGATGCATTGTGACTGTTCAAATGGACCAAGAGTGGATCTTCAAATCTGACTGGTTTCATGCACTCAAAGCTCATTATGGTGACAATAAAAGAGATGCAAGCCAAACATTATAACATTCGGCCATGGGGAAAATGAAGGGACAAGAAATAGCACATTTAAGGAACATTAAGCCTTCATCAAGTGAAGAGACATGTCTTTTTAGCTATACATGAATCAAGTGAAGAGACGTGACTTTTGGGCTATCTACCATGAGTTATAACCGAATTTAAATGTTTTTTTTAATAGTTAGTTGAATGCTGAATTTTAAAGGCCTTTTATAGGAATTTGAAAGGTCATTTTGGAGGCCTATAAATTTCACCTAATTTACTTATGTAAGGTTAGACAATATTTTTGAATTAAACTTTTCTTTGTGAGAAATTTTCTTTTTGGTTCTTAAGCGAACTATATTGAACTTATCAAACTTTCTAAGTTTATGGCGTTCAAATTGTCTTATCACTCCGTTCACCATCCTGGGGTGTAGCGACTTCACTTATACCAAGGTTCTAGTAGATTCGTGAGTTAAGCGGATTTTAGCTTTAATATAGCTAAGGTTCTTTAGTTGTTACTACTACAAGTCAAGGTTTCCATCCGTTGAACCTTTTCAAGATGATCCAACCCAATCGAGACATTTTCTGAACCTTCTAAGCCCGGGAAATCACATCAATTTTGGTCCGCACAATGAACTTTAACGTAAAAACGTCAGCCGAACTAGGGTTATGGATGACAGCCAACCCTAAATCTAGAAATAGGCTTCACTGAACACTTCTTAAATATATTTTTTGTATCTTTAAACTTTTGTTCTAGTTTAGGGTGTAACTTTTATTTTCAATTTTTAGTTTCCTTTAGAATTAGGATTTCTTTTCAATTTTATTTTCACTTTTGTTCGATGGAGGATCTAATTTGTAAATTCATCAAGCTCTTGTGAATTTCTATGCTTTCAATTCATCAATACAATTCAGGATTTCTCTTAAACTTTTACTCTTGATTTATTCTTCATGTTTATCTTATTGATCAAGTTTATGTGGTTTATGGGACCCATGAGGAACTAATCCTATTGTAGGGGATTAGCGAGTAGACGTGGGAGTAATTAATTTTAATGTAGGGCTTCTTAGCGGATTAACTGATTGCGATAGGAAGAACTTAAACCCTAAGCCTGACAACCCTAGGAAGTCATCTAGGTGGGAATGAACCCAAAATTGGTATTGTCTATCTGTGAACCCCTTACCCCAATTCGGTTTGGACTGTGAGGTCGAGAGATAAGTAGTTCTTGCTGACTTGTTAGTTTAGTATAAGATCGAGAGATCCTGCTAGGTTAGCGACTAGTTGATTGAGTAGAACCCGACATAGGAATTAGTTATGACCACCGAAGCGAGCTAGTCTTTCATGCTTAGATTTGATTGATTCAACTAATTAGTTTTTTTTTTTGTTTTTTTATGCTATTTATTTATTTTTCTTATAAAATAATTTCTCTTCACTTTATGTTTTATCGTAATATAATTTAATTAAACTGCTAATTAGATCAATTAACACCAAAGTTATTATTAATTTAGTATTCACCTCCCTTAGATACAGTCCTCGGAGTACTTCCATATTTCGTTGTAAAAACTATATTACAACCTACCCCGTATACTTGCGAAAACCGCCTAACTCTTATTTGGTTGCAAGAATTATATTATAGACATTAGTACGTACGAAGATGATCAAGCCTATCTCGAGACATCTAGCGAAATTTTGATAGTTGAGTTCGGATTCGAGTCTTGACTCCGAGTTTGACCTCGTATAACCTTGATACATGTTAAATGAGGTCGTTAAACAATTATAATACATGATTATATTCGTAATTGAGAATGGTTTAAATTATTTCATGTTACACACTTAATAATTCTGTAAATGATTTGAGTTAGTCTGAGTTATTTCGGCAACGTAATATGACATTACGCATTCGGATCCGAAGACCGGGTCGAGTGTGGAGTGCCAAATAGTGAATGTGCTTTCTCATTATGAGCAAGGGATGAGTTGGAGATTAAATTAATTTCTTCAAATTTTTATTTAATTAATTATAATTAACTAAAGTTTGAAGTGAAAATTGAATTAATTAATCATCACAATTTTAGTAAACAAGTTAATTAAATTTATTCACTCATAGATTCTAGTACGATAAAATCGTCATGACTTTAACGAAATTAGAATTGGGTTAAAGAAATAATTTAATTAAAAAATAATTAATTTTATTTTAATTAATTTAATAAATAATATTTTTAGAAATAAAAAATAATTTATTTGGTTGATTAAATTATATGAGTTGATTTAAAATACTAAGAAAAAACATGTAATTGTACCCAATACATGAAAAGACCTAGTCCACATGGGATGGGCGACAACCCTAATTACCAATAGGGATGTGTCACCGACCTCCCTTAGTCTTAATAAGATTAGATGTTTTTAATTAGAATATTATTATTTTATTTATCCTTATCCAATTAAAACTCTTGTAATTTTCTTTATAAATGGAGATTATTAGTTAGGTTAAATACACATCGTATGAAGCGTCGATACTTTGTCAATATTCAGCGAAATTTATTCTTACAAATAATTCTAAATTTTGAGAGAATTTGTCTTTTGATTTCTAGCGTTTGAGAGAGATTAATATTCTTAGGAAGTATCAATAAAGTTTTCTTTATTTTGATAAAAAATTTATTGCTATAAATAATATAACTGCCCAATTTTAGAATTTTTTTTCTTTTTCTGTTGCACAACAAAACTGTTTTTCTACACCGAATTTTTGGCAATGTCAAAAAAGTAAACAATTGGGAGGTTCGGGGGTGAAGAAGAGAAGAGGAAAATGACGAACTTTTTCGATGATTTTTTTTCTTTACAAAATGAATCTGTTTAGGCAGGGGTTTTTATCTATAACCGATCATTATCAGTTCCCTTTTTTTTCTGTTTTTTGTTTTCTTCTTTCCAATGGTTCTGATTTAATCATCTTTAATTTAACAACTATTTTTTTTAGCTGATTTAATCATTTGTTTAAGCATTTTTGCTCTTTTGTAAGAGCTCAGGGTAGAATTTTGGGATATAAGTATGATCCGATACTGCTAAGATTTTGCTATGGTGCTTTGATTGGAAAAGCTAGTTGTCGCTGTTAAAGGTGGAGTTAAGATGAATTTAAGGTAAAGTACAGAAATGGTCACTAATCTAGTGCTTGTGTTCTATTCTGGTCACTGAACTTTTAATTTGTTCTATTTTGGTCATAAATTGTATGGAACCAAATATTTTAATCACCAAACATTAACAGTGATTTAAAATTTGATGGAAATGTTGGTGTGGACTTTTTTTATTGGTCTAATAACAAATTTAGCCCTCTAATGTTTGCACATTCTATCAATTTGATCTTAAATACAAAAAATTTAATAAATTTAACTCTCAATATTTATAAAAAAAATTTATTTTAGTTTAAATTCTAAAAAATTCAATAAATTTAGCTATCAATATTTACAAAATAACAAACTGTGATTTTTAAAAAAATTTAGGTTAGCAATGTGCAATTTTAACGGTAAAACTAGGATAGCTCGTAAAACTTTGAATCCATTTGCTTCATATTCGTATGCAGATACTCGGGCATGGCTGTTGCAACTTCAAATCATGATGTTGTTGCTTTGGGGGTCAAAGTAACACAAGGGAAAGGCAATTTACCCAAGCCTGTGCTCACTTCTGATCATTGTAGGTAATGTTCAAATTTTTAAAATTTGAAGAAATGACACTTTTTGCAAGATTTTCTTTTATGGGTCTTTTCAAAATTTATTCAACTCCTTTGCTGGTTTAATTGGTGAGCCAATTTCTTATTTTCTTTTTCATTGATTCGGGATTGATGTTGTATTTACAAAATTTTTAAAAATAAAAATGTCATTTTGTAAATGTTGATGGTTAAATTAATTGATTTTTTTTTTAGAATTTGAACTAAAATGACAAATTTTGTAAACATCGAGGGCTAAATTTGTTGAATTTTTTATATTTATGATTAAATTGATAGAATGTATAAACATTATAGGGCTAAATTTCTTATTAGACCAATAAAAACCCATGTCAACACTTCCGTGAAATTTCAAACCGCTGTTAGCATTCGGTGACTAAAATATTTGATTTTGTATTGTTTAGTAACCAAAATAGAACACATTAAAAGTCCAGTGACCAAAATAGAACATGGATAATACTTTAGTTACCAATTTTGTACTTTACCCATAAATTTTATTACTCAAATTTGAAATTAGTACCTAAAGTTTAAAAAACTCTATTTAAGTTCTTTGCTACAGGGATCTTGTTGAGCAAGGGTGGCAGAGTGAGGAACTGTAATACCCCGAAAATTTTTCCAGTAAGATATTATCTTTGATATAGTAAAATAAGGAAATAAAGCGACAAAAAGGGAAATTTTGGAATTATGACAACATTGGGAAGTATATTATGATATATTAATTCAAGAAAGGACTAAATGGTAAAAGTGAGAAAAGTTTTGTTGCCTAAGAGTAAATACTCAAAACTTGAGGGGTTAAAGTGTAAATATGAAAAAGTTAAAGGACCAATAGTGCAAATATTTTAAGGGTGGAATGATCTAGAAACTAAGGAAAATGGATGAATTAGGACCAAATTGAATATGTAAAGAATTATGAGGGACTAAATCGTAATTTTACCAAATTATGTGATGATTCAAGGATGAAATTTTAAAAGATCACAAAGGGCAAAATGGTCAATTGGAAGAGAGAGAAATCTAGAGAGTAATGATGATGTTAATGATATTTTATAATTATTTAATTAGATAAATATTATTTTATAAATATTTTAATGAGATATTTTATTATTATTTATTTAGTATATAAGGAAGGAAAGATGAAGAATTTCTATCATCTTTCCATGCATTCCAACGTATGAAGAGAAAGGAAAGAAAGAAACTTTCTTTTCTTTATAATTTGGTTCTTTTACCAAAAATTCACCATTTTCACTTAGAAATCAAAAGAATTTCCATAGCTACCAAGAGAGAAAAATATTAAGGAGACTATGGGGATCTAGAATATCAAGTTAGATTCAAGAATAGAAGCTGAAGGAGAGAGAAAATCAAGTTAAAGGTTGAAATCAATAGGACAAGGTAAGAACATCAAGGTTTCAATATATTTTTAAGTTTGATATTATTGAAAAAGCATAGAAATGATGTTATAGTAGAGTTTTCTTATATAAGGTTCTATATTCTTGATATGTTAGTGAAGGGAAATAAGAGAAAGTGATGGGAAATATTATAGAGAAAGGGAATATGAGTGTTATAAACTTGGTAATCAACATTTTGTATTAAAACAGATTTGGACAGCAGCAGTAGTCTAACTTTGAAAAATCACCAACAATTGTGGAAATCGAATTAGAGGTTTAATAAAATATGAAATTAAATTTTATTGAGCCTAGTTTTTCATAGAAGAAACGGTGTAAGCAATGGAATTGTAAATTATGAGATATAATAAATTTTGTGAGACAATGTCAGAATGATTTTGGGTTCCCCTGTTCTGACTTTGGAAAATCATTAAAAATTGTATAAAAATACTTGGGGGTTTAAATTTATATTTTTAAGTTATTAATGAGTCTATTTTCAATAGAAACAAACGGGAACATCATCCAAATTCCGTACTAAGATATAATGACTTTTTAGTAAATAAAGGTAGAAGCTGTCAAACAGCAGAACAGAGTCAAATTTGAAGATTTTATTGTACTTATTGGCTAAACTATATATTCTTAAATTTTTATGGTAGAAAAATATTTTAGTCTAGTTTCTAAAACATCAAGCGGATCTTAAATTGGAGTTCTGTAGCTCAAGATATAAATAATTTAGTGACTATGACTCCAATGGACAACTTTGAATAAATTTATAAGTAAATAGTGAAATCATAGATAATGTTACTTATAAGCATGTTATATAAATTAAGGATGTGGAATGGAGAGGAGGAGGAGGAAAATATTTATGAATATTCAGCTAGCACGGCTAATTTGCATGTTTTAGGCTCAGGGACTAAATTGAATAAAAGTAAAACTTTATGGGTAATTTTGTAAAAATATCAGAAATGGCCAAATTGCATGAAAAGGATTATTTTATTATTTAAATTACAAAATTGAATGAAATTATTAATTTAGATCAAGATCGGGTGAAAACATGTTTTAGGGATTAAATTGAAAAGTGTTGAAATTATGGAAAATTCTGATATTTCATAGAATTCATGGGCTGTTATCAATATATATGAGAATAATTAGGCTTGAAACAAGGATTAAATTACAAGAATTTTATTTTTCTGAGCCTAAGGATGAAATCGTCATTAATTAAAAGCTTAGGGGCAAAATGGTAATTTTGCCTAGAGCATTAATTGAATGTATCAGAATATGAAATGAATGAAAATGATGATCAAATTTATTTATAAAGATACGGATGACTCAAATACGAGACTTGAACGTGGAAAAAAAAAGACATCGGATTAGTGAAATTATAAACACGCACAAGCAACGAGGTAAGTTCGTGGAACTTGAATTGAATTCTTGAATGCTTGAATTGTATATTTATGTGAATTTAATGTTTAATGTATGATAATAGATGAAATGTTGATAATACTTGATAAAAAGAGAAATAAATCCCGGCTGGATGGAATGGAATTTGATGGATCACTGAAAAGGATTTGACGGTAAAAAGGATCTAGCCCGGACGGGTGATCCTTGTATTAGCCCTCCCGAAGAATATGTGTGAAAATGATCTAGCCCGGACGGTTGATCCTGATATAAGCCCTCCCGCATAATATGTGTGAAAAGGATTTAACCCGGACGGGTAATCCAAAGTAAATGTGAGTCTGGATTTAGCCTGGACTGGTAATCCAGACAAAGTTCTATAGAGTATTTGTCATTGCAGGGGATTTAGCCTGGACTGGTAATCCCGAAAATACTCTTTGAGCATATCTTACAGGGGATTTAGCCTGGACTGGTAATCCCGTTGTAAGAAATGAGGTTCGCGGGAGTGTGCTCTCTGAAAAGGACTTATGTATATATATGTACGAATTGACGGTTAATGAGATTGTACACTATAAGTGTACTACTAGAAATCCATCGAAATTCCGAGAAATTCAACGGGATAAATATAGAATATGGTAAGTACTTGAAATCGTGAAATTAAACTTGAAATACATAGAAAGGATAATTATTTGATATATTGAAAAATGACATGGAAAATACATGTATGTGAAACTTGCCTGATAATTATGCATATTCAAGATTATGAACTGCTACTGGAATAAATATACACTAAACTCATGAAAATGATGATACATGAAATATTGTCATAATGAATTGAATAATTTATATTTATGAAGAAACAGCAAGAGAATGATATGTATCATGACATGTAAATATGAGACTATCTTTGATACGTTGATACAAGGAAAATCATGTATATTAAGACGAGTAATAAATTCAAGTGAGACATGTCGAGAAAAAAAGTTTGTCAATATTAAAGTACGTGATAAACCGTAATATATACATATTTTAATCCCACATTTAGCATACTTTTGGATGATTTAATCCCTTGAATTGTGGAATTTGGTGCTCCTAATCCTTTAATTTCATGTTTTATACTTAGGAGAGCATCGGAGGATGAAAAGAACGAGAAACGGGCCGAAAATGGAGAAAATGGGCCAAAGTAATAAATTCACACGGCCTGGAGTTCACCACACGGTCGTGCCACCTTAGCAGGCCCGAACACGGCCTAGGCTCGACTCACACGGGCGTTCCACATGGGCGTGCCCCTGCCTTGACCTGTTTTAATTCCGTTCGGATTAGGGTACTTGTGGGCCAAGAAAGGCATTCTGAAAGCCTATATAAACACCCTAGAGAGCGACCTAAAAGGGGGCAAAGCCAGAGAGGGCTGAACACAGGAAATTACTCGAAGACAGCCAGTTAATTCATCCCAGAAGCCAAAATCACACTCAAGACGGAAGATCTTCCCTTCAATTTCCTTCAGAGGGTTTTAGGGTTTTTCTTATGTTTTATTATTTACTTTCTTCTGAGATGTATTCTTTATTAAACATGAACTAAACCCCTCAAATACCTTAGGAGGATGAAACCTAAGACGGATCTTGTTATTGTTTTCTGAACTGTATGATAAATACTTGATTTGTTCTTAATTATGTGTTCTTAATTCTTGCTTTAATATTTCAGGATATTGATTCAAGTATTGATGTGCTTAGCGAAGGGAGCAAAAGTCCTGCTTAAGAGTAGATCTAGCATAGTTAAGTGGAGTTGATCGCAAACCTAGAGATAGGATGACGAAAATCTGCCGGATTAGGGTCAAACCTAATATGGGAGTCCATAGATCGAGTTAATGCAACACTAGGGGTTTTAATTAGAAAGAGATTTCAATTAATCAACTTAGGGTTAGACGTTATTAGTCTCGAAAGGGATAATAATATAAATTAGGGAATCCTACGGATCAAGTCAAGTGAATAAATCGTCTGGTTCAGAGTTAAGTAACAAGTGAAGTCTTGGTGGATTCTTCCTCAGGTATTGTCTTAATCAACTGGATTTCCCAAAAGTATTTTCCCAATTCACTCTCTGTGTCTTAGCATCCATAGTTTAGTAATTAGTTAATTAAACATCGATTCCCTTAATACTTAGGCTAGATAATAAAAAGATAGTAACTACTAGTACTCTTGGTCCTTGAAGATATGATATTTCTGGTCTTGCCATAGCTATACTACCAAATGATAGGTGCGCTTGCCTTATTCGTTGTCATAGTTAGTTTGGACACGATCAAGTTTTTGGTGCCGTTGCCGGGGACTAAGATATTAGGAAAGCTAATTTTTTATTACTTTAGCCATTTTATTTATTTGCAATTTATTTTTATTTTTTATTTTATTTTAACTTTGCTAATTTTTCTTTTATTTGCTTCTGGCAGGTAATTTTAGTTTATGACCAGAAGGAACCCGCCAGGACCATTACTCTTTGATAGTGATATAGAAGGAACCGTTCACAGAAATCGAAGAGAGATAAGGCGAAGCCTACAATACATAAAAGAAGAGCAAGAGGACGATACTAATAACACGGAAGAGATGGTTGATCCCCAGAATAATCCACTTCCTCCTGTGGTTGCCGAAAATCCTCCTCCTCGAACTATGTATGATTATGCTAAACCTAATTTAACAGGAACTGAATCAAGTATTGTTAGACCTCCTGTCGTTGCAAATAATTTTGAACTAAAACCTAACACAATACCAATGATTCAGCAGTTTGTTCAGTTTGATGGTTTGCAGGATGAGGATCCAAACAATCACTTGACAAATTTTCTAGAGTTTTGTGACACTTTCAAAATAAATGGCGTTTCTGATGATGCCATTCGTCTTCGGTTGTTTCCCTTTTCATTAAGGAACAAACCTAAACAGTGGTTGAACTCGTTACCACGAGGATCAATCACTACATGGGAGCAAACGACCGAAAATTTTTTGTTAAAATATTTTCCGCTGGCTAAAACGGCCAAGTTGAGGAATGATATCTCTTCTTTTGTGCAGATGGATTTAGAGACACTTTACGATGCATGGGAGAGATATAAGGATTTATTGAGAATGTGCCCTCACCATGGATTACCATTATGGCTACAAGTTCAAACCTTTTATAACGGTGTGAACCCCTCAACTAGGCAATTGATTGATTCAGCCGCCGGTGAAACCCTGAATAACAAAACACCTGAAGCGGCTTATGAGTTTATAGAGGAGATGTCATTGAATAACTATCAGTGGCAAGTTACAATGACAATGCCAACAAAAGCCGCTAGTGTTTTCAACCTCGACGCAGTAACCATGCTATCAAATCAGGTAGAACTTTTAAATAAGAAAATTGATGGTTTATATGGTTCTTCACAGGTACACCCAGTGATGCAGTGCGATGTAAATGGAGGAGGGATGAGCAAAACAGAATACTAGCCTTACAACCCAAGCATTGAAAACGAGCAAGTTCACTATACGGGTAACAATCCTTGACCTCAAAATAATCCTTATAGTAACTCTTACAATCCAGGGTGGAGGAACCATCCAAATTTCTCATGGGGAGGTCAAGGAAATCGGAGACAACAACCCCTCCAGGGCTTTCAACAAAGAACCCTACCCACGGGAGAAGAAGCCAACCTTGAGGAGATGTTGACAAAATTCATCGCGGTGTCGTAAACACGCTTCCAAAACACCAAAACAAAGACTAAAAATCAGCAAGCATCAATTCAAGTGCTCGAAAATCAATTAGGACAACTTGCTAAGCTGATCTCCGAAAGACCACAGGGAAGCTTACCAAGCAACACTGAAACTAACCCAAAGGAGCAAATTCATGTCATAACTAATCATGAAAGTGAAGGGTTAGACAAATCAGAACCAAGCCAGGAAGCTGAGGTAAGTAAAGGTAAGGTTGAGGTAAGACATGATAAACCAAAATCGGTAATCGCAGAATACCAACCTCGTGTGCCATATCCCAATGCGACGAAGAAAGATCGTACAGACGAACAATTCGGTAAATTTCTTAAACTTCTAAAGAAATTACATATTAACTTACCATTTCTTGAAGCTCTTTCACAAATGCCCAATTCAAGGAAAGTTTTAAAAGAGCTTCTGACAAACAAACGGAGGGTAGACGATACATCGCATGTGGAGCTAAATGCAGTATGCTTAGCAATTTTACAAAATAAACTACCACGAAAATTAAAATATCCAGGGAGTTTTACAATTTCGTGCTTAATTGGTAGCTTATCGGTCAATAATGATTTAGCTGATTTAGGGGCGAGCATCAACGTTATGCCTTACAAACTGTTTAAATAACTAGGTCTAGGGAAACTCAAACAAACTAGGATGAGCATCCAACTAGCTGATAAAACCATTAGAGTTCCTAGGGGTATAATCGAGAATGTACTAGTAAAAGTGGATAAATTCATATTCCCAGTAGACTTTGTCATTTTAGACATAGATGAGGACAATGCTATTCCTTTAATTCTAGGAAGACCCTTTTTAGCAACTGCTAGAACTAAAATTGATGTTGGTACAGGTGAACTCACACTTTGTGTAGGTGACGAAACGATCACTTTCCAGGCTCTTGACTCTGCTAAGATATCGAGTAACAAAGGTGAGAATATAAATTCAATTAATGACCATTCGGTCCAAACTTCTTTTCAAGAAACACCACGAAATTACACACCTGAACCACATCCGAGACCTCACGCCAATAAGGAAATACCTTATGAGGAACGAAGACTCCAACTCGATGAACTGGATGAGTGGAAGCCACATGTCAAGGAGAAACCAAGAACACTCGAAGAGAAATTGAGGCAACCCCCCGACGAGCTTAAGGGAGACACAAACCAATTCCAAATCGGGGATCATGTATTGTTGGAAAAGACAGACCCTCGAATCAACATTCCAGACCTTAATAAAGAGACCCCTTTTATGGTACTGAATGTCTTCCCATACGGAATAGTCGAGGTAACTAATCCTAAGTTCAGCACTTTTAAGGTAAACAATACTCGACTCGAACCATATATTGTTAGAATTGATAGCAGGAAAGAGGAGTTTCAACTCCTCAAACCACCATGATCGTGCGAATGAAAGGTAAGTCTAGCTTAGGACTTTAAACAAGCGCTTCTCGGGAGGCAACCCGAGCTCTAACCATGATAGTTTGTTTGTTTTTACTTTCATTTATGCTTTAAAGTACAGGTTTCACCTCCACACGGCCTTGCACACGGGCGTGGCCGTGGCCGTGTGGACACCACGAGTATGCATATCGGCATGGTGGAGGCCGTGCAGACCAAGGATGAAAAATTCCTAAAACACGAGCTGCGATAAAATGCCACGGCCGTACACTGATTAAGCCACACGGGCATAGAAACCTCCACACAGGCGTGGGAGAAACGATCGAACCTCCACACGACTGTGCGATACGGCCGTGCGACCGAACACACCCATGGCACACGGGTGTAGGGAGTTACCAGATCCCTGATTTCTATCTAAAACCCCCCTCTTCTCACTTCCTCTCTAATTTCCTATTCTTTTAAAACCCTAACCACCACACCTCTCTCTTTTTCTTCAGCTTTCTCCCTTCATTCCCCTTTTCCTTTTCACTCATTCCTCCTTTACACCACCACTACACCAACCACCATCCTTGCCACCATCACACAATGCCTAAAAACAAGACCAACACCACAATCTCCATGTCGAAGAAGCGAAAGGATCCTAGCACAATCTCCCTGTGCGAGACCGATCTACATAAGTTCATGCCGGCCGCTTCATTAACTCGACAGGACAAGGACCTTTGAGTCCATTTACTTTTTCTTTTTCTTTTCTCTTCTCCTTTATTTTCCTTTTCTTTATCTCTCTTGTGCTAAATCTATATTATTATATTTTGATTTCATTTATTTAGGTCCTAAAGGCTGCTAGGGAATCACCACACCACGACCCTAGTATCCACCACTACCGGCACATCCTCCTCCAACTCGGCCCGAATTTCCCTCGTTTCTTTTCTTTTACTCCATCCAAACTTCAGGAAGTTTCACTTCTCTCCCTACCTTATGATTTTCTTACTAATTTATGAATATCTATTTTTGTACATTTAGGACAATGTACATCTTAAGTGTGAGGAGGTGTCAACAATACTGTCCCTGAATGATATCTTGTCTTCAGTAATTTTCTCATATTACTGTTAGAACGAAATTTCTTTTGATTTATGATTTTCATTAATATGTTTTGGATTAAGTCATAGTTAATTGTGCAGTGATGATTTAAACTTTAGGAGACTAGAGAATCAAGCATGATGAGTCTATTTTCAGAATTAAAAATTTGTTAGGTTGTCTACTTGAATCTAATTATTACCTTGAAGTTTGAAATTTACAAGGTTGACATCAAAAACCATAATTTTTGTGAGATTTTGAGCCTTTTAGAGCATATTCTTTTCTTACTCACTTTATTGATTATGAGTTTGTCAACATTGATTTGTTATTCTAGAACTTGCTCCGATCATACATGTCGAGACCACACCTATGATTTGATATACTGAGATGATAAAGGCACCTAGGTTTTTTAACCCACTTATTCCACTAAAAAAAGCTTACCCATTTAATTAACCCCTAGTGACCCCTTTGAAACCTAATCAACCATTTCTTGACTCACCCATTAATATTAACCCAAAACCCACTTTGTATTTGTTATCACCATTCTCTTGACTACCCTTATATCGAGATTTGATTTGGTCGATTTCTTAACTATTTTCTTTATTTCAGTTGTTAAATTCTATCTTATTATTATTGTATGTGCTTATTCTTAAAAAAAGTATATCCATTATTAGTTCTATGTTATTTGAGCTTATGCGTTAATTTCACATTTTGAAAAGAAGCTCGTGTTATTAGTGATGAATTCTTAATTGATGTAATTATTTAAGTTTTAGTTATTTTTCTAGTTAGGTAATTTATCAATTCAATCTCGATACTAACCCTCTAATTCAGCCTTTATCCACACCTTTAACCCAAGCCCCATTACAACCCTTTAAAAGACCTTTTGATTTGTGTATCATCTCATTTTATAGTGGTGGAGATTTGATTTTCATGCAAGCCTATGGGATTAAGTTTTCATGTTTGACTTTTAAGTGCTTAATTTTTGAACCTTAAACACTTTGAGTGATTTGAGTGAATCTTTAGTGAGGATGTCAATACTTGTCGGTTTTGAATCAGAGGTAATTATTTAGGTAAGGGGAAACACCTATGTTTTCATGCTATAAAAATCTATGACTTAGATTGTTTGAATCTTTAGGACTCTTTTAGTTAAATTATCCATGTATGAATTATCTATGAATTATGATAAGACATTGTTGATGAGAATTATGAATTGAGAGAAGTTAATTTTAATTGTGAGTTGAGAATTTTTCTTAAGGACAAGCAAATGCTTAAGTGTGGGGGTATTTGATAAACCATAATATATACATATTTTAATCCCATATTTAGCATACTTTTGGATGATTTAATCCCTTGAATTGTGAAATTTGATGCTCTTAATCCTTTAATTTCATGTTTTATACTTAGGAGAGCATCGGAGGATGAAAAGAATGAGAAACGGGCCGAAAATGGAGAAAATGGGCCAAAGTAAGAAATTCACAGGGCCTGGAGTTCACCACACGGCCGTGCCACCTTAGCAGGCCCAAACACGGCCTGGGCTCGACTCACACGGGCATTCCACACGGGCGTGCCCCTACCTTGACCTGTTTTAATTCCATTCAGATTAGGGTACTAAATGTAACACCCCAAACCCGGCCTAGAAGTTAGGCCCGAATCCGGCGTGTCACATTGAAGTGTTTTTGCGAAAACCTTATTTTCATTGAAAACCCTTCTAGAGAAAAGTTAAGTAAAATCCATTTTGCTTTCAAAACGAGGTGTAGCCAAAAACTATTTCCTTGTTACTATGTAAAAATTTCCTTTGACAGCGGAAGCTCGTTCCTAAAACACAATTATTTTCAAAAAAAACTTGAAATATGCTTAAAAGAAATAAATCCAAGTTCCGTTTCAAAATTACAAAGCCTAGTGGAAGTAATGGAATAATAACTAGAGGGAAAACCTTATTACAATCTGAACTAAAATAACTTAAAATAAATCACTTAAAATCTAGAATTTAGATATTAAGAAAAACAGGTCTAATCGTCTTGATAGTTGGCCACCTCTAAGTCCCTCCATCCGTCGAGCCGCCTACTGAGGATCACCTGAGAAAAATAAAAGAGGGAGTGAGTTTTCGAAAACTCAGTGTGTACGACCCTCGTCAAACAAATAGCATACATATCATATTATTAACATAATAATATCATACATGCAATGCAGTGCAAACCCTCCCCAAATAATCCATCCGGTACACATCATCTCCGTCCAACCGAAACACTTCTGTGGGGATTTCTAAATCGACCCACCCATCCGATACACATCAAGGGTAGCCCGATTGCGGTACTACCAAACGTTGCAGCAAAGCTGCTTATCATATAATGGGCTTGAAAAGCCATCGGTGGATCCATAGTTGTCAAGCAACCATGCGATCCTCATATACTTCCTCCGTTCCATAATTCCCACCCCATATGCAACCTAAACAGAATATCATATGAATGCAGCAAATGTACATGTAACATCCATAAATCTTACATTCAACACATAGGGGTATTTTAGTCATTTCACAAATCAAGGGTATTTCGGTAATTCTACCCTACAGGGGTATTTCAGTAATTCTTAACAGTATGGGTCTTAATTACGAACCTTGGCCCATCAACAAGTCCTCGCGGCTAAAGTGAATGACACTACGCACTGTAGGATTCCAGAGAAGAGGAGGTGAGTCACTAAGACCGCTTAAGTACCAAGCTCTCCCTAGATCCAATCCTAGACATGCATATGCCCGTTGCCACACTTAAACCTTATGACTTGTTCAGAGTCGCACTTAATAAAATTTTAAAGTTTTATGTAAGATTAAGCAATTTACCAAATACTAAACCCAAGACCCCTTGCAAAGCCCAAACAAATTCACATACGTTCATATGGCCCACCAGGCCCAATCTCATTTATACGGCCCACTAGGCCCAATCATGTCCATATAGCCCATTAAGCCCAATCATGTTTATGTAGCCCATTAGTCCCGATCGTAATCAAATCATACAATCATCCATATCAATCCATCATTCAATTTCACATATCAACTCTTGTCGGTTTGGGCCCATGAGCTCGGCAAGCCCATTTAGCCCCTTCTGGCCCGGTTGGCCAAATAGTGGCCCGAGATCATGAGATTGCTCTCTTGGTCCCGGTAATCGTATCGGTGTTCCCACACAAATGTTTGCACGCTCGTGTGGTTGCCGGCGCCAACCTTTTAGCTTTTCGGCTTTTCGACACTCCGGGTTTTCGGGATTTCGGCTTTTGTCGATTTGTCGTGTGTGAAGTGTATGTACACACCTGGTAAATGAGACGTGTTACACTATCCTCAGCCCTGAACCTACAACCATTACCAACCTCCAATCAATCACACACTTAACCACAATATTTACCAAAAATCGAAGCCTTACCATAACCTTACAGTGTGCCACCAGTTCTAATAGCCCTTTCTTAGCTACCACTCACGAATATCCCCTAGATCTGCATCAATCTTAATTATTAAAGAAAAAATAATAGGTTACTTGTATCCACTTAAGTCACCATTTCCCTTACTATAGACTATTCGGCCAACTTATCCCAAAATCAAGAACACTTACCCAAAAGTCGAAACGTATGGATAGCTTTTCGGCAGAGACTTGTAGATCCAAGCTTGATTTCGATTCTTCCAAGATCCGATCCACCAAAAATCAAAGGAATGATGACAGCACGATAGAGATTTGGTCACTAGAGTATTCGGTACAAGGTTTGGGGCGATGAAGAAATCGGCTTCAAGAGCAAAGGTTTTCGACTTTTGAAGTCACGAATATGTGGTCCCCAACAATTGAGATGAAGGTGGGACGACACAAGCAATGGAGAAAGAATAGAATGATATTCGATTTAAGGCTTTAGGAGAGAAGAAAAGAAAACACATAAGGAAGAGGCGAGGTTTAGAACAGAAAAAGTGGAGGAGAATTCGGCAGAGCACTATAGTTGCCGAAATAGCACAGAGGGAATTCGGCACCCCATATTTATACGCAAACCAAAACTCTGCAAAGTCCCAATCGGCTCCAACTCTTCCCCATCTCATCTCCTCGTTTTTCTCCCTGCAAACTCCCCAATCCTTTTCCTAAGTTTTCTCTTCTGATCACTCTCCTTAAAGTCCATCACCACACCACTTCCAACCTTCTAAAAGGCCAAAATTAAACTCCTAAAGAAAAATACTAAGCTAGGATTCGAACCTAGGATCTCCTTGCTAGCCCATAACGCCACCTCCCTATACCCTAAGTGGCGTCACTTAGCCACTCCACCACAAGACTCTTTGATGTCATTTTTCCCTATTTTTATTTAAAAGCCCAACTACTCATCGCCCTAGTTCCTTTAATAATTAACTAAAAATTCCTTCTCCTCAAAGTTCGAACCCAGAACTTCTCCAACACCCCTAGACACTCCAAGTTTATTAAACCCTTAAAGCCAACATGTCATTTGTCATTTTCTTGCTTTAAAAAAAAATTATGAGACCCAAAGCCCAAAGCCCAATTCATCTAGGCCCAAAATTCAGGGCGTTACACTTGTGGGCCAAGAAAGGCATTCCGAAAGCCTATATAAACACCCTAAAGAGTGACCTAAAAGACGACGAAGCCAGAGAGGGCTGAACACAGGAAATTACTCGAAGACAGCCAGTTGATTCATCCTAGAAGCCAAAATCACACTCAAGACGGAAGATCTTCCCTTCAATTTCCTTCAGGGGGTTTTAGGGTTTTTCTTATGTTTTTTTATTTACTTTCTTATGAGATGTATTCTTTATTAAACATGAACTAAACACCTCAAATACCTGAGGGGGATGAAACCTAAGACGGATCTTGTTATTATTTTCTGAATTGTATTACAAATACTTGATTTGTTCTTAATTATGTGTTCTTAATTCTTTCTTTAATATTTCAGGATATTGATTCAAGTATTGATGTGCTTAGGCAGTGGAGCAAAAGTCCCTGTTTAAGAGTAGATCTAGCATAGTTAAGCGGAGTTGATCGCAACCCTAGAGATAGGATGACGAAAATCTGCCAGATTAGGGTCAAACCTAATATGGGAGTCCATAGATCGAGTTAATGCAACACTAGGGGTTTTAATTAGAAAGAGATTTCAATTAATCAACCTAGGGTTAGACGTTATTAGTCTCGAAAGGGATAATAATATAAATTTGGGAACCCTACGGATCAAGTCAAGTGAATAAATCATCTGGTTCAGAGTTAAGTAACAAGTGAAGTCTTGGTGGATTCTTCCTCGGGTATTGTCTTAATCAACTGGTTTTCCCAAAAGTATTTTCCCAATTCACTCTCTGTGTCTTAGCATCCTTAGTTTAGTAATTAGTTAATTAAACATCGATTCCCTTAATACTTAGGCTAGATAATAAAAAGATAGTAACTACTAGTACTCTTGGTCCTTGAGGATACGATATTTCCGGTCTTTCCATATCTATGCTACCGAACGATAGGTGCGCTTGCCTTATTCGTTGTCATAGTTAGTTTGGACACGACCAGTACACTAACCGATGTTGTTGCTTGAAGTTTAGGCAAGTGCCAAATTACTGGTTGAATGGTAATATGTTTAATTGTAAGGTGCATTGAAATGGTAAGTGCTTAGATGAAAATATAATTGAGCTTATGAAAGAGTGGAAAGGTTTCAGTTATGTAATTTCTTATGAAATGATTTGTTATGTGATATGGCCGTATGAATCCTGCACCTAATTCGAAAATAAAAATTAACTACACGGCCTAGGGACACGGGCGTGTGAAGCCACATGGCCTGGAGTGAGGTAAGTCACATGGGCGTGTTGGCCACACGGCCTGACCACATAGGCGTGTCCCCGAACCACATAGGCGTGCGACCTCTGTAGTTGAGAAAAATTTTAAGATTTTGCGAAAAATTCCCTATGATCCCGATTTAATCCCGGTTGGTTCCTAATGTATGTTTTGGGCTTCGAGGGCCCAATAAAGGGACGTTATGATTATTTTCATAATATGAATAATAAATGACTCGGAATTATTTGAAAATATTCAGTAAACTCCGGTAATGCCTCGTACCCTATTCCGGCAACGGATATGGGTAGGGGGTGTTACAGGAACGATAGAGATGGGAACGGTGGTGGGTGTTGGGTGGTTATGAGTATTGATAGTTATTATGGTAGGTGTTGGGCGGTGATGAGGATTGTGGGTTCTTATGTTATAAATAAACCGAAAAAGTGTTTTGGATTAATTATAAAGTGGTCCCTAGCTTTAGTCAAAAGTTAAAAAAAATGTTATGTTAGCAATCTATTAGTGAATTAACGAAATTTTTAACAGTAGTGGCCAATTCAAACAATTTTCTTAATTAGAGTGACTAAATTAACAAAAAAATTAGAGTTATCAAAATAGGAACGATGCTATTTTAGAGTGATCTGTGATATAGTTTACCCAAAAAAATATAATGTCAAGACTTGTTTGGAGTAGTGGCTCCCGTCTGGCACCTAAATGATACGAGTTCAAACTCTATCTTCTTCCTTTTACCCTTCCCAATATTGTAATGATAAAAAAAAATTAAATTAAATGCGTTGGGATCAAACTTGAGATCTATGAGAATTTATACGTAAGTGCCTTATCACTCCTTTTATAATCAATGGTTGAATATGTTTCTTTTTATAAATATAGTTTTCAAATAAAGGTTTTTCTTTCATCCAAATTGTGGATGCTTCATAATTATTATTATTATTATTATTATTATTATTATTATTATTATATATGAGTGTGAACTTTAAAAGTATTAAAATCGAAAGATGAAAATCCACTTTAAATTTTTAAAATTAACTAACTTATTCTATTTAAACATATAATTTAAAGATTTTGACTTTTATATTGAATATTGTAACAGTCAGCCGGCAAATAATGTATCAAATTACTGTTTTGGTGTATAGTTGTTTATGTTAAGAGTAGAAAACAAGTAAGTTAATAGATTCTGTCATTTGGCGAACTCTAGGTTTTGGTATGCTCTTCTGTTAACTATCTGCCAACCCCAGATGTTTGGGCGAACTCGTTAGTTCGTAGCTTGATAAGTTTGTCTTTGGGATTAGTATATGTTATGATGACATGGTAAGCGATGTTAGAGTTTAGTTGTGACCTAGTTAGAACTAGAGGTGAGCATGGGCCAGGCCGGGTCGGGTTCGGGCCCAGCTCAACTAAAAATTCAGGCCTGAAAAATGGGCTTAAAATTTTTTCCAAACCCGACCCGGATAAAAATGCTAAAACCCAGGCCCGACTCGGCCCGCCCATATTAATTTTATATTATTTTTATATAATTTAAAAATATATATAATACATCAAAAATACTAAAAACATCAAAATAAATATTTCCCAACAAATTAAAAATAAATTTTAAAAAATATGTATACTTAAATAACACTAAGATAGATGCAACTTAACAAGCAAATCTCTCTAAAATAATAACAAAATTAACAAATGTCTTTAAAATAATAACAAAATTAACAATAAAATAAGTTTTATACAATATCCAAACAATAACAACAAAATAGTAGCAACATAATAGTAAAATGGTAGCAAAATAGGGAGCAAACAACAAGATAATAATATTTAAAAAAAAAAGTAGATTTTTCTGTCCTTTAGTGGATTCGGGTCGGGCCGGGCCAGGCCGGGCTCGGGCCAAAAATGCCTTACCCGAGGCCTGGCCCATATTTTAAACAGGCATTATTTTTTTGTCCAAGTCCATTTTTCGGGCATATATTTTTGTCCAAACCCTCCCACATTTCGGGCGGGCCTTCGGGTCGGGCCGAGTGGCCCGGCCCATGATCAGATCTAGTTAGAACTGAACTAGAATACTATAGATGATTGGAAACTTAATCAATTCTTCTCAAATTTCTAGAGTGATCGTGGGATCCTCTGACTTGCCAGTAAGTTTTGTTCCTGTGTGTCTACTATATAAGGGTATCAAAATAGCTAGTTTGCACGTTTTGATTCTATTGCTTCTTCTTTATCTTCTTCATTACATTTATGTTAAATTAATATTTGCTTTATTCATTTTGCTTTTCATGTAAAAACCATAGAGAATAATTTATACAAAGTATAATAATATAAATATGAAATTGTAATTGTCTTCTTGTAGTAAAAATGTTATAATAATATATAATTTGATAGCATAATGCCATAATATTTATAAAAAGGAAAGCGTAATTATATATGGCTGAGGAGTGAAGAGTTTAGGCATGGCTGCCTAAGTTTCTATTGTTGGGGGTTTAGGGTTTTTTTTTTGCCTTTGGAGTTTGCGTCCTTTGGGTTGGAACAATGATGGGTGAAAGTGGTGCTCTTTTAAATTGAAGAGGAATGCCATCATCATGTATGGATTTGCAACTGCCGAACATTATGCAACTCAATCGAAACCCAAACCATTTCTGTAATAACAACTCATATTCTGGAGTTCTACGTAGAGATGCAGTTTTGAAATCTTTCCCGTGATTGCATATGTTAGCTAGCTGTCTTTTAGTCCCAACCTGATCGTGTTTGGTACTTTTGATCTTGAGACATAGAAGTTATGTCTTGAGACTTCCTGTAGATTTTGGTCATATGAGCTTGGATTCAAATCCTAATTATGTTTTTAATCTTGTACATTCCTTGTATGCTTATGATGTGATTAAAAGGCAAATGTTTTACTTATCTAGGTGTACGTTATGAGAATGCGTGGGAATTTAATTGCTTGAATGATGTATTATTTGTTAAATAAGGTTGAATTAATATGAGTTGCTCTTACAATATAACGTGACGCCCCACATTCAGATCTAGCGACCAAATCGAGTGTTGGAGTGTCATTTATATGTAAAAAAGAAAGTATCATTTGAGTTTTTCAAATAATGGAATGAAATAGAAACTATTAAATCAAAGTATTTGGTTATTAAAAAGTGTAATACGTTAAAATATATGTTATTTATTACATTCTTTTTTTCCGTTGAAAGGCATAAAGAAATCTGAAAGAAGGGAAAAAAATCCAATTGAGACAATGAAAGAGTTTAGAAGATGTCATGTGAGTGTCTGAAATTCGCAAGTTTAAGAAAATTTCAACAACTTGGCTTTAGCGGACTAAACCCAAACAGAAAGAGAAGCAAGAAAAGAAAAAGAAACATAATTTATCCCTGAATAACAAAAGAGATTATTCTAATCCAAAGAGAAAGAAATAATACCAAAAAAAAAAAAAAGTGAAGCTTTGAGAAAACAAATAAAACACAATTCATTTAATTAATGAGATTTATGATTGGAAAAATAATGAAGTTTGAAAGATGAAAGGAGATGCAAGAACCGAGGAGGAGAAGCAAGAATGTGAAGCTTTAAATTAATGGGATTTATGATTGGAAAAACAAAAAGAATTAAGACTCAAAACAACTGTGTTAAATAAATATATTACTTCCATTAAAATATTTAGTATCCCCCAACTCATTTATAAAAGTCAGTCACGTGACTTGTTAAATTACAGCTGTACCAACATAAGACGCCACTAACAATCCAACCAAGCATGGCCTTATTGAGTTTCGATAGCTTGGCAAATACATGTAAAAGGCATTTACTGTCTTTACTTCTAAGACTGTTCACATACATGATTAGGCCTGACCAAGGGTATATGACAAGATATACACGCACACTCACCTTTTTGTTTAGAAAGAAAACCAAGTACTGGCATACCTCATATATACATATACACAATGATGGGTACAAACCACAGCAACCCAAAGTTTTCAGCAATTCATTAAAACAGAAATTAGTGCAGCTCTACTCTTTCCCAAACTATCTGTGGAGATCAACGAAATAAAAAAAGGAACAGTTTCCAAAGTCTATCGAATAGGGGGAACAATCAATCCTCATCTGTTCATCAACAACCAATTTAATGTAAGTGCAGGACTTCATGTCTCCTATAAGTCAAATGCTTTCCTGATGATGAGTGGTCATTGTAGGTCCTGATGCAATGGTAAAATGCATACCCCTACGTTGCCCGGATTGTAGCACAAAAGCAACCTGTGTTGCAGCCAATGCTGCTGCTTCCTGATACAGATAATGATATAAGCTTTAATATTAACTCAAGTATGAAAACATGTCTATGATGTAAGGTTTCAAGGTCTGTAACATTGCCTGGAAGAGGAACAAACAAGGGATTTCAAATTAAGGTACAAATAAAGGTTAATGACCTGTCTTTGCCTTTGTCTCTGTAATATACTGATGGCCCAAGCCATGATGTAGCATGGCAAGAGAAACCCAGCAGCACGAAGCAAGAAAAGCTGCACAAGGAACCAAACAGTTTAAGAAAACTGGCTCAATGGTATGATGACTGTAATGCATATGCTTGAACAAGTGCTAATGTGAATAGGGGATGCAGCTTTAGGTAAAACTTACAGAGAAAAAGGTAGACACATCATCCTCTGCATCAGCATCTGGAACAGTTAATGCATGCCGCAACAGCAGAAGGGCCATTAACTGATAAAATTGAAGAAAAAGAAAAACATCAATCATTTTGATAACCAACTCTTTATTAAATGGTCATGTAAGAAAATGAACTATTTTTAAATTTTAAGAAAATTTAAGGAATCCAAAGCAGTTATTCTCATGAAAAACTTCAACTGAGATGCTCATCCACCAGGCAGAATCTAAATGGTTTTTCTTCAGAAATCAGAGTTGGGAGCTGAAGGCCCTAAAAGGATGTGGTATAAATCATTCTCTCCACTGTTATGCATAACATGCCTAGTTACAGAGAGAAAAGGGAAGGAACAAAAAGAAAAGTTGTGGACATGAAAAATCAGCTGAGATGACGTAATTGTGGCCCATGTGGAATTGCACCACAGCTCCAGTGGCTCAAGTTTCTACTTAAATAGAGGGAAGTTGGGAGCTGGAAACTGTAAAACAGTTAATGCAATGAGTATGCCAACCTGTTTTTTTCTCTCTTTTTTTTTTTTTTTGGGGAATGAGAGCAATATCTACCACAAAAATAAAGTTCTTCGAGTATAAAGCTCAAACACCTAAGCAAACTCCTTTCTCTAAATCAGTTCATCAAAATATGTCCTTGACACATGGCTAATGTATTAATAAGTAGAATTGATAATGGCCAATGGGTCCAATTTTGAGCAGTACGTGTTAAACATGATAAGAAATTCAATATATCCAGTAGATTCAGAACTAAAAGCTTACAATTAGAGCAGCTGAACGGCAAAAGGCAGCTCCACTGGCATTTGATGCAGCATATTCATCATACTCAGCTTCCAAAATTTGCCGTTCTGCCTCTGCAATGGCCAAGAGGCGAGGATCACGCAAATCCACAGGGGTGCCAGAGATTGTCCAGCCTCCACTGTAAGACAGATACAAAAATCAATACAATGGAATCTTCCAACCAGATTATACAGACTAATCTGTCAAGCAAGTTTAGATCAAAGTTTGTGATGGATGTCATGCTTGATAAATCTCACAGCATATGCTGATTTCATCTTTACAAGAAGTCCACCAAATACCAACCATAGCATAGAAATGTCTTACATGTGAGACCATCTAACTTACCCAATATCAATAGCGGTTTCTTCAGTTTGGGGGCGAGGTGGAGCGATATAACCAGGTTGATAAGGCTGCACAGCAAATTAAAAGGATAGACTACATCAGCAAGGAGTCAAAACAACCAATAATCAATTGCCACTGAACAAGAAGTAAGAATTTAACATCATGATTAAAAGCCATACTGTGTCTGACCAAAAAGTTGCTCATATTTAACCACTATCGTGATAAATTCTGAGAAGTAAAAAGAACAATGAAAGGAAAACTGCATGATAAACCAGGAATAACGAAACAAGGTCTTTTCCCATCAATCAAATGGTTTATTAATATTCTTCCTAAAAGCAGATGATACTTGATCACCCTATTCCACACTCATTTGCAACCGCTTACTTCAAAAGCCACAAACTTTCTTTTCTTACAGACACAAAAGGGCCTACAGGCGCTAGTTGAAAATCTTGTGACAAATTAAAAGGATGAAATGAAGTTGCAGCAGGCAATGCATGTCTCTAAAACAAAATAACAATATCGAAATAAGGGACATTAAGGCAAGTATATACCTGATGACATATCTCGCAAATGATATCTCCTTTCTCGTTGCACCAATGTTGCACGCATTTCCTATGCGCATACTGCAATTTAAAACAGATGGCATTAATAATATCAAAGCAAGTAATGCTAATTTCGATATTTAGCTTAATTTTACGAGGTTCATTAAACTGCAAGCCGAATTAGAAAGCTCTAGATAATACACTTTATATTAAAAAAAATTCTTAATCAATTTTTTAATAATAATAAAAAAAATTACCTTGAGGCTGCCGCTGCAGGCACAAGGAGTCTCAAGATTCTCAACGGAATCTTCCTCCTGGCAAATGCGGCACTCCGCCGTTTGAATGAGCGGCTCCTCTTCGCCGCCTCCACGGAAGATCTCCTTTTCCTTGGGCGAGCAGGATGGGCCCGAAATCTCCGTTGAGGGACCAGCCTCCGACTCCACCGGCTGTAACGGCACCGGCCTCACCAGACGATCCACATACAAAACCAGGTGATCACTCATAATTTCTGCAAAGTTAACAAAATATTTTCAATTTTCATTACTTAATTCAATCCAAAAAATAAAATAAAAAACCCCGGAATCGCGCTGAGTAAGAGCAGCGAGTCGGAGGTTTCCAAATTGGAGAATGAGGGAAAATAATTCTTTAAAAAAAATTTACCTTTAGCGGACGAAATGGGGAATTTCTGTTGGATGAAGGGAAGTAACGAAGAAATCGGAGAGAAATTTTCTAATTAAGCTTCTTTTGCTGCGAACGCTTCTTTGTTTTCCTTTCTAAATTTCCAACGACTGTAGTTTTTCTTTGTAGGATTTTAATTTTTTTCTTTTTTCTTTTCCAAATTTATGAGTTTAGCCGAGGATTCGAGGGTGAGAGACACGCTGACGTCAATGCAAACGGCTCTAAGGGTATTTTTGGAATTTAGAAGTCGCCAATGCCATTGCGCGTTACCTAACACTTCTCTCTTATTTCGGTGGCCGTTCGACTGGTGAAACTGGCAACTTCCTCTTAAACATTAATTCAATTATTTTATCCATATTATCTATATTATTATTATTTAAATCTCTAACTAATTGAGTTTGTTAGCATCAACTCCATTGAAAAATTATTATATTATCCTTACATATTTTAAATAAATTATATTTTTAAATAATACTTTTTTCTATTTACATTTTAAATAAAACTTATAAAAAATTACAAATGATTACATTTAAATGCATACCATTAATAAAGCTTAAAACCTCAACTTTACTAGTATAATCAATGTTTCTATACTATTATTTAAACCCCTGACTGACTAAGTTAGTGTCACGAGTCAACCAAAAATCACCTCGATTGAAAAATTATTGACCTGAACAAATTGTTAATATGCTAATAAAACAGAGTATGAATGGAAGTGACAACGAAAGTAGGCACTTTTGGTTGCATTGCGTAACACAATAAAAATAGACAACAAAAAATTGTTTACATATTTCAGTTTCCCTACATCTCAGAGCATTGATCTGTGAGATGAAATCATTATCCTTGAACTCAATACAAGAAGTGACTTGAGTCCTATCACACTCCAATATAGTAAGCTCACTTTTTTATCCAAAGACTAGATCTCTCACATCTAAATTTTCCACCAAAAACTTAAGTTGTAAAACTAGAAAACAAACCGGTTTTACTATCTCAAATGCACTTTAGAAAAAAATGTCTCTCTATAAACCAATAAGTGCTTTCAATACTTAGTATATAAACATATACAAGTCTCATAAATATATAAAAATTTAAGAGTTACTAACATACTAGAGGTACTACAATCCAAATCCTTATTAAATAGCAGCTAAAATAGCTAAAATAATATACTAATTAAGAACAAAGTGGACTATTTAAACATACATCTTTAGTGCTCTTGATTCAATCTCCATAAAAGCAAGGGATTTGATATGTAAGATCTTATACTATTCAATTCTCAAAATGTGTTTCTCGAAATGAATTTATCTTCATTGACAAGCTTGTATACTTCAATAATATCAACATCGATAATAGCCCAATATTTTGTTTTCAAAAATTGCCAACATTCAAATAAGACAAGTAAATTGGTCATCGCAATGATGACTAAAGTGGACAATTCTATTGGCACATAGACAACTACTTCAAAAACTTGCCTCAACAATATCCCCTTTGGAAACTTTTTGAACAAAACCATGTAAACTAATAAGCTAATCAATGTAACAACCATAGTTCCCCCTCATCACAATTCTCTTAATCCAACATACTTAACTTAAAACATAATTAAGCATATTAACAATCAATGCTTTTGTTTTGGATTTGCATCAATAATCAAAATACTATAATTATATCTAAATAAGGTGCAGATAAGTAAATGTGCATCAAAGTAAAAAAAAAAAACATTTTAAAAGTTCCAAAAGTTCATCATTAAAATAAGGAGGTTGTATATATAAAGATGGATAATGATTTTAACTCTTAGTAAATAAAATAAAATAAAATAAAAATAAGGAGAATTTTGAAATTAAAAATCAAAATTGTCGAAAGAATGGTATCAAATAAAATTTAAGAAATAAATATGATAAAAAATCTAGTCAGAGGTGAAATATCAATTTTAATTCATTAGTTTGATCATTAATGTAAATATAAAATTCAATTTGACAAACTAGTTCTAGTTATCAAAAAAGTGAATAGGAGCCAATATCTCATTATCTTCTCAATAAACCTATAGCAAAACACTTAAGATTTAATTTACCAATAGCATTAAAAACTAGAAAGACTCAATTCTAACTAACAAACATACACAACTCGGGTTCATTTACATTATATTGTTTCATCTTCCAAATCATGTTCACACTTCACCTTGTTGTGTTCTTTCAACTCCTTACCACTTCTCAATGTAATCATTGATGTTCTGTTTTGGACCGACAACAATTTGTAAAGGCAATTTACCTTGATATTCTATTCTATTTTATTCTATTCTATTCACTAAAATTGTCAATTGATTGATTTGATTCTCTAAATTTTGAATGCTTAATCTTCACTCTTGTAAAATTGTTGTGTTAGTGGAAAGTTATTTGACAATTTCTTTGAGAGACATATTTGTCTTTGAAGAAGATGATTGTGTTGGAGCAAGTAACCTTGATTGCAAATTTTGAAAAGTTTTGTAGCCTTATTCTATAGTTAACATATGGGTGATTCCTCCATCCAAGATTATGAGTGTTGGAATAGGTGTCATTCTCTTTCACAATGAACCAGGAAATCCTCCAATTGCATTGGTATGTTCACTTAAATCTTCTTCAAATGTAGTGCACATATTAGCTAGGCAAAAATCCCACAAATCTTCACTTGTTGCACATTTCCTATAGCCATTTATCAAATTAGTGTAGTAAGTTCAAAAAGTCAATTTTCAATAGATGGAGCATTTACCTTATTTACTCTTTTTAGAAGGACTTGTATAAATTCGAAGTATTGTGAATGTGTAATTATGATAAAAAAATAATTATCTAGCCTCATGAAGAGTTTTGTTCACTATGGAACCTCCTCTAGCCACATCAATCATCTTTCTTTCTAATGTCAAAAGTCATTCATAGAAGTACTAGATGCAACCATTAATTCAAATCTAGCGTAACTAAATCTTTCATAGTTCTTTCTTGATTACTCGTCGTTTCTTCTTCTCTTTTCTGTTCACTAGATAAATTGACTAAATATGATTTTGTTTTTACTTTGGGAAGTGAAGATGAAGATGTTTGGTCTGATTGTGATTTAGCTTCCTTTTTAGTCTTTAGGCAATCTTCTCAATCTCAAGATCATATTGGGGTTCACCTATATGAGAAGATCGAGGCATAAAAAAATATAATAATCAACACCAATCTTGATTACGGCACCAAAATTTGGTTGGGTCTGCGTCATCTAATTGGTTTGGATGCGTCTCAATTTTTTGGGTTTTGCAAAACCGAAAAAAAATTAGGTTACAAAAATCCTATGTCTGTTTTCGGCTCACATATTTTATTCTAAATAAATAATAAAATCCTACGTGGAAATGATAGTCCATGATCTAAAATATACATTCCCGAGATGATAATGATAAATTACATTTAAATTTCTAGAAATCGCAACTTTGGTAAAATTACTCTATCATCCATAATAATAAAATAATATCATACATTAATTCGCATACATCCCCCTAAACAAGCTAGCGGAGGGACTGATTGGACATATGCAATTGAGGCTCAAATGGTTTATAATTAAGTTCTGACTTTTCGCCTATTAGTTATAAACTCATTTAGTCACGAAGTCATTCCACTATAGCATCGTGACTGAACTCTCCCCAATGGCATACCATTACGAAAGCAACTTGATTAGTGCTCGTCCAATGACCTTTCCATAAGTGTGTTACCCTCATAGGATATCATTAATATCTTTGGGATGTTATTTGTTCTCCCAATATGATACTATTTTATCTTATGGTAACAATTTCATCTTCCTTCATGAAAAGTCAATTACTATCAAATAGTAATCAAGTCATTCATCACAAAGACGAATGACCCGTGGCCACGTTTACTTTTCATCAACCATGTAATGCCAATGAGAAGATATCATTTACCCATGTCTCGGGCTATGAATTCCACTATTGTGAATGATGCTACATACTACAGAAGTTGTACACCCAACACCCCAGCTTTTGGTTCCTTATCTATTCAAACTCAGGCTTTAACTTACATCAAAGTGTACAAGTCACACATACATAGTTCGTCATCATCTCAGGATTTAGGTATGCCACACTATGAACGTCGCAAGTGAATAAATCCATAAACGGATTCAGGATCTATTCTTCTTGAGTCCAGTCCGATGCACTATCAGTTTAGTCAGTCACATCTATATCTCTATCTTATGGGAGTCATCCGCTTCAATGCCCAAGACAAAACATCTCCCCAATTGGACTTAATAGATAACATATTAGTCTTTCAATTGGTTTGCTCATTTTCGATTAGACTAAGGACATGTTTAGGTTCGTCTACTAATACAAGTTGTCTTTTCGTATCACGATCCGACCACGTAATATCGCTCAGTATTAGTTTAAACTTTAGACAACCAATGAGCAACATTTTCTTCCATTTTGCTTTACGTGCAAAAACCATTTGAGGACAATCATACAAAGTATATTAATGTAATCAATGAATTTATTTTATTAATCAATCTGTTAGAAAAATTACAAGTTTACAAATGAATATACTATAATCAGGGCACCAAGTCCAACATTATTTAGGGTGTACTTGATCTGAAATTTAAAAAATGTTACAAAAAAGTCCATATTGATCTCAGGTTGATTTTAAAGCATTTGTATGCTCGTATAATACTCAGGAAAGAATGTTCATGATATTTAATAGTGTATTGTTGTTTATTTCATGAAAAATCATGAATGATGATATGGAATTATGATTTACTGTGATTTTGTTAATGGTTGCTTTGGCAACGACTGTAACATCCTGTAACTTGGACCCGACGATCGGGTCGAGCGAGGGGTGGTACATTTAGTGGTATCATTTCTACAATTTAGTTGATTCTGTGATTGAACGTCACGTAAATTGAGTCTAGAAATACATGCCACAATAATCTATGATAGTGTGATGCCTTCTGATCCAATCTGACTCTATTTTCTTATAAACTTACAATGTAAACCGAATCAAATCGTGTCATATATGATGAAGTAGATAGTAATATTCCAGCTTCTAACCAAAGAGCAAGTCATAGTGTTCTAGTTCCGTAAATGCTTGGAAGTGAGGCAAAAGATACCTTTTTCTAGATCATGAACCACTGGTTCACACAGTTCTTGGGAGCTAACCCTCTAACTCTGCAACCTCCACCCCCGATCATGCCTCCAACAGCACCTCCTTGTCCTCTGAATCCTAATACAGTAATTGTTCATTGATCTCTAATTGATGAGATTCGAAAATGTAGGGTTGAAGAATTCCGGGGTAAAATTGATGATGATCCGGCTAAAGTTGAATATTGGTTAGAGAATACTTAGTGAGTTTTTGATGAAATGATTTGCTCACCCGAGGATAGTCTGAGATGTGTCGTATCACTACTGAAAGAAGAAACTTTTTAGTGGTGGACTACTTTGACAACGGTTGTACCAAAAGATAGAGTGAATTACGACTTTTTCCAATCTGAATTTGGAAAGAAGTACATCAGCCGACTGTATTTAGAAAAGAAAAAAGAGAGAATTTTTAGAATTGAAACAGGGAAGCATACCCGTGGCAAAGTACTAGCGGGAATTTATCCAAATTAGTAAATACGCCCGAGAGATTGTATCGACAGAAGTCGAAATGTGCACCCGTTTTGGGTGGGGATTAAATGAAAATATCTTAATGTTAGTGGGGGCCTTAGAATTGAAAGAGTTCATGGTTTTATCTGAGCGAGCACAGAGGATGGAAGATATATGTAATGAAAAAGAAACAGGCCAAATCAAAGCTTCGAGATATCGGTAAACAGAGTGTAGGACTAGTATTCTTAAAGAGTCAATCCCTTCTTCATCGCTCTTGAAGGTATTTATAGGCGACGATCCCATGTAGGATGGTGTTAACATGTTGGACTTACTATTTAGTCATCATTAAGGAGCGCGTGGAGGGGATGTCTGTGACATGATAGATTTTTTCATTCATTCTGACTTGATGGAATAAGGCAGTTGAGCTCACATAGTGTTTGGTGACCAACAACCTCATGTTCCTGATATAAACTCATGGTCGTTGCCAAAGGAGGAGCTCACAAGTGGCCTTTTGGTTTGCTGGTGGGAGGATTACTGTTTGAGCGTTTTATTGGCTTACCACGTGTCTTGACGCAGATAGGGGTAAAACAAAAAGTGTGCAAAATGATAAATAGATAATAAACCACTTATAACTTACTATAGAATCTTTTTTCAATTCTTTTTATTTTAATTTTTTACCATTATCCTATAAATATTTTCCCTTTAAATTTTTAAAATACATTTATGTATTTAAATTTAAATTTTTAAATTTAAATTTTTAAATTTTTAAAATTTTTAAAATTTTTACATTTATCAAATAGTGTATGTAAGGGTCCAAATCCGTCCGGCCTAATAAACAGAACAACACAAAAAAATAAAAATAATAACAAAAGTCCAGTCCATCATACAAGCCCAAACCGAGGCCTAAATACATTACCCAATCTAACCTAACCCTAAAAGCCCCAAACACCCAAAGCCCAAACCCGAAAACTTAACAAATCAAAAACCCTAATCAGTCCTTTGAATCTTCAGCGCCGCTCCACGTCAGTGAGTGCGTCGCCCGAGGCCTGCCTTTCCCCTTTCACCGAAATGGCAATGCGCAGCTCCCTAGCGCCGTTGACCTTGCCATGAATACCTGCAAAGGATAAAGAAAAAGCAGATGACAGAAAGAAAATAGCAGAAACAAAAAAAAAAAGAGAAATGAATATCCTGTAATATATTCAGCTATAAAGGCCATAACAACACATGTATTTTTTTGGACACAAGAAATCGAATAAAAAAAAAGCAACAAGTTTAAAAGAAAGGTAGTTCGTTTTATCTATTTTTATTTCGCGAAAAATATAAATAAAAGAAAATAAAATTTATTTCTTACCTGTGTCGCTTCGTTCTTCGCCATAGGAGGTCGAGACCATTGTCTCCGATGAAAGACGGCCTCATCTAGGTTTTGTCGAATGAGGAAATAAAGGCGGCCCTTCAAAAGAAATGAAGAAACCGAAAGGTTTTTTAAAAATCTCTTTAGGATTTTTGTCGTTTTACTTCAGATCTGGGTCCTAAGGGGTTAAAAAAGGGCTAAAAAAGTATTATTTTTTTGTAATTTCGGCCACCGAAGGCGATGGTCGCCGTCGCCGATGACCGGTGGCCACGGCGGAGCGACGACGGCCCTATGGCTGGACTCAAAGACGGCTTCAGAGAAAAAAAAGAAAGAAGAGAAGTTTTTTTTTAAAACAGTTTGGAAATGATTTTTTTTAACATTTTTGACTTAAATAGGGTCACCTAAACGACGTCGTTTTGTCGTAGCCCTAAACGCCCCAAAACGATGTCGTTTTAGGGCCGACCCGCCGACCCGATCTGGATCCCTTAGGATCTGCGTGTTTTCGTAAGAAAGGTCTATTTGTTGCCTTAGTCCTTCCGCCTTTAAGCTTTTTTCAATTTGGTCCTAATTTCTTTTTTTATGTTTTTAGAAATTATACCATTTGATTTTGATTTGTTTTCAGTTTGATCCTCAAACTGCTGACCCTTCGGGGAGTGACACGTGTATTGTGTTGGGTTAATTGTCCTCGGAGTCCCTAAACTTTTGTATTGTATTTTAATTTAGTTCTTTATATCCTATTTTTTATAATTTAGGCATTATATTTTGTTAGACTTTCATTTTAGTCCTTCATTTCCCCTTTCTTTATTTATTTTGTGATTCATGCTTTAAGTTTCACTTAAATTTCAATTTAATCCCTTATTTAGTTAATTTTGCCTCTTTATTTACTATATCGTTTATTTTAGCACTTAAAATTTATGTTATTTATATTTCCTTTTATTTATGCATTTTTTATTTTTATTTTATCCTTGTTATTATTATTATTATTATTTTATTTATTCATATCAGTATTATGATAGGAATCATGATATGATTATCGCTATTATTATAAATTGATGTTCTTATTACTATTATAGTTGCATTATTATTTACTAGCATGGTATTTTTTTTTTTTTACTTATTATTCTAATATCATCATTTCGTTTTTTACCCACATGATTATTTTATTTTATTTTGCTATCACCATACCATGTATCATATCAAAATATATTTATCCGTTTTTTTTCACTTTGCCCAAATAAATTAAATGAATTTTGTTTTAAAAGTTACATTCGTTTTACATAATGTATAGGATGTAACACCCCTTAACCCTTATCCGTCGCCAGAACAGGGTTACGAAGTATTACCGGATATTTCAAAACAAATACAAACAATCATATAATAATATAATATATACATCATAATTTAATCATAATGTCCCTTTATTGAGCCCTCGAGGCCTAAATTACGTGTTAAAAACAAATCGGAACTTAATCGGTAGGTTAGAAAATTTTTCGTGGAATTTCAAAATTTTTCTTAAATACAAGTCTCACACGCCCGTGTGGCATAGGGACATGCCCGTGTGACCTTAAACACGCCCATGCTTCAAGCCGTATCTGACTCCGTGTAACTCTCTGACATAGGCCACACGGCCAGCCACACGCCTGTGTGCCTCACACGGCTGAGACACACACCCGTATCTCTGCCCGTGTGCAATTTCTTAGATATTCTGTTTTAAATTTTTAAGATGCAGGGGACACATGGCCTATCCACACGCCCATGTGTAAGCCGTGTGTCTCACACGGTCTGGTCACACGCCCGTGTGCCAGGCCGTGTGTCTCACACGGTCTGGTCACACGCCCGTGTGCCAGGCCGTGTGGACTCAAAATGAGTCTTACACATCAAGTTTACCAACCCCGCAAATCTTGAACACCAAGCAATTCAAAAGCCAATCGCTCAACCACCCAAAATACATTCAAATACATCTAAAACATGTTAAAACTATCAATCCATTGACCTATCTAACATATATTCATAAGTATTTCACATATATTATCCAAACCAATTCAATTAACTTCTTTCAAGCCAAATCTAATTTTATACCAAAACATACTATTTTATAATCTTAACACAACTCATAAACTTATATATAAGTAACCAATAACATTTTATAATATATTTTACAAACACTTTCCAAAATAACAAACACAAACATCCTAGGTACATGTCATTACCAAAAAGAAATATACTTCACCACTTTGAGTTCAGGATCAGCTTTGGATGCTGATTCAACGTTCTGACTTTAGCTTAACCTGCGCACGGAAACAAACCGTACGCTGAGTATAAACTCAGTGGTATTTCTATAATCCGAATGCTTTAAATAAAATGATAAAACATAAACATTTTAATCATTTAAAATCCTTAATCATTCAATTAATCAATTCATAGATAAATCATTTATCATGTATTCAATCTTCATCAATAACTATCTCAATAGCTTTTCTCAACTTAATTCTCACAATCATCTATCAATATCAATAATCTTTCCATGAATCCATGATTCATGTTTTTCTATTTGAACAATCAATTCAATATATTCCAATTTCATGATCAATATCATTCAATATCATTCATATTGCCAATTTATTTATTCACCCCTATTAACAAGACTCGGACTTTGGCGAATACACGGATCCAACCAAAACACACCAGTATGGCACCAGTGCCTCATCGGATAATTCGAAGTAATAAATTGACACCCAGTGTCTCATCGGCCATGCCGAAGTAAGTTGGTACCCAATACCTCATCGAATTTATCCGAAGTAATAGTTTGACACCCAGTGTCTCATCGAATCGTGATCGAAGTATCCCTGAACACTTCCAATCATATGGCATGCCAACTATATCCGACTCAGCCTGATACAGTTAATAGGGTTTTCAAATCACTTTTCAATTTCCAATCAATACCCATTTCAAATAATCACATATACACACAATTCAATTCAATACTAATACTCACCTCAATTTTCACTTACCATATATATATATATATAAATAAAAAATACAACAATTAATAATTAGCTTCAGATTATAGAAATACAAACCGTAATTCTCGAGCTACTCCTCGTTAATCTTGTCTTTTCCTTTTCTTAGCCGATGTCTCCGGCTCAACGTTAGATACAAAAATTAAACAATTTAAAATCATCAATACACATAATTTCACGTTGAATATTTCAATTTTATACACCACTTTTGCCTAAATTCCAATTTAATCCTTAACCAAATCTAACCTTATTTTATTTAAAACTAATTTCATATTTTCATTCATATCTCACTTTAGACTAATTTCAACTTTTAAATTTCACCATAAACCCTAATTTTGAAATTCTCTCAATTTAGTCCCTATTACTCAAAACTTATGATTTATTTTACAATTCAATCCCTTTTTCACTTCTAACTTGAAATTCTATCAATTTAACCCCTAATTCTTCAATTTATTCAACATGAACAACATCTATAGATCTACTAATTTCTAAAATTTCAACATAAATCAGGTAGTATTTTATTCTAGGATTCTAAAAACATAAAATTCTCAAGAAAAGGGACTAAATTGACTTACCAATTTGAGTTTGAACCCTTGAAACCCTAATTTTTCCCTTTCTTTCTCTTTCTTTCTTTCCCCTGTTTCGTTCCCAATTCTGTTCTTTCTTTTCTTTTTCTTTTATGTTTCATTATTTATTTTATTCTTTTATTATAATATAATATAATAATATAATATAACATTTACTTAAATAATAAGTAAATAGATAATTATTATTTAAATATATGTATTTTATTTTACCACATGTATTTCACTATTACCACACACTTGTCACTTATGGCTTCATTTCTAATTTAGTCCCTTCAATTTTTTTAATCTATAATTAAACTTTTACACTATATTCAATCTAGTCCTTATACCTAATTATCCATAATTTAAGCTAATTCACCTAGCCAAAACCTAATTAACCACACAACTAACTTCATAAATATTTTTAATAAATATTTACGAATTTATTTTACGAAAACGAAGACCCGAAAATGCACTTTCTGATAACCGTAAATTTTAGGTCGTTACATAGGAAATATTTAAAACCGAGGCAATGTTCATTATTTTTGGGATTCGAGGAGTCGTGCTCCTAACTTACGGAGTATGGTCTCTTTCTAAAACCGAAGTAATCGAATATCCTATTTAAAGAAAAATTAAAAATGAGATTTAAGTAAAGATCAAATGGTGATTATTCTTATTTTCGAGGATTCAAAGCATCGTGTCCTAACTTACGGGGCATGACCTTTTTCTTCTGGACTAACTCGAAATAAGGCCTTTTCGTAAAATTTAATTTAGTTAAGTGATTTTAATTAAAAAGAACATCATGCAAACATGTAAAGAGGGATTGTATTTTAATTTCTCTTCGAATTTTCAACTTCTGAGATCAAAACATCAAGTAATCAATTAGGTAGCAATTTTGGGCGTTATGAGGGTGTTAATCCTTCCTCATATGTAATCGACTCCCGAACCCATTTTTCGGATTTGTAAGACCGAATATTACCATTTTAGTAAATCTAACGTTTTGTTAAAATGACCGAGTTTTGAGGTGATCCAATCACACCTAAATGAAAAAGGATTGGTGGCGACTCCGTTTTCGTTTTTAAAATAAAAGTCGATCTCCAAAAAGGTTTCGACAGTGTAATCATATATTATTTAGTTAACTTTAAGAAATATTATAACTTAAATTTAGAACGTGTTTGATAAATCATTGAAATTTTTTATTTCATCGAAAATGAAAGGTTTCAACATATAAATTTTAATTGTATTTGATAACCATACTAACTTTTTACTTAATATAAAATTATTTAAAGAAAACGATAAATAAGTAGGTAACTATTTATCATTTAATGTAGAAATTATTAAGTTAATTTAATTTTTTTTATTACTTAATATATTTAATTTATAAAAAAAACACCTGGTTTCTTCTTCCCATAAGACATCAATACTATTGACCTTATTCCATTTTTATCAGCTTTTTTTTTTCTCTAAGAAGAACATTTATAAATGTTGTTACCGAAAGAAAAGAACATCTATTTATGTTTATACATTTATAGTTGTAATAATATAATAATTAATATTAGTGTTGTTGGTTCATTATTAATATATTAGGGTTTGGTAATAATAGAAATCAGGGCAATGTGTATGGCCCACTTCAAGCAATTAAGTTGGCATTTGAATTCTGAGTTGATGTCGTTTTCATGACCTTATTTAATTCTTATTGCTTAATTCAACAAACTGGATTTGATTGGATTTTTTTTGTTCTTATTTAGGTTAAAACATTAAAACAACTCCTAAATTATATGTTCTTTTTCTTAACCGAATCTTTATGCTTTTGTTGTACCTAAATAACTTTTTTATATGAATGTAAATTGAATTTATTTAATATAAATTAAAATAAAAAATGTGTCAATACAAATTTATAAGTTAAACAATTATTGAAGAAATTGCAGAGCAATGCTGTAGAAGGGCTCAATTGGGATAAATTCAAAATTATCATAGTTTAACAACAGAGATATAAAATTAAAGAAGCAATTTATGTTCCTGGGTTGGATCAATTATCTTTTGCCTTTTTCCGTAGGCATGTATAAAAGCCATGCCTATGTGTGGAAATCGGTGAAAGTGAAAATGGAGAGCTCATGATTTGCTTGGAAGAGTGGAAGGCGGGTGAGCTGGCAAAGGAGATGCCTTTCAAGCCCAAGTTTCATGGTCAGCCTGCAGAAAAGTGGCTTCCATTTCATGCGCCATCACCACAGGAGGATAGGGGTCGAGGTCGGCGCCCGGTTAAGAATTGGGTCCCACTTAAATATTAATAAATTTTATATTTTACTAATTTTGACTCGATTTAAAATATAAATTTAAAATTTTGTCCAAATTTATTTATATTTGTTCGGTAGGAGGTGGAATGTCATTAAGATCAACTCTAAAGTCTTCATCGTCATTAGGCGCGGGCCGACCTAATTTCTCCCATTCTCCAATAGAGGGATTTTGTTTGTACCCGACATGATGAAGTGCCCTAATACTGATAGGTTGATGTCTATGGATGAGAGTATCGACATGAGTATTGATACGCAAACGAGTAAATATAAAAGAAAGGTTGGTGCCAAATAGTAAGGTTACAGAACTACCTAGGTCCCTTCCAATTGATTTGGTAATATCGTTGTAAATGATAAGGGCAACATCTAGAAGCCTATTAGACTTGAAGCAATCGATCTACCAATAGTCAATGTTTCGAATGACGATATATTTAGATATGGGTTTAAAGATCCAAGAAATAATGAGATGCAAGAATCGATCAAGCATATCTAAGTTAACAATAAAGCTAGATTGAGCATAGATGGTGGATTAATGGGACCCTTTTCATTTGACACACCACCGAGAGGTAAGGGCAAAAAATTTCTAAAATATTCTGAAGTGAGGCGAATATGTGTATTCATAAGATAGGAATTAATGCCAATAACATATTCGCCGAACTCATCATGTTTGAGCTTGGCATTACTATAAAAGGCTCGTACTAAGTTTTCGTAAGTGGGAGAACATATTCTAAAGAAGTCAAGCAATTTCTACTCACGTAAAACGGGAAAATAACGAAAATTAAATGACTCTAAGCAATCAACGTCTAAAGTTCAAAATATTATTATTAAATATTTAATCCAAAGATTTATTACTAATAAAGTTTATTGTAAAATTTTAAATATTTTAGAAATATTATTTTTATTTGATAAAAATAAATTTGTAAATTATCATTACATTCTCATAAAAATATTTAATAAATTAAATGTGATAATGCAACTTTTTAAAAATTTTAATCAATATTTTTCAATATATAACTAACGTACTAATCAACATTCCATTAAAATTATATGGAAAACACCAAACCTTAACTAAAGTCTTCAATTTTAATCAAATAAGATCAAACAAAATAATATAGCATACCAACTACGGCACTAACCTAAAAAAGAGTAATGTTACCTGATTCAAACGCTGAAATATTCCATTCTTTCTTGCTTTTAAGAATATTCCAGGAAAAAAAGAAAAAACAAAAAAACAAAAGCACCATCGTATTTAATCTTATGTAGATATACGAATTTGCTGTCAGAGTTATGAAGGGTTTTGTTGAGTACTGAAAGAAGAAAAACATCAAACATGTTCCCTTTCTCTCAAGATTTTGACCCCCTGATATCTCCCTAACATTAGGAGGGTGGCCATTGGATTTGTTCCCGGTGATTCCAGGAAAGTTGACCCATCCACAACTCTCAACCCTTTAACTCCATAAACCTTATAATCATTGTCCACTACCGATCCAACCGTGCAACCTCCATGGTAATGGTAGTAGGTCCTCACATTCGCTTTGCAGAATTTCCTTTGCCCATCAGTGCTAGTCATCAAGTTATTTTGAGGTTTAACACCAAGGTAAAATGCAATTGATTCAGACTTGGCTACTCGTTCAAGCAAATGTACCATATTTGCACAGTCGTCCAAGTCATTTTCGTCTGCTAGATAGTTGAATTTCACTGAAGGGTTTTGCCTTGGGTCAGTACTGCTTAATTTAAGTTCACCTTCCGATACAGGGAATGCAATCTTGGCAGCTATTGGCATTCTCGTTGCATTGAAGCCTGTAGGTATAATACCTCCTTCAATTATGAACTTGAGGTCTTTTGCAATCCCTGAAACTTGAGGGGGGTCTGGTAGTCGATTTTGTGGATTTCTGTCCACCAAAACAGCAATACTAGGATTATCTTTCATTTTTTTCCCTACTCCTTTCAAGTTTAGCACATGTGGGATGTTGAACTTCTTGAAGTGTTCACGGTGTCCAATGCCACTTGACAATAGAATTTGAGGGCTACCTAATGCCCCGGCTGACAATATCACATCGCCATTTGAAGTACAATTCTTGGGTTGATTCAGATAGGCTTCATATGTTTGATCCGTGGTGCCATCACTCTTTATGAACCTTATGCCCTTCACTGTCGTCTCAGTTGCATTGCCTGCAGATATTTATAACTATGAGATCATAATATTCAATACCTTTGTTTAGAGCTATTACTTTCATTTAATTTTGCTTACCTTTGCCCTCGAAGATGATGTTTTTCACTGTTGCATTGAGAACAACTACAATATTTTTGGGATTTGCAGCCTTCAGAAGATCGGCTGAGGTATGTCTTATGCCCCATACATCAAATATACTTCCACCAATCTTTGTTCCTTCAATATGTTCTAAACTATAGCCATTATAAGGTAAAATCCCAGCTTCAAGAAGGCCAAATTCCACAACAGTCTGCCATGGTGTTAATTCAGGTATAGAGACTATTTTAGATTCCACCCAGGTATAAGCATCCTTAACCAATTCCTTATCCCAGCCAACCTTGTCGATAAAATCCTCACTAGCTCGACTATAGAACCCTCCATTTATAGCTGAAGATCCACCCAGTACTCGTCCTCTACAGTTCCTGACACCATCACCTGACTTGAAGTCTTGTGCTACTGATGAAAATTCATCTGTTTGAATTAATGAGAAACCATAATATCTTTTCTCCATCACCCAGGGATTGCCATAAGGTGACCCACCTCGTTCTATCAATAGTACCGAGAATTTCTCGGACAGGGTTGCTGCCAGGGGGCACCCAGCAGTGCCTCCTCCTACAACAATGTAATCAAAGGATTTACCTGCCACCTCTTTCACATCAGAGGTCATGTAAGGAAGTTCTCCTACAACGGACAAGGTTAATAAGTTATTATAATGGATGCTGAAGGCTTGAAAATGGAAATTCAGCTAATAAAAGAAACACCCTTACCTTGAGTCTGAGAGGGAGAACATAAAGACAGGTCAACAAACAAGAAGATAAATGCTATGAGAATCCTGTCATGGTGAACAGTGTTTTGAATCTTAATTGCTTCCATTGATTAGCATTGGGTTAAGGAGGACAGGTAGACAATTTATGTTAATTCTGTGTGGGGGCTCCTCAATGATTTGAGTCTCTCAGGACCTAGCCACTAATGGTGTAGCTAATCTAATGATTTGCTGGTTTTGTTTGGAGACCTACAAAATGATTTTGCTGCTATGATGATTACTTCTCCTTCAAGTTAGGCGCATTAAATGGTAGAGTGGCAGGCTTAATCATACTACAATAAAAACTTTTAAATAGATTACTATGATTAAAATAATTCTTGGTAGAAAAAAACTTAATCATAAATCAATATTTTAGAAAAAAATGTCTTCTCTCTATGAAAGTTCTGGTTCTGAAAAATCCATTGTGAAAGAGTTGATCCCAAAGAAGGTTCGATTCCGAGAAGAAGATGGGAGTTGAGTAACGATATGATGGTTGACTTGACAACGGAGCAAAATATCTCGTGGAGAGATAAACTTGTAGGACAACCATCGAAGGATGATTCTAACGGATTGGAAAAAAAAAGAAGTGTTCGATATCCTAGAAGGAGATATTCAAAAATCAGTCGTGAATGTAGCTCCTTCTATAAATTTTTTCGATAGGATTTTTCAATTTCTAATTCAAGGTATGGAGAATACAATGATTCTTAAATTGCTTGGTCGTAATATTGGATTTTCGGTTTTGCAGAATAAATTATACAATCTGTGGAGACCTTCAGCAACTATTCATATAATGGACATTGAAAATGGATATTTTCTTGTCAAGTTTCAGAATAAGTTGGATTGTGATAAAGCTCTATCGGAAGGACCGTGGATCATCTTTGGACAATATCTAACGGTTCAGCCATGGACGGTATCCTTTGACCCCTCACAGGCTTTCCCAAGTGTTGTAATGGCTTGGATCAGATTTCCTGGTCTCCCTAGCTATTTGTACAATCATAAAATTATCACAGAAATAGGGGGAATGGTTGGGAAAGTTGTTAAACTGGATATGAATACTGATAACAAAGCTAGAGGGCGATTTGCTAGAATGGCCGTCTATGTTGATCTGGAAAAGCCGTTGGTTTCTCAAATTTTGATCAATGGTCGAAAGCAGAATGTGGAGTATGAGTCTTTATCTACTATCTGTTTTAAATGTGGGCGTTATGGACATATTGATAATTCATGTCCTTTTAGAAACAATGGTTCAATAGAGGAAAAGAGTAGTGATTAGCATGATAAGGCGACGGAAAACCAAAACACAGCCATGGACAGTTCGGAGAAGAAGGACGATAATTTTGGTCCATGGATGATAGTAGAGAGGAAATCAAGCAGAAAATCCAAAGAAAATGGTCAGAATAATTTTAGCAATAACAACAATGGAAAGGAAGGATCTCGTTTTAAGATCCTTAATAATCGGGATTTGTCTGACCATAGAAACATAAAAGGGAAAGAAATCAATTATGGGAATATTTCCAAAAATAATTTTGGCCCACTCTCCAACGGTTTTACTGAAGCAGGGGTCAACAGTTCTAATAATTTCAATGATCAAATAGAAGAGGTAGGCCATTCGGGGTCCAATAGACCGAATATCACAGGAAAAGATGGGCCAACATTAAAACCCACCTTTAATATGAATAGAGGAAGCTTACCGAATTCTAGCAAGAAGACCAATACAATTGGGCATAGAGATAAAGAAGCGGTCGGGCCCAAGAGGCGGCCAAGCTGGAATGTCTTCGGTGACCCAACAAGGTGCAGCTGGCATTGTCAGCGGCAACAGTGCTATCATGGCTACTACTGGAAATATGGCCCTTACTGAAGCAACGAATCATAGCCTTAGTGATAAATCTGCTCCGACACTGGTAAATTTGATTAAGGTCGGGCTTAGCATGCATGAAGAGGACGTGGATATGGGACGATTGGACGCGGGGAGACATTCGGCAGTGGTCTTTCCGGACAGCAAGATTATGAAGAACACCATCCCTTTCCTAACCATGGTGGGCCTTTCTCCGTGAAATGGCTCCAACCCAGTGAATATTTTCAATAATAAAAGCAGAGGGATTTCTAAGAAGCAGAACAAAAATCTCCAAGGACAAAGCTCAAGATTCAAAATCAATGGTGCCCAAAGGGTGTCTTTGAAAGAGTCAATGGAGCAAATAGCTGAAAGTTTGTCAGAGCTTTCAAACTTCAATTTTGAAGCGGTGATGAACAATAATTCGGGTGGTCAAAATAGGGAAAATAACCTTTCCGAATAGTAAGCTTCTAAGGGTTTAATATTTTTCGTGGTCAATTAGCTATTTATTGTGCTATGAATTTTTATTTTTATTATTATTATCTTTACTATTTTTGTATGGGGTTAAATCTTAAAATTTTTACATGAAACTGTTAAGGGTGTGTTAGCAGGAATTTTATTCGTGCATTTCGGGAGTACAATGAAGAATACAGACCTGATATTATTTGCTTGGTGGAACCAAGAGTAAGCGGTAATAAAGCGAACTGTATTATAGAAAAATTGGGTTTTAATTACTCTCATCGAGTTGAAGCCATTGGTTTTTCTGGAGGTATTTGGGTGGGATGGAAGGATTTTATTCATATTAAAATTATTAGAAATCACCCACAATTTATCTTTTTACGTGTTGATAATTTTATTCCCAATAAATCTGCTTTTATATTCTTTGTGTATGGTAGTCCAGATAGATAAAAAAGAAAGCTTCTCTGGGAAGGTTTGCATGCTGTGGCTCCTAATAATTCCATTCCGTGGCTAATTATGGGAGACTTCAATGCCATCTTATCTTCTGCTGATAAAAAGAGCCCGTCTACTATAGGTAAGCATTGTGATTTTTTTGGAAACTTTGTTGATTCGTGTGAATTACAGGATTTGGGGTTTACTGGACCTCCATTCACTTGGCAAAGAGGGGGAACCTTAGTCAGATTGGATCGAGCTTTAGTTAATGACGCTTGGATGGCCACTTTTTCGCAAAGCCTTGTAAATCATCTCACACGTATCAAGTCGGATCACCGTCCTCTTTTATTAATCACTAAACCGGACCTTGTCATTCCTCAAGGCAGGCCTTTCAAATTTTTAGCAGGATGGACGATGCATAATAACTTTTCCAATTTCGTCAAAGGCAAGTGGGATTTTAAAGGTAACATGACTGAATCCTTAAACAATTTTACTGCTTTTGTTAAAGATTGGAACAGGGATGTTTATGGCCTTTTGGGTAATCGTAAGCGGAAGCTTATGAGATCTCTTAATAGCATTCAGAAAGCCTTAGAACTTTCTAACTCTACTCACCTTGTTAAAAAAGAGAGAGAAATTCGGGATGAATTGGAAAATATTCTTGATCATGAAGATCTTCTTTGGAGACAGAAGGCTCGTTGTGACTGGTTGCAATTGGGAGACAGAAATACTAATTTTTTCCACAACTGTACGGTTAAGAGAAGAAAATTCAACCATATTATGTCACTTCGTATTGATAACGGAGATTGGTGCTCTGATCAAAATATTCTTCAAAACAAGGCGGTAGAATTTTTTGGAAAACTTTATGGTGAAGTTCCGACCGTCTCGAGAAACAATTCCAATAATGGCTTTCCCTGTCTTAATCCTTCAGAGATCACCTTTTTAGAAGCAAATATTTCGAATGAAGAGATTAAAAGGGCGTTGTTTGATATGGCTCCCTTAAAAGCCCCTGGTAGTGATGGGTTTCATGCTCTCTTTTTTCAAAGTCAGTGGGATATTCTTGGAAATGATGTTTGTCAGTGGGTCAAATGTATTTTTGCTGGGAGACCGATAGAGCCCGAGCTAAATAATACGTTGATTGTGCTTATCCCCAAAAAAGAGAACCCTGAGGATTTCAGTCAATTTCGTCCTATTAGTTTATGTTCTGTTCTTTATAAGCTGGTGATGAAAGTGATTGCGAACAGGTTTAAGCTTATTTTTCCTAATTTGATATCTCAGGAACAAGCTGGTTTCATAGCAGGAAGGAATATCTTTGATAATATTATTTTAGCTCAGGAAGTTATTCACTCTATGAGGTGTAATCGAAAAGGAAGAAAGTGGATGGCTATTAAACTGGATTTGGAGAAAGCATATGACAGAGTTAGTTGGGATTTTATTAATGATTCGTTAACCGCGACCGGGATTCTGATATTCCTGCGCAATGTGATAATGTCAGCTATTTCTTCTTCTACCATGCAAATTCTGTGGAATGGGGTGCCTACTCAGAAGTTTAAACCAAATCGAGGCATACGACAGGTATGTCCTCTGTCACCCTATCTTTTTGTGCTTTGCATGGAGTAGTTGGGGCATTTTATTCACTCCGAAATGGTAGCTGGTACTTGGGACCCTATTCGCCTTTCTCGTTTCGGTCCTCCGGTCTCTCATTTGTTCTTCACTGATGATTTGGTGATTTTCTGTAAAGCCCAGATCGAGCAAGCTCGTTTATTGGAAAGTATCCTCTCGCTTTTCTGTAAAATTTTCGGTCATAAAATCAGTGTTATGAAGAGTAATATATTCTTTTCAAAGAATACTGAAACAGATACTAATGTCGAGATCGACAATTATTTGGGTTTGTGAAGTTCGTAATCTCGGACGCGTACCTAGGTGTTCCTCTTCTGCATGACAGGGTCACTAAAAATACTTTAAACTTCGTGGTTGAGAAGATTAGAAGGAAATTGTATAGTTGGGATGCCAGGAAATTATCCCTTGCAGGAAGAATCACGCTAGCTCAATCGGTACTTTTATCCATCCCTTCTTATTTTATGCCAACAATGATGATTCCGAAGGGAGTTTGTGATGATATTGAAAGACTGGTAAGACAGTTTATTTGGGGGAGCACTGAGACGAATTCTAAAATGGCCTTAGTAGGATAGGATACTATTTGTCAGCCAAGGACTCGTGGAGGTCTTGGATTAAGACAACTGAATAATCAAAATTCGTCCTTTTTCATGAAGATAGGATTTAGTCAGGTGTTTAAAAGTGATATGTTTTGGGTGCGTGTCCTACGTTCTAAATATGGTTGGGAAAATCATATACCTGAATCTATTAGCAGAAACCAGTGTTCGCATTTATGGAGGTCCCTATCCAAACTTTGGCCTCTTATTCGCGAGAACTTAATTTGGTCTATAGGAGATGGAGCCAATGTTCGTTGCTGGAAAGATCCTTGGATTCCAGGTATGGGTCCTTTAATTCATAAAATTCCATCCTATTCTAACCTTAATTTGGATTGTTGTGTTAGGGAGATGGTCAATTTTGATGGAAGCTGGAATTTAGACCTGTTTCGTATATGGGTCCCTGAAGAGGTGATTAACAGGATTTCTAGTATTCCTCCTCCTCATCCAGATTCTGGAGTAGATAGAGTGATATGGGCACGTTCAACAACAGGAATTTTTTCAGTCCGTAGTGCTTATTGGTCGTTGAAAGAGGATACGTGGAACCCGCATGAAGAGTATTGGAAGATACCATGGAAGTATCAGGGTCCGCAAAGAGTAAGATTGTTCCTTTGGTTGGCTTTTAGACAAAGACTCCTTACCAATTCTGAACGGGCCAGAAGAGGGATTAGCCATAGTAGCTCCTGTCTTATTTGTGGACATGGCTTTGAGGACTTGGAGCATGTTCTTAGAGATTGTCCGGCTGCGAAAGAAGTGTGGATGCTTGTGATACCGAATCAGCTAAAACAAAGGTTTTTTTCTGTTCCTTTTCAGGATTGGTTTATCATTAACCTTTGTTTTCATAAAAGCTTGCAGGGAAGTGGCATTACCTGGTCGTGTCTGTTTGGGCTGATCGTGTGGCGTATATGGAAAAATAGGAATTTGTTTATCTTCCAAAATATTTCCTGGTCAGCTACTGAAGTAGTGAAAGTCTCTAGCTGTTGGGCTCGGCAATATGAATCAACTCGAGACGTCTATAAGAGTACACATCAAAACTCTTATTTCATCAATAGCTCAGAGGACAAATGGGTGTTTTTATCCACAGATGGGGCGGTAAGCCTTAATACCGGAGTCGCTGCGACAGGAGGCGTGGTTCGGGATCACGAAGGAAATTGGATTATGGGATTCAACCGTTTTTTAGGGATTTGTTCCCCAATCGAAGCTGAAATATGGGGCATCATGGATGGAATTCTTATCCTTTTAAACAAAGGATACAGACGGATCGTCATTACAACTGATAACCTAGAAGTTGCTCAGAACTTATCTGCCTCTAACATGGGAGACTCCGAAATTGCTGTCCTCAGGAGAACTAAGCGCATCATGCAATCAGAAGGGGAGTGGAAAATCAAACATGTTCCAAGGAATATGAATATGGTAGCAGATCGCCTTGCCAAATTGAGTCTGAGTTGGAAGACAAGCCTATAAATTATTTCGGAGGCACCGAAAGAAATTTTAGATTTTATACAAGCTGACAAAGCCAATGGCTACTTTTTGTAATTGATTTTAGTACTTTTCTTTTCACCAAAAAAAAAAAAAAATAATTCTTGGTAACTATCTATGATCACCCGAAATTTGAGTTTTCAGTATTAGCATGAACAGATGTCTCTGCAAAATATACATTATACCTTGTTTCCACATCAAATATTCTTTCAAAACTTCTTGGAGTTGGATACATATTACAATATACACAGTCTATCTATTCTAAATAGTGTATATATACGAGAATAAAATTATTAATTTTATATAGTATAGCGAGTCGGGGTGGGGCAAGCAAATATCATAAGGGTTCCATATTTACTATCCAAAAGACAAAAAATACACTCCTCCTTACCCTAAATAAAGTGAATCAATTCAAAATCTATGAAGCGATTCAAATTTTGCCATCCCTATTCTTAAATCAACAGAGGTATGTTTTATTTTTCATTATATTACTATCAACATAAAAATAACTTTATTTTACTTTTTATATAATAGAATTTTGGATTCAATGTATTGCTTTGGCATTCATTATTAATAATAGCTAAAATCATATGATATGATAAAAGAAATTTTATTAGATTAATTATCACGACTAATAGTTTTTATATATAATAATAGACTTTTATTTATTTAAATTATACAATTAAGTTTAATAATAATACATAAAATAATTAAAAACTAATTATTTTTTTTGGTATAATGTTAAATTTAATCTTTAATGTTTACATTTTTGTCAAATTGACCCTTAGTCTTGTTTTTTAGAGCTAAATTTGGCTTTCAACCTTTTAGAAAAGAGTAAAATCACTTTTTTTTAACGGAAATGCTGACTAAACCATTAATTTTTTTAACGATGTTGGTGTGGCAACCTGCATGGCAGTCCACATGTACTTTCATACTGACATTGTATTATTTATCTTATATGTTGTGTCAACAAATATTTTTAAAAAGTATAAAAATAAAAATATTTAAAATTCAAAAAAAAAAAATGCATGAAGTTCATGTGGATTGTCATTCGAGCTACAATGTTTAAAAATTTAACGTTTTAGTCGGTGTTTCTGTTAAGAAAACAATAATTTAACTCTTTTTGAAAGGTTGTTGGTCAAATTAGATTATTTTTTTTTTGTTTTGTTTTTTTTTTAAAAGCTAAAAAGAAAGTAAAATTGACAAAAAAAAAAGGTAAAAGTTAAGGGCTAAATTTGACATCTTCATTTTTTATTGTAATATTAATACTTAATAATAGCTAAAATCATATCAATGAATGTGATATATATAAAAATGTTATATTAAATTAATTATCCCTTAATTAATTTTTAATACTATAAGTAGCATTTAGCAAAGTATCTAAAAAAAATCACTGATAATTGAGATTCTTAAGTTGAGAAGATGTTGGTAGAAAGGATGGTTAATTTCTAAAAAAAATGTTATCATTATATTGTGTAACGTGAAAGTGTGAGTTTACAATGATATACTGGTATTAATTTAAATAGTATTTTATGTTAATTAATATTATAATTATAAGTTTAAAAATATTTGTTAAAATAATAAATTCTCATTATTTATTATTATAATTTATAATGATTTAGGTTATTTGTAACTCCAAAGTAGTTTGAAAATCAAAATGTAAATTAATTTAAATACATTAAAAGCGGAGGAGTTTAATAGAATGTAAGTCAAAAATATCATATTTTTATAATATTATCTAATCTATATGTCATATGTTGTTCAAATATTCTTTTAAAACAAAATAAGAGATTTCTTTTTATCCTTCACTCTACATCTTACCTTGAAAGCTATTTAATAAAAATTGTATGATACAAATGCAAAAATATGTGATTCTATCATTTATAAAAAAATTTATATCTTTAATCATCACAATTCCTTCTTCTTTTTTTAATAGTTTCTGTCGGTGCGTAGGTATAAAAATAAACTTATGAGAAATTTAAGAAAATGTTTCAAGATGTGTAACCATTCCATTATCTTTAAGGTTCTATTCGTTCCACTAATATTTTAGTGTGCAAAAGAGTTACTGGAAAATGAGTCTTGATGATACAATTAAGCCCAATATCTGTCTACATTTTGCATTGACAAAAATAATCCACTGAGTATTAAGTGGAGCATAACAAGAGTATCAAATTATGTAAAGATTTTTTTGGAGTTCTTTGTAGAATAGTCTTTGAATATTAGAATATGGAGGAGAAAAAAAAAATTGTTTCTGATTTTTTGGTACATCCTGGTATGTCCATCCAAGTGAATGTTGAGTCCTATTCATAATAACTCTAATGCATCTTTATACAAACATATCTATCCAAATGTATAGTCACATTTCTTAACAATAAACATAATTATTTAATAAATATCTACTTTAATAATCACGACTTTTTGTTAACAACCAAGCAACATAATTTTTAGTAACAAGAGACATAACACATCACACTAAATAAGGATAATTCTTGGTTAATAACCAAGTGATATAACTTTTGGCTTATTTGTAACCTTTTCAATTATAACTATTAGTACAATATAAATGTTTTGAAAATATTTCGATAATCTTCCCATTTTCAAAAAATTCTAGATTTTGATAATATTGGAAATTGATTGCATAAATAAAGATGTCTTATGATTAAACCTTCACTTAGTTGAAACATGTTAAAGTTAATGGAAATTGCATAATAGACTATGCTTTGAACCGACTATTCCATTTGATTAAGTGAATATATCTCACACAATGATTTCAACGTTGATCGATGCACAGTATTTAGGAACATTGTTATGCCTTTGTGTTTGTAACCTCTTTTCATGAGTACTATTAGAGTCAAGTCCTTGAGCTCCTAGAAATAGCCACACTCCACATTCAAATAGATATATCCTATTAAGAGTGTTCCCGTAATTACAACACTCTAACATATTTATGTTATGAGTCTATTAAGAGTATATTACTTATCATTCTCCTAACACTTTTTGTCATGAAATAATATATTATACATTATTTTATAATGCTAGCAGTTACATGCTAATGATATGTTTTGTCTCATTAAACTTAAGGCTTAACGTTATACCAAGCCTTGGGTCGAATTTTTGTCATAGGTGATTCAAATATTATCTCTAAATTTTCAAATTTCCAACATAGCTATGTTAATTTTTTATATCATATGGTGAAATTTTATTTGTGTCTTGAAAATTCACAATACCAACAACGTCACCTTGTTCGATTATCCATTTTTTCACAAGAGAATGCTATTAAAGAAAAAAGGCAACTCATACAAACTTTCAGAGCTTAACCAGACAGTAGCATTGCCTTAAAACAAAGATTACAGGTATACTTTAAAAGGACAGTCTCTTTGTACTCAATTGCTCTGCTCACACCATGAAGCAACATTCATAGAGTCTATCTCAATGATCAAGAATCGAAGTTTGGGCATGCTTGTCCATCTTTCAGTCTTTCTTCTGGTGAGGTTTTGGCTTCTTTTGTTCTTGTAGTTTGCGTCCTTGAGTTTTGAGCTATCAATGGAGTGGGGTTGTGTGAAAGTGGTGCTCTTTTAAATTGGAAAGGAATGTCTAGATCTATAAGCATGTTTATCTTCAGTTTTCCTCCACATTATTCAACTCAAATGGAAAATCGAAACCAATTTTCTAATATTATGTAAAGAAAAAAAAAGAAAGAAAGAAAGGACTTTATTTGATTAAACTGTGGAAAACAGGAAAGAACAAGCAATAAAAAAAATAAAGAAATCATTTCCATATTGAGTATAATTACATATTTACAAAATATCATTTCAATCCATCCCATTTCATTAGATCTAAAATATGATACGATTCTTGAGGATGAATTGATTAGTTCCAAAAGATTTCATTCTCCATTTTTTGATTTATTTCCTCTATTCCATGACCAAAATAGGGAATATAAGGTACACCACAACTTTGAGTTAGATGAGAAATTTTAAGAAATGACATATTTATTCCCTTTATTAATTACAGAGTAAAATCCAGTGTATCATAAAAGATTTATTTATTTTTTATTGAATCCTACTAATTCAATAAAGTAAATTTGTTGAAAGATTGATTATAATGATTTTTATTTTTTATTTTTTTTTAAATTATAGCTTTTGATTAAAATAATTTTTGTAATAGATTAATGGAACAAAAATGGTATTTCATATTTTCAAAAAAGAAAATACTATTCATTTCCCAGATTTCCCCTCAAATGGGGTAAACATAAACTGAATATTTCCGTGAAGAGTAGGGAATATTCCAACTCCCTTTATAACAACTCAATTAAACTACAGGTTTTACATGAAACCACCATATGGGAGAACATGAAATAGCAATTGTGACTGCTCCCAGTTGCTACCCAACAAATGGCTTCTAACCATCTTCAATACAACAACACTTGTGATGGCATTTATAGGATCATTTACGCCTTTCACCTTGCCAATGTTACTTTATGGCCTGTTTTGAAACTAAGATTTGGGCCAAAACAAATTTTTAAATCCAAATCCCTATTTAATAATAAAAAATAAATTTAGATTTAAACTCAATTCCATAAAACATAAATTTTGGATTTTAAAATCTATTTAAAAACTTGAAATTTTTATAATCCAATATTCATTAAAAAAAAACAATGAATCTTTTCCTTTGCCTTCAAACAAGGTATTAATATTTATGAGGATACCATTTTTATCCTAATAGTGATACGAATCAGTATCAATATATTTTGCTATACCATTTTAGGTTCAGTCTATTTTTTTAATTTTTTTAATAAACTATATATATTATAAGCATGCAAGTAAGTTTCAATTACATGCATATAGATTTATTTTTATGTAAATTATTAATTAGATTCAATAACTTAACATAATAATCTATATATAATAGAAGAGGTTGATATTTGATATACATTTTTTATTCCACAAGTACCCTTGAAAAATTAACATGTGCTTATTTTTTAAATATTTTAATATACTCCTATAGCACACTTGTTAACCCACTAATACTACTTATGGAGTATAAAAACTAACTCACAATATATTAAATAATTTCCCTAATATAAAACCAACTTAATTTATTCTTTAAAACTGTTCATTTTTAAACTTATTAATTACTATTCTTTTAAATTTTGAATTAATTATGACTTTTCATTTGTCTTGCATGTAAAGCTTTTTTCTAAAAGTTAATTGTATTTTAACATTATTTTATGGGTTAGTATTTGGCATATTATTTTTATTCTACAAGTAACCTTAAAAAATTGTCATATGTATGTTACTTTTTTAATATTATACTATACCCCCAAGACAATTGTTAACCACTTAACCCTACTTGTAAAGTCTAAAAACTCCATTAGAAAAATCATCGTTGAAGCAGCTTCTTTTTAATATTTTAAGTTAATTTAAAAAATTGAAGCAAGTGGACAAGTTGCTATACCAACCTTGAAGTTGAAGGTAAGCTTGATGGGTATTTGGGAAAATCATTCTCTCATCCTCCTAGCTAAGCTTTTTGTTCTTTTAACTCATTGGTAGATATATTCTTCATGTTGGCTAAGTTAGTTTTTAAGCTTTAATTCTCATAGAAATTGCAATACATATTTTTATTTTTTCATGCTTAAAATTCTTATGATTTCATACTTTGAAAACAAAAAAATGTTTAGATTCAAGAACCCATATAGCCTCCTTAAAACAATTCTAAATTTGAGTTTAGATTCTTCTTCTTCTTCTTCTTCATTTACTCAATATTAATGTTTATAGAAAATAGTTAATGAAGTTGAAAAGTGTTGTATTCATTATGACAGATAATAACTCTAATTACTCATTCATAATACACAACTTAATCTACTAATTAATATTTCAATTATCCCATAAAACTATATCTTACATTTTCTTTTTCTTTTTCTTCTTCTTCTAAATCCTTTCATTTTTTTTTCAAATCTTCATAATAAACATCATAATTTTTTTTAACGTCTTTCATTTATCAATAACTACATATTATATAAAACCAACTTCTAATAGAGCCTTTAGGAGTTAATAAGGGCATTTTAGACAATATAAAAAATTAGTAACGGTATTTTAAGTCTTATAAAAAAATAATAGGGGTAATTTAGATATTTTGTAAAAAAAGTTTATTTCTTTATTTATAAATTTTAAATTATTTTTATATAGGTATATTAAATTGAATTGTAACACTCTAAACCCGGCCTAGAAGTTTAGACCGGATCCCGGATGTTACATTGATCACCGAAGTGATCGTAGGTAAATTTTTACAAACAAGTTATCACGTCAACCCAGAACCTTTAATCGTTTAAATTCAGTCAGTAAAAAGTTACAGTTAAGTTTACTATAAAACCGAAATTAAATGAACGGATGAAAATTTTTAACGGAACTTGTACCACAATTTTATAAAAACTTACGGTTCAAAAACTGAATAACAAAATAGAAACTGAAAATACAAACTCATACTATATTTTTCTCCAAGACTGTCCGAGACCTCCGCATACCGAGTCCGGCGTCAAAGTTCTGAAACGTACCTAAAAAGGAAACACTAAGAGGGGGTGAGCTACTCGAGCTCAGTGTGAGTCCGAATCAAGACTAAAAGCACATTCCAGAATTCAAATCAATATCACATCAGATTTACAGATATTCACTGATTCAGAAAGAAACTTGGAACTAACGTCCCAACAAAACACAGCACTCGAGCACACCAATTCACAAACAGACAGACAGAGTACAATCAAATAGTCAAGCACCCAAAACATACAAATAGATGTGTATGAAATGCAGTCAAGTAATAAAACCCACCCATCCAGCCGACACACCTCTCCGTCCCCCGATCACACCCCATAAGAGTTGTTTAAGCTCAACCAACCGAAACACACCCTATATGACCTCGTAGGTCCGTCCAACCCTACACACCATATATGTGGACCAAGCCACTCAGATATTAATACACAGCAAAGCTGGTGTATGCGCTGTACAGTGCAATACGGTAATCCGCTATACCGTCCTGTTACAGTTATACTGCCATATCAGATAATAGTACGTAGCAAAGTTGACGCACATGCAGTATAGTGTGATAAATCGCCGTACGAATATGATGTAGTAAAACTGCCAGATCAGATCAGAATCAGACTCCCTTCTCTTTGTAACCCACCCAAAAGTTTATGCAAGTGTATGCATGCATACAAACTCATAGAACAGTGACACTTAAACAGACAGTCAGATAGAACGGATATGCAAACACACCCTACAGACCAGATTCAGAATCAGACATCACATACAATCATCACAGATACTAAGACTTAAGCACCCTTACTAAGCTTAGCTAAGGGTCGGAGCACACAAACACATTTTCGTCATCGTGTGCACTCGTAACCGCAGTACAAGTGTCTTAGGACCACACGCCCGTGTGCTCTGGCCGTGTGGAAATGCCTAGGCCGTGTGGGAGGTCAAAAGCCCGTGTAAAAAGGGGCACAGTGCCGTGTGGTTGAGGCACACGCCCGTGTGAAGAGAGGCACACGGCCGTGTGACTGAGGCACACGCCTGTGTGGACCAGGGACATGGACGTGGGAACAGGCCGTGTAACTCTCTGTCCATTTGCACTAAATTTGAGTACAGAGCTGACACGGCCGTGTGAGGGTCTCACACACCCGTGTGCCCACCAGACACGGCCGTATGTCCAAAACACACATCCGTGTGGGATCTCTAAATCCCTAAATTAGCCACACGACCGTGTGACCAGGCCGTGTGGCACAAAACACTCAAACCCTAATTCCAAACTTATATGCCCGTGTGTCCAAAGACACGTGTAACACCCCATACCCATATTCGTTGCCGGAATAGGGTACGAGGCATTGCCGGAGTTTACTGAACATTTTCAAATAATTCTGAGTCATTTATTATTCATATTCTGAAAATAATCATAACGTCCCTTTATTGGGCCATTGAAGCCCAAAACATACATTAGGAACCAACCAGGATTAAATCGGGATCATAGGGAATTTTTCGCAAAATCCTAAAATTTTTCTCAACTACAGAGGTCGCACGCCTATATGGTTCGGGGACACGCCTGTGTGGTCAGGCCTGTGGCCAACACGCCCATGTGACTTACCTCGCTCCAGGCCGTGTGGCTTCACACGCCCGTGTCCCTAGGCCGTGTAGTTAATTTTTATTTTCAAATTAGGTGCAGGATTCATACGGCCGTATCACATAACAAATCATTTCATAAGAAATTACATAACTGAAACCTTTCCACTCTTTCATAAGCTCAATTATATTTTCATATAAGCACTTATCATTTCAATGCACCTTACAATTAAACATATTACCATTCAACCAATAATTTGGCACTTGCCTAAACTTCAAGCAACAACATTGGTTAGCGTACTATAATATTGACAAACTTTTTTTCTCGACATGTCTCACTTGAATTTATTACTCGTCTTAATATACATAATTTTCCTTGTATCAACGTATCAAAGATAGTCTCATATTTACATGTCATGATACATATCATTCTCTTGCTGTTTCTTCATAAATATAAATTATTCAATTCATTATGACAATATTTCATGTACCATCATTTTCATGAGCTTAGTGTATATTTATTCCAGTAGTAGTTCATAATCTTGAATATGCATAATTATCAGGCAAGTTTCACATACATGTATTTTCCATGTCATATTTCAATATATCAAATAATTATCATTTCTATGTATTTCAAGTTTAATTTCACGATTTCAAGTACTTACCATATTCTATATTTATCTCGTTGAATTTCTCAGAATTTTGATGGATTTCTAGTAGTACACTTATAGTGTACAATCTCATTAACCACAATTCGTATATATATATACATAAGTCCTTTTCAGAGAGCACACTCATGAACCTCATTTCTTACAAATGGATTACTAGTTCAAAGCTAAATCCTCTAAGAGAGCACACTCCCATGCGAACCTCATTTCTTACAATGGGATTACCACCCAGCTAAATCCTCAGAAGAGAGCACACTCACGAACCTCATTTTTTACAATGGGATTACTACCCAGCTAAATCTCAGTAACATATGCTTAAAGAGTATTGTCGGGATTACCACCCGAGCTAAACCCCGCAATGACAAATACTCTATAGAGCTTTGTCCGGATTACTACCCAGCTAAATCCAGACTCACATTTACTTCGATTACCCATCCAGGTTAAATCCTTTTCACACATATTCTTCTGGAGGGCTTATATCGTGATCACCCGTCCGGCTAGATCTTTTCACACATATTCTTCGGGAGGGCTTATATCAGGATCACTCGTCCGGCTAGATCCTTTTCACACATATTCTTCGGGAGGGCTAATACCAGGATCACCCGTCTGGGCTAGATCCTTTTTACCGTCAAATCCTTTTCAGTGATCCATCGAATTCCATTCCATCCAGTTGGGATTTATTTCTCTTTTTTATCAAGTATTATCAACATTTCATCTATTATCATACATTAAACATTCAATTCACATTCATGTCACATAAATATACAATTCAAGCATTCAAGAATTCAATTCAAGTTGCACGAACTTACCTCGTTGCTTGTTCGTGTTTATAATTTCACTAATCCGATGTCTTTTCTTTTTCACGTTCAAGTCTCGTATTTGAGTCATCCGGATTTTTATAAATAAATTTGATCATCATTTTCATTCATTTCATATTCTGATACATTCAATTAATACTTTAGGTAAAATTACCATTTTGCCCCTAAACTTTTAATTAATGACGATTTCATCCTTAGGCTCAGAAAAATAAAATTTTTGTAATTTAATCCTTGTTTCAAGCCTAATTATTCTCATATATATTGATAACAGCCCATGAATTCTATGAAATATCAGAATTTTCCATAATTTTAACACTTTTCAATTTAATCCCTAAAACATGTTTTCACCCGATCTTGATCTAAATTAATAATTTCATTCAATTTTGTAATTTAAATAATAAAATAATCCATTTCATGCAATTTGGTCATTTCTGACATTTTTACAAAATTGCCCATAAAGTTTTACTTTTATTCAATTTAGTCACTGAGCCTAAAACATGCAAATTAGCCATGCTAGCTGAATATTCATATATATTTTCCTCCTCCTCCTCTCCATTCCACATACTTAATTTATATAACATGCTTATATGTAACATTATCTATGATTTCACTATTTACTTATAAATTTATTCAAAGGTGTCCATTTGAGTCATAGTCACTAAATTATTTATATCTTGAGCTACAGAATTCCAATTTAAGATCCGCTTGATGTTTTAGAAACTAGACTTAAATATTTTTCTACCATAAAAATTTCAGAATTTATAGTTTATCCAATAAGTACATTAAAATCTTCAAATTTGACTCTGTTCTGCTGTTTGACAGCTTCTACCTTTCTTTACTAAAAATTAATTATCCCTTAGTACGGGATTTGGATGATGTTCCCGTTTGTTTCTCTTGAAAATAGAGTCATTAATAATTTAAACATATAAATTTAAACCCCCAAATATTTTTATACAATTTTTAATGATTTTCCAACGTCAGAACAAGGGAACCCAAAATCATTCTAACATTTTCTCACAAAATTTACTATAACTCATAATTTACAAGTCCATTGCTTACACCGCTTATTCTATGAAAAACTAGATTTAACAATATTTAATTTAATATTTTATTTATCCTCTAATTCCATTTACACAAATTTTGGTGATTTTTCAAATTTAGACTACTGCTGCTGTCCAAAACTGTTTTAGTGCAAAATGTTAATTACCAAGTTTGTAACACCTTTATTTCCTTTCTCTACAATATTTCCCATCACTTTCTCTTATTTTCCTTCATTAACATATCAAGAACATAAAACCGTATATAAGAAAACTCTACATTAACATCATTTTCATGCTTTTTCAACAATATCAAACTTAAAAATATATTGAATTCTTGATGTTTTTACCTTGTCTTATTGATTTCAATCTTTAACTTGATTTTCTCTCTCCTCCAGCTTCTATTTCTTGAATCTAACTTGATATTCTTGCTCCCCATAGTCTCCTTGTCATCTTTATCTCTTGATGGCTATGGAAATTCTTTTGGATTCTAAGTGAAAATGGTGGATTTTTGGTGAAAGGACCAAATTGTAAAGAAAGCAAAACTTTCTTTCTTTCTCTCTTCTTCTCACGTGGGTGCATGGGAAAGATGATAGAAATTCTTCATCTTTCCTTCCTTATATACTAAATAAATAATAATAAAATATCTCATTAAAATATTAATAAAATAAAATTTATCTAATTAAATAATTATAAAATATCATCAACATCATCATTACTTTCTAGATTTCTCTCTCTTCCAATTGACTATTTTGCCCTTTGTGATCTTTTAAAATCCCATTGAATCATCACATAATTTGGTAAAATTACGATTTAGTCCCTCATAATTTTTTACCTATTCAATCTGGTCATAATTCATCCATTTTCTTTAGTTTTTAAATCATTCCACCCTTAAAGTATTTGCACTATTGGTCCTTCAACTTTTCATATTTACACTTTAACCCCTCAAGTTTTGAGTGTTTACTCTTAGACAACAAAACTTTTCTCACTTTTACCATTTAGTCCTTTCTTGAATTAATATATCATAATATACTTCCCAATGTTGTCATAACTCCAAAATTTCCCTTTTTGTCGCTTTATTTCTTTATTTTACTATATCAAAGATAATATCTTACTGTAAAAATTTTCAGGGTATTACAACACAGCCGTGTGAAAATCGACTATTTTCCCCAAATTGGCCACACGGCCATGTGGCCAGGCCGTGTGACGCCCAAAACAGCCCGGAAACCCTAATTCCCAAAAGCACACAGTCGTGTGTATCGACACACGCTCGTGTGGCCACCCGTGTGGTCACGAAACCTCCCTAAAACAGCCCCGAAAAAAGTGCTTTTAGCCACGAAGCAATCTCCCGCCCTCGATAATTCGAGAATATGCCAAATCATGCAAATTCTAAGAATTACACAGTGTTACAACATCAGAATTAACAAGTTACGAACACTCACACACACGTTGTCAACTTTTCATAAAGTCGAAATAAAATTTGCCAACAAAACATAAGAAGATACGAAACCCACACCTGTTTTGCGATCTACGACACTCCGACACCGACTTTGACGACGAGGAAGCGACTCTCCAAAATTCCCTAGCAACCCGTTCAAAAGAAATATAAAAAGAACCAAAAAGAAAAGAAATAGAGAGAAAAATAAAAGAGGAGGGGAACGTTCAGGAGAAAGCAAAGAAAAATTACAAAAATAATTTGATAAAAATAATAAAAAAATATTATTACTAACTAAAAAAAAACAAAATAAAAAAAAAACTCTCCAAAATGCGCACCCAAAGACTCGAATCTAGAACCTTGAGTTACACTAACACACAATCTACCACCAGACCAGCAAACCCATTCTGACACTCAAACACGCGACTAAACACAAAAGCACGCCCTTCTCTATGACCCTAACCACAAAACCCTAAAACTTCTAACTCCAAAATTCAAGGTGTTACATGAATAAAGGGTAAAATGGTCATATTAAATTTAGTTTTATATATAGAATTAGGAGTAAATGGAGCGTAAATAGATATTTCTCCTTTATATATTTTACTCTCTTTTATTATTATTATTATTATTATTTAGATACGTGTATATATATATAATAGTTGTTTTAGTTAAACATTAGTTTTTCATATGAATAATACAGTGATATAATACATGTGATTAATAAATACGTTAAAATGGTTTGTTTTAAATTTTATATATAATTTACTAGCTGAATTGATAAAAAAAAATTATTGACATAAATAGCTAAAATTAAATAAATATTTATATCTAAAATTTTTATATAAAGCATTTCTTATTCCCTCTTAATAGGTAAACAATATCTTTAGTTTAATTCTTAAATTTATCAACAATTTTCATCAATTACTTTTTATTCTTTATTATCACTCTATCCTCAAATACTTACAAATTATTAATTTATAATTAATTTAATTTAAAAACGGTTAGATATGTGATATTTAACAATAAAAATGCTCTCAAACTTTTCAACTTCCTAATTATTAGATATAAATATTGACATTTAATCTTTATAATGTTTCTTATCATTAATTTTTTTAAATTTTAGGTTACATTTGCAAATTGTTGATTACCTCTCTCATCTGCCGTAATTTGATAATTCAAATTAGGCTTTCTAGAACACTTAATGAGTTTGTTCTCAAGCAATTTACGAGTCTTTTTTTATACTTTCTGTTGGTTTTTAGATTTCAATATTAATAATAGTTTTTATGTAGTTTTACCCCTTTTAAGACCCAAATTGGAAAAATGGTGTCATTGAGAATCTAATAGTGTGCTTGAGTTGTGTAGGGAGATGATAATGGCCAAACCTTGAGGAGAACAACATTTGACATGAGTGTCGCGTCACTGAGCCTCCATGACCTCAAGGGTGCAAAACTTCAACAAGAAATCAACCTAGAGTTGATTGTCGAGAGTGTCATGACACTTAGGGTGTTGTGTCGCGACAATGAACCCAAAGTTGCGACACCAAGCCTCTAAGCTTGCGATATCACTGAAGGTTGTTGAAGTGCAGGAGCCATGGTCATTGTCGAGGATGTCGCAACACCAGCATCTAATGTCGTGACATCGAGAACCCCCAAAGCCAAGATCGTGCCCACTGCCACGGATGTTGCGTCACCGAAGCCTGGAAGTCACGACACTGAAGTCTGATGAGTGAAAAACTGTAAGAACAATTTTGTGTCCAAACAAGCTTTTGTCACTTTTCATTTAAAGGGCATAATTGTCAATGTTAGGTCAAATACTTTTTGCCTATAAATACCACTTTTATATAAGCTATTTGGGGGTGGATATGATAGTGTAGAAAAAATACTTTTTTTTTCCTTAGCTTAGGTTTTTATTTTTCTCTTCTCTTCTTTTCATTTTTGTTTTTGTTGTAGTATTTTTGTTTCTTCATTTTTGTTGGAACCTTGTGGATGAAGATGGACTAGACGCTTGTGCTTCATTGGATGTTTATCTATTAATGAGCATTTTCTCAACCCTTATCTTATATATTTTATGCCTACCATGTACTTGTTAAAATGCTCGTGTGGAATTTAAGTTTAATCATGTGTTGAATTATTTTATTGGTTGATTGAAGAGTGAGTTATGTAACTAAGTTATTATCTATGTCTTGATTGATTATTTGTTCAAGTGTATTAAATTGCATATTACACTAGAATTGACGCCTCTAGTGTATTAAATTGCAAGTAACCACGAATTTCGGTGTCTGGGCTATTTGACAAGTTATGTATGAATCCCTCCAAAATACAATCATCCACCTATTTATATCGACAAAAAAAATTAATTTAAAATTCCGTCTTACCATTATTGCTTGAGCGACAAAATGTGCTTATCGTCAAAACAAATCAGAGAGCTTGTCATTTGTGAAAATTCAATTGAAGCAAATAATATATGAAATAATTAAATAAAACTATAATATTTTTAAACAAGCATATCGGAAAATTGAGAACAAAACTTGAGAAAATTAAGAGAGTTGAGAGTTTAGAGAGAATAGAGAGAGTTGGATTTAAGTGAAAAGAATGAAAAATGACCTAGTATTTATGGAGAAAACAAATTATTGTTGGCCTTTAAAAATTTTTACCGTTGCCAACGTTCAAAAAACTATTGGGGAAATGACCGTTGGAGGAAAGCACACTCGGCTGGATGCACTTTCACACGCTCTCTTCAAAAACAACCTATTCCCCTAATTTAAAAAAAAAAGAAGCCTAAAAGACGAATTAAAAAGAGGGCATATTTGTCTTATTTAGTCCTATATTTAATTCAATTCATTACATTTTAAATATTGTTTTCTATTGCAAGGTTTAAATATATATGTTTAGAGTAAATAAGGATATAATTAGAGATAACCTACAACATAGTAACATTTTTTGGAATTTAAACAAAATTTGCAACAACTATATTAAAAATATAATTCAAAAAATAAATTCATATCTATTGAATGAGAAAAGATTTATTATTTAATATGAAATTTATTATGTTATTTATAAAATTAAAATATTAATAATAAATAATAAATAAATATAATTATATTAAAAAAGATAAAAGTCTAATCACGCATCATGTGGTCATATTCTTAGTATAATATAAAACCACTCATTTTAGATACATTAGAATAAATAAGGTTAAATTTAATTGATATCTCCCTTGAAAAACCAAGAGTGCTCTCCATAGAGTCCTAGAGAGGGTGGTAACTGCTGCAGCTTAGGATGGAGGAGGGTGGTGGCGATGAGAGGGAGAGCAGTGAGGATATCTCACTATTAGTAGAAGAGCTCATTCAATTATCAATTAAAAGATCAATGGTGGTGCCGGATTTCAAGCCGACTTTGATCTGTTCAGTATGGACAAGGAAGCCTTTTAATCCAGAAAGTCTGAAGGCACAATTGAGGAGCATATGGAAAACAAAGAAAAAGTTCGAAATCCAAACGACAGGGCAGAATCTTTTCTTAATTGTCTTTAATTTGGAAGAAGATCTGGAGATGATCATGAAGGGACGGCCTTAGCTGTTTCGAAAATATTTAATTTTGTTTGAGAGATTACGGAATCCAATTGAGAGGGATCGAATTAGACTCACTTCTTTGCCGTATTGGATCAAGTTCGGCCCGATCTTACCAAAATTTGATAAGAAGGACCTCATGCACGCTATTGGGAGTACATTTGGAGGAATTATCAGGTCAAAAATAATTGGTGATAATTGCAGAATTAGGGTTAATTTAGATATTCAGAGTCCACTTAAGAGAGGTTTATTTGTGTCAACTGAGAATAGTGTCAAATCCTGGATTTCTTTTAAATACGAGAAACTACCAGTTTTCTTCTTTGGGTGTGGGAAAATGGACAATAGCCTCAATGATTGTCTGCAGATAAATCCTGAAGAAAAAAATAAAATTAGAGAAGATCCTCCTTTTTCTATTGCATTAAAAGCATAATCAAAAGCGATGGGGAAATAAAGCTTGAAATTTAATGCTTTTGCAAAGAAGATGGGCTCGCAGCATACTTACACAGGAAATTTAAAGGAACAATCTGGGGGGAATGAGGAAACTGAATCTGTTGCTCTGAAAGGAATTATACATGGATGAAGGGTACTGGAAAATTGGATGGAATGACTCAAGGAACAGGGGGAAAATCACAATTTGCTGGAGATGGGAAAGCTGATGGGAGATTATAATAAAACAGGAAGAGTTGGAGAAGTCACCAAAAAATCAAGCTGGAAACGGTTAAAGGTAGTAAATCAGGTAGAACACATGAAGCACATAAGTGTGACGGGCAAAAGGAAATTTTTAGCAGAAGATGATGGCATGGATTGCTCAGGCATGATAAACAGAGAGGTAGCAAAAAGGCCAAAAAGTGAAGATCAGGCCGATAATGGAGGGGAATGTATGGAGATTTCACTTGTTGATGAGGAACAGTTTATTGTTCCAAACAATCTTGGATCGGCGGCTGCCAATGGGCAAGCCGACCACTCACAATGAAAACCATTTGTTGGAATGTCCGTGGGTTGAGGAGCTCACGGGCGGAACGGAGGCTGCATTATCTAATTAAGCAGCAAAATCCCCAAACGGTCTTCTTAATGGAGACAAAGCTAGATCAAAAGCGTATGGAAAGGGTTAGAAAGAGGTGTGGTTTCACTAATGGAATTGATATTGAAGTAGAGGGGTCTCGGGGTAGATTATGCTTAGCATGGAAGGGAGACTTCGAGATATCTATAAAGAGTTTCTCGAAATGGCATATAGACACAATAGTGAAGGAAGAGGGTGTTTAAGAAGATTGGAGGTTCACGGGATTCTATGGATCACCATATTTAAAAGACAAGAGTGATGCGTGGGACCTGCTCAGAAGACTAGGTCAAGATAGTATTCAACCCTGACTGGTTGCAGGAGATTTCAACGAAATTCTGTATGGTTCTGAGAAAAAAGGTGGAGTACAAAGAGAACAAAGGAGGATGGATGGATTCAAGGATACTCTAGAGGAATGCCAATTAATGGATATTGGGTATTCGGGAACCTAATTCACGTGGGAAAGAGGAAATCTTCCAGAGACAAATATTCGAGAGAGATTGGATAGAGGAGTTGCTAACGAAAAATGGATATCATTATTTCCAATGGGCAATATTCAACATCTTTCATACTCAATGTCAGATCATTGTCCTCTCCTCATAAGTACAGATCATGCAACCGAATTTTCAGGTAACCAGAAATTTCATTTTGAAGCCTGGTGGACATTGGAGGAATCCACTGAATAAGTTATCAAGGAAGCCTGGGAGTCCTATTCAGAACCATTAATGGAGAAAATAGGAAAGCTACAAAGTAGACTGAAGACGTGGGCACATTTTAATAGAAACAAGGAGGGCTGAAAGAAGAGGCTAGGAAAAGAACTTGAAATTTTGTTAAATGAAGAAAGAGACGACGAGACAATGACAAAGATAATCGACACCAAAATTCACTTAAATATGGAGATCGACAAAGATGAAATGTATTGGGAACAAAGAGCGAGAGCAAATTGGCTTCGACTTGAAGATAAAAATTCAGCTTTCTTTCACAAATGTGCAACAGTTCGTAGACGAGCTAATTCGATCACCAAATTAGTAACAGATGACAGGAAGGAGATCACCACAGGAGCCGAAATAAATGATACAGCAACGGTATTTTTCAAAGAACTATTTACATCGAAGGGAGTTGCGAACCCAGGGAAAGTGTTGGAAGGTATCGAAGTCAGCATTTCTGATGAGATAAACACAGATTTATTAGCGCCATTCAGAGAAGAGGAAATATGGACAACATTGAAGGAGATGGGACCCACAAAGGCACCAGGACCGGATAGATTTCCAGCATTGTTCTATCAGAGATACTGGCATATAGTAGGCAAGGATGTTACGGAGTATTGCTTAGGAATTTTAAACTGAAACAAGGGGGTTGAAGCAGCAAACAATACAGACATAGTGCTCATTCCAAAAGTTACGCATCCCTCAACTCTGGTTAATTTTAGGCCTATCAGTCTTTGTTCAGTAATCTATAAAATAGTTGTAAAAACAGTTGCAAATAGATTGCAAGGTGTAATTGGCAATTGTATTGACAAAGTACAGATTGCATTTGTCCTAAGCAGACTGATTTCAGACAATGTGCTTCTAGCATATGAAATTTTGCATACATTCAGGCAAAAACGAACAGAGAAGAAATGGTATATGGCGGTAAAGCTTGATATGAGTAAGGCCTATGATAGGGTGGAGTGGGATTTTGTTAAGGAGATGATACTTAAGATGTGGTTTGCTAAGAAATGGGTGGATCTAATTATGAAATGTATCACTACAACTTCTTATGTGGTTATCACTAATGGAGGGAGGGGAAGTACTTTCCAACCCATAAGGGGTCTTCGACAGGGCGACCCATTAAGTCCGTTTCTATTTCTCATTTACTTTTCGCAGATGATTGCATAATGTTTGGCGAAGCAACAGAGAAGGGAGCAAGGATTATGAAGGACATTTTAAAGGAATATGAAAGCTGCTCAGGGCAATGTATTAATTTTAACAAATCTACAATATTTTACAGCTCGAACACCAGTAGAGAGAAACGAGAAGAAGTGTCAACAGTGCTAGGTGTAAGGAGCTCTACAAGCCCGGAGAAATACTTAGGACTTCCAAATGTGGTAGGCAGGCGGAAAAAAGAGGCTTTCCAGAATTTACTTGACAGAATAGTGAAGCGGATCGATGGATGGAGTACCAGATTACTTTCTCAAGGGGGTAAGGAAATCTTTATAAAATCAGTATTACAGGCAATACCCACATATGCTATGTCTTGCTTTCTTTTTCCTAAAGCCTTATGCGAGATGATAGAGAGCAAGCTTGCTAAATACTGGTGGCAAAAAAGAGTTGGTAAACGAGGAATACATTGGTGCCAATGGAAGTTTTTATGTCGGCCGAAAGAGGAAGGTGGTTTGGGGTTCAGAAATATGGCTCAGTTCAATATTGCCCAACTGGCAAAACAAGGGTGGAGGTTGCTTAACTATCCGAATTCACTAGTAGCGTAAGTCTTCAAAGTGAAATATTTTCCAAAAGGTGATTTTCTTAATTCAAGCATGGGGAACTCTTGCTCTTATGTTTGGCGTAGCATCTGGGCGACTAAGGGTACATTGGAGAAAGGTATGTTTTGGAGAGTAGGTACGGGCACGAGTATCTCAGTTAATGACGATGCATGGATTCCAAATTTCGTTAATGTTAAATTAAGTTCTGGAGGTGATAATTTGCATTTTGATAAAGTTTCAGAATTAATTAACAGCTATGATAGAGACTGGGATAGAGATTTGATAGTCAATACCTTCCAAGAAGAAATAGCTGAATTGATTCTTCGAATTCCTTTGGCGCTGGAACCCCATGAGGACCTTCGTGTATGGAATGGCGAACCGTCGGTGAGTTTTCAGTCCGGAGCACTTATAAACTATTACAAAGTATTGATCCTGCAGCTTATGCTTTACAAAACATCTACAAGGAATTTTACAGAAAACTATGGCGGATTGATCTACCTTCGAAGATTAAATTACTAATTTGGAAAATTTCCTGGAACTATCTACCTACGCGGGTTAATTTGTCAGCTAGGAAATTAACAAGAAACATTCTGTGTCCTCGGTGCGGTGGAAGGGAAGAAACTATGAATCATCTTTTTCGCGAATGTCCTGTGTCACAAATAGTTTGGAGAGAACTGCCAGATCCAATTTTTATTATGTTCCCAGATGCAGAGTTCATTGAATGGCTTACCAAGGTTTTTGCTCTTCTCCCTCTGGGAAAATGCAGAGTCTATTGTGGAGCGCTGTGGGCCATTTGGGGGGATAGAAACTCTCGTATACACAAAAATCAAGGCAGATCAAGTCAGGAAATCGTAAATTTTGTTCATGGTTATCTTAAAGAACTAGATGGAATTAAAACAGAAAACCAGAAATTTCTTTCAACAGAAATAAAATGGAGGCACCCACCTGGTCAAACAGTGAAAATAAATTTTGACGGGGCGTTTGACGAGAGAAGAAACCAATCGGCATCAGGTGTTGTAGTTAGGGACAGGAATGGTCGTGTTCTCCTCACAAATACAGGACTTCACAGTAAAGTTGCTTCTGCTTTTGCTGCTGAAGCAATCGCCTGCCGTCGAGCAACCCAAATAGCACTCGAAATAAACAGAGAAGACATTATTATCGAAAGAGATTCGCTATCAATCATAAAGAAATGTAAGAGTACAGATATCGACAAATCGCTGGTCGGGACTTACATATATGATATTCACAGAATGAAAGCAAAATCCAGGAAGATAAGATTTGAGTTTACTCCAAGAATAGCAAATAATCTTGTCGATATGCTAGCTACGGAATCTCTAAGAAGGAGAGAAGAAGTTTACCGGATTGATGATGTACCCAGTTATGCAAAAGAACAGGCGAAGGACGAAAGCGTGAGAGAGCCAGATGGAGGAGAAGAAGAGACGAAATGAAAGAGGGGAGTTTCAAAATGAAAACCAATCAGTCTCATGTGCTTATTACTCCCCTCAGAACCGATGTCGCGCCATAAATGAAAGAAATGAAAGATGTGACCGTAAACGCATGTGCCAATGCATTTATTTGATTGGGCGAGAGGATGTGGCTATTGTTTTTCAATTGTTTTCTAGAGTCTTCTGTGGCAAGTTTGTTTTTAATTTAGGGCCTTGGTGTCAGCTTGTTTCACTCCGGGCCATAATGTTTTGGTCCGGTCTTCTTAAGTTTTTCCTTCTATGTTTTGTAAGTTCAATTTTAAATAAATAAAAAAGCCCAATCTGATCATTGAATAAAAAAATAAAAATAAATAGGGTTATAAATGTTATTTTAGTGAATAAATAGGGGTAAATGCGGTTAAATTTTTTTTGAGGTTTACTTTCATATTAATATTATAATTAAATGTTAATAATTGTATTATAGAAATCTATAATAAAATTAATATTGAAAAAAAGTGAGAAAAATAAAGGGGCACTTCATCAATGGATGGCTCTTTGGATTTCTTTTAGGCATAATGATTCTTTTAACTCTCAAAATTTATAAAAAAAAAAAAAGAAAAAAAGAAGAAGTTATTTTAGCTATTCATTTAATATTTTCTCTTTTTAGCCTTTGAACTTATATTTTTTGTTAAATCACCTCAAAATGGATGGAAAGAGTTAACGTTTGTTAACTTTGATGACGTGCTATACATGTAGATTGCCACGTAGATGACACACCATCATTTAATTAATTTTTTAAAATTTAAAAAGAGTTTTTATATATTTTATAAAATTTTAAATTTAAAAAAAAAATAATTAAATGCTGGCGTAACATTCACGGGCATACAATGTGAACAAAGTTAAAGAAAAATGAACTTTTCGAAATGGACAAAAATATTTGTATTATTTGGGAATATATTCACATTTGGTGTGAACTTATATTTGTTTTGATGCAGTTACATTTTTATTCATGTTTTAAGTCCATAAAAGATTAGTTTTAAAATTAAAATTTCAGTTACTTTTCATTTCATTTGAATCGGTTTCTCTCTATACATTTTTTAAACATAGGTTTGATTTCTATTCTCTTACTTTACATGATTTTTATATTTTGTTTATGACAAATCAACTTCTCATCGTATTCTATTTCTTTTCTTTTATATTTTTACACACTCATCCCAATAAGTAGCAACCAATATTGATTTTCAAAGTTTGAAATTATTATAGTTTTCTCATGAAATTTGATGATGATTTGACTGCATCCATATAAATATGAGTGAAATCTGTCCTGATAGTTTTTGGGGATTAGAAGCATGTTTTTTTTATCATATGATAATGAAAGGATGCCATAACGGGTTTATTATTTACTTATTTTTTTTTAAAAAAAAAAATTGTAATTGGCGTATTCAATTTCTAAGATTTTTTTGTTAACTTAATCTAACTAAGAGTAATTTCAATTATATGCTCAAATAATTCTTTCAATGTTAAATTTTAGAACGTAAATAAGTAGATAATTGAAAATAATGTTTTTTTATTATATTATAATAAATTTTTTTGGCCAAAATCTTATAATAAATTCACATTTTAAGAATATTTTTTTGGCAACTCATCTAGAAAAGCGATAAATTAATGCCAATATAATGAATGATTATAAATGAAAATTGGACGGATATCATTAATAGAGGTAATTAAAACACATGAATGGAAAGTTCATTTTTAAGGTAAGATCATTTTTAACAGTGAGATGATAATAAAATAATGAGAAAATAATAAATTTTTTTTTTTTACAAATTTTAGTCAGGTCGGGCCCAAGTCAAAAAACCTTATTTGAGGCCCGACCCATTTTCTAAACGAGTCTTATATTTTTGCCCAAATCTATTTTTCAGACCTATATTTTTATAATAAACTTTATTATTAAAAAATATTTAGATTAAATATTTAGATTAAATATTTAATAATAAAATTTAATTGATAGCTTTAAAATTATTTTTTGATTTATAATTTTAATTGAAAGTAAATTTGTTTCAAATTTGTCTTCCATATATTTTCTAAATATAATAATGCATATATAATATTAAGTATATATAAAACTTTTGTTTTGGAATAAATTTAAAAAAAAAATACTTGAAATTAGGTTTTGTTTTAGCTAAAGGCTGATCCATAGGAATATATAAAAAAAAAAAAGAGAGTTGATTCTATGTATTACTCTCAATACAACTACAAATAATTAAATCATAGGAATGTAAAACTATAGGCGGTCAAACCCACAATTCTTACACAACTTAATGGAACAATTTTGCCCATATTCTACGAAAAATAAAATGTATTTCATATAAATACATGTGCTAAATCAAAATTTTAGTTGGGAAAAGTTAGTTACCTCTTTTGGTTCTTTATTGTTCTCTTCCAAGATTGAGGGTGGCTAAATCTCAAAAAGAATGAAATATTTCAAATAAATCCTCATTTTGTAATTCTCATACAAGAATTGTTGTTTTGATTCAAGTAGATATCAAAAAGAAAATCAAGAGAACATAATAAATTTATAATGTTATAAATAAAAAGATTAGGATCAAATCAGCCTTAGAGCTAATTTTAAACCTTAATTATTTTCCCTATTGCTCATAAATAAAAATAAAATTTTAATTAATATACTGAAAAGAAAGTGAGAATCAAACCATCTTCTTTTTCTTTTTCTTTTTCTCTCTTCTTCTTTAAACTTGTACACCAAATTCTCTTCAACATCCTATTACTTATTCTTTGTTTATACTTGTAGGACACGAAAAGCAATTTCACCAACAAGAATGTGAGCAATTTGGAGAGTCATATCAAAAGAAACTACTGCCTTTTAGCCAATAAATTAAACACAATTACATCAATACTCCTATATTCTTTGTATATTTGCACCATTCTAGACCCCCAATCTTTTTCGTATAAGTGTCATTAAATATCTTTTTCAACTATCCAATATCTGGTAACATTCAATTCGTGCTTGCAATGCAAAAGGCTTGAAAAATATAGTCTGTAAGTATTAATTTGATGAAATCATATATTTCATGCATATTTTTTAATGTAACATCTTGTTTTGGTTTTTATATATCGTTCTATACTAATATTAATGATGCTTTGAAGCATGCATGTCGATGCACTCATACAAAGGAAACAAAGGGGTCAAACAAACATAGTATTGATAATATTTTGGTTTTTTCTCCCTCACTTTCAAATAGGTTGTTTTTCATAAGAAAATGAGGCCTTTGGAAGCTACTCATGGTGATTTGGCCCCTCCATATAGGAGATCATCAAGCAATCCCTATGAAGATGGTAATTCATATCTAACTTCTATCCTTTTTTTTACCAAAAGATATTGAAACAGGGGAACTTGTAACTGCATCTAAAAAGGCTCTTGTTTCTAGTAAACCCCCTAGTGTTGTGTTAAAACTAGTTTGTTGCGCAACATGGCAGATCCGAAGGACGCATCAACCAGATATCTTCCATTATACAAAGCTGTGGATGGTGGTGATTTGGAAGCTACCAAGAAATTCCTGGACCAACATCCAGATGCATTGTGCAGTAGCCTTTCCACCGATGGGGACACTGCCTTGCACATTGCGGTCCTAGCTGGCCATGTAGACATTGTTGAGGAGTTGGTAGGGCGAATGTCTGCACTAGAATTAGCAGTTAAACAGAAATATGGTTCAACAGCCCTTAATTTTGCTGCCATCGGAGGAGTAACAGAGATTGCTGAGTTATTGGTGGAAAAAAATAGAAAGTTGCTTGAAATTCCAAATGATCATGAACAGATCCCCCTAGTGGTTGCTGCTCTATATGGACATAGAGATTTAGTGCAGTATCTTTACTTGAAAACTCCCATAGAAGAGCTTGATCCCACTAGTAAAAACCATGGCGCTATTCTTCTTACTGCTTGTATTATGGATGAATTTTACGGTACACAAAGAAAAGGATATTGCTTTTGATTCTTCAATAAAAATACCCTTTCCCTGTACTCCTTTGGTTCATTATTTCTTTGTACCTCTTTTTAGATATTGCTTTGGATCTAGTTCAACGCTACCCGTTATTGGCAATCGCTGAAGACACTGATAAAGACACGGCCTTGCATATATTGGCTCAAAAACCATCAGCATTCCCCAGTGGATCTCAGCTTACATTTTGGCAGCGCTGGACATATAAATGTTGGTAGCTTTTCAGTTCAAACAATATCTATCTAGTGATCTATTCTTTACATTGAGAATTATCTGAGGTTGCTTTATCCATTCTCGATCTCAGGTATTCATTTAGATCCACAAAAGGCTTCTCTCATCGCTTCTGGAGACATCGAAATGCCACATGAGGGTCCGCCACATCGAAGAAGCTTCACTAAACGAGGTATATATAATATGTAACCATTATTGCTTTACGTCCATTTGAGAGATGGTTGAAAAACTAGTTTCATTTTTGCAGTACTTCACCGAATATCAGAAGCATTCTGGAAAGGCTTAAAACTTTGTGGTAAGAAGAAATCAGCTTTTTTTGTATCAACACATTGGTATTGGATTCAGCCAAATAAATCTACTTCTTGCCTTCAGTCCCAGGCTTTACAAGCATATATGAGTTAAAGCTGACACATCTTCAAGCCAGAGAGCTTCTAACTTGCATTTGCCGAGAGGTACCAAATTTAGAAGATGAGATAAAACTAGAAGCTGTCTTGAGAAAAGCATTATTCGAAGCCGTTAAGCAAGGGATTGTGGAGTTTGTGACAGAGATTATGAAGCATTATCCTGAAGTGGTATGGTTCTATGATGATAAAGATCGGAACATATTTTTTGTTGCAACAGCTGAACGACAAGAAAAGATTTTTAGCCTTATATATAAAATGGGTGCTAAGAAAAACTCTTTGGCAACTCATTGGGATAAGGATTTTAACAACATGTTGCATCAAGCTGCGTTTCTAGCCCCTTCCTCTAGGCTTGATCGTGTGTCGGGTGCAGCTCTGCAGATGCAAAGGGAGCTTCAATGGTTTAAGGTGATTTGAATATATATATATATATATATATAGCAACTTCTTTACAGGATTTAAATAATAATTTCAAATGCAGGAAGTGGAGAGTGTTGTGCAACCCAAGTATAAGGAGATGATCAACAGCCATTTTAAAACGCCCCGAGCTTTGTTCTCAGAATATCATAAGAAATTAGTGGAACAAGGGGAGCAATGGACAAAGGACACAGCTGAATCTTGTACTGTGGTTACTGCTCTAATCGTCACCATTATGTTCTCAGCAGTGTTTACAGTGCCTGGAGGATATGACAACAACTCTGGCAACCCAATCTACTTGAACCAGAATTCTTTCCTGGTTTTCATAGTATCAGACGCATTATCACTTTTCAGTTCCACAACTTCATTGTTGATGTTCTTAGGAATCTTGACATCTCGATACAGGGAAGAAGATTTCCTGCAGACTGTGCCTACAAAATTGATGGTTGGACTTTCCATGATGTTCTTCTCTTTAGCAACCATGATGATAACCTTTGGGGTTGCTTTGTTCATAGTTCTTCGAGACAGAATAGCATGGGTTTCCTTTCCAATTATCTTGCTTGCTAGTTTGCCGGTTACCCTTTTCGCACTGTTGCAGTTCCCTCTTCTTGTGGAGATTTTCATTTCCACTTATGGACCTGGAATCTTTGACAAGCCAAAGAAAAACTTGTGTCCATCAGGTTCCACTCGCTCTTCAACTCGTTGCTTTCGCTAGCCAACTCTGTGTTGCTTACTGCGTCACCTAAGTATTACTACCAAGGAACATGATTTAGGGGGCGTTATTTTAATTATTTTCTAAAAGGCACGTTTTGCCCCCCTTGTTTTCAACTACTCGTTAATTTCAACATACAATTTCCTAATACTTATATAATTTCTGTACAAAAAAAAATTGTATTTTCTTTATACTTTGATATATGTAAGGAGGATAAGGAATGTAGTCTAAGGTAGTGCTTGGTGTTTTCGCATGTTATGATTCTAATGAAATGTGTTTGTTTGGAATGTGATTGTTAGGAATGTGATTGCCGAGAATATTACTTTACAACGTTTGATATTTATTGGAAGGTATTGATTAAAATCTCAGGAAAGTTATATTATCACGTTTGGTTTACTATGTACTTTGTAATGACAATTTACAAATTTAACATTATTAACTAAAGGCTAAAATTCATGTATTTAATTTTTATAATACACTTTATTCTTAACAAATAATTAGATCAAATATTTAATAATAAAATTTAATTGATAGTTTTTTAAATTATTTTTTAATTTATAATTTTAATTGAAAGTAAATTTGTTTCAAATGTCTTGCATATATTTTTTAAATATAATAATGCGTATATAATATTAAGTATATATAAAACTTGTTTAGGAATAAATTTAAAACAATATTTGAAATCATGTTTTGTTTTAGCTACAGGTTAATTCATATATGAATATATATATATATATATATATATATATATATAAAGTTGATTCTACGTGTTGCTCTCAACAAAACTACAAATAGTTAAATCATAGGATTGTAAAATCATAGGCGGTCTAACCCATAATTCTTACGCAGCTTAATGGAACAATTTTGTCCATATTCTACGAAAAATAAAATTTATTTCATATAAATATAAGTGCTAAATCAAATTTGTAGTTGGGAAGAGTTGGTTACCCTCTTTTGGTTCTTTATTGTTCTCTTCCAAGATTGAGGGTGGCTAAATCTAAAAAAAAATGAAACTATTTCTAACAAGTCCCAACTTTGTAATGAATTAAACCTAACCTCTAACCTAATTCTCATAAAATTATTATTGTTTTGGTTCAAGTAGATATCAAAAAGTAATTTTTGAAAAAAAAATCAAGAAAACATAATAAACTTATAATGTTATATAAAAAAAAAACGTTATGATCAAATCAGCCTTAGAGCTAAACCTAAACCTTAATTTTTTTTTCCTATTGCTCATAAATATTCATAATACTATAATAAAATTAAATTTTCAATTAAAATACCAAAAAGAAAAGAAAGAAACACAATATAAAAGATGATTAAATATGCATATAAATAATAAAGGAAATAAAAATAGATGGTAGACTAAATGGGAAAAAAAGAGAGAGAAGAAAACATTAGTAGCAAACAATATATGTAATTTGGACCTTTTCTATTACAAATTAATTAGCATCAAATAATTTTTTTCTTTTTCCTTTTCCTTCTTCTCTAAGAGTTTTTTTTTCTAAACTAAACAAATGTTTTAATATGACTGTTTTATAAACTCCACTAGTTTATTAGGTCATTTCGATGACTAATGTAATCTTCCGAATTCGGGTCTAAGTCTAGGTAGAATTGGGGAGGTTACATTTTTTGCATCTTCTTGTGTTTTTTCATGAAAAACAGCTTGATCAACAGAAAATAAATCATTTTTCTTATAAAATGACTTACCATTTTGAAAAGCATAAATCATTTTCCAGAAAAAAAGCTCATTTATATGTAATTTTATTTTCATATAAAAATTAACTTAAGTCAAGTTTAATATTATTATATTAATAATAATTTTTTATTTTTATTTTTAAAAATATATAAAATTAATAAAATATTAATAGAAAATATTATAATTTTCAATATTATTAAACATTCATATTTAATTATCTATATTTAATCCTATAATAAATTATTTATATAATTTATTATTTTAATAAATTATATATTATCATTATTTTAATAAATTATTAATATAATTTATTATTGTAATAAATTATTTAATATTTTTATTTTATTTTATAATAAATTTTAAAACTAATAATTTTAAATAATATTATTAATATATTATTGAAAAATATTCAATATTAATATTTTAACAATAAATATTTATTACAATTATAAATACATTAATAATAAATGTTTTGTAGTATAAAGGTTAAAATATGCCATAAGTCCAAACACTCTTCACAAATTTGGAATTTAGTCCATGTACTTTTATTTTCTAGAATTTAGTCCTTCTACTTTTTAGATTCGAAAATCAAGTCCAATTGTTAATATTGTTCAATTTTTTTGACAATTTTATCCATGTCACATTTTTAAACAAAAAATATTTACTTGGTAGTCATGTAACTAAAAAAATGATGTTATAATTAACCTGAATTTAATAAATTGTTTTTAATAGTACTAACAGCTGAACCTGAATTTTGATATCTAAAAAGTAGGACTAAATTCCCCAAAATAAAAGTATATGAATTAAATTTCAAATTTATAACAATCAGGAATCATCTATTCGCTTTGGTTGTTTTCAATTTATGACTATTAATATTTTAGCTTAATAATTGAGTAATATTATATATTTAATTTGATGTATTTATTTATAAATAAATCGTTGCAATATATATAAAAATAATGTAAAATATAAATTTATAGATATGAAATAAATTCAATTAAACAATGAAAAGATAAGAGAATTTCAAATGTATGTTTGTTTCATTCAAAACAACTTTTATGAAATATTTTCAAGAAATCTGTCAAAAAACATAAAATATGTTACACAGATTCATCCAAACACCAGAAAATAATAATTTTTTTCCATAAAACTAAGTCATTTTCCAAAAATAATTTTTTGAAAATAATTTTGAGTGAAACAAACAGACCTAAATCCTTTCTTCTAATTTCAGTTATTGCTAGTTACTTAAAATAAAAGCTAAAAGTATTATATAGTTGAATGATAAAAAAATTGAAAAAATAAGAGTGTGTAATGTTGAATAATTAAAAAAAAGTGCACATAAATTTATTTTAATTAAAATTAAAATGGAAATTAGTAAATTAATTCAACTTTTAAAAAAAAAAACTCAATATTTTAAATAAATGGTATCTCTTAATTCAAATGTAATGAGGAAAAGCCGAATTGAGAAGCAAACTTAATAGTCTATGCTTCCTTTATGTTTCGTTCCTTTTTCAAATTAATTCAACTTTTAAAAAAACTCAATATTTTAAATAAATGGCATTTCTTATGAATTAAAAATTTAATTTTGTATTGTTATTAAAATTTTAAATGTTCGTATAGAACTTTTTTTAATTAATTATATGAAAAAAATTAATTAGATATTTTATACCTTTTAGTAAAGAGGTAATTGATGTACAATTATTTCTCATTTTAATTATATGGAAAAAAATAAAAATATTCATAATAAATTAAATTGAATTTTATTTAGAATTAAAATTAATTTTAAAAATTTAAATGTTTGGAATGTCAGTTTGGGTTTTTTATTATTATTATTACAAAATATATAAAAGATTTCTTTGTACATTACATTTAATTATTACTTATAAATTAAAATAAATATACTTCCAAACCATTCACTATAACTCTTTCGCTATTCATTCTCAGCTTTATGTATAGTAACTAAATTATTTATAGATTCATAAATCAAATTATTTAAAATCAGCATAAAAAATTTGTGTTAAGAATCAAAATTGAATTATATCACATGTAATTTATAATATGATATTTACTTTTACTTGCACCGAGATATTTCTAATTATAGTTTAATTTTAAATGTAATTATAAAAAAATTAAAATGCTTAAATAAATAATTTAAAAATTAGGTTTAAAATAATAAAGTGTTGTACCAACTAGTATATTGGCCGAAACGAGCCAAAATAACATCGATATAGTCAAAACGCACTGAGATTTTAATGAAAAGATCTCAAAATAACAAGACATAAATGTTATACAATGAAGTTCAAAAAAGAGTTGGTGAATAATTTTCAAGAAATCCAAATTTAAATTTGAGTTGCAAGGGTTTCGTTGATAATACTTGTAGTGAATTTGGTTCATGTGGTGTTGCACATCAAATTGTAAGGAATTATCCATTAAGTTTCCCTGGCTTCTGAAACCGTAGCACCTGAAATTTCTTCCTTGTTTGAATGTATTTCTAGACTTACTTCATAACAATGTAATAAAAGGATTTACCTGCGACTTTTTTTATCACAATAGAGGTCATGTAAGGAAGTTCTCCTACAATGAACGTTCAAGGCTTGCAAATGAAATTTCTGCTAACAAAAGAAACACCCTTACCTCTAGTCTGTCGGGGAGGTCAACAAACAACAAAATAAATGCTTTGAGAAGCCTCTCATGGCTAATAGTTTTTTGCAACTTTCATTGCTTCCATGACAAATAGTATGAGAACACGATTTTGTTCCTTTTGTTGGAAACTTATAAAATGATTTTGCTGCTATGATGATTTCTTCTCCTTCAAGTTTGATTTTCTTCAATAAGGCACATTAAACGAAAGAAAGAAAGGCTTAATCATGCCCCCCGGCTCAAATAGATTACTATCATTACAATATTTCTTTCAAACTTGATAACAACTGGTCGGTGGGTTACTATGATCACCTGAAATTTGAATTTTCGGATTCCGGTATTAGCATCAGCCACCTTTTCCAAGTTAAGAGGGAGAGAATGAACAGATGTCTCTGCAAAATATACATTATACCTTGTTTCTGATATCAAATATTCTTTCAAAAGTTGTTGGGAGTTCAATACATATAACAATTTACATAGTCTATAAACAAAAGATTGGTACTAAATAATCAAGTTCCCAGCTTAGTTTATATTTACTAACAACCATGCAGCATAAAGTTCCAAATCATGCCCACTGAGCGGATCTATTCCTTGCGGTTCAAGTCTATTGCTTTCGGACTCGATTCATTGTCATTTTCGTATTGGTTATTGAGATCAAATGACCCCAACAATCCAGACTTTCTCAATCCACAACCAGTTTCCTCTTCGGGAAGCTCTAATCTTTTAGCTACTGGTTGGTCAACACATATGCCGTCACAAATATTAGTACCACTTCTTTTCTTTCCACTAACTTCATTGCTTGAGCCACTGATCAAACCCTTCTTTTCAGGGTAAATTTCCATAAAGTTAAATTCAAAGCAAGTATTAGATTTCCAGTTACAAATATACTCATTCTTTGGTGGTTCCTCATCCTCCGTTCTTCCTGAGCTCTCAGAAGATGTCAATGAGCTCTCCCTGGAACATATAGTGCCTTTCATTGGCTTTCTTTCCATTTGTTTTAAGCTTGAACCTCCTATTTCTGTCAATTCTGATAACGAAGAACTCGTACAGCCGGTGTTAACCATTGAGACTAGTTGAGACAGTTCAGCTTTAGCAAGTTCTACACCCACTGAAGATGAGGTATACCCAGCCAGTGTTTCTTGTGCTTTCTTTAATACTGATTGTAAGTACTTTCCTTGAGCTTCTATTCTTAGTTGTAAATGTCTCTGGACCTGAAATGAAAAAATAAAAATAGCCTGATTGAAATGAGTTGATTCTATCAACTGAAAATCAGCAATTTAGGATTTGGTTCAATAGTTGGTACCTCAATCTGTTCATGAAGCTTTCTTTGTACTTCCATCTGCATTTGGAGTGCCTGAGCAATCTTCGAGCTTCTGATTAACAAAATAATTAAAAAGTTACTAGAATCTGTCCTATTATCATTTCCAAATCCAAATATTTAATCAAAAGATAAAGGATCAATGTAAAACTATTACTCATTCATCAGCTTGTGAGTTCCATCACTTGTGTCACTACTCAAATCCTTATTACCGCTCTGTATCTCTCTATAATCTGTATACAAGAATGAAAAGAGAAAAAAAAGATGATATTGTTGTGAAAGTCAATATAATAGTCTAAATGCAGCCAGCAATGAATTCTTAATCTCACCATCTAGATTATCGCTGAGGCAGATTTCAGTCTGTTGGCTTTTCCCCAGTCTGTATTTCTGCAAGAAGAAAATTTTTTCCTTGAGATGATAGTATGGTTGTATTATATATAATGAAGAGCAATTGCCTGTAAATGGCTTTTGAGATGATACAAAGTGAGTCCAGAAATTCCTATGACCCTCATCAGATTCTTTGGGGTTGCTTCTGTTCAGAAACAATAAACACAAAGAAACATGAGAAAAAATTTGACAAGATGATGATGATGATGATGATTAAGGTTATTTGCAAGTACTATACTTAACTGTCTGGCCCTCCAAGTTGATTGACAGCTTCAACAAATCTTTGATGAAGTTCAGGAGTCCACTTTAGCCTAGGCTTAGCATCAGTTGATAGAACCAGATTCATGTCTTGATTTTGCATATTGTGCTGAGCCAAGTTTTGTGTTGTGTAAGAAAGACAGGCAGAGGGAAGCAGAAAACTGAAACTCATGTGGGTTTTGATCCCTTTTTTTAAGAAGGCAATGCTCTCAATATGAAGCAGCTGTAGTTCTCTTTATAAAACTTGGAGTTGTTGGGGTGTCCTATGATCTCACTCCATATCTGGAAACATAGGTGGGGCTGTATTGGGGAGGGAATATATGCCATGATCTCTGGCTCTTCCTTCTATCATCTCCCCGTTTCATATCTACTTTTTTTTTCTTCTCTGACTTGGAAGGGGGTGAATGGAGAGAATCTCTGATGCATCAAAAAAAAGAAAAGAAAAAAAGAAACACAGATCAATGAGTCTCAAAAGGAGAGAAAAGACGAAAAGTGCATGGTTTGTTTTTATCTTCAAACACACCACTTTTTTTTTTTTTTTAATCTCTCCCTCCCTCGCATGATTCCCTTGTGGATTACAAAAGAAACCCGAATGAATTTTTATCTGATAAATAAAAATAAAAATCTAAATCCATTCAATTACCACCACTGTGAATTAGGTAGAATGAATGCTGGATGCAACTGTCCTAACACTATGACAAGCTTTCAATGAAAATTAAAACTAAATTGACAGGAAAGCTTAATTTTCCTTTTGGATGACAGAAAGGGAAAGCCAAATGGCCAATGTCATTTTTCTCCTCTTTCTTTTTTCTTAGAGAAGGGTGTGGTGTGACTGGCAGATTCTTTTTGTTCTTTGTATAGATGAAGGAATCAAAGAATCTAAATATTAGATTTAGGGACCCAGCTGGCCCTACTTTTTTCTTATAAAGGAAGTACCCTAGAAAAAGTGAATCAAATCAGGCCATCTTAATAGATAACACAACATAAACTGAAGTGTGAAAACAACCCCATACTATAAATTCTTCCCTGGAAATTGAACCAAAAGTACGCACTATTCTGTAAGTTTATCCCATTACAGAAGAATCTCAGGCCCTTGGTATTTTTTTTCTTTTCTTTTCTTTAATACAGACTGTCATTAGGGCCGACAGCTTGACACATATAGTACTCTATTTGGTTTTTTCAACTTGAGTTTTACCTTATCAAACATCTACCACTATCATCCAAGCAGCATCTGAAGTAAAACTCAATACATCAGATCAGGTGTAGGCCAGCCTCTCAGACATGATAACTTGTTGACATATAATCTTTTGGGAGTTGGGACAGAGTTGTTTTCAGTATACTGCCAGTTGATTGGTGTAATCCCCAATCTTTTGCTTCTTGACTCCCCTGATGATCAGGCTCAAGCAACAAATGTGGGAAAAGGATTATTCCCGGTGACTGTACAAGATGCCACTTCAACAGATACCAAAATTTACCCTGATGTTGGGGTAAGCTAAACTCACAGATTCAGTTTCAATTACACAATGTTAAACTTGAATGAGAGTTATCCTGAAGTGGTGGTGTAAAGCATAATAGCCCTTGGCACATATGTCACACAAGACAATGAAAATCAAAGCCCTCCTCCCTTTTCTATCTTTTCTATCTTCTGCTAAAAGTCCTATAAAGAAAAATATTCCAAAGAGAATGCTAGCTTTAAAACTGTAACCCATATCCAAGCAGATCTGAAAGAAATGAAATTTCATACAAGCAAAAGAGATAAAGGGAAGCCACAATGGCCAACAAGAAATCATAAAAGTCAATTGATCTTCAGATTTCTGGGGGTTCGGTCAACAATTAAAATTACTGGAATCAAAATCCAATGATTGAACTCCAAAGTATTGCCATCTTAGTGCCATACATACAGTTGGTCTGCTAAATTGATAAGCCATTTCCCAGGATTCAAAGACAAGGAAGATTAGATGCCAAATGTTACCAATGAAAGATCCCCCAATCAGTTGACTAACTACAATTTTATAATCAGTTAGCTGGATACAATTCAGTGAGCATAGACTGGAAGGTCCACTGATGAGATTGTTACCATCATCATTCAGTTCAACAAAATTTTTAAAAAAAAAATTAATAATGAGATCAACATGGTGGACCAGCAAGTGGTAGGTCCATCTTGACACCAACATGGGTTCTTCTTCCTGAGTAAGCATCTACTTCTCTCCCTTGAACTATAGAAACCATTAGTGGAAAGCTCATAGTCCATATTGGAAGAAAGGAATAAAATTATGAACAAGTTTTGATTTGATTATATGTGGCCCGAATGTTTGAAATACAAGAAAAGAAGGAAGAGTTATTGGAGTACCTTTCTCTTTAACCAGCTGCGGTACTTGTACAACCTCCTTTCTTGCTTTAATATATTCCATAACAGGTAAAGGAGATTCTGGGATGATGCCAAGCGGCCCCTGGTAATTTTTATGTTTAGGTCAGTAGCAGAAGGTCCAGTCATGCAAACAAATGTGGCCTCATCAATTATTATTCTTTGAGGGACCCATTAAGGAAGAAGATGAGAATATGAAAAGAATATGGCCTCAGGAATCTAGAAAAGAGAAACAAAAGGAACTAGTCGCCATCCAACTAAAAATAATGCAAATTTCAGCTGAGATATTGTATCATCCAACTGAAAATGACGCTAGCGATATGTCACAAATCAAATTGGCTTCTCCAGATCATCAGGGTGATTGATTATTTTAGAGTCAAGAAAATAACTAGCATCAAACATCACAAGTTCAAAACTACAGTTGAATGTTTCTCCGACATGTCCATCACTAAATAAGTGCAGCCCAGGAGTTAAAAAGGAGCTACAAAGACAAGCACGAACAGTTAAGCATTGCTTATAAATACACTGTTTCAAGCTGGATTCTTGTTTTGGTTGAGTTTAGTGGTATTTCATGTCGCTATCCCATTTCCACTACCACTCAAACCCTGCTGCTTCTTGAATACTGTCTTCTTGTTTTATTTCAAATTTCTACTTCCACTTAGACAGAATTGTGGTGTAATACAGTGTTCTACAGCTTCAAGTCCATGTCCTTGTTTCTCTAGGGATATGCATAAAGTTACAAAGGAAGAATAAGATTTGAAAAAGGAAAAAACAAAAGCAACAAAAACACCTGCAGAAAAGGGGGAAGGGGGGGGGGGGGGGAATTCATTTACTGGAAAACCAAAGGTAAAGAACTCCACCTTATGCAGCCTTATAAACAATAAAGATAAATAAACAAATGGTCATTCATAGACATTTACATTTCAACTTGTGCAAGATGGAGAATTTTATCTCAAACCCCACCATAGCTTTCCCTGGAGCTAGTTAAGTCCAAGTGGAGCCATTCATAACTATGCTATACTAATTAATATGATTTTTTTTCTTTATGTATAGAGAGAGATTAAGAGAAACCGTCACTATAATATCTTCCAAATTTAGCAAATTACACCATCGTAAACTCGCTAAACTACTGTCAGACTAGTTCTCAAATTGTATTCATTTCTTACAGCAAGGGATACAACACTGTCAGTCAAGAGGTACGGCATTGATGAAGGTTGAGAAAGTTATAAGCCTTAATGGTTACAGAGCTGAACAGACCAATATGTAGAACTACAAACATGTTCTAATTTGCTTCTCTAAAACGAAAAAAAGACTTGCAAGATAAATATATGATTAGTAAAACAAATTCTAGATTCATTTTGCAGCTAAGCGTATACAAAGTTTTCTACCTATCTGGCTTAAATTGCAGCACATGGCTAAAAGAAACAGACTGGCTTTCTTCACCAAAGACCGAAAATATTGAAATTGCCTCCCTAAATTTCTTGGGTCTATGTAGGGGTGGAACATCTTTGTCCAAGAGCCTACAACATGATTGATAGAGACAAAGTAAATTATTCAGAAATATTCCTTCAAATAATTCAAACATGTCATATCTGACGCAATGGTACATCCAACATAGACTGGGTTGACAGGACTTAACCCACTGCATAGCTTGGTGTAAGCAATATGGAAGGAGATTGGAGACATAAGTGCTTTCTCAGAACTACACCAGTGAGAAAGAGCATCATCTCATAGTAAGTTCATATGGAAACCTAATCTCTTTCAATTGCTAGACAGAGCATTTGGTAGAAATGTGGTTTTGGGAAGAACCAAGTAATTTAAACAATGGAATTGAGATTTCAATGTTATACAGAAAAAGAACAAAACAATGCGTAATAGTCAAAGCAAATAAAGAAAAAGTCACAGCTTTTTGGAGGTTTACCAGTAAATGAAAGTGAAGAATTGTTGTCACATTTCTAAGCTATCTAATTGGTACAAATACAATGCTAACACATGAGATTTGATAAAAAAGCAATAGTATCCTGAACCCATGGCTGCGTGCGAGTCATTGTTGGATCAACCATTGAACGCTCCACAAACATTTGTATAGATACCTCGTCGCCATTTTAACTTTCTGAAACCCAAAAGCCTAACAGCAGGCCTATTTAGACCTCATAAAGCCCATAAATTCACGTCTGATGAACCGCACCATCATTCCGTGCCGCCAGGTCAAGTGCACCACTTGCTTGTGTTCTATTTCACCCACGTAAAAATAAATTATTGATTAGTGTGATAACATAAGAGAAATATTTATTTATTATTTATGTATTATAATAGTTAAATATAAAATAAAGAATAGTTATTTCAAATTTAAACTTGAAACTAGAGAAAGATGAATAAAAGCTCTTCTAAAAAATAAGACTTTTTTTTTTAAATAAGTAAAAAAAAATTCCTTCTCTTTTTCCATAATAAATCATATGAGTGACTAAAAATTATCAATTAAAATTAGTTTTATTATTAACTCATATATTAAAATATGGTGTATAAATAATACTATTATCAAACATAGCATAAATGTATTGGCTTTTTTACTAAAATGATATAAGCCCGATTTTATTTATATGGATTGAACAGTGCACAAAATATAGATTCACATGTCCCAAATCGGGTTTGATGGTGACAATTTGGGCATAGGGAATACTGGTAAGAACATGTCTTGTCCCTGCTAGGTGCAGAGGTCGAGGAGGCCTAAATCCACACCAATGATGATAATTTGGGCTTGCTCGAGATGCAAATTGCTTTGCACTTCATAAGAACAACCCTTATTCCCATCTATAAAACACCACACAACCCCTAACCAACCCAATAATAAATCTCACCTTAAACCACTATATAAATCCCAAACCCTAAACTCGTCCATCAAAAAATTTCAAAAAAGCCAAATAATTATTTTCCAAAATTAAATTGAGAGAAAGGTTTAAAAATCTAGCAAATTACGGTAGAATCTCCCATTTAAATTATAATTAATTACTTAGTAATATTATTTTTATTAGCACTATTTAATTATTTAATTAATTTTGATTTGTTTTCTTTTTTGAATTTTGTAATTCTCAAATAGAATTTGTGAATTATTCATCAACTACAATTTTTTATATAATATATTAAGTATAGTTAATAATTTTTTTTGTTATATTTGGTAACTCTCATATATAGAGTTATTTTGGTATAATTTTCATAGTCTTTTAGTAGGTAATTTTAGTGTTAGGTTAGTTTTTATTGCATTTTATAGTTTTTCAAATTAATTGTATTTTATTTGAATTTTACTTTTTATTTTTATTTTTAGAGTTAATTCGAATTCACTTACTATTTTTCTTTCTTTATTGCAGGTATCAGATGAAGGATAGACTCGAAGCATAAAGGAAAAAAAGTAGTGAAAAGAAGTCTTTCGCTCCACCAGATTTGATTCAGTGCGGGCGGAGCATATTCTTTAATTCAAAAATTTTGGCAACAAGCATTTCGCTCCCCCCACAACTTATGCATGTGAAAGAGCGACATGATTAAAAACCCTAAAAAAGGGGTGACGAGATTTAAGTGTAAGAACTTGTTTTTCACGGGTGTTAAAAAAATTGATTATGGGCCGAAATTCCTAAACTGGGCATATCGAGAAATTAAATCAGAAGTTTTTTAGGAATGGGAATGATAATGGTTTAGAGATTATTAGTGGGTAATTAGTCAATAGTTAATTTTAAGAAGAGATTAATTTAATAGAATTACCAAATGAGGCTGGTAGACTGAATTGTAAAGTTAGTAAAATAAGAGAGGTCAATGTGGGATTATTAGAAAAATGATTTGATCTAGAGGGGTCCTTATGTAGTAACTTTCCAAGGGTGTCCTAGCAAATTTCCCATCTTGGAAATTAAAAGAGAGGAACAACTTTTTCCCTTCACACGAAAAAGGGAAAAAAGGACTATAAAAAATTTCCTAGGTTGCTCTCCAATATTTTTCGACATCCTTTGATTATCTAATCAAGACTCCAGCATTAGTAAGTTTTTTCTTAAGTTAAATCGTAACTTTTTTTTTATCATTAAACATGATTTTTGAATTTTTTTTCTCTTTTAAAGAAATTTTCGTTTTAGGGAGAGAAGGCTTTGATTTGTTTGTTTCTTATTGTTTTTAGGTACTTTTGATGAAGATGAGTTTAGAATAGAGTGGATTAGTTAAGGAACACGTTAGAAAGAAGTTTCGATTATAATCCTGTGAATTGCCATTGTTGAGTGCTTGAGAATTATGGAGGGAGATGGCGTTAGGTTTTGAGTTTTAAGTAAGTTTTGGATAATTAAGCATCCCCAGAACATATTTTTGTTGAGAAAATTAAATTCAAATGAGAAAATTTTGAGTTATGTGAATTTCGAATAAGCTTTAAGTAGATGAGTTTAGGCAAAGTGAATTTCATGTTTAGTTTTTAATGAATTTATTGTTCAAATTTGTATATCTAACTTGATTTTAACGTTTGGATAATGGTTGTAACCAAGGAGGTGGCCAAATCTTCCAAGGCTAAAGGAAAGGAGATAGTTGTCGAGGAGTAACGAGTTCCGATTTGTGCTAACTATATCGTTTTCACAATATAAGTTTACTAAGTATTTAAGCCTAGTATTGTGTTGTGTTGTGTTGTCGATTGTGTTAAGTTATATTAATTGAATTGTTTTCATGCTTAGATAATAATGATGTGTGATTTAAGTAAATGCATCAACTAGTGGAGTTTATTTCGATGTTTGATTTTTACTTGTTAATTGGAGAAAGATTTTGATTTTGGATGATGCAATATGATATGCATTAATACATAAAGCCTTATTAAACAAAACAAAAAAAAAGGCTCAGATATAGTTGGCATGTAATAGGATGTGTTATGTATCGATGGGAGCATTTGCCACTTGTGTACAAATTATTGAGCACTTATGCGTGTATTCATATTCTAGCACTTGTGTGCATTTTTGTGGAGTGTTAAGGGAAAACGTATTTGCACGTATTGAGTTGTCATGCTCATTGGTGTTTGTGTGCATTATTGTAGAGTGTTAGGGGTTTCATCTATGTATCCATTCTTGGATCTGTTAAAAAGGGTTGTAAATTCATTGAGAATATGTGTTAAAATGGAATATTGTTTTGATTTTAAGCCGAGCATGAGGTATTAAATCAGATGGATATAATTTGAAAATTGGAAAGATCATGGTACTATTTTAGGTATTGGGTAAGTGTCTTGAAGATGTGATGCATGGTGATTTAATGATAATTCATCACTTTTTTTTCAAAGATGTTAATCTTAGTGTGCTTAATTGCTTAATATTCTTATATTTTCAATTTTCAATTTTTCTAGCACTATTGAGTTTCATTACTCAATATATGAATTTGTTTGTTACCTTGTGCATGTTAGAGGTCATTTTGAAGGTTTTTCGTGGGTTTCCAACGTCAAGAAATTTCGGTACTTAACTCACTCTAGTGATCGTAATATTTCATTGAATTGATGGAATAAGGTTGCATGTACCTAAGTCGTATGGAACTTTGTGTGTTTCCATTCATTGCGACTGTTTGGCATGAATGTTATGTAACACCCTTTACCCGTATTCAACGCCGGAACAGGGCACGAGGCATTACCGGGCTTACCACACAAGCATTCCCGCAATTTCGAGACATAAAAGTTGCGTCCAAATTAAAACCATCCACATTCAATCATAAAGTCCCTAATACGAGCCTACGAGGACCAAAACATGCACTGGAAGTGGTTCGGGACTAAACCGAGGACTCAGGAAATTTTTACAAAACTTAGAAATTTTTGCTAACTGCAGGGCTCACACGCCCGTGTGGTCCAAGGGACACGCCCGTGTGACCCTAAGACATGCCCGTGCTTCAGACCGTGTTCAATTTAGGGTGCTCTCTGACTTGTGCCACACGGCCGTGCCACACGCCCGTGTACTAGGCCGTGCCACACGCCCGTAAACTAGGCCGTGTGCTTATTTAATTTAATTTGAATTAAGTACAGGTTTCACACGGCCAAGACACACGCCTGTGTTCTAGGCCGTGTAGCACACACGGTTGAGACACACGCCCGTTTCTCTGCCCGTGTGCTATATTCTGGACATTCTGTTTTTCAAAATTTAGGTGCAGGGACACACGGCCGAAAAACATGCCCGTGGGACAGACCGTGTGTCACACACGGTCTAGACACACGCCCATGTGTCTACTCATGTGGACAAAAATAAGGCTATTTACCAAGCCATTTGCCACCCCTTTAATGCACACACCAACATAACATAACATAGCACCAATTCAAGCTTATACATACAACCAAATCATCCACAACCAAGACATCAACACATCATTCACGTGCTAACATCTATCATAAGTAAACATCACATAACTTATCAACTCAAATCATGCAAGTTTCCACATTCATGAAAGGCATCATCATATGAACTTACTTATACCAATATTAGCCAATTTCAAATGGCCTTATACAAAATGAACTTCTAACCAACATAAGCCAACACATTTGGCCAAATGAATTATGACACACAACAAAATGACCAAGTCCCCTATACATGCCATAACTCAAAATGTTGAATTCATTGATACCAAAATAATTGTTGATAGTGTCTATGGATCTCAGAACCCCGAGCTAGCTTGGTGACACTATAAGATAAGGGAAAGAAATGGGAGTAAGCTATATAGTGTAGTAAGTTCCTATGCAAATAATAAGTAACATACAATTAACATGATAAAAAATAGCATGAATGTTATTAAAATCTTATAATCATAACTTACTTAATCACCACCTTACCAAGGGTTCATCACATATCGAGCTTATTACTTATGAGTTTTACATACATACCTGTACCAACTCGCATCATAGCCATATTCTTTCACAACCTTGACATTCCCGTTGAACACTCGGCATATTAACGGATACTCGAAATTCTTGTACATAAGTGCCATATATGTAGCTAAAGCTACCTCATATCTCATAATATATATGGGCTCGCTTTCGAGCTATTCACGGGCCTGCTCACACAAGCTGTCAGGTATCTGCAACACATGTCGGACTACCTAGCCACCGGTAGGACGTACAAGACCAGCACCCGGATCACATAATCACATATACACATGGGTTCCTAGAGACATGTCACTCGTATCCTATTCTATTCCTAAGGTTCAACCAGGATTTCTCGTTTGTCGAAACTTTGTCCAATACGTCCAAAGAGTCAATCACAATTCATACAATATTAGAGCATTTAAAACATAAATATAACAATGCATTATTTACATACGAACTTACCTCTGTACAAAAATAGTAGAATTGGACCTAATCGTCAAACACTTTATTTTTCCCCGATCTAGGTCCAAACCTCGTTTTTCTTGATTTATAATAGAAAAGTTAACTCATTTAATACTCACATTATTCAATTCAGTCCAAAAATCACATTATGTCAAAATTACATTTTTACCCCTAACTTTTTAACATTTTACACTTTAGTCCCTAGGCTCGTAAAATGAAATATAGTCAATTTCTTCAAAACCCAAGCCTAGCCAAACCCTTTTCTTACTCATAACAGCCCACATTTTTCATTAAATCACACTTCTACTACATAATTTACAACTTTTACAAATAGGTCCTTTTAGGCATTTTCATAAAAAATCACTTAGTTAATGTTGTTTATCCAACATCAAACTTGCATAATCTACCATTAGACATCAAAATACACAAATATCTAACATGGGTAAAATTTTAGATTTTGATTTTCTTTCAAATTAGTCCTTGAAATAGCTAAATCAAGTTACAACATTCACAAAAACGTAAAAATCATCAAAAACGGAACAAAGACGGACTTACAATCAAGCTTGGAAGCTTGGACAAAACCCTAGCTATGGAGACCCCTTGAAATTCGGCTAAGGGACTAATTTGATGAAGATGAGCATATTTTATTTAGTTAATTTTGTCTTTACTTACCAAAAGATCAAAATGCCCTTAATGCATAACTTTGATATTTCACCTAGCCATGTCCATTTTTGTCCATACCAAATTATAATGGTCTAATTACCATTTAAGGACCTCCAATTTAAAATTTCATAGCAATTAGACACCTCTAGCTTCTAGAACACACATTTTGCACCTTTTGCAATTTAGTCCTTTTAACTAAATTGAGTGCCCAAACATCAAAATTTTCGAACGAAAATTTCATGAAATCATTCCATAAAACTGTACACCATAAAAATATAATAAAATAAATTTTACTGCGTTAGATTTGTGGTCCCGAAACTACTGTTTTGACTAGACCTAAAATCGTGCTATTACATGTTAGTTATATTGTGGGTAATGTAATAATTCTCAAAATGAACAATGAAGCTTGCTTGAGTTGAAATATACATGTTCTAGTGTTAGAAATCACTTGCTTATCCACAAACAGATATAGTGTGCTAGTTGTCGTGATTTTGCATGTTTAGATGATGGGTATGTTAGAAAAATTCGATTAACAGAAGTTTAAAAATTTTCAAAATCAAGTCGGTTTGTGATATTTATAACAATAAACTTTTTACCGAAAAGTACTTGCGCTTTGTGCGAGATGGATTCAAGTTAATCTTGACTTTTAACTGAACAACTTTCTCCGCTATCCTCATACCCCAAATTGCATCGAGTGTGAGCTTGAGCAACATGAACTAAACACAAAACAAGAAACGATATTATTACTTTTAGTAGGAAAGTAATTCTCTCAATAAAAATTGATAAAGATCGTAATTCAAAAAAAAAAGTAAAATTTATTCTAAGGAAATAAATTACCATTATTTTCTAACAAAATAACAATAAATTTATATTCAAAAAGTGTGTGTATTAGGTCAATAGATGCCATCTATATATATATAGAGAGAAGAATTTTGGTTAAATAAGACGTAAACAAATTATATTATTTAAATAAAAAACACACTCTACTATAGGTAGAGTAGGGGTGCGAGGCACACCCTAGTAAAGTAGGTATTTTATGTATTAGGTCCAATTATATGTACTTCCTGAACTTTTGACCCAATACTTTATAATTTAATCCAACCTCATATTTATTTTCTATTTCTTAAAATAAATATTATTAATTTAATTTAACTAAATTAATTTTCCAATTAAATAATATTCTCTAGCCAATTCTAATTTCATTAAAGTCATTACAACTTTACCGTAAAAGAATTTATGAGGAAATATATTTAATTTCCTTATTCAATGGATTCATAATTACTTATTAATTTAATACTTAAATATAAACTTGGTACCAGAACTTGTCCATTTCTCCTAGATTGGTAGTTGAGATTTTTTTTTGTCTCAAGTTGGTACCTGAATTTTCATTTTGTCCAATATATAAGTACTTTTTTGTAATGATGTTAAGTTTAAGACACGCGGCTTTATGAAATTATGACACATGTCAATGATGATGTCATCATCTAAAATATTATTTAAGATTATTTAAAAAATCTAAAAAATAAATTAAAACTTAAACAATTATAAATAAAAAAATCATAAATATTAAAAATTAAATAAAAATTTAAAAATTATAAACTAACAAAATTACCAAAAAATTAAATCAAGATAACATAGGTAAGCATTTCGAATGTTTAGTAAGTTCATAGGTATTAAAAAGATAAACTTACCTCGATTTACAATTAAACATATTATACTAATTAACTTGTCATTATATTGCCTGTATCATCTATTCATCATATAACCATTTGAACATTAGGCTCATAACATTTCAATTTAGTATTATTCACATTTAACATACTATTCAATTTAGTACCATACACATAGATTCCACAATTCAATATAATTTGTATCATGTATTCATCATATAAACATTTGAACATTAGGCTCATAACATTTCACTCTCATTTCTTTTTTTCATTAATCCATTAGCCCGATGAACTATAATAAATAGATTCGGATACACAGGTAACTACAACACACCAGATTGCTCGTCAGAGCAGTAACTACACCACACCAAGGCACTGGAATGACGAAAATGTGCAAGTGTACACAATCGCAACAAGTAACAAAGTGACAAGTAAATGTCGAGTTATCGTACCCACAGGGATTATGAAAAGAATTATTTATGAAAGCAATTTAAAACACTTTGGTGAAGAAAAAAATTTTGATTTAAGGAGGTGATTAAAAACTAGGATTTTAACTAAGTAAAATAAATAAAAATAAAATAAAAGTTCCAATGCACGATTTCAAAAGATGATTTTAATCAAGATGACATAATTGTGTTAGATTAATTACATTTCTTGTAACACCCCTTACCCGTATCCAATGTCGGAACAGGGTATGAGGCATTACCTAACTTAATCTCATGCTTACATTCAATTCCGAAACATAAGAGTCCGTTCGAAATTAAAAACTTTTCAAACTTCCCCTTAACAACCTTATTATAGGCTTACGAGGCCCAAAACACATCTTAGAAACAATTTGAGATCATTTCGAGTTCCTTAGAAAACATTATCAAAAACAGGGCCACATGCCTGTGTGAAGAGGGACACGCCCGTGTGGGCAGGCCGTGTAATCACACACGCCCATGTCCCTAATCCGTGTGGATTTTATTTTCATATCGAACCTATAGGGGTTTTCACACGGCCTGACACACGCCCGTGTCCCTCACACGGCCATGACACGCCCGTGTCTTCACCCGTGTGTGAAAACCTTGACATTCTGTTTATGACGTCATCATCTCAATAACATCACACGGCCAAGGCACATGCCCGTGTCCTTAGACCGTGTGTCAAATTAAATTCCTAATTTCGGGTGCAGACCGTGTGTCAAATTAAATTCCTAATTTCGGGTGCAGACTTCACACGACCTGGGTGCACGCCCATGCTCTATGGCCATGTCTTCCACACGGTTGAGACACACGGCCGTGTCTCAGCCCGTGTGGTTACTACTGGGCATACTGACTTACCAACTTAGCATGCAGGGGGACACACGGCCTATCAACACGCCCATAGGACTGACCGTGTGTCACACACGGCCTAGACACACGCCCGTGTGACTACCCGTGTGGACAAAATCAAGGCTAATTTCCAAGCCATCTTGCCACCCTCACTTGCACACGTTCGTACAACATCACATATCATTCTTATATCATCATTTGTAATACTTAATCATCACATTTAGCCTATGATAACCATACTAACTTCACATTCATGAGAGAGTACTGTCACATGCATAAATGTATAATCAACATAAGCCATCATTCATGGCTATATTCAAATTGAACCATAAACCATTTTAGGCCAACACATTTGGCTACATTAACAATGACTTAATTAGTCAAAAGATAAGATCCCTATACATGCCATATCTCAAGAAGGCTTGAAAACTTATACCCAAAATGATTGCTTGATAGTGTGAAAACATCTCCGGCGATCTTTAACCCGAGCTAGCTAAATTAACCTAAAGAGATAGGAAAGGAAGAGGAGTAAGCAATAACGCTTAGTAAGTTCATATGCAAATAATAAACAACTATTGACATTACTCAACCACAAGGGTGTTATAATGTGACTTGCATTTAGGTTCATGATTACCCCGTAATCATTCATAATGCTTACTCTTTTGTCTTATAGATACCATTTACGTGTCTTGGAATTAGCCTTAACATCATAGTCTCTTCATTATAACTTGTCACACATCGATTCATAATAAATGGAGATCACTGATCGCAAGGTTATCAATGTCTCACAAGCATAACTTATTCGTACACATTCTTACCATGAATTCATCATATACCGAATTCACTTCACATGAGTTCTAGGTACATACCTGTACCACCTGTGACATAGTCACATACTTCCTCGTTTTCAGCATACCTGTTGAATCACTCGAAATGCTAAAAGATACTCGTGAGTCTGATACATATGGTATCATATCAACGCCATATTTTCGATATGGTCTTACATGAAATATCATATTCGACGCCATGTCCCTGACATGGTCTTATACGAAATCTCATACCGAGGCCATATCCCAGATATGAGCTAGCTTTACTGACACTGTAAAACAGAGAAACAAATCACACAGTAAGCTTTCAAAGCTTAGTAAGTTCGTAATACAATACATGTAACTCAACAATTCAAGTCAATATACAAAATAAGCCATCACTTAGATTAATAGCTCAATTTGGCACATCATCAATCCCAACCATATGCTCAAATATCTATTCATAAAACCGTTCACGATTTTATCAACCACATAGGTTTCGTACGTACCTTAGCCAACACTTAGATATTGTTCACACATGCTACTCAAAACTCAATACTTCATTCGATCAAACTTCGTCAACTCTTCAATTCAATCGCACACTTAGTGCCCAATTATAGCCGAAGCTTAATTAACATCACACACTTAGTGCCTAGATATAAAACCGAACTTAATTCGGCATCGTACACACAGTGCCAATCAATAAAGCCGAAGCTTCCATTACTTCGCACACACAGTGCTATTCATCTTTGTCTCGGTTTCAATTATGCACACTTAGTGCCACATTTCTTGATCTCATATTTAACATTTCTAATTCAATAATTAAACATTCATTCAATTCTCATCACATGACATAATTTAACAACTAGTATTGTATCCGAACTTACCTCGGACGTCGAAATACCAAAACGGTCGATTAATCGAGCACTTTGTCTTTGCCTCGATCTCGATCTGAACCTCTCCTTTCTTGGTCTATACATATTTAAATTCAACTCATTCAATCACCAATTCATTCAATTTAGTCCACACACACATATTTAGGGCATTTTACAAAATAGCCCTCACATTTTCACATTTCGACACTTTAGTCCCTATTTCATAAAATCATCAAATTCACATAATTTCCTTTCACATAAGCCTAGCCGAATTTTCTTTGTGTTCATACAAGCCCAAACATTTCTTTTATTTCACATTTTAGTCCCTCAATTTACACTTTTCTCAATTTAGCCCAAATTTCACAAATTCACCAAAAATTTAAAGACAAAATATGCTAACCTAACATCAAATTTTCATATTTCACCATCAACTATCACAAAGCTCAAGCATTCATCAATGGCATATCTCAAAATCACCATCAATTTCTAAAATATAGCATGGGCTAGCTAAAGCACAAAGCAACGATCACAAAAACGTAGAAATTATCAAAAATTGATCAAAAATCATACCTTAATTGAGCTAAATAGTAGCCGAATGCTTCAAACTCCTAAACCCTTCTTTCTTTTCTCAATTTCGGCAATAGATGGATAAAAGATGAACAAATTTGGTTTTGTTTTATTTAATATTAACATAATTGGCATTTTACCATTTTACCCTTAATGAATCTTAATAATAACACCTTATGCCATGCTATCATCTTCCACTAACTATTTAATGGTATAATATCAACATAATGACCTCTCCTTTAATAAGCCATGTCAAATAGGTACTTTAGCATCTAGCACACAACTTTTACAATTTACGCGATTAAGTCCTTTTTACAAATTGAACACACAATCGATAAAATCTTCACACGAAACTTTCACACAAGCTAAATCACATATAATAAACACAGAAAATAATATTAAAATATTTTTTTGACCTTGAATTTGTGGTCTCGAAACCACTGTTCCGATTAGGGTCTAAACCGGGCTGTTACAACTCTCCCCCCTTAGGGATTTTCGTCCCCGAAAATTTTACCAATGAATAGGTGTGGATATTGTTCTCTCATAATGTTCTCAGGCTCCCACGTAGCCTCTTCAAGTCCGTGTTTGCTCCACAACACTTTCACTAAGGAAATTCTTTTGTTTCTCAACTCTTTGATTTCACGTGCCAAAATTTGAATTGGTTCTTCACTATACGACAAATCTGACTGGATCTCAACCTCAATAGGAGCAATCACATGTGATGGATCAGATCTATATCGTCGAAGCATCGATACGTGGAACACATCATGAATTTTCTCTAATTCAGGTGGTAACAGTAATCTATAAGCAACCGGTCCAATTCGTTCAATGATCTCATACGGTCCGATGAATCTCGGACTCAGCTTGCCTTTTCGGCCAAATCGAAGTATTTTCTTCCACGGGAACACTTTCAGAAACACTTTGTCACCAACTTTGAATTCAATATCTTTTCGTTTCAAGTCTCCATAAGACTTCTGACGATCCGATGCCGCTTTTAAGCTATCATGAATCACTTTCGCTTTTTGCTTAGTCTCTTTTATCAAATCTACTCCGTGAATTTTGTTCTCACTCAGTTCAGTCCAATACAATGGAGTTCGAAATTTTCGACCATAAAGAGCCTCATACGGTGCCATTTTAATAGTAGATTGAAAACTATTATTGTACGTGAATTCAATCAATGGCAAATGCTTTTCCCATGTACTTCTAAACTCAAGAATACAACATCTCAACATATCTTCGAGAACTTGAATGATCCGCTCGGATTGTCCATCCGTTTGCGGATGAAATGCAGTGCTGAAATGCAATCTTGTGCCTAAAGCCTCTTGCAATTTCTTCCAAAATCGCGAGGTAAATCTCGGATCCTATCAGATACAATAGATAATGGTGCCCCGTGTAATCTCACAATCTCAGCAATATACAATTCAGCCAATTTATCAAGTGAATAATCTGTTCTCACCGGAACGAAATGAGCTGATTTCGTCAATCTGTCAACTATCACCCATATTGCATCTTTCTTTCCCGGAGACAAAGGCAATCCCGACACAAAGTCCATCGTGATTCTCTCCCATTTTTACTCAGGAATCATTACCGGTTGCAACAAACCGGATGGAACCTGATGTTCAGCTTTAACTTGGTGACAAACCAAACATTTCGACACAAAGTCAGAGATATCTCGTTTCATACCATGCCACCAATAAAATTGTTTCAAGTCATTATACATTTTTGTACTCCCTGGATGAACAGTCAAACGACTATTGTGAGCTTCGTTTAAAATCATTTGAATCAACTCTGAATTCTTCGGAACACAAATTTGATCTCTGAATCTCAAACAATCATCACTATCAACTCGAAATTCTGATTCAAAATTCAATCCACATTGAGCTCCTTTTGCTAACATTTCGTCATCACTTTTCTGGGCATCGCAAATCTGACGCACGAACATCAGTCTTACTTTCAACTCAACCAAAACTGAATCATCATCACATAGATCTATCTGAGTACTCATAGCTCGCAAAGCACATAAAGACTTTCTACTCAAGGCATCGGCAACAACATTAGCTTTGCCCGGATGATAATCAATCACAAGTTCATAATCTTTCAACAATTCTAACCATCTTCTCTGTCGCAAATTCAATTCTTTCTGAGTCATCAAGTACTTCAAACTCTTGTGATCGGTATAAATATGACATTTCTCACCAAATAGGTAGTGACACCAAATCTTCAATGCAAACACAATCGTTGATAATTCCAGGTCGTGTTTCGGATAATTCTTTTCATGCGATTTTAACTGTTCGAAGCATAAGCAATGACTTTGCCTTCTTGCATCAACACATAGCCCAAACCATTCAACGATGCATCACTGTATACTATAAATTCTTTGCCCGATTCAGGTTGTACTAACACTGGCGCTTCTGTCAACAATGCTTTCAACTGTTCAAAACTCTACTGACACTTTTCTGACCACTCAAATTTAACATCTTTCTGTAGTAACTTCGTCAACGGAGTCGCAGTCATCGAGAAGCCTTTCACAAACTGTCTATAGTATCCTGCCAGTCCCAGAAAACTACAGACTTCAGGCACATTTCTCGGAGGTTTCCATTCTAAAATGGCTGAGATCTTACTCGGATCAACTCGTATTTTCACAGTTGAAACAATATGCCCCAGAAAACCAACCTCATGCAACCAGAATTCACATTTACTAAACTTAGCATACAATTGCTTCTCGCGTAGAGTCTATAACACAATTCTCAAATGCTCGGCATGTTGCGTCTCATCACATGAATAAATCAGAATATCATCAATGAACACCACAACAAAATGATCCAAATACGGTCTGAATATCCGATTCATCAGATCCATAAACACTGTAGGAGCATTCGTTAGTCCGAAAGGCATAACTAAAAACTCATAATGCCCGTACCTTGTTCTGAAAGCAGTTTTCGGTACATCTGACTCTTTGACTCGTAACTAATAGTAGCCCGATCTCAAATCTATCTTAGAAAACACTGTAGCTCCTTTCAGCTGATCAAACAAATCATCAATACATGGCAAGGGATACTTATTCTTTGTCGTCACCTTGTTTAACTGTCGGTAATCAATACACATCCTCATAGTGCCGTCTTTCTTTTTCACAAACAACATAGGAGCACCCCAGGGCGAGAAACTCAGTCGTGCAAATCCTCTATCTGTCAACTCTTGCAACTGAGACTTTAACTCATTTAGTTCTGTTGGTGCCATTCTATACGGAGCTATTGAGATAGGAGTCGTCTCCGGCAATATTTTAATACCAAATTCAACTTCCCGTATCGAAGGTAGTCTCGGTAGTTCTTCAGGAAACACATCATGGAATTCACAAACCACAGTCACAAATTCAACTTTCTTTTCTGACACTTTTGTATCAATTACATATGCTAAATAAGCTTCGCAACCCTTCCTTACATAATTCAAAGCTTTCATCGAAGATACAACAGCTGGTAACCTATTCCAATCATTGGATTCAATTCGAACTATCTCACCATTCTGACTTCTCAAATCAATATTCTTCCGTTTATAATTCACAATAGCACTATGCAAAGTGAGCCAATCTGTAACACCCCAAACTCGGACAAGACACTACGCCCGAATCTGGTATGTTACGGGGAAAAACGTCTTTGAGTGATCTGATTTTTTTTTTTTTTCGTTTAGAAGTGGGGTGAAAACATAGTGAATTTGGGGAAAGTTTGAGTAGGCTTGTTTGATTAGATTTTGAAAACTTATCCATGTATGTAGTTAAAACGAGTTGATTTCATTTAGCACTTCCAATGGTTTCTTAGTGCCATTTTGAAACATTTTAGACTTAGTAGAAAATCGAGTTTGATTTGGAAATCATTTGAGCTTATTGTATAGCAAAACATAGCGAGATACCCGATGGTATAGTTTAAAACACATTGCGGTATAATTTTGAAAACGTTGTCTTTCCAAGTTTTAGTAAAATTTCATGCCAAGTTATTTGTTAAGCAGGTTGCGAATCTAATTAAAACATGCCCATCATAAAACATAATTTAAAGGCCTTTTACAAATCCAAATTAAATCTCAAATCAAAAAGTAAGCTAAAGTACCCAAAGTGAATAGTCGAGCAAAACTTTTATTAACGCATGGCATGTGCACCTCGAGTCCACCCCGGCTCCATGTCCGCGTCTACGAGTCACCTGAAATGTCAAAGGAGAGGGTGAGTCGAATGACTCAGTGCATAAATCCCGCTCCCGATGAAACAACATGCTAACACACATCATACATAGCAACATAATTAATGCAACCCGATCCTAACCATCCGTATCTCCTTTTCTACCCCGTGTGGTACCAAACCACTGGTGGTGCCAAACCACTGGTGACATATAGTCACAATGTGTTACCAAAACACTGGTGTCCCAAAGACACAAATGTGCTACCAAAGCACTGGTGACCGTAGTCACAAATCAATTGATGGGGCCAACCCATCGTGTGATACCCAATCACTAGCAGACGATCCCATATCTCAAAGTGGGGCCAACCCACGGTGGTGTTAACCACAGGGACAAGTCGCAATGAGGTGCCCAACCTCTGGTGTCCCAAAGACACAAATGTGCTACCAAAGCACTGGTGACCGTAGTCACAATAATCGAATGATGGGGCCAACCCATCGTGTGATACCCAATCACTAGCAGACGATCCCATATCTCAAAGTGGGGCCAACCCACGGTGGTGTTAACCACGAGGACAAGTCGCAATGAGGTGCCCAACCTCCGTGTCCCAAAGACACAAATGTGCTACCAAAGCACTGGTGACCCAAAGTCACAAGGTGTGTTACCAAAACACCGTGCTCACAAAGACAAAAATATCATGCTCCTCCTCCACTCATATCACCCATCAACATACCATACTCATGTAATCATGCATATCATACAAGTCATGCATATCATGCCAACATGTCTAGCATTACCTCTCATAGCATACATATCATAGATCATAATACCCAAGGTATCCATAATAGAACTTGTAATAAATTAGACTTACCCGGATACGTACACATACCCCGTTTGGGTATCCAATAATCCATCATACTGTCATGGTTTTTAATAGGCAAACAGGTTTAATAACAATATTACTAAGTATAGTGTGTTAGTTTACACACCTGGTAATTACGAGCCTAAAGATCCCAACGAAACGATCTAAATCCCTCGAGTATCAAGCTCCTAAACAATCGGCCAACACAGGAAGTTATACATCTATAACATTCGGCCAACATTAATTAACCAAAGGGGTTAATGTTGATCCCTCACCTTGCTATTGGTTCGGTTTCTTAGCAAACCCGAACCACAATGATTCCTCCTTTAGCAATCGGCTACACCTTAAAAGAACAAAAATGATTAATCCCTTGATACCTAAACTTAATCGAAACTCAAACAAATAAACCACAATCAACATCTCACCACCACTTACCAAACAATCGAGTTCGGATAACGACTTCCGTTGGATCGCTTGAATCCCGAAAGCCCTAAAAGAGAATTCGGTCAAGACATAAGAGATCAACACCCTTCAACCAATGCCGAAAGTCAACTTTGAACCCCCAAAATTGGTAGAAAACTAGGAGAGAAAAGAAATGAGCATTCGCCAGCCACTTACCTTGCTCCAACGTTTGAAAGAAGACAAACGAGATTACTCCCCACTCAAAATTCGGCTACAAAGTACTACTAGAAGAGGGAAGATTCGGCTAGAACTTAAACAAAAGAAAAGAGAATTCGGCTTGAGTAAAAAAACAAGAAGGATAAAGTGAAATGAGAATAAAGTTTCGGCAAAATGGTTTTAAGGAGAAACAAAATGAACAGGAGAAGGTACCTTTGGGTTTCAAAGAAAAAGAGATGAAGAATGTGTTTTTGGAAGAGAGTTTCATACAAAGTTTTTAAGAAAGAAAGAAAAATCAAAAATGCAAGAAGAGAGATTAGAGGTTTCTGTTTACACACTTGAAAAGAAAAGAGGAAATGGGAAGAGATATTCGGCTACACCCTACTCAAGAGAACAAAGAAATTCGGCACAAATGTGCTTGCATTTTGGTTGCCAAAAGAAAACAAAAGGTGAAACTTACTATGAAATTCGGCTTGTTTTGACAAAAATGAAAGAGCTATGTTGCTACCCTCCTAAGACCGAAAATGCACCAACAATCCAAGGGAAATTCGGCACTAGCCCCCTAACACACTCACCAACCTACCACTCCCCAACAAGCTTCCCAAGTTACGCCAACACCTCCAAACATCCCAAAATTTCGCCACCACTCCCCATTAACTCCTACCACACATTCAAATTAGCTTGACCAAGTCTACCTCCACAACTTGCTCTCCACCTTCCATTTGAATGGGTGGACCAAGTCCAAGGAAGAATTCGAATTGCCTTCTAACTCTTCCTCCATGCCGCCCAAAATGAGAGCCAAAATGGGAACTCTCAGCGACTTGAACTCGTGATCTCTCCCCTTGTAGTTGACGCCACACTCAAGCCCCAAGTGGCACATACTTTGCCACTTTGCCACCTCATTTGTGCAACCAAACACCAAATAATATTCTTAAACCCCAACTTCCTCAGCTCCTCTCCTATAAAGCCTAAAAACAAAAATTCTCCTACCTACTCAGGCACATTCCTAACCTACAATTAAGCCCCGAAACTACACAAACAAAGAACACAAAGACACTAAACACATGCAAAACATGCAACCACAAAACAGCCCCTAACCCGGGATATTACGGTTCTACCCCTTTAAAAATAATTTCGACCTCGAAATTACGATCGAAAGAGTTGCGGGTATTGCTTTGTCTCATCATATCCTCGGGTTCCCACGTAGCTTCTTCTACGCCATGATTCCGCCAAAGAACCTTAACCAAAGCACACGAGACTTCTTACGCAAAACCTTCACATCTCGATCAAGAATCGCACGGTTCCTCCTCCATGGTCAAATCGGATTTACCTCGATCTCTTCCATTGCTACCACATGCGACGGATCTGAACGATACCTCCGAAGCATCGAAACGTGAAAAACATCGTGAATCTGACTAAGCTCTGCTGGCAACTCAAGCTGATACGCTACTGGTCCAACTCGTCTCAATACCTTATACGGCTCAATAAACCTCGGACTTAGCTTGCCTTTCTTCCCGAACCTCAACACCTTCTTCCAAGGCGAGACCTTCAGGAAAACTCGATCCCCCACAGCGAACTCTATATCTCTTCGCTTAAGATCGGCATAAGACTTTTGCCGGTCCGAAGCTTCCTTCAATCTAGACTGAATCAACTTAACCTTGTCTTCGGTCTCAGCAACCAACTCGGGTCCTAACAACTGACGTTCACCTAACTCCGTCCAACACGTAGGTGAGCGACATTCCTACCATACAACGCCTCATACGGTGCCATCTTGATGCTCGCTTGGTAACTGTTGTTGTAGGCAAACTCAGCTAATGGTAGAAACTCCTCCCAACTACCTCTGAAATCCAAGATACAACCTCTCAGCATATCCTCTAAGACTGAATGACCCTTTACGATTGACCGTCGATCAAGGGGTGAAAAGCCGTCTTTGAAATCCAAACGAGTACCCGAGCTCCGATGCAACGCTTTCCGAACCTTGACGTGAATCGGGATCCCTATCCGAGATTATCGAACCGCACACCGTGCAACCTTACTATCTCTCGAAACATACTGAAACAGCTAGCTTCAAGTGAGTAGTCAACCCTCACCGGAATAAAGTGAGCTGATTTAGTCGATCGATCCACCACTACCCAAATCGAATCTTTCTTGCTTGGCGTAAGCGGTAACCCACCGACGAAATCCATGGTTATCCTTTCCCACTTCCATCGAGGAATCTTCACAGTGAAGCAACCCCGACGGCAATCGATGTTCACCTTGACCTGGCGACAAGTCGGACACTTCCCAACAAACTCTGTCACCTCCTTCTTTAAGCCAGCCACCAAAACTGCTCTCTAAGATCCCTATACATCTTGCTACCTCCGGGATGCATAGCATGAGGACTCGCTATGTGCGTCCCAAGAATCTTTTGCCTCACTCAACATCTTTAGGCATACAAGCCTTACCTTGGAAACACAAAACCTCATCACTAGACAAGTCAGTAACCCTCCAAACCACCATTCTCGCACTTGTAACCTCCGCGCACTCGTAACCTCATCCAATAATCGTTTCTCTCGATCCGCTCCACCCATGTAGGCTTAACTCGCAACTCGCTGCGAGAATACTCCCATCGTCATACAAACTCAAGTGGGCAAACAATGCTCTTAACTCAAAACAACCTTACGGCTCAACGCGTCGCCACCACGTTAGCCTTGCCCGGATGATACTCAATCGAGCGATCGTAATCTTTCAAAGAACTCGACCCATCTGCGCGCCTCAAATTCAAATCCTTCGAGTCGGTAGATACTTGGACTCTTGTGATCTGTGTAGACTATCGATCTTTCCCCATACAAGTAGTGCCTCCAAATCTTTAAAGCGAAGACTACAAACAAGTAGCTCCAAATCGTGCGTCGGATAATTGACCTCATGTGGCCTCACCGCCGAGAAGCGTAAGCCACAACCTTACCTTCTTGCATCAAGCACACAACCCAAGCCCGTATGTGATGCGTCGCAATAGATCGTGAATTCCTTACCGACCTCGAGTTGAATTAAAACCGAGCCTCGGTCAAAATCTTCTTTAACTTGTCGAAGCTTTCCTGCGCTTCTCGGTCCACACAAACGGAACTTCTTTCCTCAAGAACTTGGTCATCGGCGCCGCTATCAACGAAACCCTCAACAAACCTTCGGTAGTATCCGACCAAACCTAAAACTCCGAATCTCGACCAGCGACTTAGGCGGCTTCCAATCCAAAATCGCCTCAATCTTACGAGGATCTACTCGAATTCCTCCGCCGACACTACATGACCCAAGAAAGTCACTTCTCTAAGCCGAACTCACACTTACCGAACTTAGCATAGAGCCGCTTTTCCTCAAAATCGCAACACCACTGCAAATGCTTATCATGCTCTTCCTCTGTCCTTGAGTACACTAAGATGTCGTCTATAAAAACCACGACGAACCGATCCAGATCTTTCTTGAAACACCCTATTCATCATGTCCATAAACGCTGCCGGGTCGTTAGTCAACCCGACGGCATTACCGTAAATTCGTAGTGCCCATACCGAGTCCGAAACGCTGCTTTTTTATGGATATCGGCCTCCTTAACCTTCAATCGATGATACCTGATCTCAAGTCGATCTTGAAAATACCGCAGCCCCCTTCAGCTGATCAAACAAATCGTCTATCCGTGGCAACGGATACTTGTTTTTAATCGTCAGCTTGTTCAACTGGCGGTAGTCTATACACATCCGCATCGTGCCATCTTTCTTCTTGACAAAGAGTACCAGCGCACTTACCGCGCGAAACACTTGGCCTAATAAAACCTCGATCCAATAACTCCACGGATCTCGAGCCTTAAGCTCCACCAATTCCTTTGGCGCCATCCTATACGAGCAATAGACACCGCGCGATTACGGGTAATAGATCTATTCCGAACTCTACCTCGCGATCTGGCGGCAAACCCGGAAGCTCCTCAGGAAAAACATCAGTAAACTCCTTAACGGTACGAACCTTCTCCACAGCCGACTCCTTAGCCTCCAAGGCATACACATGAACTACATACGCTTCACGCCTCCTTTCTCGACCATCTTCTCTCGCCTTCGGGCGGATACCACATTTGATAAGTAATCCCTCCTACTACCTATCATAGCCACCTCATCACCTCAACCGTCTTAAGAACCATGCGCTTGGCCGTGCAATCCAACCTCGCCTGATACTTGACCAACCAATCCATCCCAAGAATCAGATCGAACTCCCCAAACGGCAGTTCCATCGGATCGCGAAAGAAACACTACCCCTTGGAGTTCTAGGGGTACCTCTCTAAATAGTTTATCTACTACTACAGAGTGACCTAGAGGGCTAATCACAGTCATCTGCCTAGAAGATATCTCAGAGTCTAAATCCATGGTCTCTACTATACTACTGGCAACATAAGAGTGCGTTGAACCCACATCAATCAAAGCAGTATAAGGAGAACCAAAAATCAAGAACGTACCGGTTATGACGTCCGGTGCGTCGCCCTCCTCTCGGCGCCTCGCAGCATACACTAATCCAGGCTGTCTAGCATCGAAACTACTCGCACCTCTGCCCGGTGCTCCACGGCCCCGACCAGAACCATTACCACCTCTGCCATTACCACGGCCCCTCTGCGGTGGCGGTCCATTACCTCTGAACTGATTACGGCCCTGCCTCTCAGACTGAATCCTAGCCAACCTACGCGGACAATCCCTCACACGATGCTCCAGAGAACCACACTCGAAGCAACCTTTTCCTCCAGTCCAGCAACCACCCCAATGAGATTTCCCACACTGATCACACTGCGGCGGTCCCTGCCTAGCAGCAACAAACCTAGCAGGCTGATTCGGCCCACTCGGTCTAGCCCTCTTCTGCGGATTAACCGACGACCCAGAGGACCCAAAGCTCCTCTTATGTCTATTTCGGTCCATGCCCTGCCTCACTGACTCCTTAACACCCTCGGCCACCTTAGCCTTCTCAACTAAGACAGCAAACTCGCGCTCCTGCTGAGGAGCAATCAGCAGACCTCAAGTCGTCTCGCACCATCCTCGAAACGAACACACCTCTCATGCTCAGTGGCCACAATGCCCCTGGCATACCTACTCAGCTTCAGGAACTCAGCCTCGTACTCAGAAACAGATTTACTCCCCTGAACAAGCCTCAGAAAAGCCTTTCGCTGGGAGTCGACATAACTAGCTCCGATGTACTTCTTTTGATATGCAGCCCTGAAATAATCCCATGTTAGATCCTCTGCTGCCACACTGTCTCGAACCGTGAGCCACCACTGATATGACTCATCCCGGAGAAGCGATCGATGCCCTTCACTTCTCTTCAGCGAGTCAAGTCCAGATCGTCCATGATCCGCTCAGTTGCCTCCAACCAATATTCAGCAGTTCTTGGGGAGCAACACCGAAACACCTCGGAAGAATTCGGCCCCATTGGCCCGAAGTCGCCAGGAACAGATTTCTAACTCCTGCGTTACCACTAACACCAGCTACTCTTTCCAACACTCGCGGCATCGCTCGAGACAACTGCGTCCCTCGGCCGATCTTGGAACTCACCACCTCCACCGGTGGCGAACCGGTATCTCATTTTACGAACCCTGACCCGGATCCTACGGGCTCGAAAAAAGCAGTCATCCTACCACGACCTGCGTCCACGACCACGTCCACCTCTAGCGCTCATGACTAATCTTCCTACGTATCTGATTAAGAATTTTTATGCATCAGTATTTATTCCACTTGTTTAAAAGCAAGTCTTATGAATATTAAGGAGATTTGTTCTCGCGAGTTCACAAAATCCTATCAGTCTCAATCTCTAAAGTAGTATACTATTGCTATTCATCAAATCATATCACATCCAATCAATTCACAAGCAATAGTGCGGGGTATTTACAGGCGCGCGGTACTGGTGCCGGAGACTCGGTGCCATGCCTTTCAAACCATGCTTTAAGAATAAAGACTAACAAAACAACCTTTTGAAAACATTTTGGGCCTCGGGCCCACAGTAATGAAACCTTTGAACTTGGCTCGATACCACAATTGTAACACCCCAAACTCGGACAAGACACTACGCCCGAATCTGTATGTTACGGGGAAAAACGTCTTTGAGTGATCTGATTTTTTTTTTTTTTTTTTAGAAGTGGGGTGAAAACATAGTGAATTTGGGGAAAGTTTGAGTAGGCTTGTTTGATTAGATTTTGAAAACTTATCCTTGTATGTAGTTAAAACGAGTTGATTTCATTTAGCACTTCCAATGGTTTCTTAGTGCCATTTTGAAACATTTTAGACTTAGTAGAAAATCGAGTTTGATTTGGAAATCATTTGAGCTTATTGTATAGCAAAACATAGCGAGATACCCGATGGTATAGTTTAAAACACATTGCGGTATAATTTTGAAAACGTTGTCTTTCCAAGTTTTAGTAAAATTTCATGCCAAGTTATTTGTTAAGCAGGTTGCGAATCTAATTAAAACATACCCATCATAAAACATAATTTAAAGGCCTTTTACAAATCCAAATTAAATCTCAAATCAAAAAGTAAGCTAAAGTACCCAAAGTGAATAGTCGGAGCAAAACTTTTATTAACGCATGGCATGTGCACCTCGAGTCCACCCCGGCTCCATGTCCGCGTCTACGAGTCACCTGAAATGTCAAAGGAGAGGGTGAGTCGAATGACTCAGGAGTGCATAAATCCCGCTCCCGATGAAACAACATGCTAACACACATCATACATAGCAACATAATTAATGCAACCCGATCCTAACCATCCGTATCTCCTTTTCTACCCCGTGTGGTACCAAACCACTGGTGGTGCCAAACCACTGGTGACATATAGTCACAATGTGTTACCAAAACACTGGTGTCCCAAAGACACAAATGTGCTACCAAAGCACTGGTGACCGTAGTCACAAATCAATTGATGGGGCCAACCCATCGTGTGATACCCAATCACTAGCAGACGATCCCATATCTCAAAGTGGGGCCAACCCACGGTGGTGTTAACCACAGGGACAAGTCGCAATGAGGTGCCCAACCTCTGGTGTCCCAAAGCACTGGTGACCGTAGTCACAATAATCGAATGATGGGGCCAACCCATCGTGTGATACCCAATCACTAGCAGACGATCCCATATCTCAAAGTGGGGCCAACCCACGGTGGTGTTAACCACAGGGACAAGTCGCAATGAGGTGCCCAACCTCTGGTGTCCCAAAGACACAAATGTGCTACCAAAGCACTGGTGACCCAAAGTCACAAGGTGTGTTACCAAAACACTAGTGCTCAAATCGACAAAATATCATGCTCCCTCCACTCATATCACCCATCAACATACCATACTCATGTAATCATGCATATCATACAAGTCATGCATATCATGCCAACATGTCTAGCATTACCTCTCATAGCATACATATCATAGATCATAATACCCAAGGTATCCATAATAGAACTTGTAATAAATTAGACTTACCCGGATACGTACACATACCCCGTTTGGGTATCCAATAATCCATCATACTGTCATGGTTTTTAATAGGCAAACAGGTTTAATAACAATATTACTAAGTATAGTGTGTTAGTTTACACACCTGGTAATTACGAGCCTGAAGATCCCAACGAAACGATCTAAATCCCTCGAGTATCAAGCTCCTAAACAATCGGCCAACACAGGAGTTAGACATCTATAACATTCGGCCAACATTAATTAACCAAAGGGGTTAATGTTGATCCCTCACCTTGCTATTGGTTCGGTTTCTTAGCAAACCCGAACCACAATGATTCCTCCTTTAGCAATCGGCTACACCTTAAAAGAACAAAAATGATTAATCCCTTGATACCCTAAACTTAATCGAAACTCAAACAAATAAACCACAATCAACATCTCACCACCACTTACCAAACAATCGAGTTCAGATAACGACCGTTGATCGCTTGAATCCGAAAGCCCTAAAAGAATTCGGTCAAGACATAAGAGATCAACACCCTTCAACCAATGCCGAAAGTCAACTTTGAACCCCCAAAATTGGTAGAAAACTAGGAGAGAAAAGAAATGAGCATTCGGCCACCACTTACCTTGCTCCAACGTTTGAAAGAAGACAAACGAGATTACTCCCCCACTCAAAATTCGGCTACAAAGTACTACTAGAAGAGGGAAGATTCGGCTAGAACTTAAACAAAAGAAAAGAGAATTCGGCTTGAGTAAAAAAACAAGAAGGATAAAGTGAAATGAGAATAAAGTTTCGGCAAAATGGTTTTAAGGAGAAACAAAAATGAACAGGAGAAGGTACCTTTGGGTTTTGAAAGAAAAAGAGATGAAGAATGTGTTTTTGGAAGAGAGTTTCGGCTACAAAGTTTTTAAGAAAGAAAGAAAAAATCAAAAATGCAAGAAGAGAGATTAGAGGTTTCGGTTTACACACTTGAAAAGAAAAGAGGAAATGGGAAGAGATATTCGGCTACACCCTACTCAAGAGAACAAAGAAATTCGGCACAAATGTGCTTGCATTTTCGGTTGCCAAAAGAAAACAAAAGGTGAAACTTACTATGAAATTCGGCTTGTTTTGACAAAAATGAAAGAGCTATGTTGCTACCCTCCTAAGACCGAAAATGCACCAACAATCCAAGGGAAATTCGGCACTAGCCCCCCCTAACACACTCACCAACCGGCCACTCCCAACAAGCTTCCCAAGTTCTGGCCAACACCTCCAAACATCCCAAAATTTCGCCACCACTCCCCCATTAACTCCCTACCACACATTCAAATTAGCTTGACCAAGTCTACCTCCACAACTTGCTCTCCACCTTCCATTTGAATGGGTGGACCAAATCCAAGGAAGAATTTGAATTGCCTTCTAACTCTTCCTCCATGCCGCCCAAAATGAGAGCCAAAATGGGAACTCTGCGACTTGAACTCGTGGATCTCTCCCCTTGTAGTTGACGCCACACTCAAGCCCCAAGTGGCACATACTTTGCCACTTTGCCGCCTCCTCATTTGTGCAACCAAACACCAAATAATATTCTTAAACCCCAGCTTCCTCGGCTCCTCTCTATAAAGCCTAAAAACAAAAATTCTCCTACCTACTCAGGCACATTCCTAACCTACAATTAAGCCCCCAAACTACACAAACAAAGAACACAAACACACTAAACACATGCAAAACATGCAACCACAAAACAGCCCCTAACCTGGGATATTACACAATCCATACCCAGAATAATATCAAATTCATCAAAAGGTGGCAACATCAAATTAGCCAGAAAATAGATACCCCAAAACATCAACGGGCAGTTCTTGCACACTTTATCCACCAAGACACACTTGCCTAAGGGGTTCGATACTCTATTCACGAATTCAGTAGACTCAACAGGTAGAGTCTTACTTGATACTAAATTCACACACACATAGGAATGAGTAGAACCTGGATCTATCAATGCAATCACATCAGTATCAAATAGAGTCAAAGTACCAGTAATGACGTCTGGAGATGACGCTTTTTCACGAGCGCGAATAGCATAGGCTCGGGCAGGTGCTCTCGCCTCAGATCTTACCACTGTATTGGTAGTCCCTCTCTGACTTCCACTCACATTTTCGGTGTTTTTGGGTGGTCTACCCCTAACCGTATTATTCGGTCTCGCACTCTGAACATTTTCTTCCTCAGCTAACTCTGGGCAATCTCGAACGAAGTGATCTCGTGATCCACACTTATAACAAGTTCGATTATTGTACTTGCCCCAGCATTCTCCCACATGTCATCTTCCACACTGTCTACACTCAGGCTTGTTGCTTTTAACACTACCAACACTTGATTTAGTCAGAATTTGAGCTCTTGGTCTAACACTTTATTTCGCACGATCTCTACTCGGATGTCCAAACAAAGCATTTGATTGATTGCTTGCATCTCTAAATCTCTTCGTCGAAGGTTGAGACGGCTTAATCATCGATCTTATTCTTTCATCTCGAGCTTCTGAATCAGCTTTCTTCTTTTCTTTACTAAGCTCCTCGGCTTTGCAGGCTCTTTCCTAACACAACAAATTCATTTATATCAAGTATCCCAACCAACAATTTAATGTCTTCATTCAGCCTTTCAATGAAGCGTTTACACATAGTAGTTTCGGTCGAAACACATTTCCTCGCGTATTGGCTCAGTCTCACAAACTCTCGTTCATATTCCGTAACTGACATACGGTCCTGTTTCAACTCTAAAAACTCTTTACGCTTCTGATCTATGAACCGTTGACTGATATACTTCTTTCAGAATTCAGCCTGAAAGAAATCCCATATGATTCTCTCTCTCGGAACCACAGATGTCAACATTTTCCACCAATTATAAGCCGTATCTCTCAACAAGGAAACTGCACACTTAATACATTCATCAGGGGTCAACGACATCTCATCGAACACTCAGATGGTATTCACGAGCCAAAACTCAGCTCGCTCAGCATCATCATCAGCTGTGGCCCTAAACTCTTCGACCCCGTACTTTTGGATCTTATCCACAGGAGGTTTATTCAATCGATTCGGATCTGCAACTTGTGGCATAACAGGCACTTGTGGGGTGGAGGTTGTGGAGCAGCCGGATTCATTCGAATGAACTCCGAAAACCACTCACTCATCATTCTGAAAAAGGCTTGCTTAGCCTCTCCCTCTTGACTACTATCATTCAGCCTAGATGTGGCCGGCGCTGTCCCTTGAGCGGGAGTAGGCGCATTACTCTCTACATCATCAGCAACTGCTCGATCAAGATCTATTACTATATAAAAACACATTTTTAATTGTCAGAATTCATCACACTATCGCAATTATTTATATGGCATGTATAGCTAGACTCACACGCACTACGTTAGTTCGAGAATCGATTAAACTGTAGCTCTGATACCAATTAAATGTAACACCCCTAACTCGAGACTGTCTCCAGAATAGGGTTAAGAGGCATAACTAAACATTCGAAACATTTCATATTCATTTAATCAACACAAAGTCAATCACCAATAAAACATATACAAATACAAACTTATAGTCCCCTATCGAGGTCTACGAGACGTTAAACATGAGTTAGAAAGAGGTCGGGACTAAACCGAACGCATAAGAAAATTTCCAAATTCAAACATTTTTTTAAGTTACAGAGGTCACACGCCCGTGTGGGTAGGCCGTGTGCCTCACACGGTCTCGGAAACACCCGTGCGTCCAAGCTGTGTCAAAACAGGGCATACATACTAACTTGCACCACACGACCAGTCACACGCCCGTGTGTCCGGCCCGTGGTCGCTACTGACTTGTTTCACTTGGAAAACTTAAACAACACTGTAACACCCCAAACCCGGCCCAAACACTACAACCGGATCTGGTATGTCACTTGAGTGATTTTACAAAAACATGTGGCACTTTTGAGAAAACAATTATCAGGTTTAGATAGTCATACCGAAAACTTAATAATTTATTAAGTTCATATGAGATATAAAGTTATAAAATGCCGTGGTGAATTTTAAATAGAAACCGAAATTTCATACATGTCTTAGCTTAGTTTAAACATAAAATTTAAATGCCCATAAATGAAAGCCTAACATGAATCCAAAACATAAATAATAGTCTAGTGGCCCAAGGCCTTATTACAACGAAATATAAAACCCACTTAAATAAATTTCTTAAAAATAGATAAATAGAGTAAAGTCTTTTGCTGAATCCTCAGTACTCTATCGCATGGCCACCTTGCTCTCCTCTCCAGCCCGGTCCGATGCACTAAGTGCTAACTGAAATTGTTAAAATAATAGGGTGAGTCGTGAAACTCGATTGCAGCAATCCTCGTGCACCATCGATTGGGCCTTAGCCCACAGATCGAATATAGAACATAATATAGTAGATAACATACATAAAACCCAACCCAATCCTAGGTTTCCAACCGCTACACACCACCCTTACCTGCAAATCACACCATTGGGGATTTCTACAATCAACCCACACCACTACAAACCATCGATGGCGCTCATGCTGCAGCTTAGTCGCTCATCGTCAAAGTCGTGACAAAGTCACCAGGTGAAATGGCAAGAGCCACTGTAAACGAGTTGTGACAGAGTCACCAGGTACGAAATGGCATAAGCCACCGAACAGACCACTTCCCTTCATCAATCACCCAACCCCAAGCATATATAGAAATCGACATACAAAACATATCGTTTTAACAAAACATTTACTGATGAATGGCGTAAAATCACTAACCGATATTTAGCCTTTACCCTTCTCGGGTTTCCAAACGTTATGCCGGGATTTCGGCATTTAACAGAGTATAGCGATTTATCGATGTATATATATATTAGCAATCAATCTAATGGTGTGAGAAGTTACACACCGATTTCACGAAAGTACTAAACTCTTAGTCAAGATCCTTGCTATTCGGATTTATAACTTGGTTCAACAAAAGCCGAAAAATCACGAAGATTTAACCTCCCTACATTCGCCAAGGGTTAATAAATACCCAAATTTACACGTTAAAAATCAATAGATCTCCTTACCTTGAAATCCCGAAAGTAACACTATTCGAGTGTTACTGAACTATGACTTAGAGATCTACGCGATTGACTCCACTTCAGATCCCGGAATGCCGAAAATAAGAGAAAAACAATAGATTAGTCACTAAATAGCCATTCGACTAGAGACTTTGAAAAGCCGGAAAAGATTTAGATCCCACAAATCAATACTTACCTAAAATTCCCTTCAGATTTCAACACAAACAGACACCCCATAGTGATTTCGACAATCACAGGAGACGAGATCTCACGATTTCGGCTTTTACGAAAATCCCAAAAAAGAGGAACTGATGAGGTTTCGACTGAAAAGAAAAGTGAACAGAGAGCAAAGAGAGGCTTGAAGATTCGGCTAAAGTGTCTGAAAGAGATGAGAAAGGAATCTATCAGAGGATTTGGCCAACTGAAGAAAGAAAAGAAATGAAGAATGGAGTAGGAATTTCGTGGAGAAAAGAGAAAAAAATGATGAGAACTTTGATGTTGAAATTTTCGGCACATACTTAGCCTATACTAAACCGATTTCCCTCCTTCACAGAGTTTGATTTTCGGCCAACTCAAGCCTCCTGGATGAGCTCTCATCTTTTCCCTTATCTTGATCCATTATTTCCTCAAAAATAGCCCTAATTAGCACCAACTCCTCTATTCATTATCTACTTATTATCCATATAATTTAAACATAATAAATTCCCTAAAAATTAGCCTTGTGCCGTCCCCTCCTAGCCCCCTTTTAATTGCTGAAATTTGGCCCTATAACTTGGGCTTCAAGCAACCAAAATTTGGGCCCTCCTCATGCACTAGTGACGCCACCCTCTCCCTTCCTTGTGGCGCCACCTACTCTTTGGGCCACAAGCCCATTTTGTCATTTAAAACACATATAACTTCCTTTTAAAATGCTAGAGTGCCTACGCAGAGATTTAGTCAAGGCCTCAGCCCATTCTTGAGCCCAATTAGTACCTAAATTCTCAATTTAACCTATTAAGCATACATTGCACAAAATGCACAGGCCCAATAATTCGGGATGTTACAGTTCTACCCCCTTAAAAATAAATTTCGGCCTCAAAATTTACCTGATCAAAAGAGATGGGGATATTGTTGTCAGATAACATCTTCTGGTTCCCACGTCGCCTCTTCTGTGCCGTGATTTTGCCACAGAACTTTGACCAAAGGGACGGACTTCCTTCTCAACACTTTTACGTCTCGATCCAAGATTTGTACTGGTTCTTCCTCAAAGGATAAATCTGGCCTTACTTCAATCTCTTCCACCGGTACAATGTGCAATGGATTAGAATGATAACGTCTTAGCATCGAAACATGAAACACATCATGTATCTGCTCAAACTCTGAAGGCAACTCCAACCGATAAGCCACTGGGCCCACACGCTCTAGTACCCGATACGATCCAATAAACTGAGGACTTAACTTACCCTTCCGTCCAAACCTCATTACCTTCTTCCATAGAGATACTTTCAAAAAGACTTGGTCTCCTACTGCAAATTCCACCTCCTTCCGCTTTAGATCCGTATAAGATTTTTGCCGATCAGACGCCTCCTTCAACCGAGCCCGTATTAACTCAACTTTCTCCTCCGTTTCCGAAGCTAGTTCTGGACCCAACACCTAGCGTTTACCCAACTCTGTCCAACAAGTGGGTGTACGACATCTCCTTCCATATAACGCTTCATAAGGTGCCATCTGAATACTAGCTTGATAACTGTTATTGTATGCGAATTCTGCCAAAGGTAAATACTCCTCCCAACTACCCCTAAAGTCGATGATGCAACCCCTTAGCATATCCTCCAAGATCTGAATTACCCTCTCAGACTGACCATCAGCCTGTGGGTGAAAAGCTGTACTAAAGTCTAACCTTGTTCCCATTGCTTGATGAAGAGCCTTCCAGAAACGTGACATGAATCTAGGGTCCCTATCTGATATGATCGACACCGGTACACCATGTAGTCTCACGACCTCAGCCACGTACAACTTAGCCAACCTCTGCAGAGAATAGTCAACACAAGCCGGTATGAAGTGAGCAGACTTCGTGAGTCGATCCACAATCACCCAAACTGAATCATTCTTAGTGGGCGTAAGGGGTAACCCACTAACAAAATCCATCGTGATTCTCTCCCATTTCCACTTCAGAATCTTCACCGGTTGCAACAACCCCGAAGGCAACTGGTGTTCCACTTTCACCTGTTGGCACGTCAAGCACTTACCCACGAATTCCGTTACCTCTCGTTTTAGACCTGGCCACCAAAATTGCTTTCGCAAATCTCGGTACATCTTAACCCCTCCAGGATGCATAGCGTAAGGGCTACTATGCGCCTCCTGAAGAATCATCTGCCTTAACTCCACCTCCTTTGGCATACAAACTCTTTTTCGAAAACACAGGACTCCATCACCATTTAAACTATAATCCTCTACCTCACCATTTTGCACTTGACGGAGTCGAGCACTCAAAACATCATCCAACAGCTGCTTTTCCTTAATCTGATTTGTCCATGTTGGTTTCACATGGAGTTCAGCTACCAAACTGCCATCCTCATACAGACTGAGATGAGCGAACATCGCCCTCAAATCCGCTATCGCCTTCCTACTCAGCGCATCCGCCACCACGTTAGCCTTACCCGGGTGGTACTCAATCGAGCAGTCATAATCCTTTAACAAACTCGACCACCTTCTCTCCTTAGGTTCAACTTCTTCTGGGTAAGGATATACTTCAGGCTCTTATGGTCCGTATAAATAACCGACTTCTCCCCATATAGGTAGTGCCTCCAAATCTTCAGAGCAAACACTACCGCTGCCAATTCTAAATCGTGCGTAGGGCAGTTCAATTCATGCGGTCTCAACTATTGAGATGCATATGCAACAACTCTTCCATCTTGCATCAACACACATCCTAAACCCGTGTGTGACGATCACAGTAGACGGTAAATTCTTTTCCTGCCTCTGGCTGAATTAACACTGGCGCTTCCGCCAAGATTCTCTTCAGCTTCTTAAAGCTCTCCTGCTGTTTGTCAGTCCACACAAACGATATTCCCTTCCTTAAAAACTTAGTTAGAGGTGCCACAATTAACGAGAACCCTTCCACAAACCTCCTATAATACCCGACCAATCCTAAGAAACTTTGAATCTCCACCACAGACTTTGGCGGTTTCCAATCCAATACGGCCTCTATCTTCCAAGGGTCCACCCTGATTCCTTCTGCAGAAACTACATGCCCTAAGAAAGTTACTTCCCTTAGCCAAAACTCACACTTACTGAACTTTGTGAACAACTTCTTCTCCCTCAAAGTTCGCAACACCACACGAAGATTGTAACATCCTGAAAAGGGCCTATACATTTTTGGTTTAATTGTACGAAATGACATATCTTATGTGTTATGAATATATTTTGAACACTTTTGGAAACACGAAATGTATGGAAATGTTAAGTTTAAAAGAGGAAAGTGAACATTTTTAGAACCTTGGAAATGTAAGGAAATGTCTTGTAAGGAAATGTCATGGAAATGTAAGGAAATGTCTTGGAAATGTAAGGAAATGTCTTGTAAGGAAATGTCATGGAAATGTAAGGAAATGTCTTGGAAATGTAAGGAAATGTCTTGTAAGGAAATGTCATGGAAATGTAAGGAAATGTCAAGTTTACAGAGCCGATCAAAAATTTTTGGAAACTTAGAAATGACCTAGAAATGACGAGTTTTAAGGTTTAAAAGGGGAAATTAAGGCAAGGTGGCCTTAAAAGAAAAAGTTTGTGAAATTTGACACACAAACAGGCTTGGAAAAGTGGTCTGAAGATGCCACTTAGGGCCTATGGAAATGGCGCCATATGCAAGAGGAATGGGCCTAAGTTCGAGTCACATGGGAAGCAAAAAAAAAAAAATTTATTTTGCTACAAGGAGCAGAGAGGTGGACGGCACATGGCTATAAATTAGGAGCTTTTATTATTTTATAAATAGTGGATAAATAAGGGATTTATTTATCATTATTTTCAAGAGATAATTGTTGGATTAAATTCTTTTAATTTGAATAAAGAGATAAAGAGGAAAATAAGGGAGAAGTGATGGCCAAGTAAGGGACTTTGAGTTTAATAATTTCAGCTAAGTAAGGATAGTTGCTGAATTATCTTTTATTTTAAGTGATAATTAAAGAGATAAAGCTATTAAACTAGAGGAGTGGTGGCCAAGTAAGGGACTCTTTAGATGATAATTTCAGCTATAAAAGGAAGGAAGGGGGGCTACTCATCAATTTGTGCTTCATCCTTTCTCTGCCGAATTCTTAGTGCTCTCTTCTCTTCTTTTCTTTCTTTTATTTTTGCCAAGCCGAAATACCTTGTGTTCTAGCCGAATCCTCCATCTTTATTTTTCCTTCTCTTTTCTTTCTAATCCCTCCAAAAGCCGAAAGTTGTGAGATCATCATCTAGCCATAGCCGAATCTCTGAAGGTTGAAGTGAAGGTGCAATCGATTTCTTCAAGTAAGGGTAAGATCTCATTCGGTTTCATCCTTTTTCTTAAGATTTGCCGAAATCTAGGACTAACCCCATTAATATCTTGTTGTCGAAACTTTGAAGAGATCTTTCGGGATTTACTAAGTGTCGACTACAAGGAAGGAGAAGTTCTTTTCCGAAGGTACACCATAGGCCACGTGTTCCCTAGTTATTCGGTGAGTTTCGGATTTAAAATCCACAAGGTAAGTTTAAGTATACTAATCCTACTAGGATTTGGATTTATGGTCGAATGGCTTTTTATTAAAGTAGTAGGTGATTAATCAAATGTAGGGATTAAGGATCCAAGCATTAGATCAAGCTTTTCGGGATCTCAAGGAAATTTTAACCGAATCAAAAATGTACCCCACACTAACTTTTAATAAGATTGATGGTAATATGTAAAATATGCATGTTTATAAGAATGTGGCTAAGGTACCATAATATGGTACAAAGTACTCAGGTACGTTCCTACTTCCACTAGGATTATGAAATATGTTATTTATAACATGTGAAAATTTATAAGAATGTGAATTTAAGTATGATATGCATGATATGAATAATATGGGTCATTCGGGATATATGAAAAAGGGGAAGTGAATGTGATGACTACGGTCTCACTATCTGAATGTGGTGACTTCGGTCACATTATCTGAATGTGGTAACTTCGGTTACATTATCTGAATGTGGTGTCTCATGACACAATTATCTGGTGGCTATGCCACAAATTTTATATGGGCGATGAGCACGCCGATCGCAAATGACCGCCGATGGTGTGTAGCGGATGGAGGGTTGACTTAGTAGTCCCCACGGTGTGACTGGCAGGTACGGGGGTGTGTAGCGGATGGACAACTAGGTTTGGGTTTGGGAATGCATCATAACCTGTATTCTATGTTTTGAATGTGTAATATGTGATATGCCTGATTCTATTATGATTTAGTGTCGTGTACACATTGAGTCTGTTTGACTCACCCCGTTGGGGAACATTCTTCAAGTGATGAACAGTGATGGACCGGGACGGCAGAACTTGTGGTGGCCATGCTCAACATGAAGTTTATATTTTTGAGGACTCTTGAATTTATTTTAGTACTTTGAATTATTTTGGGAATTATTTGATGTAATAAGGCCATAAGGCCATAGTTGAATTACTTTACACTTATTTTTATTTATTATGATTATGAATTTTATCTATTAAAATTTAATTAAAATTTCTTTTAAACTAAACCCAAACAATATTTTTCTTAAAATCACACAAGTTTTCCTAAGAACAAAAGAATTTTGAACCGGTTTACTTGAGGAACATACCAAATCGGTCAAAGCTCGTGGGCCGGGTTTGGGGTGTTTCAGATTTTGTATCGAGCCCGCTTTAAACTCTCTACCTGTGGGCTAAGGCCCAAAACGTTTTCAAATCAAGCCCAAATGAGTTTTATGAAAGTATTTTTGAAAATGAGCGAGTTTTTCGGCATGGCACCTAAGTCTCTCGACCCATGATCCACCAGTGTAAGTACCCCTAACCATTTGTGTAATTATGTGGTTTATGTTATGAATTATGGAAGGGTAGAAGAGGAATGGAACGTAGAATAGCATGATAGAAACTTGAACCCTAGGACTAGTTTACTCAAACACATGCATAAGACTTAAGGACTATTAAACAAACTCAGTGAGTAAGTCGCCGAGCTAGGGTGTGGCAAATGTTGTGCGCATGTCTAGGAGTGGATTCAGTAAGAGCTTGGTATTTAAGCAGTCCTAGTGACTCACCTCCTCTTTACTCGAATCCTACCTGTGCGTAGTAACTGCTTCACCCTAACCAAGAGGACTTATTCACTGCTAAACCAATCATTAAAACCCGAAAGGGACTAGCCATGCGCTTTTATAAAATTCCTAGTTTTAAAATCCCTAAATTACCCTTTTAATTGTAGTAAAAGATTATTGTGAAATTTTTCCAAAATATCTTCGATTTACAAAATTACAAAAATGCCCTCAGTATTGTAAATTACTAAAATACCCTTAGTTTTTAAGATTTTCAAAAATACCCTCGACTTTTGTTAAAATATTTCTACTTTACAAAGATATCAAAAACTTCATTTTACAAATAACAAGATACCCTGAGTTGGAAAATTTACTTAATCGCTTCTAACTTCCAAAATTACAGAAATAACCTCGATTTACTCAAATTTTTGCAACACCTCTGATTTGGAAAACAAAATAACCTGTAGATTTTATAAATTCTGAAATACCTCTAATTTTAAAAATATTTTCGAATTGACCCGATTTATTACCAAAATACCCCTAGGGAAAATGACGAAATTACCCACAGGTAGGGAAATGGATGGAATGGCCATAAAAGTGTAGTGAATGATGTTGTGAATGAATGTGACTTCATGGAAAAATGAATGTGTCTCTGCTTATGAATGTGAATGTGACTCCACTGAGTTAGAGTAGTGAACTTGAACTAGAAACTTTGGTTGATTGAAAGAACTACTTACAACATCTCTTTTCATAAAACTGCTCGCGAATAATCGCGTGGAACAAAATTTCGATGCATAAAACTTTTTAATCAGATTAAATCGCGACGTTAGAAATGAGTTCTAGGGGACGTGAACTTAGAGATTGTGCCTAGAAAGTATGATGGTTCTATTAAGATCGAGTCGCAGCGATAAGCGTAGTGCGGTGAGTTAAGATGTACGATTATTCGTTAATAAGTAATTTCGAGGACGAAATTATTTTTAAGGAGGGTAGAACTGTAACATCCTGAAAAGGGCCTATGCATTTTTGGTTTAATTGTACGAAATGACATATCTTATGTGTTATGAATATATTTTGAACACTTTTGGAAACCTGAAATGTATGGAAATGTTAAGTTTAAAGAGGAAAGTGAACATTTTTAGAACCTTGGAAATGTAAGGAAATGTCTTGTAAGGAAATGTCATGGAAATGTAAGGAAATGTCGTGGAAATGTAAGGAAATGTCTTGTAAGGAAATGTCATGGAAATGTAAGGAAATGTCTTGTAAGGAAATGTCATGGAAATGTAAGGAAATGTCTTGGAAATGTAAGGAAATGTCTTGTAAGGAAATGTCATGGAAATGTAAGGAAATGTCAAGTTTACAAAGCCGATCGAAAATTTTTGGAAACTTAGAAATGACCTAGAAATGACGAGTTTTAAGGTTTAAAAGGGGAAATTAAGGCAAGGTGGCCTTAAAAGAAAAAGTTTGTGAAATTTGACACACAAACAGGCTTGGAAAAGTGGTCTGAAGATGCCACTTAGGGCCTATGGAACTGGCGCCATATGCAAGAGGAATGGGCCTAAGTTCGAGTCACATGGGAAGCAAATAAAAGAAATTTTATTTTGCTACAAGGAGCAGAGAGGTGGACGGCACATGGCTATAAATTAGGAGCTTTTATTATTTTATAAATAGTGGATACATAAGAGATTTATTTATCATTATTTTCAAGAGATAATTGTTGGATTAAATTCTTTTAATTTGAATAAAGAGATAAAGAGGAAAATAAGGGAGAAGTGATGGCCAAGTAAGGGACTTTGAGTTTAATAATTTCGCTAAGTAAGGATAGTTGCTGAATTATCTTTTATTTTAAGTGATAATTAAAGAGATAAAGCTATTAAAATAGAGGAGTGGTGGCCAAGTAAGGGACTCCTTAGATGATAATTTCGACTATAAAAGGAAGGAAGGAGGGCTACTCATCAATTTGTGCTTCCTCCTTTCTCTGCCAATTCTTAGTGCTCTCTTCTCTTCTTTTCTTTCTTTTATTTTTGCCAAGCCGAAATACCTTGTGTTCTAGCCGAATCCTCCATCTTTATTCTTCCTTCTCTTTTCTTTCTAATCCTCCCAAAAGCCAAAAGTTGTGAGATCATCATCTAGCCATAGCCGAATCTCTGAAGGTTGAAGTGAAGGTGCAATCGATTTCTTCAAGTAAGGGTAAGATCTCATTCGGTTTCATCCTTTTTTCTTAAGATTTGCCAAAATCTAGGACTAACCCCATTAATATCTTGTTGCCGAAACTTTGAAGAGATCTTTCAGATTTACTAAGTGTCGACTACAAGGAAGGAGAAGTTCTTTTCCGAAGGTACACCATAGGCCACGTGTTCCCTAGTTATTCGGTGAGTTTCGGGATTTAAAATCCACAAGGTAAGTTTAAGTATACTAATCCTACTAGGATTTGGATTTATGGCCGAATGGCTTTTATTAAAGTAGTAGGTGATTAATCAAATGTAGGGATTAAGGATCCAAGCATTAGATCAAGCTTTTCGGGATCTCAAGGAAATTTTAACCGAATCAGGTGTGTACCCCACACTAACTTTTAATAAGATTGATGGTAATATGTAAAATATGCATGTTTATAAGAATGTGGCTAAGGTACCATAATATGGTACAAAGTACTCAGGTACGTTTCCTACTTCCACTAGGATTATGAAATATGTTATTTATAACATGTGAAAATTTATAAGAATGTGAATTTAAGTATGATATGCATGATATGAATAATATGGGTCATTCGGGATATATGAAAAAGGGGAAGTGAATGTGATGACTACGGTCTCACTATCTGAATGTGGTGACTTCGGTCACATTATCTGAATGTGGTAACTTCGGTTACATTATCTGAATGTGGTGTCTCATGACACAATTATCTCCGTGGCTATGCCACAAATTTTATATGGGCGATGAGCACGTCGATCGCAAATGACTACCTTCGATGGTGTGTAGCAGATGGAGGGTTGACTTAGTAGTCCCCACGGTGTGACTGGCAGGTACGGGGGTGTGTAGCGGATGGACAACTAGGTTTGGGTTTGGGAATGCATCATAACCTGTATTCTATGTTTTGAATGTGTAATTTGTGATATGCCCGATTCTATTATGATTTAGTGTCGTGTACACATTGAGTCTGTTTGACTCACCCCGTTGGGAACATTCTTCAAGTGATGAACAAAGGTGATGGACCTGACTACAGAACTTGTGGTGGCCATGCTCAACATGAAGTTTATATTTTTGAGGACTCTTGAATTTATTTTAGTACTTTGAATTATTTTGGGAATTATTTGATGTAATAAGGCCATAAGGCCATAGTTGAATTACTTTACACTTATTTTTATTTATTATGATTATGAATTTTATCTATTAAAATTTAATTAAAATTTCTTTTAAACTAAACCCAAACAATATTTTTCTTAAAATCACACAAGTTTTCCTAAGAACAAAAGAATTTTGAACCTATTACTTGAGGAACATACCAAATCGGGTCAAAGCTCGTGGGTCGGGTTTGGGGTGTTTCAATTTGGTATCGAGCCCGCTTTTAAACTCTCGGCCTGTGGGCTAAGGCCCAAAACGTTTTCAAATCAAGCCCAAATGAGTTTTATGAAAGTATTTTTGAAAATGAGCAGGTTTTCTGGCATGGCACCTAAGTCTCCGACCCGCAGTCCACCAGGTAAGTACCCCTAACCATTTGTGTGATTATGTGGTTTATGTTATGAATTATGGAAGGGTAGAAGAGGAATGGAACGTAGAATAGCATGATAGAAACTTGAACCCTAGGACTAGTTTACTCAAACACATGCATAAGACTTAAGGACTATTAAACAAACCTGTGAAGTAAGTCGCCGAGCTAGGGTGTGGCAACTGTTGTGCGCATGTCTAGGAGTGGATTCAGTAAGAGCTTGGTATTTAAGCAGTCCTAGTGACTCACCTCCTCTTTACTCGAATCCTACCTGGTGCGTAGTAACCGTTCACCCTAACCAAGAGGACTTATTCACGGGCTAAACCAATCATTAAAACCCGAAAGGGACTAGCCATGCAGTTTTATAAAATTCCTAGTTTTAAAATCCCTAAATTACCCTTTTAATTGTAGTAAAAGATTATTGTGAAATTTTTTCCAAAATATCTCCGATTTACAAAATTACAAAAATGCCCCTGTATTGTAAATTACTAAAATACCCTTAGTTTTTAAGATTTTCAAAATACCCCCTCGACTTTTGTTAAAATATTTCTACTTTACAAAGATATCAAAAACTTCTGTTTTACAAATAACAAGATACCCTGATTTGGAAAATTTACGGAACTGCCCCTAACTTCCAAAATTACCGAAATAACCTCGATTTCTAAAATTTTTGCAACACCTCTGATTTGGAAAACAAAATAACCCAGAGATTTTGTAAATTCTGAAATACCTCTAATTTTAAAAATATTTTCGAATTGACCCCGATTTATTACAAAAATACCCCTGTAGGGAAAATGACGAAATTACCCCTGGGTAGGGAAATGGATGGAATGGCCATAAAAGTGTATTGAATGATGTTGTGAATGAATGTGACTTCATGGAAAAATGAATGTGTCTCTGCTTATGAATGTGAATGTGACTCCCTGAGTTAGAGTAGTGAACTTGAACTAGAAACTTTGGTTGATTGAAAGAACTACTTCTGAACATCTCTTTTCATAAAACTGTTCGCGAATAATCAGTGGAACAAAATTTCTGATGCATAAAACTTTTTAATCAGATTAAATCGCGACGTTAGAAATGAGCTCTAGGGGACGTGAACTTAGAGATTGTGCCTAGAAAGTATGATGGTTCTATTAAGATCAGAGTGCGCAGCATAAGCGTAGTGCGGTGTGTTAAGATGTACGATTATTCGTTAATAAGTAATTTCGAGGACGGAATTATTTTTAAGGAGGGTAGAACTGTAACATCCTGAAAAGGGTCTATGCATTTTTGGTTTAATTGTACGAAATAACATATCTTATGTGTTATGAATATATTTTGAACACTTTTGGAAACCTGGAAATGTATGGAAATGTTAAGTTTAAAAGAGGAAAGTGAACATTTTTAGAACCTTGGAAATGTAAGGAAATGTCTTGTAAGGAAATGTCATGGAAATGTAAGGAAATGTCTTGGAAATGTAAGGAAATGTCTTGTAAGGAAATGTCATGGAAATGTAAGGAAATGTCTTGTAAGGAAATGTCATGGAAATGTAAGGAAATGTCTTGGAAATGTAAGGAAATGTCTTGTAAGGAAATGTCATGGAAATGTAAGGAAATGTCAAGTTTACAGAGCCGATCGAAAATTTTTGGAAACTTAGAAATGACATAGAAATGACGAGTTTTAAGGTTTAAAAGGGGAAATTAAGGCAATGTGGCCTTAAAAGAAAAAGTTTGTGAAATTTGACACACAAACAGGCTTGGAAAAGTGGTCCAAGATGCCACTTAGGGCCTATGGAAATGGCGCCATATGCAAGAGGAATGGGCCTAAGTTCGAGTCACATGGGAAGCAAATAAAAGAAATTTTATTTTGCTACAAGGAGCAGAGAGGTGGACGGCACATGGCTATAAATTAGGAGCTTTTATTATTTTATAAATAGTGGATAAATAAGGGATTTATTTATCATTATTTTCAAGAGATAATTGTTGGATTAAATTCTTTTAATTTGAATAAAGAGATAAAGAGGAAAATAAGGGAGAAGTGATGGCCAAGTAAGGGACTTTGAGTTTAATAATTTTGGCTAAGTAAGGATAGTTGCTGAATTATCTTTTATTTTAAGTGATAATTAAAGAGATAAAGCTATTAAAATAGAGGAGTGGTGGCCAAGTAAGGGACTCCTTAGATGATAATTTAAGCTATAAAAGGAAGGAAGGAGGGCTACTCATCAATTTGTGCTTCCTCCTTTCTCTGCCGAATTCTTAGTGCTCTCTTCTCTTTTTTCTTTCTTTTATTTTTGCCAAGCCGAAATACCTTGTGTTCTAGCCGAATCCTCCATCTTTATTCTTCCTTCTCTTTTCTTTCTAATCCCTCCAAAAGCCGAAAGTTGTGAGATCATCATCTAGCCATAGCCGAATCTCTGAAGGTTGAAGTGAAGGTGCAATCGATTTCTTCAAGTAAGGGTAAGATCTCATTCGGTTTCATCCTCTTTTCTTAAGATTTGCCGAAATCTAGGACTAACCCCATTAATATCTTGTTGCCGAAACTTTGAAGAGATCTTTCGGGATTTACTAAGTGTCGACTACAAGGAAGGAGAAGTTCTTTTCCGAAGGTACACCATAGGCCACGTGTTCCCTAGTTATTCAGTGAGTTTCGGGATTTAAAATCCACAAGGTAAGTTTAAGTATACTAATCCTACTAGGATTTGGATTTATGGTCGAATGGCTTTTTATTAAAGTAGTAGGTGATTAATCAAATGTAGGGATTAAGGATCCAAGCATTAGATCAAGCTTTTGGGATCTCAAGGAAATTTTAACCGAATCGGTGTGTACCCCACACTAACTTTTAATAAGATTGATGGTAATATGTAAAATATGCATGTTTATAAGAATGTGGCTAAGGTACCATAATATGGTACAAAGTACTCAGTGCACGCTTTCCTACTTCCACTAGGATTATGAAATATGTTATTTATAACATGTGAAAATTTATAAGAATGTGAATTTAAGTATGATATGCATGATATGAATAATATGGGTCATTCGGGATATATGAAAAAGGGGAAGTGAATGTGATGACTACGGTCTCACTATCTGAATGTGGTGACTTCGGTCACATTATCTGAATGTGGTAACTTCGGTTACATTATCTGAATGTGGTGTCTCATGACACAATTATCTAGTGGCTATGCCATAAATTTTATATGGGCGATGAGTACGTCGATCGCAATGATCGCTTCGATGGTGTGTAGCGGATGGAGGGTTGACTTAGTAGTCCCACGGTGTGGACCGGCGGTGCGGGGTGTGTAGCGGATGGACAACTAGGTTTGGGTTTGGGAATGCATCATAACTCTGTATTCTATGTTTTGAATGTGTAATATGTGATATGCCCGATTCTATTATGATTTAGTGTCGTGTACACATTGAGTCTGTTTTGACTCACCCCGTTGGGGAACATTCTTCAAGTGATGAATGTGATGGACCGGGACTGCAGAAATTTGTGGTGGCCATGCTCAACATGAAGTTTATATTTTTGAGGACTCTTGAATTTATTTTAGTACTTTGAATTATTTTGGGAATTATTTGATGTAATAAGGCCATAAGGCCATAGTTGAATTACTTTACACTTATTTTTATTTATTATGATTATGAATTTTATCTATTAAAATTTAATTAAAATTTCTTTTAAACTAAACCCAAACAATATTTTTCTTAAAATCACACAAGTTTTCCTAAGAACAAAAGAATTTTGAACCGGTTTACTTGAGGAACATACCAAATCTGGTCAAAGCTCGTGGGCCGGGTTTGGGGTGTTTCAAAGATGTTCATCATTTTCCTCCTCTAACTTAGAATAAACCAAGATGTCGTCAATGAACACTACGACGAACCGGTCAAGATATGGTTGGAACACCCGGTTCATCATATCCATAAATGCTACTGGCGCGTTCATCATCCCGAACGGCATCACGAAGAACTCATAATGACCGTACCGAGTCCGAAACACAATCTTATGAATGTCTCCTTCCTTAACGCTTAACTGATGATATCCCGACCTTAAGTCAATCTTAGAAAAGACCGAAGCTCCTTTGAGCTGATCGAACAGATCATCGATTCTCGGTAGTGGGTACTTGTTCTTAATAGTCAACTTATTCAATTGACGATAATCCACACACATACGCGTGGATCCGTCCTTCTTCTTCACGAATAGGATCGGCGCTCCCCACGGAGACACACTCGGTCGGATAAAACCATGATCCAACAGTTCCTAGATCTGAGCTTTGAGTTCCATCAACTCTTTCGGCGCTATTCGGTAAGGAGCAATGGACACCGGAGCCGTACCCGAAAGTAGCTCTATTCCAAACTCCACTTCACGATCCGGTAATCCGGCGCTTCTTCCGAAAGATATCAGTGAAATCTTTGACTGTTCGAACCTCATCGACAGTCACCTCCTTAACATCCAAAGCACTGATAAAGGCTAGAAACGCATTACACCCCTCCCGAATCATCTTAACAGCTTTTAATGCGGACACTACGTTGGACAAGTAATTCCTTCTTTCTCCTAATACAACCACCTCCCCGCCTTCTGGGGTATTCAACACCATGCGCTTAGCCTCACAATCCAACTTAGCACGATGTTTCGTCAACCAATCCATTCCTAAGATAAGGTCAAACTCTCCAAATGGCAATTCCATTAAGTCCATTTGGAAACACTACCCCTTGAGTTTCTAACGGTACATCCTTAAATAGTTTGTCCACTACCCTAGATTGTCCTAAAGGACTAACCACAGTCATCTTCCTAAAAGTTATTTCAGAATCTATACTTAGGGTCTCAGATACCGAACATGCAACATAAGAGTGGGTTGACCCAATATCAATCAAGGCAAGAAATGGTTTATCAACAATAAGAAACATACCGATTATAACATCCGGTGCGTCACCATCCTCCCATCGGTGAGCTGCATAAACTAGACCCGGCTGCCTCGCATCTACATTACCTGCACCTCTACCAGGTGCCCCACGACCTCGACCAGCCCCATTTCCTGCTCTACCCGGGCCACGACCCCTTTGTACTGGCTGACCACCTCTCCCAGCCTGATCAGAACCTCGTCCGTCTGGCTGCACCTGGTCATTCTGTGGACAGTCCTTAATCATATGCTCCGTGGATCCACACCTGAAGCATCCATCGGTTCTTCTTCTACACTCCCAGAAATGTGCTTTCCCGCACCAATTACATGATCGATTCTGACCCGTCGGAGCACGAGCCGCCCATCACCCCAGGCCTTTTCTCAAAATTCCTGCATGCTCCTAATCGCCCAAAACTTCTCTTATTCCTTCCCGCCTCCTTATCTCTTTCCCCCGTCTTTCACCGCTTTTACCTCCTTAGCTATCTTAACTTTCTCAACCAGACAAAGAAAGTCCCTCTCTCGCCACGGAGCTATCAATACCCTTAACTCATTCTACAGCCCATCCTCGAACCGCACACAACGCTCATATTCGATTGCTACCATTCCTCGAGCGTAGCGCTCAAGCGCAGAACTCCGCCTCATATTCAAACATAGATTTACTTCCCCGCACCAAATTCGTAAATGCCTTCCTCTGTGCATCCACATAGCCGGCCCCAACATACTTTCCTTGGAATGACTCCTTAAAGAAATCCCAATCAATCCGGTCTCATGGCATACCCTCCTTTACCGTGAGCCACCACTCGGTAAGGCTCTGCCTCAAGAAGAGACACGACCCTTTCAACTTCTCCTCCACCGTGAAGTCCAGGTCATCCATTATGCACTCAGTCGCTTCTAACCAGTACTCAGCTGTGTTAGGGGCTACGCCAGAAACACCTCTAAACATCTCCGCTCCGTTGGCTCGAGTCGCTTTCGACACGATTTCGGGCTCTTGAACCCGTGCTCGCCTCAAGAAACTCTTTTCGAGGACCCGCAACATCGCCTGAGATACTGCATCATCTCCGGGTGCCTGATCCTGAAATTCTCCCTCTACAGCCGGCAGCTCCGGCATCTCATCTCCTGACCCGTGGCCAGACCCTGCCGACTCTGATACGGTCATCCTACCCCTACCACGACCACGCGGCGGACGTCCTCGACCCCTTGTATTCATTCTTTCGATCGACGCTTATCCGATTAAGAATTTTATGAATTAATAAGTTTTTTCCACCGATTAACCACGAAATGTCTTATGATCGTGAGTTTAAGAGTAGTTCTTTCGAATTCTAATTACATCTACAAGTTTCAGCTTTAAGTTTGTCTCCTAGTTCTAGGAACCACACACATCAACCATCAACATACAGACACCATCCATGAACCCACATTCAACACATAGGGTATTTTCGTCATTTCACTACCCAGGGGTATTTTCGTAATTTTATCCTACAGGGTATTTTCCTAATTTTCTGAAATAGGGTTCCTTGGTGATTTTGTGAAAGAAGGGTATTTTGGTAATTTTGCAATCCGGGGTTATTTCGGTAATTTTACAAATCAGGGATATTCTGGAATTTTTTAAAAAAAAAACAGGGGTATCTTAGAGAAGTTGAATTCAAAAGAATAATAGTGGCGTTCAGGTGTTTGTGGTTTTTGATTGATGTTGTGTGTTGTATGTTTTTTTTTAAAACCGTTGACTTTGTAAATCGGGGTATTTCCGTAAATCTGGGGGTATATTTGCAAATCATGGATATCTTGGTAGTTTTCAAAATAAGGGTAGTTTAGCAATTTTGTGAAAATAGGGTGGCTAGTCCCTTTCGGGTTTTAGTTATGGATTTTGGCCCATCAACAAATCCTCACGGCTAGGGTGAACAAATACTACGCACTGCAGGATTCCAAATGAAGAGGAGGTGAGTCACTAGGACCGCTTAAGTACTGTGCTCTTCCGGATCCAATCCTAGACATGCGCATGCCGGTTGCCACACCCTAGTCTTGCGACTGCTCACGGGTTTGTTTAGTGAAATTAAGTCTTATGAGATTTAAGGAGTTGTTTCAACTAAGCCTAGAGTTCATCAAATTCTAATCTAGATAGTCTCACGTCCCATACAAACCCATCAAGCCCACATATATATATCACACAATGGTTCGTAATACTTACAGCGGACTTGGGCCGAGACGCAGTGCCATGTCGAGCTAACAAACCTGTTATCATTTAAAAACATTCATGTTTTAAAAGCCCATCTTTAGAAAATGTTTTGAGCCCATAAACCCCCAAAGCTGAGTTTTGAACTTGGCTCTGATACCAATTTGTAACACCCCAAACCCGGCCCAAACACTACAACCGGATCTGGTATGTCACTTGAGTGATTTTACAAAAACATGTGGCACTTTTGAGAAAACAATTATCAGGTTTAGATAGTCATACCGAAAACTTAATAATTTATTAAGTTCATATGAGATATAAAGTTATAAAATGCCGTGGTGAATTTTAAATAGAAACCGAAATTTCATACATGTCTTAGCTTAGTTTAAACATAAAATTTAAATGCCCATAAATGAAAGCCCAACATGAATCCAAAACATAAATAATAGTCTAGTGGCCCAAGGCCTTATTACAACGAAATATAAAACCCACTCAAATAAATTTCTTAAAAATAGATAAATAGAGTAAAGTCTTTTGCTGAATCCTCAGTACTCTATCGCATGGCCACCTTGCTCTCCTCTCCAGCCCGGTCCGATGTACTAAGTGCTACCTGAAATTGTTAAAATAATAGGGTGAGTCGCGAAACTCAGTGTGCAATCCTCGTGCACCTTCAGATTGGGCCTTAGCCCACAGATCAGAATATAGAACATAATATAGTAGATAACATACATAAAACCCAACCCAATCCTAGGTTTCCAACCGCTACACACCACCCTTACCTGCAAATCACACCATTGGGGATTTCTACAATCAACCCACACCACTACACACTATCGATGTCAGTCATGCTACAGTTAGCTGCTCATCGTCAAAGTCGTGACAAAGTCACCAGGCTGAAATGGCAAGAGTCACCAGAAACAGAGTTGTGACAGAGTCACCAGGCTGAAATGGCATAAGCCACCAGAACAGATCACTTCCCCTTCATCAATCACCCAACCCCAAGCATATATAGAAATCGACATACAAAACATATCGTTTTAACAGAAACATTTACTGATGAATGGCAGAAATCACTAACCTGATATTTAGCCTTTACCCTTCTTGGGTTTCCAAACGTTATGCCGGGATTTCGGCATTTAACAGAGTATAGCAGATTTATCACATGTATATATATATTAGCAATCAATCTAATGGTGTGAGAAGTTACACACCTGATTTCACGAAGTACTAAACTCTTAGTCGGTATCCTTGCTATCCGGATTTATAACTTGGTTCAACAAAAGCCGGAAAATCACGAAGATTTAACCTCCCCTACATTCGGCCAAGGGTTAATAAATACCCAGATTTACATATTAAAAATCAATAGATCTCCTTACCTTGAAATCCCGAAAGTAACACTATTCGAGTGTTACTGAACTATGACTTAGAGATCTACGCGATTGACTCCACTTCAGATCCCGAAATGCCGAAAATAAGAGAAAAACAATAGATTAGTCACTAAATAGCCATTCGGCTAGAGACTTTGAAAAGCCGGAAAAGATTTGGATCCCACAAATCAATACTTACCTAAAATTCCCTTCAGATTTCGACACAAGCAGACACCCCAGAGTGATTTCGGCAATCACAGGAGACGAGATCTCACGATTTCGGCTTTTACGAAAATCCCAGAAAAGAGGAACTGATGAGGTTTCGGCTGAAAAGAAAAGTGAACAGAGAGCAAAGAGAGGCTTGAAGATTCGGCTAAAGTGTCTGAAAGAGATGAGAAAGGAATCTATCAGAGGATTTGGCCAACTGAAGAAAGAAAAGAAACGAATAATGGAGTAGGAATTTTGGCAGAGAAAAGAGAAAAATGATGAGAACTTTGACAGTAAAATTTCGGCACATACTTAGCCTATACTAAACCGATTTCCCCTCCTTCACAGAGTTTGATTTTCGGCCAACTCAAGCCTCCTGGATGAGCTCTCATCTTTTCCCTTATCTTGATCCATTATTTCCTCAAAAATAGCCCTAATTAGTACCAACTCCTCTCTTCATTATCTGCTTATTATCCACATAATTTAAACATAATAAAATTCCCTAAAAATTAGCCTTGTGCCGTCTCCTCCTAGTCCCCTTTTAAGTGCCGAAATTTGGCCCTATAACTTTGGCTTCAAGCAACCAAAATTTGGGCCCTCCTCATGCACTAGTGACGCCACCCTCTCCCTTCCTTGTGGCGCCACCTACTCTTTGGGCCACAAGGCCATTTTGTCATTTAAATCACAGATAACTTCCTTTCAAAATGCTAGAGTGCCTACGCAGAGATTTAGTCAAGGCCTCAGCCCATTCTTGAGCCCAATTAGTACCTAAATTCTCAATTTAACCTATTAAGCATACATTGCACAAAATGCACAGGCCCAATAATTCAGGATGTTACAAACACGGTCGAGTCACACGCCCATATGCTCAACCGTGTGGACAATTATCGGCCATTTCCAAGGCCAAATTTACCTCCCACACCTTCAATCACCTATATGCACCAAACCTTTACCAAATCATGCTTTAAATGCAACCAAAACATACCATTTCAAGTACCAAATAATCATCAACAATACCATATAGTCTTATACTCAATTTCTACTCAAATAAGTCCCTTTCCAAACACCATAATCTCAACTCAAATCCTATAATTATGCATCTTCTAATCATGCCACATTTTCACATTCAAAATGCCTTTCTTATCAACCAATTCAAGCATGAAATATACCGATTCCAATCTCACTATATCATACCAAATTCATCATTTCCATAGCATCAAGTATAAACCAACAACATTCAACTACTAAGCCATATCACATGGCAAGGTATATATAACTCAAAACATGCTACATTGACTAGCCTATACATGCCATATTTAATATACACATCTTACAAAAGTACCCAAAATAGATTGCTGACACTGTAAAATAGAGAAACAAATCACACAGTAAGCTTTCAAAGCTTAGTAAGTTCGTAATACAATACATGTAACTCAACAATTCAAGTCAATAGACAAAATAAGCCATCACTTAGATTAATAGCTCAATTTGGCACATCATCAATCCCAACCATATGCTCAAATATCTATTCATAAAACTGCTCACGATTTCATCAACCACATAGGTTCCGTACGTACCTTAGCCAACACTTAGATATTGATCACACATGCTACTCAAAACTCAATACTTCATTCGATCAAACTTCATCAACTCGTCAATTCAATCACACACTTAGTGCCCAATTATAGCTGAAGCTTAATTAACCTCGCACACTTAATGCCTAGATATAAAACCGAACTTAATTCGGCATCGAACACACAGTGCCAATCAATAAAGCCGAAGCTTCCATTACTTCGCACACACAGTGCTATTAATCTTTGTCTCGGTTTCAATTACGCACACTTAGTGCCACATTTCTCGATCTCATATTTAACATTTCTAATTCAATAATTAAACATTCATTCAATTCTCATCACATAGACATAATTTAACAGCTAGTATTGTATTCGAACTTACCTCGGACATCGAATACCAAAACGGTCGATTAATCGAGCACTTTGTCTTTGCCTCGATCTCGATCCGAACCTCTCCTTTCTTGGTCTATACACATTTAAATTCAACTCATTCAATCACGAATTCATTCAATTTAGTCCACACACACATATTTAGGGCATTTTACAAAATAGCCTCATATTTTCACATTTCGACACTTTAGTCCCTATTTCATAAAATCATCAAATTCACATAATTTCCTTTCACATAAGCCTAGCCGAATTTTTTTTTGTTCATACAAGCCCACACATTTCATTTATTTCACATTTTAGTCCCTCAATTTACACTTTTCTCAATTTAGCCTAAATTACACAAATTCACCAAAAATTTAAAGACAAAATATGCTAACCCAACATCAAATTTTCATATTTCACCAGAAACTATCACAAAGATCAAGCATTCATCAAAGGCATATCTCAAAATCACCATCAATTTCTTAAATTTAAGCAAGGGCTAGCTAGAGCACAAAGCAACGGTCACAAAAACTCAGAAATTATCAAAAACCGATCAAAAATCATACCTTGATTGAGCTAAATAGTAGCCGAATGCTTCAAACTCCTAAAACCTTCTTTATTTTCTCAATTTCGGCAATAGATGGATAAAAGATGAACAAATTTGGTTTTTTTTTTATTTAATATTAACATAATTGGCATTTTATTATTTTACCCTTAATGAATCTTAATAATAACACCTTATGCCATGCTATCATCTTCCACTAACTATTTAATGGTATAATATCAACATAAGGACCTCTCCTTTAATAAGCCATGTCAAATAGGTACTTTAGCATCTAGCACACAACTTTTACAATTTACGCGATTAAGTCCTTTTTACAAATTGAACACACAATCGATAAAATCTTCACACGAAACTTTCACACAAGCTAAATCACATATAATAAAAACAGAAAATAATATTAAAATATTTTTCTGACCTCGAATTTGTGGTCTCAAAACCACTGTTCTGACTAGGGTCTAAACTGGGCTGTTACAATCCAAATACTAGAATCATCACTTTTCTATGATCGAACTAAAAGCATAATCATAGTAAACATAGCTATCACATGCTGAAGAACACACTTTAAAGATAAACCATGGTCAATAATTCACGAAATAGAAATGATAGAAAAACTAAGGTAAAGATATCCAAGATACGATACCATACCGGAAGTCCGAGAACATAACTCACAAGAAGATAACAAGATCTTGATAATTCCTTAGAGAAAGTCAGAAGAAAAACACCGCTTATCGACTCTGGACTTCCGTCATAACAGAGATAATATATTTCCCGCATATATAAGACAAAATCATGATCAGTAGAAACTTAAGAATAGTCTCACATAAAATTTTTACCATCGATTTCATTCCAACATATTAGAATAGAATTCCGGAGAGATAAAGAAATGCCAATCATGAACCAACCAAATCAACATCACTTTCGTCTAATTTTACAATCAGCTAACATTCTCACACAATCATAATTTCATCAGAAAATGAACAACCACATAACCCCTGAAGGTGAATAAACATCTATACAGAATACTCCAAGAGATCATTATAATCTATTCAACCATGATTATCATACTCAAACGTTTTTACGGCTCAAATATCGTTTCTCTGACTAATTCTATCATCATAAACCCCGTATTATTTCCCATTCACTAATGAACATCAAATCGGGAAGATTTCGGTAAATACATACTTTAGACTTCATACTTATTTGAGTCAAATAGCCGAGACTAGTTTTTTTCTTTATTCATGACATTGCATCATTGGTGTAATCTTTAAAACATTATGGTATTCTTCCCAAAACTGTTTCCACTTTCCAAACTATTTCCATCTCTGTATACATTACTAATTGTTCCATCACTGAACTCTTTAGTTTCACACTTATGAACTTATTCAATTCGACTCTCGTAAAATTTTGTTATAAATCAACACTGGTAAGGGGGTGAGGTTGTAAAGCCTCTAACTTGACTCTCATGACTACACACATATGACTTAGTATTCATCATTAATGTAATATCATCGTAATCACACAAGTCGCTCCAAGCAAATTTTCACACTATTCATGTTACAAATGTTTTCTATCACCCTTAATTTCAGACAATGAATTTACTTACTCAAGTTCCATATTAATATCTAATTAAATACCAAACATCTAACTCCGATTTCTCTTACTATCACTTGTCAAATTAGAGAATGTCTTACGGGTTTGAGTACGTCGTTTACTTGATTGCCACAGTCCAACTATGGTCTTGTATCACAATATCATAGCCCAGCTATAATCTTAAACGTCGTCATGATGCCATAGTCCCGCTATGGTCTTACACGAAGTCTCATATCGATGCCCAGATAGGGTTTTACATGGGAACACATGTCGATACCAATGCAATATCCCAGATATGGTCTTACACAGGATCTCATAGCGATGTCGACGCCATATCCTAGATAAGGTCTTACACGAGACCGTATGTCGATGCCATGTCCCAGATATGGTCTTACACGAATTCATACTGAAGCCAAGTCCCAGACGTGGTTTTACACGGAATCACTATTCGAGGCCGATGCCATATCTCAGATATGGTCTTACACGAGATCATGTATCGATGCCAATGCCATGTCCCAGACATGGTCTTATATGGGATCACATGTACTGCCATGGTCCAACCATGGTCTTACCCGTCAATTCATCATTGAACGATCGTACTCATCTCCTGCGTTCTACTTAATTTGACCTTCCAGTTCAACTCCCATACTATTATAATATTTGTGGCATCATAACAGAGTCATAAAACAAAAAAAATTATATATTGTCTGATTTAACAGTTAAACATGAGATTCAACTATGTGGATATACTGATCGTACATTATTCAAACAAATGTACATACACACATATTCCGTTCATTAGGTAAGTTTACTCATCATATTCACTTAATCAAATATGTTGAGCACATAACACCGTATACATGTTGAACCAACATGGATGAGCTTATCACCATATAACTTTCATTTCATTCCACATTTTTTTTTATATTCCTCAAGTTATGATTATCTCATTTCGTACCTTATTACACATATGTCATGAACTTCTATTCATACCTTTCTGAATTTTGACACGTCATAAGCACATTTCAATCATCTCATTATCATTTTCAGCATTATCAAAAATAGTTCATTTGGGAATCATCTCTATCTTAACAAAATAATTTCGTTAGAGCCGGGAGTTATCACATTATCATGAGTAGTAATATGGCATGTATAGCTAAACTCTCATACCCTAGGTTAGTCCGAGAATCGACAAAAATTGGCTCTGATACCACTAAATGTAACACCCCTTACCCGTATCCAACGTCAGAACAGGGTATGAGGCATTACCAAACTTAATCTCGTGCTTACATTCAATTCCGAAACATAAGAGTCCGTTCAAAATTAAAAACTTTTCAAATTTCCCCTTAACAACCTTATTATAGGCTTACGAGGCCCAAAACACATCTTAGAAACAATTTGAGATCATTTCGAGTTCCTTAGAAAACATTATTAAAAACAGAGCCACATACCCGTGTGAAGAGGGACACGCCCGTGTGGGCAGGCCGTGTAATTACACACGCCCATGTCCCTAATCAGTGTGGATTTTATTTTCATATCGAACCTACAGGGGTTTTCACACGACCTGACAAACGCCCGTGTCCATAGCCCGTGTCCCTCACACGGCCATGACACGCCCATGTCTTCACCCGTGTGTGAAAACCTTGACATTCTATTTATGACGTCATCATCTCAATAAGATCACACGACCAAGGCACACACCCGTGTCCTTAGACCGTGTGTCAAATTAAATTCCTAATTTCGGGTGCAAACTTCACATGACCTGGGCGCACGCCCATGCTCTATGGCTGTGTCTTCCACACGATTGAGACACAGGGCCGTGTCTCAGCCCGTGTGGTTACTACTGGGCATACTGACTTACCAACTTAGCATGCAGGGGGACACACGGCCTATCAACACGCCCATAGGACTGAACGTGTGTCACACATGGCCTAGACACACGCCCGGGTGACTAACCGTGTGGAAAAATTCAAGGCTAATTTCCAAGCCATCTTTCCACCTTCACTTGCACATGTTCGTACAACATCACATATCATTCTCATATCATCATTTGTAATACTTATTCATCACATCTAGCCTATGATAACCATACTAACTTCACATTCACGAGAGAGTATTGTCACATGCATAAATATATAATCAACATAAGCCATCATTCATGGCTATATTCAAATTGAACCATAAACCATTTTAGGCCAACACATTTGGCTACATTAACAATGACTTAATTAGTCAAAAGATAAGATCCCTATACATGCCATATCTCAAGAAGGCTTGAAAACTTATACCCAAAATGACTGCTTGATAGTGTGAAAACATCTCCGGTGATCTTTAACCCGAGCCAGCTAAATTAACCTAAAGAGATAGGAAAGGAAGAGGAGTAAGCAATAACGCTTAGTAAGTTCATATGCAAATAATAAACAACTATTGACATTACTCAACCACAAGGGTGTTATAATGTGACTTGCATTTAGTTTATGATTACCCCGTAATCATTCATAATGCTTACTCTTTTGTCTTATAGATGCCATTTACGTGTCTTGGCATTAGACTTAACATCATAGTCTCTTCATTATAACTTATCACACACCGATTCATAATAAATGGAGATCACTGACCACAAGGTTATCAATGTCTCACAAGCATAACTTATTCGTACACATTCTTACCATGAATTCATCATATACCGAATTCACTTCACATGAGTTCTAGGTACATACCTGTACCACCCGTGACATAGTCACATACTTCCTTGTTTTCAACATATCTGTTGAATCACTCGAAATGCTAAAAGATACTCGTGAGTCTCATACATATGGTATCATATCAACACCATATTTTTGATATGGTCTTACATGAAATATCATATTCGACGCCATGTCCCTGACATGGTCTTATAAGAAATCTCATATCGAGGCCATATCCCAGATATGGTCTTACACGAAACCTTAATAAACTTAGTATCATGGAATTTGCATTCTATCCATTCTTAAAGTTCAATTAAAGATTTTCATTCCTTGACATCTCGTCAAACTCGTAAATAATATATTTCATAGAGACAATATACAATTCATACAATATCGAAATATCAAATACATCACATAAGGTTGCATTATTTACACACGAACTTACCTCGATACCAAAAGGGTAAAAAGGGACCTAATCGTCAATTTCTCTCTTTTCCCCCGTTCTAGGTCCGAATCTCGTTTTCTTTGATCTATAACATCACATTTAGCTTATTCTTTAGTCACATTATTCATTGTGACTCAAAAATCATACTATGGCAAAAGTTATGTTTTTGCCCCTAAACTTTGTCAAAATTACAATTTTACCCCTAAGCTCGTAAAATGAAATGTGTTCATTTTTCACACACCCAAGCTTAGCCGATTCATATTCCCTCTTATAGAAACTCAAGATTTCAATTATTACACACCTTTACCACCTATTTTACAACCTTTACAAAAATGTCCTTTTAGGTGTTTTCATGGAAACACCTTTCACAAAAGTTGTGTATTTAACAACTAAGACTTATTTTCTTCCATAAAAATTCAGCAAACAACATAAATTCTCTCATGGAAAAACCCTAGGTTTTCAACCTTTTTTCAAAATAGTTCCCTCATTAGCTAGCTCAAGCTTTAAGGGTCTCAAAAATACAAAAATCCTCAAAATAATCATCAAGATGACTTGTAGAGGTGAGGAGTTGCTGAAAATTTTCAAGCTTCCATGGCTGTTTGTTTCTTGGGAAAATTTGGTGGAGAGAAGGATGAGAAAAGATGATATCTTTTCTTCTCTTTATTTTATTTTATTTCTAGACAAATCACCACCAAAACCTCACCTAATTCATTGAAAATCTTATTTCTTTGTCCCCTATGACCAGCTATTAACCTTAGAAAGGTCTAATTGCACATTAGGAACCTCCAATTAATATTTTACAGCTATTAGACATCTTTTGCTTGTAGAACTACACTTTCGCACTTTATGCGATTTAGTCCTTTTTCGCAATTAAGCATGCAATCGCTAAAATTAATGCACCAAAATTTTCATGCACTCATATAATCATTCTATAACACATAAAATAATATTAAAATAATTTTCTCCAACCTCAAATTAGTGGTTCCGAAACCACTATTCCGACTAGCCCCAAAATCAGGCTGTTACAATTCTCCCCCTTAGGGATTTTCGTCCCCGAAAATCTTACCAGAAAAAGTTGCTTTCAACTTTCATGAAATATTTCCACCAACTTTTCAGAATCACAAATCGATTTAACCTCGCATATCTCTTTCTAATGACCTTTAAACTTTAGTACACTGTGTCGGAGCTCATTTTTTTAAAAAAATCTAAATCACTCTCTCTTTGGAACACATATACTCAGTAATCTATCAAATAAGAACTCTGCACATGCTAAAATGATCATACAGATCTTTATCAAACAATGTACCACAATTCAAATGACCTCTTTCTTTTTGGGGAATATAACAGTCCCGATTCAACATCTGTAGTATTTTCAACTCATTTTCTCCCTAGAAACTTCACCGACTGTAATAGTCCTGAATACTCTTAAAATTCAGCTTTTACCTGTCGACGAATCGACATCTGGACATAAACTCAAAAATATCAGGATATACATATACACTCAATCACCAGAACATCTACTCATATAACTGCTCATTTTACTATTCTTGGATGAACATACATGCTACTACTGAGCCTCGTACCAAAACTTCTGCATAAGTTCTGGATTCATCAATACGCAAATTCTATCTTGAAATAGCAATAATAATAAGAATCAAAACCGACCTAAATTTTAACAACAGAAGTAAACTCATTCTGAACTCATTTAGATTACCATTTACTATCACAGTTCTGAACTTCTCTGTTTTGCAAGGAAAAACTCTCTTTAGCATTTAATATCGCTAGAATTAGGCCACCATCAAATAAGGTCAATCGAGTAACCAACTCGCATCAACTAAACGAGGGTTTTCCATCCAGATATCTGTACTATATTTGCTTCCCGAAAGGTAATTCAATAACTACACATACTCCTGCAATAACTCAGGCCATAATCACTATCTTACATTCAGATTTTTTTCTACAACATTAGATACTTTAACTCATCAGGATTCAGGAAGATATGACATTTTTCGTAGATCATACTATATAATCAAATTCACAACACAGACATATATGTGATCGTCTCTAAATTACCAGTCGAACAGTTCTTTTTGATGTAACTTTAACCATCTAAAGATACAAACTACCTCTTTACATTCTGGTATTAAGACATATTCTAATTTGTTCATGTAACAGTCCAGTTTAGACCCTAGTCGGAACAGTGGTTTCGAGACCACAAATCCAAGTCAAAAAAGTATTTTAATATTATTTTTCGTGTTTATGATATGTGAATTAGTATGTGTGAAATTTCTGTGAATTAATTTGTCCATTTGTGTGTTTAATTTGAGAAAAGGATTAAATTGCATTAAATGCAAAGTTAGCATGAAATTTGTAAAAGTTCCTATTTGTTATGTCTTTATAATGCAAAGTCCTTAATAGGCAACTAGCCCATTAATAAAGATAGCGGAAGGCAATGGCAAAAAATGACCTTATATTATATGTTAGATATATAATTTGTAATAAGGTTAATTTTGTAAATGGATTAATATATGTTATTATTAAACAAAACAAAAAGGAAAAGCCATGTCCATATTTTTGGCTTATGCCAAATTTGAAGAAAAGAAAAGAAAGAAAATTGAGCTAGGGCATTCGACTAGCTTTTGATTCAATTCAAGGTATGTTTTAATCAGTTTTTGATAATTTCTACGTTTTTGTAATCGTTGCTTCGTATACTTCAAAACCCATGCTTCAATTTTGTGAATTAATGACTATTTTGTAATGTGCCATTGATGAACATGTGAGTTTTTGGACATTTGATGGTGAATTATGAAAGATATGTGTTTAATTAACATGTTTTATCTTTGGAGTTTTGGTGATTTTGAGTAATTTGGATTAAATTGAAAGAATAATATTTTGAGGGACTAAATTGTGAAATAAATGAAATGTATGGACTTGTATGAGATACATGAATATTCGGCTAAGCATGGGTATATGGTAATTTTGTGTATTTTTTGATTTTGTGAAATAGGGACTAAAATGTTCAAATGTGCAAATGTGAGGGCTAATTTCCAAATTACCCTAAATGTGTGTTCTTGGATTGAATTGAATAAATTAGTGAATAAATGAGTTAAATTTGAATATGTATAGATCAAGAACCGAAGAAAACGGACTTAGATCACGGGAAGTCGAAAGTGGTCGAATAGTCGAGTCCGTACGCTAACCGAATCTGAGGTAAGTTGATATAAAAATAAATGTACTTGTATTGAACTATTTGTGTATATATGAATTTTGAATTGCTATGAATATCCATTGAGATGGAATGTATGTGAAATCTGAGTTTACGAATAAGTCGACAACTTGTTAAAGTCCGAGAAGCCCCGTATGAACCTAAGAATAGATAGGATTGCATATGTCATGACATAGGTGTCCGAAATGTGAAATCATGTAAGACCACGTCTGGGACGTTGGCATCGATATGAGATTTATGTGTAAGACCCTGTCTGGGGCAGTGGCATCGATATCTGGATACATGTAAGACCACGTCTGGGACGTTGGCATTGTATGACTATTCCGAGCACTCTGAGTATCCTATTAGGTTCTGAAGGGTTCAACGGGCAAGTTCGAGAAACGCATGACTATGTGATTTGTATATCCGTTTCAGGTACGTTTCATATGTACACATTGTGTGTATAAGAAGGTAAGTATATTCATGAACTTACCTAGATGAGTTATGTATTTGGATTTGAGAAAGTAAAATGTGTTACATGAATGGACAAGTTATGATCCAACATAATATATGGTGATATGCAAGATTGAAAGATGAATGGCTAAGTGAATGTGCCAAGAAGAACTATGACTATGCAATTGAGCTATTAGTAAATTCATATTGATTATATGTTTTGAATGTTTATAAGCTAAGTTTATTTGTATATGGCTTAGTAAGCTTTTGGAAAGCTTACTTTGTGTGTGTTTGTTCTGTTTTATAGATCGTCAAAGCTACTGAAGGCTCGGGACCGTCGAGGATCATCATCACACAACCTAAACTCATTTTGGTACCTTTTTGGAATTGTATATAGTTAAATATGGCATGTATAGGCTAGTTGGTTTGGAGTGTGATTGAGACATGTATATATATATAGCCATGTGATATGGCTAGATAAGTGATGGTGTTTTGTATGTGATGCTATGCTATATGATGTTGGTTTTGGTATAATCTCATGCCTATGAAATGATCAAGGTTATGGTAAGCATATGGATGCAATATGAGTATGTATGTTTGATCAATGAAATGGTTATATGAAAGGTAAAATGTGGATGTACCATGCTTGTTTTTACATGAGAATTAGTTGTGCAATTTGGTATACAAGTTGGTATGATTATAGATGAAATAGAATGGGATAATATGTTGACTTTATGACATGATTTTTGTTGCCAATTGTGTGTGGATTTATGCTTGTTGGAACTTGTAGGAATGACCCAAGTGTGGGTGGCATTTTGGCCTTGAAAATGGCCTATATTTGCCCACACGGTTGAGCACACGGGCGTGTGGCTCGACCGTGTCCCTCGTGGTTTCATTTTGAAACAAGTCAGGATCGACCACGGGCCGACACACGGCGTGTGGATCGGCGTGTGGTGCAAGTCGATCGACCACGGGTGAGGCACACGGGCGTGTCCATGGCCGTGTGGACAAGTCAGTATGTATGCCCTGTTTTGACACGGCTTAGACACACGGGCGTGTCTGAGGCCGTGGGAGGCACACGGCCTGCCCACACGGGCGTGTGACCTCTGTAACTTAGAAAAAAATTTAAATTTTCTGAGAATTTCCGTATGTGTTCGGTTTAGTCCCGGCCCTATTCTAAAGCATGCTTAAGGTCTCGTTGACCTATTTAAGGGACACTTTGATTGCATTGGATGAATTGTAATATGAAAAGTCTGTAAATGTTTTCGATTGTCTGGTAATGCCTCTTAACCCTAAACCGACGATGGTTACGGGTTACGAGTGTTACATTTGGTTGGTATCAAAGCTACGGTTTAGTCGATTCTCAGACTAACGTAGCGTGTAAGAGTCTAGCTATACATGCCATATATCTGAACTGTGATATTGTGATGAATCTTGACGTGTAAAATGTGTTTATCGTATAGTAATGGATCTCGAAAGAGCCGTAGCTGGCAATGTGGAAGGTAATGCGCCTGCTCCCGCTCAAGGGACAGCGCCATCTGATTTGAGACCGGCTACTAGCGGTCAAGAGGGAGAAGCTAAAAAAGCTTTCTTCCAAATGATGAGTGAGTGGTTCACTCAGTTTGTAAGGAATAATCTAACTGTTTCATAACCTCCGCCCCCATCTAATCTCCCTCAGACTTCAGATGTGCCTCCGGTAATGGGTATAAATCTGTTGAATAAGCCTACGATCGATAAAATCCGTAAGTATGGGGCTGAAGAGTTCAGGGCCATCAGTGATGATGGTGCTGAAAAAGCTGAGTTTTGGTTAGAAAACACTATTCGAGTATTTGATGAGATGTCTTTGACTCCAGAAGAAAGTATTAAATGTGTTGTATCTTTGTTATGAGACGCGGCCTATCAATGGTGGAAAACTTTGATTTCTGTTGTTCCGAAAGAGCGGGTCACATGGGATTTCTTTCAGATTGAGTTTCGAAAGAAATACATCAGTCAGAGATTTATTTATCAGAAACAAAAGGAATTTCTGGATTTGAAATAAGGCCGCATTTCTGTCACTGAATACGAACGAGAGTTCGTGAGATTAAGTTAGTATGCTCGGGAATGTGTATCAACGGAAGCGATAATTTGTAAGAGATTTGAAGATGGCCTTAACGAAGATATCCGTTTGTTAGTCAGAATTCTAGAGATAAAAGAGTTTGTTGTGCTTGTTGACCGAGCGTGTAAAGCTGAGGCACTCGGGAAAGACAAAAGAAAAGCTGAGTCTGAAGCCAGAGATGTGAGAAAGAGATTTTCGAGCAAATCATTTCAGTCTGCTTTGAAGAAATTCTGAGATGAGCATAGCCGTTCAAAGGCTAATGTGGGACATCCGAGTAGAGATCGAGCTAGGTCGTAGTTGAGCTCCAAAGCTCCAGTAACATCGATGGCTAGTGTTGGAAATGTCTGATCTGAATGACCTGAATGTAAACATTATGGTAAAAGACATCCGGGAGGTTGTAGATTGAATGATCGAGCCTGTTTCAGATGCGGATCATTAGATCATTTCATCCGTGATTGCCCTGAGTCTGTTGAGCAGGAGATCATTCAGAATCCGAGATCTGATAAGTTTCAGTGAGAGGTATACCTTCTCAAAATGCAAGAAATGCCAGTGGTAGTCAGAGAATTCCGAAAGATTCAATTGCAAGATCTGAAGTTAGAGCGGCTGCCAGAGCGTATGCTATCCGAGCTCGTGAGGAAGCTTCATCTCCAGATGTTATAACGGGTACATTTACTCTTTATGATACTTCTGTGATTGCATTGATAGACCCTGGTTCTACTCATTCGTATGTATGCATGAACTTAGTATCCAGCAAGACTTTGTCTATAAAGTCTACTTAATTTGTTATTAGAGTATCGAACCCCTTAGGTAAAAGTGTCCTGGTTGATAAAGTATGCAAGAACTGTCCGTTGATGTTCAGAGATATTTGTTTTTCAGCTGATCTGATGCTATTACCTTTTGATGAGTTCGATATAATTTTGGGTATGGATTGGTTGACATTACACGATGCTGTTATGAATTGCAAAAGAAAGACCATTGATTTGAGATGTCAGAATGATGAAATAGTTCGGGTTGAGTCTAATGATTTGACTGGGTTACCTGCTGTGATATCTGTATTGAAAGCTCAGGATTGTTTGAGAAAGGGTTATGAAGCTTATTTTTCTTATGTAATTGATTCGAAAGTATCTGAAAGGAAAGTTGAATCAGTGCCTGTTATCTGTGAATTCTCGGATGTGTTTCTTGAAGAACTACCGGGATTGCCTCCGATACGTGAAGTTGAATTTTGTATTGATCTATTGCCTGGTACAACTCCTATTTTGATAGCTCCGTATAGAATGGCACCAACAGAGTTGAAAGATTTAAAGTCACAGTTGCAAAAGTTGGCTGACAGAGGGTTTGCAAGATCGAGTTTTTCACCTTAGGGTGCTCCTGTACTATTTGTAAAAAAGAAAGATCGCACGATGAGAATGTGTATTGATTATGTTTTCAAAGATAGATTTGAGATCGGGATACTACCAGTTGCGAGTAAAAGATTCAGATATTTCGAAGACTGCTTTTAGAACAAGGTACGGGCATTATGAGTTTTTAGTTATGCCTTTTGGATTAACAAATGCTCTTGCTGTTTTTATGGATCTGATGAACAGAATTTTCAGACCGTATTTAGATCAGTTTGTTGTTGTTTTCATTGACGACATATTGATTTACTCTCGAGATGAAGTTGAACATGCTGAACATCTGAGAATTGTGTTGCAAACTCTACGAGAAAAGCAATTGTATGCAAAGTTTAGTAAATGTGAATTCTGGTTGCGAGAAGTTAGTTTTCTGGGACATATTGTATCAGCATCTAGAATACGAGTTGATCTGAGTAAGATTTCTGCTATTCTGGAATGAAAACCTCCAAAGAATGTGTCTGAAGTTTGCAGTTTTCTGGGACTTGCTGGTTATTATCGAAGGTTCGTAAAAGGCTTTTCGATGATTGCTACTCTATTGACTAAATTGCTTCAGAAAGATGTGAGGTTTGAATGGTCCGATAAATGTCAAAAAAGCTTCGATCAGTTGAAAACTCTGTTAACTGAAGCACCAGTTTTGATACAGCCAGAATCGGGCAAAGAGTTCGTGATTTATAGTGATGCTTCGTTAGATGGTCTGGGATGTGTTTTGATGCATGAAGGCAAAGTTATAGCTTATGCCTCAAGACAACTAAAGCTGCATGAAAAGAACTATCCGACACATGATCTTGAATTAGCTACGATTGTGTTCGCATTAAAGATTTGGCGCCATTATCTTTTCGGTGAGAAATGCCACGTATTTTTAGATCATAAAAGTTTGAAGTACCTAATGACCCAGAAAGATTTGAATCTGCGACAGAGAAGATGGCTAGAGCTGTTGAAAGACTACGAGATGGTGATTGATTATCATCCGGGTAAGGCAAATGTTGTAGCTGATGCACTGAGTCAGAAATCACTGTTTGCATTGCGTGCGATGAATGCTCATTTAGACCTGTCTGATGATGGTTCAGTGTTGGCTAAATTGAAAGCGAAGCCATTGTTTTTACAACAAATATGTGATGCTCAGAAAGTTGATAATGAAATGCTAGCGAAACGAGCTCAATGTGATTCGAATGCTGATTCTGAATTTCGAGTTGATGTTGATGATTGCTTGAGATTTTGAGATCTATTATGTGTTCTAAGAAAACCAGAGTTGATTCAGTTGATTTTGAATGAAGCTCATAATAGTCGTCTATCTGTTCATCCGGGAAGTACGAAGATGTACCATGATCTGAAGCAACACTATTGGTGGTCTGGTATGAAAAGAGACATTTCTGACTTTGTTTCAAAATGTTTAGTTTGTCAGCAAGTTAAAGCTGAACATCAAGTTCCGTCTGGGTTGCTACAACCGATTCTGATTCCCGAGTGGAAATGGGATAGAGTGACGATGGACTTTGTTTCTGGATTGCCTCCGACCTAAGAAAGAAAGATGCAATTTGGGTTGTAGTTGACCGATTGACGAAATCCGCCCATTTTATTTCGGTGAGATCGGATTACTCACTTGATAAGCTAGCTGAGCTTTATATTTCTGATATTGTGAGATTGCACGGAGTGCCATTATCCATTGTGTCTGATAGAGATCTGATATTTACTTCACGATTCTGGAAGAAATTGCAAGAAGCTTTAGGTACGAAATTACATTTCAGTACAGCTTTTCACCCGCATACGGATGGTCAGTCCAAATGGATTATTCAGATACTCGACGATATGCTAAGATTTTCCATTCTCGAGTTTGATGGTATATGGGAACAGTACCTACCATTGATTGAATTTGCATATAATAATAGTTTTCAGTCGAGCATCAAAATGGCACCTTATGAGGCTTTGTATGGACGCAAATGCCGAACACCTCTGTATTGGACTGAACTCAGTGAAAATAAGATACACGGGGTCGATTTGATAAAAGACACTGAACAGAAGGTGAAAGTAATCCATGATAGTCTGAAAGCAGCGTCTGATCGTCAGAAATCCTATGCAGACTTGAAAAGAAAAGACATTGAATTCGAACTCAGTGATAAAGTATTTTTAAAAGTATCTCCGTGGAAGAAAGTACTCAGATTCGGACGTAAAGGCAAATTGAGTCCGAGATTCATCGGGCCGTATGAAATTATTGAGCGTGTTGGACCAGTTGCGTATAGATTGTGGTTGCCACCTGAGCTAGAAAAGATTCATAATGTATTTCACGTATCGATGCTTAGACGATACCGATCCTCCGTCATATGTGATTTCCCCGCCTGAGATTGCAATTCGATCCGATATGACTTACGAGGAAGAACCAATCCGTATCTTAGCTCGTGAAGTGAAAGAGTTGAGAAACAAGAAAATTCCATTAGTGAAAGTGTTTTGGCATCGACACAGAGTGGAAGAGGCTACATGGGAGCCTGAAGATTCAATGAGATAGCAATATCCGAATCTGTTTAACGGTAAGATTTTCAGGGACGAAAATCCCTAAGGGGGGAGAATTGTAACAATTCAGTTTAGACCCTAGTCAGAACAGTGGTTTCGGGACCACAAATCTGAGTCAGAAAAGTATTTTAATATTATTTTTCGTGTTTATGATATGTGAATTAGTATGTCTGAAATTTCTGTGAATTAATTTGTCCGTTTGAGTGTTTAATTTGAGAAAAGGATTAAATTGCATTAAATGCAAAGTTAGCATGAAATTTGTAAAAGTGCCTATTTGTTATGTCTTTATAATGCAAAGTCCTTAATAGGCAATTAGCCCATTAATAAAGATAGTGGAAGGCAATGGTCAAAAATGACCTTATATTATATGTTAGATATATAATTTGTAATAAGGTTAATTTTGTAAATGGATTAATATATGTTATTATTAAACAAAACAAAAAGGAAAAGCCATGTCCATCTTTTTGGCTTATGCCGAATTTGAAGAAAAGAAAAGAAAGAAAATTGAGCTAGGGCATTCGGCTAGCTTTTGATTCAATTCAAGGTATGTTTTTAATCGATTTTTGATAATTTCTACGTTTTTGTAATCGTTGCTTCGTATACTTCAAAACCCATGCTTCAATTTTGTGAATTGATGACTATTTTGTAATGTGCCATTGATGAACAAGTGAGTTTTTGGATGTTTGATGGTGAATTATGAAAGATATGTGTTTAATTAACATGTTTTGTCTTTGGAGTTTTGGTGATTTTGAGTAATTTAGAATAATATTTTGAGGGACTAAATTGTGAAATAAATGAAATGTATGGACTTGTATGAGATACATGAATATTCGGCTAAGCATGGGTATATGGTAATTTTGTGTATTTTATGATTTTGTGAAATAGGGACTAAAATGTTCAAATGTGCAAATGTGAGGGCTAATTTCCAAATTGCCCTAAATGTGTGTTCTTGGATTGAATTGAATAAATTAGTGAATAAATGAGTTAAATTTGAATATGTATAGATCAAGAACCGAAGAAAACGGACTTAGATCGCGGGAAGTCGAAAGTGGTCGAATAGTCGAGTCCGTACGCTAACTAAATCCAAGGTAAGTCAATATACAAATAAATGTACTTGTATTGAACTATTTGTGTATATATGAAATTTGAATTGCTATGAATACCCATTGAGATGGAATGTATGTGAAATCTGAGTTTACAAATAAGTCGACAAGTTAAAGTCCGAGAAGCCCCGTATGAACCTAGGAATAGATAGGATTGCATATGTCATGACATAGGTGTCCGAAATGTGAAATCATGTAAGACCACGTCTGGGACGTTGGCATCAATATGAGATTTACGTGTAAGACCATGTCTGGGACATTGGCATCGTATTGATTCGTGTAAGACCCTGTCTGGGATAGTGGCATCAATATCTGGATACATGTAAGACCACGTCTGGGACGTTGGAATTGTACGACTATTCCGAGCACTCTGAGTATCCTATTAGGTTCTGAAGGGTTCAACGGGAAAGTCTGAGAAATGCATGACTATGTGATTTGTATATCCGTTTTAGGTACGTTTGATATGTACACATTGTGTGTATAAGAAGGTAAGTATATTCATGAACTTACCTAGATGAGTTATGTATTTGGATTTGAGAAAGTAAAATGTGTTACATGAATGGACAAGTTATGATCCAACATAGTATATGGTGATATGCAAGATTGAAAGATGAATGGCTAAGTGAATGTGCCAAGAAGAACTATGACTATGCAATTGAGCTATTAGTAAATTCATATTGATTATATGTTTTGAATGTTTATAAGCTAAGTTTATTTGTATATGGCTTACTAAGCTTTTGGAAAGCTTACTTTGTGTGTGTTTGTTCTGTTTTATAGATCGTCAAAGCTAGTGAAGGCTCGGGACCGTCGAGGATCATCATCACACAACCTAAACTCATTTTGGTACCTTTTTGGAATTGTATATAGTTAAATATGGCATGTATAGGCTAGTTGGTTTGGAGTATGATTGTGACATGTATATATATATAGCCATGTGATATGGCTAGATAAGTGATCGTGTTTTGTATGTAATGCTATGCTATATGATGTTGGTTTTGGTATAATCTCATGCCTATGAAATGATCAAGGTTATGGTAAGCATATGGATGCAATATGAGTATGTATGTTTGATCAATGAAATGGTTATATGAAAGGTAAAATGTGGATGTACCATGCTTGTTTTTACATGAGAATTAGTTGTACAATTTGGTATACAAGTTGGCATGATTATAGATGAAATAGAATGGGATAATATGTTGATTTTATGACATGATTTTGGTTGCCAATTGTGTGTGGATTTATGCTTGTTAGAACTTGTAGGAATGACCCAAGTGTGGGTGGCATTTTGGCCTTGAAAATGGCCTATATTTGCCCACACGGTTGAGCACACGGGCATGTGGCTCGACCGTGTCCCTCGTGGTTTCATTTTGAAACAAGTCAGGATCGACCACGGGTGAGGCACACGGGCGTGTCTATGGCCGTGTGGGCAAGTCAGTATGTATGCCCTGTTTTGACATGGCTTAGACACACGAGCGTGACTGAGGCCGTGGAAGGCACACGGCCTGCCCACACGGGTGTGTGACCTTTGTAACTTAGAAAAAAATTTAAAATTTCCAAGAATTTCCGTATGTGTTTGGTTTAGTCCCGGCCCTATTCTAAAGCATGCTTAAGGTCTCGTTGACCTATTTAAGGGAAATTTTGATTGCATTGGATGAATTGTAATATGAAAAGTTTGTAAATGTTTTCGATTGTCCGGTAATGCCTCTTAACCCTAAACCGATGATGGTTACGGGTTAGGGGTGTTACAGTTCAGTAGCGCATCGCTGAAAATCATAAATTCCTTTCCCAATTCAAACGAACTCAGAACTAGAACTTTCGGTTAATAATACCTTCAATTGCTTTCAACTTCGCTAATATGCAACAGACCATTCAAACTTTCATAATTGTGATAACTTTTCAATCAGAACAACTTCAACTTGTAATTAACATCATCCAGTTAGAATATTTCAATAGTCATATCCCTGTATTATGCTTTCTAAAATCTAATTTCCTCATTCAGACTATCTGTCTTCACACTTGTGAATACACAGAATTTATTCTATTTGTTGAAGCATGCTTAAAAATATATATATATAACTCGAATCATATTTTCAACAAATCAACTACTTAAATAAAAGCAACTGAGTTGACTTCAACTATCGAATAATAACATATCAACATACTCTTTTCTTCATACTGAGGATGCAGTTCAACTATGCAATCTCTTAAAATTCTCTTGTTATGCTAACCAAAAACCTTTACTATCGCCTTAGCTCAGAGTAACAAGGATATCTCGATTAAATGCCTTGACTTTAATTGACTTACCTGAAAAATCCATCGTACAAATTGGAACTTGCGATTTCACCTCTTATACCCTTGTCAATATTAACTTCTTATATGAAAATTAGAGGTATCCAAATACTAGAATCATCACTTTTCTATGATCGAACTAAAAGCATAATCATAGTAAACATAGCTATCACATGCTGAAGAACACACTTTAAAGATAAACCATGGTTAATAATTCACGAAATAGAAATGATAGAAAAACTGAGGTAAAGATATCCAAGATACGATACCATACCGAAAGTCCGAGAGCATAACTCACAAGAAGATAACAAGATCTTGATAATTCCTTAGAGAAAGTCAGAAGAAAAACACTGCTTATCGAATCTGAACTTCCGTCATAACAGAGATAATATATTTCCCGCATATATAAGAAAAAACCATGACCAGTGGAAACTTAAGAATAGTCCCATATAAAATTTTTACCATCGACTTCATTCCAACATATTAGAATAGAATTCCGGAGAGATAAAGAAATGCCGATCATGAACCAACCAAATCAACAGCACTTTCGTCTAATTTTACAATCAGCTAACATTCTCACACAATCATAATTTCATCAGAAAATGAACAACCACATAACCTCTGAAGGTGAATAAACATCTATACAGAATACTCCAAGAGATCATTATAATCTATTCAACCATGATTATCATACTTGAACGTTTTTACAGCTCAAATATCGTTTCTCTGACTAATTCCGTCATCATAAACCCCGTATTATTTCCCATTCACTAATGGACATCAAATCGGGAAGATTTCAGTAAATAAATACTTTAGACTTCATACTTATTTGAGTCAAATAGCCGAGACTAGTTTTTTTCTTTATTCATGACATTACATCATCGGTGTAATCTTTAAAATATTCTGGTATTCTTTCCAAAACTGTTTCCACTTTCCAAACTATCTCCATCTCTGTATGCATTACTAATTGTTCCATCACTGAACTCTTTAGTTTCACACTTATGAACTTATTCAACTTGACTCTCGTAAAATTTTGTTATAAATCAACACTGGTAAGGGGGTGAGGTTGTAAAGCCTCTAAGTTGACTCTCATGACTACACACATATGACTTAGTATTCATCATTAATGTAATATCATTGTAATCACACAACTCGCTCCAAGCAAATTTTCACACTATTCATGTTACAAATGTTTTCTATCACCCTTAATTTTAGACAATGAATTTACTTACTCAAGTTCCATATTAATATCTAATTAAATACCAAACATCTAACTCCGATTTATCTTACTATCACTTGTCAAATTAGAGAACGTCTTACGAGTTTGAGTACGTCGTTTACTTGATTGCCACAGTCCAACTATGGTCTTACTCGTATCACAATATCATAGCCCAGCTATAATCTTAAACGTCGTCATGATGCCATAGTCCCGCTATGGTCTTACACGAAGTCTCATATCGATGCCAATGCCATATCCCAGATAGGGTTTTACATGGGAACACATGTCGATGCCGATGCCATATCCCAGATATGGTCTTACACAGGATCTCATAGCGATGTCGACGCCATATCCTAGATATGGTCTTACACGAGATCGTATGTCGATGCCATGTCCTAGACATAGTCTTACACGATTTCATGCCGAATCCAGGTCCCAGACGTGGTCTTACACGGAATCACTATTCGAGGCCAATGCCATATCACAGATATGGTCTTACACGGGATCATGTATCGATGCTAATGCCATGTCCCAGACATGGTCTTATATGGGATCACATGTACTGCCATGGTCCAACCATGGTCTTACCCGTCAATTCATCATTGAACGATCGTATTCATCTCCTGCGTTCTACTTAATTTGACCTTCCAGTTCAACTCCCATACTATTATAATATTTGTGGCATCATAACAGAGTCATAAAACAAAACATTATATATTCTCTAATTTAACAGTTAAACATGAGATTCAACTATGTGGATATACTGATCGTACATTATTCAAACAAATGTACATACACACATATTCCGTTCATTGGGTAAGTTTACTCATCATATTCACTTAATCAAATATGTTGAGCACATAACACCGTATGCATGTCCAACCAACATGGATGAGCTTATCACCATATAACTTTCATTTCATTCCACGTTTTTTTTTCACATTCCTCAACTTATGATTATCTCATTTTGTACCTTATTACACATATGTCATGAACTTCTATTCATACCTTTCTGAATTTTGACACGTTATAAGCACATTTCAATCATCTCATTATCATTTTCAGCATTATCAAAAATAGTTCGGTTGGGAATCATCTCTCTCTTAACAAAAAAAATTCATTAGAGCCGGGAGATATCACACTATCATGAGTAGTACTATGGCATGTATAGCTAAACTCTCATACGCTAGGTTAGTCCGAGAATCGACAAAACCTGGCTCTGATACAACTAAATGTAACACCCCTTACCCGTATCCAACGTCAAAACAGGATATGAGGCATTACCTAACTTAATCTCGTGCTTACGTTCAATTCTGAAACATAAGAGTCCGTTCGAAATTAAAAAAATTTCACATTTCCCCTTAACAAACTTATTATAGGCTTACGAGGCCCAAAACACATCTTAGAAACAATTTGAGATCATTTCGAGTTCTTTAGAAAACATTATTAAAAATAGGGCCACATGCCCGTGTGAAGAGGGACACGCCCGTGTGGGCAGGCCGTGTAATCACACACGCCCATGTCCCTAATCCGTGTGGATTTTATTTTCATATTGAACCTACAAGGGTTTTCACACGGCCTGACACACGCCCGTGTCCCTCACACGGCCATGACACTCTCGTGTCTTCACCCTTGTGTGAAAACCTTGACATTCTATTTATGATGTCATCATCTCAATAAGATCACACGGCCAAGGCACACGCCCGTGTCCTTAGACCGTGTGTCAAATTAAATTCCTAATTTTGGGTGCAGACTTCACACGACCTGGGCCCACACCCATGCTCTATGGCCGTGTCTTCCACACGGTTGAGACACACGGCCGTGTCTCAGCCCGTGTGGTTACTACTGGGCATATTGACTTACCAACTTAGCATGCAGGGGGGCACACGACCTATCAACACGCCCATAGGACTGACCGTGCGTCACACACGGCCTAGACACACGCCCGTGTGACTACCCGTGTGGACAAATTCAAGGCTAATTTCCAAGCCATCATTCCACCCTCACTTGCACACGTTCGTACAACATCACATATCATTCTCATATAATCATTTGTAATACTTAATCATCACATTTAGCCTATGACAACCATACTAACTTCACATTCACGAGAGAGTACTGTCACATGCATAAATATATAATCAACATAAGCCATCATTCATGGCTATATTCAAATTGAACCATAAACCATTTTAGGCCAACACATTTGGCTACATTAACAATGACTTAATTAGTCAAAAGATAAGATCCCTATACATGCCATATCTCAAGAAGGCTTGAAAACTTATACCCAAAATGACTGCTTGATAGTGTGAAAACATCTCCGGCGATCTTTAACCCGAGCTAGCTAAATTAACCTAAAGAGATAGGAAAGGAAGAGGAGTAAGCAATAACGCTTAGTAAGTTCATATACAAATAATAAACAACTATTGGCATTCATTTATTTTATTCAACCACAAGGGTGTTATAATGTGACTTGCATTTAGGTTCATGATTACCCCGTAATCATTCATAATGCTTACTCTTTTGTCTTATAGATACCATTTACGTGTCTTGGCATTAGCCTTAACATCATAGTCTCTTCATTATAACTTGTCACACATCGATTCATAATAAATGGAGATCACTGACCGCAAGGTTATCAATGTCTCACAAGAATAACTTATTCGTACACATTCTTACCATGAATTCATCATATACCAAATTCACTTCACATGAGTTCTAGGTACATACCTGTACCACCCGTGACATAGTCACATACTTCCTCGTTTTCAACATACCTGTTGAATCACTCGAAATGCTAAAAGATACTCGTAAGTCTCATACATATGGTATCATATCAACACCATATTTTCGATATGGTCTCACATGAAATATCATATTCGACGCCATGTCCCTGACATGGTCTTATACGAAATCTCATACCGAGGCCATATCCCAGATATGGTCTTACACGGAACCTTAATAACCTTAGTATCATGGCATTTGCATTCTATCCATTCTTAAAGTTCAATTAAAGATTTTCATTCCTTGACATCTCGTCAAACTCGTAAATAGTATATTTCATAGAGACAATATACAATTCATACAATATCAAAATATCAAATACATCACATAAGGTTGCATTATTTACACACGAACTTACCTCGATACCAAAAGGGTAAAAAAGGACCTAATCGTTAATTTCTCTCTTTTCCCCCATTCTAAGTTCGAATCTCGTTTTCTTTGATCTATAATATCACATTTAGCTTATTCATTAGTCACATTATTCATTGTGACTCAAAAATCATACTATGGCAAAATTTATGTTTTTGCCCCTAAACTTTGTCAAAATTACGATTTTACCCCTAGGCTTGTAAAATGAAATGTGTTCATTTTTCACACACCAAATCCTAGCCGATTCATATTCCCTCTTATAGCAACTCAAAATTTCAATTATTACACACCTTTACCACCTATTTTACAATGTTTACAAAAAGGTCCTTTTAGGTGTTTTCATGGAAACACCTTTCACAAAAGTTGTGTATTTAACAACTAAGACTTATTTTCTTCCATAAAAATTCAGTAAAAAACATAAATGCTCTCATGGAAAAACCCTATGTTTTCAACCATTTTGCAAAATAGTCTCCTCATTAGCTAGCTCAAGCTTCAAGGGTCTCAAAAATACAAAAATCCTCAAAATAATCATTAAGATGACTTACTTGTAGAGGTGAGGAGTTGCTGAAAATTTTCAAGCTTCCATGGTTGTTTTTTTCTTGGGAAAATTCGGTGGAGAGAAGGATGAGAAAAGATGATATCTTTTCTTCTCTTTATTTTATTTTATTTCTAGACAAATCACCACCAAAACCTCACCTAATTCATTGAAAATCTTATTTCTTTGTCACCTATGACCAACTATTAAACTTAGAAAGGTCTAATTGCACATTAGGAACCTCCAATTAATATTCTGTAGCTATTAGACACCTTTTGCTTGTAGAACTACACTTTCGCACTTTATGCGATTTAGTCCTTTTTCGCAATTAAGCATGCAATCGCTAAAATTAATGCACCAAAATTTTCATGCACTCATATAATCATGCTATAACACATAAAATAATATTAAAATAATTTTCTCCAGCCTCGAATTAGTTGTTCCGAAACCACTGTTCCGACTAGCCCCAAAATCAGGCTGTTACATTTCTTAACTTAGAATTATTAAACTCATGTTCATGTTGTTACGACTAAATTCACGGCAACTCGGTAATTTGCTAACTAATGAACATACTCACCTACAAAAATCCATTTATCTCTTGACTATATCTCTATGTCAATTCAACCGATTAAACCAATTTTAATAAGCAAATGTGTTAATGCACATACATACTTATGAAATTAAAATAATCTCTTGTACATATCTTTATGCCAATTCAAAAAATTAATTCAATCCCATAAGCACATATAAGATTATGTGAGGTAACAATGTTTTCTACCTTGAAACAGTTTAATCACAATAATCTTGCAAGTTATGCAAGGCTAATGTATCATTAGATACCGTTGCTAATTTAACCCTCAGCTACCTTAGATGATTAAACATGCACTGATTAAGTATTATGTCAATTAATTACAATTTTAATCCGTTTAAATAATTAATTCATTAGTTACTTTACAATTGTAATGCAAGAATAACTTAGTCATGGTTTTACTTAATCAAACATCTTACCGTGACCTATAACAACACATACACAATTTTAATAACTCAAGTAGATGAAATGCAATCAACCTAACATGAATTAAATTTAAGCCATATTAATTAAATTAAACATGTTCATCATAACAACAACAAAATTAAAAGGATAGGGAACAAGAACCAAATCCGATTTTTCTCTGAAGCTTGACTAGTTTGCTCCGCTCTTCCTTCTTCGCTTGTTCTTGTTGAACCGAGGCTTCCACGAACACTTGAATGCTGCTCCAAATGGTGGTTGAAGGACTCTTTTTCAAGGGGTGAAATCGACAAAGGAATAGGGGAAGAAAATAAAGAACAATAGAAGGGAATGAAGAGAGAAAAGTGAGAGAGAAGTGAAGAAATGAATGATTTTGAGATGTGTTTGAAGTTAGAAGCCAAGGGGGGTATTTATAGGTTGAGAAGGTTGCTAAAAATATCCAAAATCAGCAACCAAAGGCTCCCCCCATGGCCGGCCACACATGTTGCATGTTTGAAGATTTTAAACATGTTATTTTTAGGTAGGGGCAAATCTTGAAAGGCATGAACAGTGGAGGGGTTTGAATGCAAATTGAAGGAGTCTTCAAGGGCAATTTTGCAAGCCAAATAATCAGCCAAACAAGCTGATTGGGTCAACAAGAGGGACAGTTTTGGGCTGCCCATTGCTCGGTTGGATCGGTTTTTTCGGTTCAGCTCCACTGTGCCCCTTTTCATAATTAATTAACAATAATTTATTTAGCCCAATTAAATTGGACTAAAATTAAAATTAATTACATTATGAATTAATATTCATAATTTGGACCATCTTCAGTTGAAAATACAATTCGCCTTTATGCTTCAAAATTGCTTCTCGGTTTTGTGCTTCTAGCAGTGTCTGCCAAGCCGTTTTTTCCCCTTTGTGCAAATCTATCGAAAATATTCAAAATCAATCAAAACTTATTATAAAATTAATTAAAATTTAACATGTTAATAATTTAAGTAAAATTTAATTATTTTATAATAATTATATATTTTTGGACAAGAATTTTTCCGCAACTGCATGAATTTGAGTTAAAAAGGGCATGAAAAAGTGTGTATATTTTCGTGTTTCCAGGCACCGAAGTGCAAAGCCCGTAGGCAACATATAATCATATAAAGATACGTCCCTCCACCACACCAGAGTCTCCGTAGAGACATATAACTCAGTAATCTGCAATAAATGTTGGATTCTAGTATAATCAATAATAATTCCATACCATCAGATATATCCCGTACCAGCGCTGTAACACCCCTAACCCATATCCGTCACCGGAATAGGGTTTCGAAACATTACCGGACTTATAAATTAAAAAATCATACGATTTTCATATCCAAACAAATATCATTCGAATACAATCATATAGTCCCTAATACGAGCCCTTGAGGCTTAAAACAAGCATTAGAAGTGGTTCGGGACTAAACCGAGAACTCAGGGAAATTTTTGGAAAACATAGAAAATTTTCAAAATATAGGGGACACACGCCAGTGTGGCACGGCCATGTGTCTCAGACGGCCAAAGACACGCCCGTGTCATAGGCCGTGTGGACATTCGAAATGGGATCACATGGCCGTCTCCCAGCCCGTGTCCTACCCCGTGTAACTCACTGACTTGGGTCACACGGCCAACCACACGCCCATGTGACTAGCCCGTGTACCCTTCGAAATGGCCTCACACGCCCGTGTGCTAGGCCGTGTGCTAGGCCGTGTAAAAACTGGAGGGTATACTGACTTATGCCACACGGCCAAGTCACACGCCGTGTGCTGGGCCGTGTGGAGCTACTGACTTGGTTTCTAAATAAGTACCAGGGGACACACGGCCATGTCACCTTGCCGTGTTTCACACATGGCTGAGACACACGCCCGTGTGGACAAAAATAGGCTATGTTTCACGCCACATTTCTCACCCAAAATGTTGTCAACCTAGGTTCAACAATGCACAAATAACCAATGCATAAATAGGCACTTATACCTAACCAATTTCAAACCAAAATCATATACTACCAATACCAACAACCAAAATGCTCATAAGTATCCCAAATAGCCTTTCAAATTCATACCAATTTCACATCCAAAAATCACCTAAATGATCAAACTCACCTATTAGACTTTGTTCCTAAATCAACATGCATACCACATTCTCAAATTCAATCATTTTGTATTAAAAATACCAATTCACAACAAGGCATTCACATAGCAATTATAAACCAAATATCAAAGGCCATTTACACATATATATACATTACCAAGTATACCAAAATAAGCCAAGTCACATGGCTAAACACATAACCAAAAACATATATCATTTACAAGCCAAATCAATTGGCTATCAACATTATAACATATATACCATATTAACCACAATACCTATACATGCCATATAACCAAGTACACAAGTTCAAAAGTACCAAAACAACGGCTAGATAGTGTGATGAGATCTCCGACAACTCTCAATCCGAGTAAGCTTTTGAAATCACTATAAAACACAGAAAAGTAAACAGAGTAAGCTATTAAGCTTAGTAAGCTCGTATGACTAATAAATATAACTTACCATTCCTTCACAGTTTAAGTAATCTAAACATAATATGCTACAAATCAACTTAATCACATAGCTAACGTATATTCATCCACAAAGTAAATCATGAAACTCACAAATTTCATGGATTCAATGCTTATATGGTTTACGTACATACCTGCACTGATACGTATCAATCTCTTACCCTTTCATATTATCAAAATACCCATTGAACCATTTGGAATAATATCAGATACTCGGGAATCTCGCACCCTAAGTGCCAATACATGGTCGAAACCATCTCAATCTCATATCTCATATGTAAATTCTCATCTCGAGCTATCACCGGGTCTGCTCACACAAGCTGACGGTCAAGACGTAGCTACACGGTGCTGCTCACACAAGCTAATGAGTAACCGCAACACATGCCGGAAAACTCAGCCACTGGTAGAACCTACGGACCAGCACCCAAAACACAATAACCCCTAATGACATGTCATTTGTATCCTATCTATTCCTAAGGTTCAACTGGGATTTATACATTTTCGATAACTCGTCGAGAATTTTCGTGGTGTCATATCATCTCAATTATAACAATTTAGCATTTAACATATATAATTTAATGCTTATTAAACATACGAACTTACCTCGACCACAAAAAAACGACGGAATAGGATCGACTAATCGAATACTTTATTTTTCCCTCGATCTAGATCCGTACGTTGCTTTTCTTGATCTATATAATCAAATTTAACTTATTCAAGATACATTCTATTCAATTTAACCCAAAAATCATATTATGGAAAAAATACACTTTTGCCCCTTAAATTTTGAATTCTTTACAATTTAGTCCCTAGCTCATAAAAATACAAATTCATGCAATTTAACCCACACCCATGCTAGCCGAATTATATATATATTCATAGCAGCCCATATTTTTGATCATTTCCCACATTTCACCATGAATTTTGTAATTTCAACCAGAATCACTTAACAAATGTTGTTTATCTAACAACAACCATTTATTTTCTATCATCAAGCATCAAAATACATATACACTCATCAATGGTAAAACCCTATATTTTTAACAGTTTTGCAAATTAGTCCCTAGGTTAGCTAGATTAAGCTACAACGACTCCAAAAACATAGAAATCACTAAAAACTGAGCAAAAATGCACTTACACGCAATGAGACTATGGCCGAACCTTAAAAAGCACAACAATGGAGTATTTTCTTCCTTATTTTTGGTTCATGAAGAAGAAAGAAAGATGATACCTTTCTTTTACCTTAATTTAATTTATGTTCTTTTACCTTAATTTAATTTATGCTATTTTATTCATTTACCAAATTAACCTTATTCATTAACTTAAAATTCACCTATTTAATGTCCATATTTGTCCACTCAAATAAACAATGGTCTATTTATCATTTAAGTACTCATAGATTTAGGTTCTTTAGCTATTTAATGCCTTTAGCCTATAGAACTCTAATTTTTTTACTTTTGCAATTTTGTCCTTTTTATCGAATTGAGCATTCAAACGATAAAATTTCTTAATGAAATTTTCATACAATCATACTATCATGCTGTAGACCTCAAAATAATAATAAAATAAATATTTTGACCTCAGATTTGTGGTCTCAAAACCACTATTCCAATTTCACTGAAAACGGGGTGTTACAACTTTCCCCTTTAGGAATTTTCGTCCCCGAAAATCTTACTAGAAAATAAGTTAGGGTACTGTTTCCTCATAGCTTCCTCGGGTTCCCACATAGCCTCTTCAATACCGTGACATTGCCAAAGAACCTTCATTGGAGCTATGCTTTTGTTTCTTAACTTTTTAATCTCTCGAGCTAGAATTCTGATCAGTTCTTTGCTATACGACATATCGGGTTGAATTTCAATCTCGATCAGAGAAATTATGTGCGATGGGTCCGACCGATACCGTCGTAACATCGACACATGAAACACATTGTGAATCTTTTCTAACTCTAACGGTAACTCAAGTCGATAAGCTACTGGCCCAATTCTCTCGATAATCTCGTACGGTTCGATAAATCGCAGACTTAATTTTCTTTTGCGACCAAATCGAAGAATCTTCTTCCACGGTGATAGTTTTAAAAATAGTCTATCGCCAATTTGAAATTCAATATCTTTACGTTTCAAATTCGCTTATGATTTCTGTCGATCTGAAGCTGCATTCAAACTGTCGCGAATTACTTTCACTTTCTCTTCAGTCTCTCTGATCAAATCAACCCCGTGAATCTTTTTCTCACTAAGTTCGGTCCAGTTTAACGGAGTTTGACATTTACGACCATATAAACTTCATACGGTGCCATCTTTATGCTCGGCTGATAACTATTATTATACGCAAATTCAACCAACGATAAATATTTTTCCCCGTTGCCCTCAAACTCTAAAACACAACAATGAAGCATATCTTCGAGAATCTGAATCACTCTCTCAAACTGACCATCAGTTTGAGGGTGAAAGGCAGTACTGAAATGCAACCGTGTACCTAAAGCCTCTTGCAATTTCTTCCAAAATCGTGATGTAAACCGCAGATCTCTATTCGAAATAATAGAGACTGGCACGCCATGCAATCTAACAATCTTAGAGATGTACAATTTAGCTAATCTATCAAGTGAAAAGTCTGTACGTATCGGAATGAAATGTGCAGATTTTGTCAGTCGATCAACAACAACCCAAATAGCATCTTTATTTTTCGAAGATAGGGGTAATCCCGATGCAAAATCCATCGTAAATCTTACCCACTTCCACTCAGGTATCATTACTGGCTGTAGTAGTCTCGAAGGCACTTGATGTTCGGCTTTGACTTGTTGACAAATCAAGCATCTTGACACAAATTCTGAAATGTCTCGTTTCATGCCTGACCACTAGTACAACTGTTTCAAATCATTGTACATCTTAGTACTCCTCGGATGAGCATATAAATAACCACTGTGTGCTTCTTGTAGAACTTTCTGAATAAGCTCGGAATTTCTCGACACACAAACTCTACCATAAAACAGTAAACAATCATCGGATCTGATCTGATACTCTGAATCAGTAGTTGACTTGCACCGTACTCTTTTAGCTTGCAATTCATTATCACATTTCTGAGCCTTGCAAATTTGCTGAAGTGTAACAGCCCTTACTTGGATTCAATGTCGGAACAGGGTACGAGGCATTACTGGACTTACTCGTAAGCAACATTCAAAACCAAGACATGAAATTCCACCCAAATTTAACGCTTTTCAAACACATTCATATTATCCCTAAAACAAGCCTACGAGGTCCGAAACATGCTTCGAGAGTGGTTCGGGACTAAACCGGGAACTCAGGAAAATTTACAAAACTTAGAAAAATTTCATCATGAAACAGGACCACACGCCCGTGTGGGTTAAGGGACACGCTCGTGTGGCATACCACACGCCCGTGCTTCAGGCCGTGTCCAGCTTAGAGAGCATTCTATTTATGATATCATCATCAAATTGAGGTCACACGGCCAAGTCACACACCCGTGTGCTAGGCTGTGTAGCACACATGGCTGAGACACACGCCCGTGTCTCTGCCCGTGTGCTCAATTCTGGACATTCTGTTTTGCCAAAATTTAGGTACAGTGGACACACAGCCGGATCACACGCCCATGGGGCTAACCGTGTGTCACACATGGCCTAGACACACGCCCGTGTGTCTACCTATGTGGACAATAATAAGGCTGTTTACCAAACCATTTGCCACCCTTATTCACACATACACACACATCAATTCATAGGCACAAAACATATCATACTTAGACAACCAAACACTCACAACTAAGACAATAACATGTCATTCTCATGCCATCATTTATCATGCTTAAAACATCATACTTAGCCCATTAGAAATATACTAATTTCACATCCACAAGAGGACATTAACATATGAATGAACTTATAATCAGCATAACCCATCAATCATGGCTATGTATAAGATGAAGCATTAATAACTACAAGCCACCACATATGGCCAAATTAATAATGACACATACAACAAATTAACCTAGTCCCTATACATGCCATAGACTCAAAATACTTGAATTCATCAATACCTATTGTGATAGCTTGATAGTGTGATAGAATCTCCAGCGATCTCCAACCTGAGCTAGCTTGACTGCACTCTAAAACATGGGAAAGGAAGGGGGTAAGCTATATCGCTTAGTAAGTTCATATGCAAATAACAAACAACATTAATTATACATTGTCATATGAATAACATGACCTAAATGTCATAAATTAACATAAATGTCATTAAAATTCATGACCATAACTTACTCAGTCATAAAAATAACATATCATTTTCCACAATCAATAAACCATTTCAAGCCTTCCATAAAACATACACATTAATTATGAGCATTTACATTTCAAGCATATACTCTTACATCTTTCATTTAAATAGGAATTTATGCCAATCTTCCCTTTTTCTCATATGCGATAAATCACAATTTATGCGAAATAAGCATACTATATCATAACTCAATTTAGTCCGAAGGCCAATCACATAATCGTCAATCAAATTTATTGTAACACCCCTAACCCGTAACCGTCGCCGGATTAGGGTTACGAGGCATTACCACACTAAATATAACTTCCAAACATTCACATATTCACACAGATCATATTCGCATAAATGAAGCATATGGCTAATTAAAAATTAAACATACATTATTAATCATAAAACAAAAGACAACTCTCTTGCATATAATCTTATTTATACTTTTAATAAACCTGCCTCAAAACCATACAAAATTTGCTTCAAAATATACACATAAATTATATACTCATCACATCATGACATATATGTTCAAATCCTATATAATTATTAAACACTTTATTACATAATAATTTACTTGTACTTAATAGACCAAAAAAACCACATCACAAAGCTTAATGTCCAAAATCATATATGATATAAACAATTAAACAAATTGATAGGCGCATTTTTCCACATCAAATTTGAACCATTCAAGCTTAAAATATATAAACACATTACCAATCATCTTGTCCTTAATTCGACTAATCAAATTTGTCTATTAAAAGCTAAACCCAAAACATGCAATACTCATATAACTAACTTTAACCGAATTTATGAGAACATTATTTACTAACTATAATTCTATTTAAAAGACAACTATGTATCATTTAAAAGACCAAAAACATGCATAGTTTCCTATTACCAGCTTTCGTATATGTTTACATCAAATGAGCCATTTCCGAAAATCCATACAAATCATATCATTGTACAATTATTAAACCAAATTAATCTTACTCACATGTGTGAATAAAACATTTATCGTATACACCACAAGCTCATATAACATGCCTATTACCTAGCTATCACATAACAAACCTTAACTAACATTCATTACTTAGCTTATTGCCGAAATACATAACCATATGCCACATATTCATATAAACATGGTATTTCTTCTCGATTTACTAAACCATGATCAAATCCAAAGATTAACAAAACATACCAAATTTTACTCATTAAAGCATGCCATTTCAAATCAATACAAAACCACATTTCCTAATCAAATTTTCATAGCCTAACTTAGTTCACATATGTCATATACCACAAATCCCTCATGATCATATAACCAAACACTTGACGATAAGATTTAATGACCATAGCCAAATTATATATAACTTCAAACCAACATATACATATTTCATTTCAAATTCGAATACATAATTACTTATAAACAATATTCAAACCAAAACATATTTCAATTTAGACATCTCAATAACAAATCATTAACTATGCATAACCTAATTATGTTCATCAACCTTATATTTTAAGACTTTAATACCTAGCATAAACCAAATTTATCATACACATGTAACATGAATATCTCATTTGAATGCAAGCTCAAATCATGACCAAATGTAGTCAAAATAGAGCATAAAAATTAGACACATCAAGCACCCATTCAAAAGCACATAAAATCCAACTTAACAAAATGATCATGGACAAGCCATTTTTAAACCAAACCGAACTCAAGCATGGAAATTAAGCCATTTTCGCATGGCTATTTATATATATACATGATCCGAAACTAATAAAAAACATAAGCAAGCCTATATATGCCATAAGATTGAGTTCAAACTATAATAAAATACCAAAAGAAGTCGATAGTGTGATAGACTTTGCTGACGATCCCCGAGCTCGTAACGTGACTCCAAAATCTATAAAACAGAGGTAAAAAAAACACACACAGTAAGCTATTTAAGCTTAGTAAGTCTTAAGCAAAAACATATATATTAACACTTGCATAATAACATTAGATTAATAAGGCTGAATATACATATCTTCAAATACAAATCTATCATTTTAATCATACATACATATATCATATGGATAAATGCATAATTACACATGAACATATATATGAATCTCACTACTAATATCACATATACCTCATTTCGCCGAATATACATGAACACATATGTATACACATAATTCACATTTATAACTTAAACAATTATGCAATCAATTTAACATCCAACTTACCTTATTTTGACAACTTAGGATAAGCACATACCTGAACCTTTTTATTCGATTTCACATTCGGTCTTTACTCAATATTGCCCGTTGAACCGTTTGGAACTAAAAAGTATACGCGGATAGTCGGAAGCTCGTACAATGCCAACGTCCCAGACGTGGTCTTACATGTAATCACATATCGATGCCACTGTCCCAGACAGGGTCTTACACGAATCAAATACGATGCCAATGTCCCAGACATGGTCTTACACGTAAACACAAGTCGATGCCAACGTCCCAAACGTGGTCTTACACGATAACACATATCGAAAATCCTATGTCATGACATATGTATCCTATCTATTCCTAGGGTTCGTACGGGACTTTCGGACAACGTATCTCGATCGAATCAAACTCGTAACTTATCTTCCAAGCTTAATCACAATCAGCCAATGCGCATATATATTCTTAAAATTCAATTCAACACATAACAACTATATATTTTCAATTTAACAACATTTATATGCTTATAGACTTAACTCGGATGTTGTCGAATGGTTTAATCGACTATTCGTCTACTTTCGATTTCCCCCGATCTAATTCCGTTTTCTTCCGTTCTTGATCTAAATAAATTTAAATTTAACTAATTTAACCACATATTCATTAAATTTAATCCAAAAACACATAAATGGGCAAATTACATTTTTACCCCTGATATTTCACACTTTTTACAATTTAGTCCCTATTGCATAAAACACAAAATACACAAAATTTCACATCACCATAGCTAGGCCAAATATCACCCATGCCCTTACAAGTCCATACGTTTCATTTATTTCACATTTTAGTCCCTCAAAAATTTATTTTTACAATTTAGCCCTAATTACTCAAATTCACCAAAAATTCCAAAACTAAACATGTTAATCCTTCACATATCTTTAATATTTCATCATCAAACAAAAAAATCACAAGCTATCATCAATGGCAAAACACAAAATCATCATCAATTTCAAAAATTCAAGCATGGGTTTTGTAGTACTCGAAGCAACGATCTCAAAAACGTAAAAATTATCTAAAACCGAGCTAGTTACATACCTTAATCAAGCTTGGCTATGGCCGAATGTGGCTTGTTCTTCTTTATTTATTTTTCTTTTAGTTTCAGAAAAGAATAGATGATAATGGCTTCTTTAATGTTTGTCTTTTATTATAATAACTTTATAATATAATATATATTATTTTAACCTTTATAAATAATATATAAAAACTATATAATATAAACATAATGCCGTCCACTATCTTTATTAATGGCCTAGTTTCCTATTAAGGACTTCACATTATAAAGACATTAGCAAGTTAGCACTTTACACATTAATTAGCCAATTTTACATTTTACGCGATTAAGTCCTTTTATTTAATCGGACACTTAAATGACAAAATTAAAACACGAAAATTTCACACAAACAAATTCATACATAATAAACACAAAAAATAATATTAAAATATTTTTCGGACTCGAATTTGTGGTCCCGAAACCACTATTCTGATTAGGGTCAAAATCAGGCTGTTACATTTACCACGTATTTCATACATCACAAGTATAGACCAATAATCACAAGATGATCACAAAGTCATCCCCATAGTGAACATAAACTCACAATATCGTGAAATTATTGATTATAAACCTTATGTACATACCTGTACCGTTTCAACATAATCTTATATTCATCTTTGTTTTTTAAATAATCGTTGAATTTTCCCGTTGAACCACTTGGAATACTAAAGGATACTCGGGAATCTCGCGTACATAGTACCATACCAATGCCATATCCCATATATGGTCTTATATGGGATCTCATATCGATGCCAATAGCCCAGCTATAGTCTTACACGAAATCTCATATCGATGCCATATCCCAGATATGGTCTTACATGAAATCTCATATCGATGCCATATCCTAGATATGGTCTTACACATAAACTCAAATAACCCTAATGTCATGACATTTGTATCCTAACTATTCCTAAGGTTCAACCGGATTTTCTCGCTTGTTGAACTTTGTCGATTACATTAAAGGAGTCAATCATAATTCATACAATATTAAAGCATTTAAAACATAAATAAAACAATGCATTATTTACATACAAACTTACCTCGGCATCAAAATGGCAAAAGGACTTAATCGTCAATTACTCGTTTTTCCTCTGTTCTAGGTCCGAGCCTCGTTTTTCTTGATCTATAATATCACATTTCACTCATTTATTATTCACCTTATTCAATTCAGTCCAAAAATCATATTATGGCAAAATTACATTTTTGCCCCCAAACTTTGACATATTTACATTTTTGCCCCTAGGCTCGTAAAATGAAATCTATTCAATTTCTTTAATAAACAAGCCTAACTGAACCATTTTCATAACTATAGCAGCCCACAATTTCCATTAAAACACATTTTTGCTACTCATTTTTATAACTTTTACAAATTAGTCCTTTTTATCATTTTCACCGAAAATCAATTAGCAAAAGTCGCTTAACAAACAACTAACATTCGTTTTCTACCATCAAACATCAAAATACACAAATATTCAACATGGGTAAAATTTTAAACTTTGATATCCTTTCAAATTAGTGGTAGAAATAGATAGATCTTATTACGAGGATTTGAAAAATGTAAAAATTATTAAAAACGGGGCTAGAACGGACTTACAATTGAGCTTGGAAGCTTGAAAAAACCTAGCCATGATTTCCCCTTGTAAAATTCGGCCATGGGGTTGAAGATGGACAAAAATTGGCTTTTAATTATGTTTTTAATTCATTTTAATTACCAAATAACCAAATTGCCCTTAATGAAAAACTTTAGAAATATACCAAACCATGTCTATTTTTGTCCATCAACTTAACCAATGGTCTAATTACCATTTAAGGACCTCCAATTTAAAATTTCATAGCAATTAGACACCTCTAGCTTCTAGAACTCAAGTTTTGCACTTTTTACGATTTAGTCCTTTTGACTAAATTGAGTGCCCAAACGTCGAAATTTTCGAACGAAATTTTCACGAAATCATTCCATGAAATTGCTGACCATAAAAATATAATAGAAAATAAATTTTCTTACGTCATATTTGTGGCCCCAAAACCACTGTCCTGACTAGACCCAAAATCGGGCTGTTACATGAAGAAATACCGGTTTTGCTTTTAACTCAGCTAAAATCGAACCATCATCAGATAATGTCAATCGTGTGTTCATTGCTCTCAAAGAAAACAAAAATTTTCTACTCAAAGCATCCGCGACTACATTCGCTTTCCTCGGATGATAATCAATCACTCATAGTCTTTCAACAACTCAAGCCATCTTCGTTGTCGCAAATTCAAATCTTTCTGAGACATCAAATACTTCAAGCTCTTGTGGTTAGTAAATATGTGGCACTTCTCACTGAATAAATGATTTCCTCAAATTCTCAATGCGAAAACAATAGTTGCTAACTCTAAATCGTGCGTCGGATAATTCTTTTCATGCAGTTTTGACTATCTGGAAGCATAAGCTATCACTTTGCCTTCTTGCATCAAAATACACCCCAAACCATTCAATGACGCATCACTGAAAATCACAAACTCTTTACCCGACTCAGGCTGAACTAAAACTGGTGCTTCAGTTAACAGTGCTTTCAACTGTTCAAAACTCTGTTGGCATTTCTCAGACCATTCAAACTTCACATCTTTTTGTAACAATCGAGTCATCGGTGTAGCAATCATCGAGAACCCTTTTACAAAACGCCGATAGTAGCCAGCTAATCCTAGAAAACTTCTGACCTCGGATACGTTTCTTGGTGGTTTCCAGTCAACAACTGCTGAAATCTTACTCAGATCAACTCTGATGCCTTTCACTGAAACAATGTGTCCTAAAAATCCAACCTCTCGGAGCCAAAACTCACATTTGCTAAATTTAGCAAACAGTTGTTTATCTCTCAATGTTTGTAACACAATCCTCAAATATTCGGCATGCTCAGATTCATCTTGAGAATAGATCGGAATGTCATCAATGAATACAACTACAAATTTGTCCAAATACGGTCTAAAGATTCGATTCATCAAATCCATGAATACTTAAGAGCGTTAGTTAATCCAAACGACATAACAAGAAATTCATAATGCCTGTACCTAGTCCTGAATGCAGTTTGTGGCACATCTGAATCTTTAACCCTCAACTGATAATAACCAGATCTCAGACCAATCTTTGAAAAGACTGTTGCTCATTTCAACTGATCGAACAAATCATCAATTCTCGGAAAAGGAGACTTATTCTTAATCATAACCTTGTTAAGGTGACGATAGTCGATACATAATCTCATTGATCCATCTTTATTCTTTACGAACAGAACTAGTGTATCCCAGGGCGAAAAACTAGGTCGTGCAAAACCTCTATCTGTTAACTCTTGCAACTGAGCCTTCAATTCTTTCAATTCTGTTGGAGCCATTCTATACGGAGCTATCGATATCGGTGATGTTCCCAGTACTAATTCAATAGCAAATTCAACCTCTCTGATCATTGGTAACCCGGGTAATTCTTCTGGAAACACATTTGGATACTTACAAACCACTAGCACTGATTCAATCTTCGATTCAGACACTTTTGTATCTAGTACATAAGCAAGGTAAGCATCACAACCTTTCCTCACATATTTCTGTGCTAGCATCATCGATATCACAATAGGCAACCCACTCGAATCATCAGATTCAATACGAAGAATTTCTCTATTATGACATTTCAACTCAATAGTCTTTCGTCTACAGTTTACAACGATATCATGCAGAGTCAACCAATCCATACCCAAGATTACATCGAATTCATCAAACGGTCAAAGCATCAAATCAGCCAGAAAATAGTAACCCCGAGTCATCAGAGGACAATTCTTGCGAACTTTATCAACTAGAACATACTGGCCTAAGGGGTTCGATACTTTAATCACAAATTCAGTTGACTCAACTGGTAAACTCTTACTAGACACTAAATTTATACAGACATATGAATGAGTCGATCCAGGATCAATCAAAACAAATACATCAGTGTCATAAATAGAAAATGTATCGGTGATAACATTTGGTGACGATGCATCCTCGCGAGCGCGAATAGCGTAGGCTCTAGCTGGCGCTCGAGCCTCAGATCTCACAGTAGAGTCTTTTGTCGCACCTTTGCTACTAGTCACATTTCCAGTATTTCGAGGTGGTCTCCCTCTGGTAGTTGTATTACTCGGCCTTGTATTTAGAAATTTGCCTTTCTCAGTTAACTCAGGATAATCCCGAATAAAATGATCTTGCGAGCCACATCTAAAACAGGCTTTAGTATTCATCCAACAGTCTCCAAAATGCCGTCTTCCACACTGTTGACACTCAAGTTTGTTGGTTTTGACACTACCAACACTCGATACTGAAGTAGCTTGAGCTTTTGGACTCGTGTGTTGCTTTCCATAATCTCTATTGGAATACCCCATTGAAGCAGTCGGACGATTATAATAATCTCTTGATTTCTTTGAAGAAGAATGATAGGGTTTACTCATTGACCCCTTTCTCGAATCTCTAGTCTCAAAATCAGATTTTCTCTTCTTTTTTTTTGCTAAGTTCCTCGGCTTTACAAGCTCTGTCGAATAAAACAACATTTCTTTTAATTCCATAATTCTGACTAGAAGTTTAATGTCTTCGTTCAACCTGTCTTCGAACCGCTTACACATAATTTCTTCAGTAGAAACACACTCTCGAGCGTACTTACTTAATCTTACAAATTCTTTTTCGTACTCGATCACTGTCATACGACCCTGTTTTAACTCTAGAAATTCCTTGCGCTTTTGATCAAGAAATCGTTGGCTTATGTACTTGTTTCTGAACTCAGTCTGAAAGAATTCCTACGTGACTCGTTCTCTCAGTATGATAGATATCAAAGTGTTCCACCACTGATATGCAATATCTCTCAGAAGTGATACGACACATTTAACACATTCTGTTGGCGTACAACACAGTTCATCAAATACCTAGATCGTATTCTCAAGCCAAAACTCGGCTCTCTCAGGATCATCATCAACTGTAGCTCTAAAATCTTCAGCCCCATACTTTTGAATTTTATCCACAGGTGGCTTGTTCATACGCAAGGGTTCCAAACCTTGAGGAGCTACGGGAACCGGTTGGGGAATAGGTGGGGGTGGAGGTTGCTGAGCAGCCAGATTCATTCAGACAAACTCAATGAACCATTCGTTCATCATTTGGAAGAAGGCTTCCTTGGCCTCTCCTTCATGAATCTCAGATACAGGTCTCGATTCAGACTGCACTACTTCGTGAACGAAGGCTGGCGCATTACTTTCTACATCATCAGCAACTGCTCGATTGGGATCCATTGCTATATGAAAACATGGTATAAAACTATCTGGAGATATCACACTATCACAGGTTATATATGGCATGTATAGCTAGACTTATACATGCTAAGTTAGTCCGAGAATCGACTAAACCGTAGCTCTGATACCAATAAATGTAACACATCTAACCCATATCCGTCACTGAAATAGGGTTTCAAAGCATTACCAGACTTATCAATTAAACAATCATACGATTTTCATATACGAACAAATATCATTCGAATACAATCATATAGTCCTTAATACGAGCCCTCGAGGCCTAAAAAAACATTAGAAGCAGTTTGGGACTAAACCGAGAACTCAGGGTAATTTTTGGAAAACATAAAAATTTTCAAAATACAGAGGACACACGCCCGTGTCACAGGCTGTGTGGACATTCGAAATGGGATCACATGGCCGTGTCCCAGCCCGTGTCCTACCCCGTGTAACTCACTAACTTGGGTCACACGGCCAACGACACGCCCATGTGACTAGCTCGTGTACCCTTCAAAATTGCCTCACACGCCTGTGTGCCAGGCTGTGTGCTAGGCCGTGTGAAAACTGGAGGGTATATTGACTTATGCCACACGGCCAAGTCACACGTCCGTGTACTGGGTCGTGTGGAGCTACTGACTTGGTTTCTAAATAAGTACCAAGGGACACATGGCCGTGTCACCTTGCTGTGTGTCACACACGGCTGAGACACACACCCGTGTCTCTGCCCTTATGGAAAAAAATAAGCTATGTTTCACGCCACATTTCTCACCCAAAATGTTGTCAACCTAGGTTCAAAAATGCCCAAACAACCAATGCATAAATAGACACTTATAACTAACAAATTTCAAACCAAAATCATATACTACCAATACCAACAACCAAAATGCTCATAAGTATCCCAAATAGCCATTCAAATTCATACCAATTTCACATCCAAAAATCACCTAAATGATCAAACTCACCTATTAGACTTTGTGCCTAAATCAACTTGCATACCACATTCTCAAATTCAATCATTTTGTACTAAAAATACCAATTCACAACAAGGCATTCACATAGCAATTATAAACCAAATATCAAAAGCCATTTACACATATATATACATAACCAAGTATACCAAAATAAGCCAAGTCGCATGGCTAAACACATAACCAAAAACATATATCATTTACAAGCCAAATCAATTGGCTATCAACATTACAAACATATATACCATATTAACCACAATACCTAGACATGCCATATAACCAAGTACACAAGTTCAAAAGTACCAAAACAATGGCTGGATAGTGTGATTAGATCTTCGACAACTCCCAATCCGAGCAAGCTTTTGAAATCACTATAAAACACGGAAAAGTAAACAGAGTAAGCTATTAAACTTAGTAAGCTCGTATGGCTAATAAATATAACTTACCATTCATTCACAATTTAAGTAATCTAAACATAATATGCTACAAATCAACTTAATCACATAGCTAACATATATTCATCCACATTGTAACACCCCAAACCCGGCCTAGACGTTACGACCAGATCTGACGTGTTACATCGAAGTGTTGATTTGAAAATCGATCTTGTCGATGAAAGTTCGTGACTAAGTCTTAAATCCCTTTTTAAGATAATTGCTATTGAAAGCGTTGGAGTTGTAAAAACATGTAGGCCAATTGTTTGTTACAAGTTTATTAATCTGAACTGAAAACCGCGGAAGCTTTCCTAATTGTAAACTTTAAGATTTGAAATGCGTGATTTTCTTTGAAAATAGTTATTATTTTGAAAACCCGTGTTTCCTAATCTAGTAGGTTAAAGTAAAAAGTTAAAACCAAAATAAAAGTTAAATCCCTCAAATGGCCCTATTACATAAATATTAACCCAGAAATAAAATATTAAAAACTAGATGTAAATTAAAATACTCGCGAACATGTGGCCATTTCCGAGTCCCTCGCAGCTCCAAATCATCTAAGGCTAGGGATTACCTGTACAGTTAAAAAAAAGGGCGAGTTTGTGAAAACTCAGTGTGCAATCCCCTATCAGTCGAATAACGATCGGTGCATGCAGAAATAGACTGGGCCTAAGCCCTATACTGATAACAGATCGATGCGGGCTTTAGCCCTATCAAGATGAGTGTGGGTCTAAGCCCAAAGTAATAATAGTGCAAAACAGAAATGCAACCCAACCCAATCCAGCCAACACACCACCCGTACCAACCAACACACCATGTGGGGACTAAGTCAACCCACCCAGCCAACACACCAATATCGCAGCATAGTTGCTAACAGTAACAAAACAAAGCTGCTAGTAACAGTAAACGTGGCCAAGCCACTAGAATCAGAATACGTGGCGAAGCCACTAGAACAGTAAAAACGTGGCAGAGCCACTAGTACAGTACTTCCTCCGAATCAGAATCCCAACCCCAATGTACAATGTCGTGTCATAAATATTACGTGCATGCAGTATGTCATAATCATAACAAGTCATGTACATATCGTACACACATCACTTAAACTACCACTCGGGGTATAATGGTATTTTCGGCGGTTAGGGGTAAAATGGTAATTCTCACCCCTCAGGGGTATTTCGGTAATTCTACCCTACAAGGGTATTTCGGTAATTCTACCCTACAAGGGTACTTCGATAATTCTACCCTACAAGGGTATTTTGATCATTTAACTACTTTTGGGGCTCGACACTGATGACGACCCTTCAGAGGGTCTGCATTCGTCTCGAACGACTCAGATAGCTTATATGGCTAAAATAGTAAAAATGGGCCCAAAGCCCACTGTTCGACCCAAGTGGGCCCACACGCTCATGTGGCCCATTCAGCCTAATTTCAGTCACGGCTATGCGAACTTCGCAGTACAATCCATTATTTGTCACTATCGTAAATTTTACCCATGTGAGGCCCATGAGCCCATTGGGCCCACATGGCCCATCTCGGCCCAACGAGGCCCATTACGACCTAAGCCCACGAGAACGCTCGTGGTGGCTTCTACAGTCTAGCGCCCATGTTCATGGGCTCGGTTTACCACACACACAATCGCACACTCGTGTGGCATCATACGCCATATTTCTGGCTTTTCGGCATTTTGCCGATCTACAGTCATAGCAGTGCAACATTACATACTTTCAGCTTTTCAGCCGATCATCGAATACTGCATACGATTACACACCTTTTTCATAGCTCGTACAAGCAACCCACGAACACTGAACCTACATCCATCAACGTTTTTCGGTTAATATCAATACCTAATACTAACGTTAAATCCCAAAGAGAATGGTCTTGATACTCACCTTCACCCAAGAATGCTATCCAATCCACTTATGATGTTAACCGAAAGATATCTATACCCATTTCTTGCCGGAATACTGCATTGACCAAAAGAATCCAACACGAGAGAAGGGTCTAAAAGTTAGCAACCCTTAACCGAATCATTCGGCTTTGCCAGAGAAGAGAGCCATAAAAAAAACCAAGAACCGAATAAAAACAAGGAATACTTACCCAAAATTAGTTGATAGGAATGGTCGAATGAAGCAACAATCGACCACTTGAAAAAGGTTGGCATCACAAGGAAAAGAGTATAATCGGCTTAGGGAATCAAGAGAGACAAGGAAGTTAGATTCGTCCAAAGAAAAAAACCAAGAGGAGAAGAAGATGATTCGGCCAGAGAAGAAATTAAGGGAAGAAGAAAAAGAGGAATGCCGAAACGGCAGAGAGATGAAGAAGGAGAAGAACTTCAAGGGAGAACTCAACACTTGATGTTTATGTTTCGGCAAAGAGTGGGCAGCAATTGAGAAATACAAATGAAAAGAAAAAGACCCAAATGGTCAAAAAGCTGCACGAGATGCCATAAGAATAAGTAAATCTCGAAACGCACAAAAAGAAAACCCGAAATAATTGAGAGGATTTTCGATTTCTACCCTCTCACAAAGGTGCCAAAAATGTACCAAACGAAAGCCCCTAGCCGAAATTCCCCTACTCAAGCTCCCCTATTTGGCCAAACTCCCCCTCACTCAAATTCCCTAAAAATCTCCACGACTTGCTCCTTGATTCACTCCACACCCCCATTCAAACTCATTCAAACTTGATGGCCAAGTCTCCAACCTCCTCTGCAGAGTTTGAATCAAACTCTACCTCTCACGCCATAGAGTCATAAAATAAAACCTCCAACTTGCATGCCATGGGATTCGAACCCCCTCCCCCATGCATGCCCAACACGCCACTTGCCACCACAACACAAGCTCTCTTGTGCCCTAAAACAACACCACTTAATATATAAACCCTTTAAGCTAACTTCCAGGTTTCCCTAAAGAGCAAAAATCTAAATTTTGCCAAAGGCCATACTGGAACCCAGGCTTCCTAAATACCCCCGTACACACCCAAAACACTTAGTCATTGAAGCAAACAAGTAGTTTTGTCAGAACATGAAAAATTAAAGACCCTATATTTTTGGGGCGTTATAATTCTACCCCCTAAAAGAAATGTCGGCCTCGAAATTTACCTCATCAGGATCTCACGTGGCTTCCTCGGTACCATGATTACGCCAAATCACCTTGACCAAAGGAATAGATTTTCTCCTTAATACGTTGACATCACGATCCAGTATCTGCACCGGTTCTTCCTCAAAAGCCGGATCAAGTCTAACCTCAATCTCCTCCACCGGCACTATATGTGAGGGATTAGAGCGGTATCGCCTCAGCATAGAGACGTGGAACACATCATGTATCCGGTTTAACTCAGGAGGCAGCTCAAGCTGATAGGTGACCGGTCCCACTCTCTTTAATATTCAGTAAGGTCCGATGAATCTAGGGCTTAGTTTGCCTTTCCGTCCAAATCTCAGAATTTTCTTCCACGGTGAGACCTTCAGAAAGACATAATCCCCCACAGAGAACTCGATCTCTTTTCGTTTTAAATCCGTATATGACTTTTGCCTGTCAGATGCTTCCTTTAACCAATTCTGAATCAACTTTACTTTTTCTTCGGTCTCAGAAACCAACTCTGGTCCCAGAACTCGCCGCTCACCCAGTACAGTCCAACATGTAGGAGTACGACACCTACGACCATATAACGCCTCGTACGGTGCCATTTGAATACTGGACTGGTAACTATTATTATACGCAAACTCTGCCAGCGGTAAATAATCCTCCCAGCTGCCTCGAAAATTGATTACACAACTTCTTAAAATGTCTTCCAATGCTCCCGAATCACCCTCTCGCGAGTGACCATGCATGCGAGGTTGAACGCAACGATCTTGAAATCCAATTTTGTACCCAAAGCCTCGTGTAACTTCTTCCAGAATCGAGATGTGAATCTAGGATCTCTGTTAGATATGATTGAAACCGGTACACCATGCAGTCTTACAATCTCTGCCACATATAACTTGGCCAACTCCTGCAGCGAATAATCAGTGCGGACCGGTATAACGTGGGAAGATTTGGTCAGTCGGTCGACAATAACCCATACCGAATCCTTCTTAGTAGGTGTCAAGGGTAGCCCACTGACAAAATCCATGGTTACCCTCTCCCACTTTCAGAGTGGAATCTTAACTGGTTGCAGTAATCCAGAAGGTAGTTGATGCTCAGCCTTAACTTGCTGGCATGTCAGACACTTACCCACGAAATCCTGAACCTCGCGCTTAAGCCCTGGCCACCAGTACAGTTCACGCAAGTCTCAATATAACTTGTTTCCACCAGGATGCATGGCATAAGGACTACTGTACGCCTCTTGCAGTATATACCGCCTCAGATCAGAATCTCTTGGTACACAGACTCTCCCACGGAAGCATAGTACTCCTTCACTATTCAACCTAAAGTCTGTAGTCTCTTCGCTCTCAACTTGTTTGAAACGAGGAGCCAGTGACTCATCCAACAACTGTTTCTCTTTAATTTGATCAGTCCAAGTCAGTCTCACTTGAAGTTCAGCTAACAAGCTACCATCATTGAACAGGCTGAGACGAGCAAACATTGCTCTCAAATCAGATACAACCCTACGGCTCAGTGCGTCAGCTACTACGTTAGCTTTACCAGGGTGGTACTCAATTGAGCAATCATAATCCTTAAGCAACTCTATCCATCTTCGTTGCCTAAGGTTCAACTCCTTCTGAGTAAGGAGGTACTTGAGGCTTTTATGGTCTGTGTAAATAATAGACTTCTCACTGTATAAGTAGTGCCTCCAAATCTTCAGTGTGAATACAACCGCAGCTAACTCCAAGTCGTGAGTGGGGTAAGTCACCTCGTGAGGCTTAAGTTGACGAGACGCATACGCAACCACCTTACCCTCTTGCATCAATACACAACCCAAACCAATGTGTGACGCATCACTATAGACAGTGAATTCCTTCCCAAACTCTGGCTGTATTAACATAGGGGCTTCAGTTAGAACTTTCTTCAATTTCTCAAAACTCTCCTGTTGCTTATCGATCCAAATAAACAGTACCCTTTTACGCAGTAACTTAGTCAGGGGTGCAGCAATCAGTGAGAACCCCTCAACAAAACGTCTGTAATACCCAGCCAGACCCAGAAAGCTTCGAATCTCAGATACAGTCTTTGGTGGTTTCCAATCCAATACGGCTTCAATTTTTCGAGGATCTACCCTAATTCCCTCAGCAGACACCACGTGACCTAGAAACGTCACTTCCCGCAGCCAGAACTCACACTTGCTGAACTTTGCGTATAGCTGATTTTCCCTCAAAATTTGCAAAATAATTCGAAGATGTGCATCATGATCCTCTTCGGTTCTCGAATATACCAGAATATCATCTATAAAAACCACTACGAACCGATCCAGGTAAGGCCGAAACACACAGTTCATTAGATCCATGAAAGTAGCTGGTGCATTCGTCAGCCCAAACGGTATTACTAGGAACTCATAGTGACCATAACGAGTCCTAAGCGCATTCTTATACACATCAGCATCCTTAACCTTTAGCTGATGGTACCCAGATCGAAGATCTATCTTGGAGAAAACCAAAGCTCCTCGCAGTTGGTCAAATAGATCATCTATCCTCGGTAAAGGGTACTTGTTCTTAATCGTCAGTTTGTTCAGTTGACGATAATCGATGCACATGCGCATGGATCCATCCTTCTTCTTCACGAATAACACTAGTGCTCCCCATGGACACACACTCGACCGAATGAATCTTCGGTCCAGTAGCTCTTGAATTTGATCCTTAACTCTACCAGCTCCTTCGGTGCCATCCTGTAAGGGGCGATGGACACCGGAGCTGTTCCCGGTAGGAGCTCAATACCGAATTCGACCTTACGGTTTGGAGGCAACCCAGGAAGCTCTTCTGGAAATACATCCAGAAACTCCTTAACAGTTCTGACATCTCCAACAGAAGGACCCTTAGAATCAGATCTACTGACATAAGCTAAAAACGTCTCGCAACCCTTGCGAACCAGTTTCTCGGCCTTTAATGCTGAGATTACATTAGACAGATAATCTCTTCGCTCCCTTAACACGATCACCTCCTCCTCCTTAGAAGACTTCAACACCATACGCTTAGCAGCGCAGTCTAAATTTTCATGGTGTTTCACTAGCCAATCCATGCCCAATATCAGATCGAATTTGCCAAACGGCAGTTCCATCAAATCTGCCGGAAAGACAACCCCTTGGACCTCTAGGGGCACGCCTCTAAACAACTTATTCACTTTAACTGACTGTCCCAGTGGACTTAACACAGTCATCTCTCTATCACTAATTTCAAACTGAAAACCCAACATCCCAGACACAGTGCATGCAACATACGAGTGTGTAGACCCAATGTCAATTAAAGCAGTGTATGGTACATCATAAATTAGCAACGTGTCAGTTATGACGTCCGGGGCATCGCCATCCTCTTGACAACGAGCAGCATATACCAAACCTTGCTGTCTCGCCTCTGTGTTACTAGCACCTCTGCCCGGTGCTCCACGACCTCGTCCCAAACCATTTCCTCCTCTGGCCTGACCACGGCCTCTCGGTGGCTGCTGACCACCTCTCCCTGGCTGTACATGGCCCTGACCTGCGACTTGCATCTGAATATGCCTCTGGGTACAGTTCTTGACCTGATGATCCATGGACCCAAATCTAAAACACACCCCAGTTCGTTTCCAACACTCACCCTGGTGAGCTCTCCCACAATTTGTGCAAGGTTACGGTCTAACCATAGTAACAGGAACTGTTCGGATTGGCCCATCAAATCTGGGTTTCTTCTTAGGCCCATCAAAAGAACTTGAGGGCCCAAAATCCCTCTTATTTCTGCCCCTATCTTTTTCACGGTTCTGGCGCTTTGAGTGCTTCACATCCTCAGCAATTTTTGCTTTCTCAACAAGGGCAGCAAAGTTTCGTTCCCTTTGCGGAGCTATCAGCACCCGCAACTCATCTCGGAGGCGATCCTCGAAACGTACACAATGTTCATACTCATTTGCGACTATACCACGAGCATACCGACTCAGCCGCAAAAACTCTGCCTCATACTCTGCCACAGACCTATTCCCCTAGATCAGACTCAGAAATTCCTTCCTCCGGGCATCCACATAACTCGCCCCAACATATTTTCCTTGAAAGGCCGCCTTAAAGAAGTCCCATGTCAAATGATCAGTCTGCGTACCCTTTCTTACAGTGAGCCACCATTGGTATGCCTCGTCTCGCAGTAAGGACACTGCTCATTTTAATTTTTGTTCCATGGTACAGTCGAGGTCGTCCATTATCCGCTCGGTAGCCTCTAACCAATATTCTGCCACATTCGGGGCTACACCAGAAACACCCCTAAAGATTTCCGCTCCATTGGACCGGAGTCGCTCAGAAATTGACCCTCAGCCCACTGATCCAGTACTTGCTCCAGCAACCCTCTCGAGAACCCATAGCATTGCTTGGGAAATAGCATCATCCCCAACTGCTCGGTCATGAGACCCTGTCTCAGTTACTGGTGAGGCTGGTGCCTCCCTAGCAGACATGTGACCCGATGCTGAAGACCCAACCCTAGCACCTCTTCGGCCCCTACCGCAGCCACATGTACCCCTTCCGCAACCTCTTGTGCTCATATCCATATAGCGTATTTATCTGTTTTAAGAGTTTTATGCATCAACTTATAATTTCAGTAATTATTAACGGTTATTTTATGATAAACAGTAATTTAGAGTTGTTTTCGCAGATCGAGACCTCACTACAGTTTTCGGTCTTCTATAGTCTCAGTTTACTCTAACTAAAGTGTTTCAGTACAATACTACTGTCCATAGTAGTTTCTCAGTATAACCTTTTAGTATATAACAGAAAATAGTGTCAGAGAACTTACAGATTTGGCGCCGGAGACTTGGTGTGCCACACTTTCAGTAACCAACCTTTCAATTTTGTTTCAAAAACTAGCATTCAGACAATTTTAGAAAATTTTCAAGAACCCATTCCACAGTTGAGTTTTGCAACCTCGGCTCTGACACCACTAAATGTAACACCCCAAACCCGACCTAGACATTACGACCGGATCTGACGTGTCACATCCAAGTGTAGATTTGAAAACTGGTCTTGTCGATGAAAGTTCGTGACTAAGTCTTAAATCCCTGTTTAAGATAAATGCTATTGAAAGCGTTGGAGTTGTAAAAACATGTAAGCCAATTGTTTGTTACAAGTTTATTAATCTGAACTGAAAACCGCGGAAGCTTTCCTAATCGTAAACTTTAAGATTTGAAATGCGTGATTTTCTTTGAAAATAGTTATTATTTTGAAAACCCGTGTTTCCTAATCTAGCAGGTTGAAGTAAGAAGTTAAAACCCAAATAAAAGTTAAATCCCTGAAATGGCCTTATTACATAAATATTAACCCAGAAATAAAATATTAAAAACTAGGTGTAACTTAAAATACTCGCGAACATGTGGCCATTTCCGAGTCCCTCGCAGCTCCAAATCATCTAAGGATGGGGATTACCTGTACAGTTAAAAGAAAAGGGTGAGTTTGCGAAAACTCAGTGTGTAATCAATCCCCTATCAGTTAAATAACAATCGGTGCATGCAGAAACATACTGAGCCTATGCCCTATACAAGAATAGATCGATGCGGGCTTTAGCCCCATATCAAGAATAAGAGTGGGTCTAAGCCCAAAGTAATAACAATGCAAAACAGAAATGCAACCCAACCAAATCTAGCCAACACACCACCCGTACCAACCAACACACCATGTGGGGACTAAGTCGACCCACCCAGCCAATACACTAATATCGCAGCATAGCTGCTAACAGTAACACAACAAAGCTGCTAGTAACAGTAAACGTGGCCAAGCCACTAGAATCAGAATATGTGAAGAAGCCACTAGAACAGTAAAAACGTGGCAGAGCCACTAGTACAGTACTTCCTCCGAATCAGAATCCCAACCCCAATGCAGAATGTTGTGTCATAAATATTACGTGCATGCAGTATGTCATAATCATAACAAGTCATATACATATCGTACACACATAACTTAAACTACCACTCGGGGTATAATGGTATTTTCGATGGTTAGGGGTAAAACGGCAATTCTCACCCCTCAGGGGTATTTCAGTAATTCTACACTACAAGGGTATTTCGGTAATTCTACCCTACAAGGGTATTTCGGTAATTCTACCCTACAAGGGTATTTTGGTCGTTTAACTACTTTTGGGGTCTCGGCACTGATGACGACCCTTCAGAGGGTCTGCAGTCGTCTCGAACGACTCAGATAGCCTATATGGCCAAAACAGTGAAAATGGGCTATTCAGCCCAATTTCAGTCACGGCTATACGAACTTTGCAGCCCAATCTATTATTTTTCACTATCGTAAATTTTACCCATGTGAGGCCCATGAGCCCATTGGGCCCACATGGCCCATCTCGGCCCAACGAGGCCCATTACGACCTAAGACCACGAGAACGCTCGTGGTGGCTTCTATAGTCTAGCGCCCATGTTCATGGGCTCGTTTTACCACACGCACAATCGCATGCTCGTGTGGCATCATACGCCATATTTTTGGCTTTTCGGCATTTTGCCGATCTACAGTCATAGCAGTGTAACATTACATACTTTCGACTTTTCAGCCGATCATCGAATACTATATACGATTACACACCTTTTTCGTAGCTCGTACAAGCAACCCACGAACACCGAACCTACATCCATCAACGTTTTTCGGTAAATATCAATACCTAATACTAGCGTCAAATCCCAAAGAGAATGGTATTGATACTCACCTTCACCCAAGAATGCTATCCAATCCACTTATGATTTTAACCGGAAGATATCTATACCCCTTTCCTGCCGAAATGCTGCATTGACCAAAAGAATCCAACACAAGAGAAGGGTCCAAAAGTTAGCAAACCTTAACCGAATCATTCGGCTTTTCCAGAGAAGAGAGCCATAAAAAAACCAAGAACCGAATAAAAACAAGGAATACATACCCAAAATTAGTTGATAGGAATGGTCGAATGAAGCAACAATCGGACACTTGACAAAGGTTGGCGTCACAAGGAAAAGAGAATAATCGGCTTAGGGAATCAAGAGAGACAAGGAAGTTAGATTCGACCAAAGAAGAAAACCAAGAGGAGAAGAAGATGATTCGGCCAGAGAAGAAATTAAGGGAAGAAGAAAAAGAGGGATGCCAAAATGGCAGAGAGATGGAGAAGGAGAAGAACTTCAAGGGAGAACTCAACACTTGATGTTTATGTTTCGAAAAAGAGTGGGCAGCAATTGAGAAATACAGATGAAAAGAAAAAGACCCGAATGGTCAAAAAGCTGCACGAGATGCCACAAGAAGAAGTAAATCCCGAAACGCACAAAAAGAAAACCTGAAATAACTGAGAGGATTTTTGGTTTCTACCCTCTCACAAAGGTTCCGAAAATGTACCAAATGAAAGCCCCTAGCTGAAATTCCCCTACTCAAGCTCCCCCATTCGGCCAAACTCTCCCTCACTCAAATTCCCTAAAAATCTCCACTGTTTGCTCCTTGATTCACTCCACACCCCCCATTCAAACTCATTCAAACTAGATGACCAAGTCTCCAACCTCCTCTGCAGAGTTTGAATCAAACTCTACCTCTCACGCCACAGAGTCATAAAATAAAACCTACAACTTGCATGCCACGGGATTCGAACCCCCTCCCCCATGCATGCCCAACACGCCACTTGCCACCATAACACAAGCTCTCTTGTGTCCTAAAACAACACCACTTAATATGTAAACCCTTTAAGCTAACTTCCAGGTTTCCCTAAAGAGCAAAAATCCAAATTTTGCCAAAGGCCATACTGGAACCCAGGCTTCCTAAATACCCCCGTACACACCCAAAACACTTAGTCATCGAAGCGAACAAGCAGTTTTGTCAGAACATGAAAAATTAAAGACCCTATATTTTTGGGGCGTTACACACATAGTAAATCATGAAATTCACAAATTTCATGGATTCAATGCTTATATGGTTTGCGTACATACCTGCACTGATACGTGTCAATCTCTTACCCTTTCATATTATCAATATACTCGTTGAACCATTAGGAATAATATCGGATACTCAGGAATCTCGCACCCTAAGTGCCAATACATGGTCGAAACCATCTCAATCTCATATCTCATATGTAAATGCTCATCTCGAGCTATCACCAAGTCTACTCACACAAGCTGACGGTCAAGACGTAGCTACACGGTACTACTCACACAAGCTGACGAGTAACTACAACACATGCTGGAAAACTCAGCCACCGGTAGAACATACGGACCAGCACCCAAAACACAATAACCCCTAATGACATGTTATTTGTATCCTATCTATTCCTAAGGTTCAACCGGGATTTATACATTTCCGATAACTCGTCGAGAATGTCCGTGGTGTCGTATCATCTCAATTATAACAATTTAGCATTTAACATATATAATTTAATGTTTATTAAACATACGAACTTACCTCGATCACAAAAAAAACGACGGAATAGGATTGACTAATCCAATACTTTATTTTTCCCTCGATCTAGATTCGTACGTTGCTTTACTTGATCTATATAATCAAATTTAACTCATTCAAAATACATTCTATTCAATTTAACCCAAAAATCATATTATGGCAAAAATACACTTTTGCCCTTTAAATTTTGAATTCTTTACTATTTAGTCCCTAGCTCATAAAAATACAAATTCATGCAATTTAACCCAAACCCATGCTAGCTGAATTATATATATTCATAGCAGCCCATATTTTTCATTATTTTTCACATTTCACCATGAATTTTACACATTTTACGAATAAATCCCAAATTTGCAATTTCAACCAGAATCACTTAACAAATGTTGTTTATCTAACAACAACCATTTATTTTATATCCTCAAACATCAAAATACATATACACTCATCAATGGTAAAACCCCAGATTTTTAACAATTTTGCAGATTAGTCCCTGGATTAGCTAGATTAAGCTACAATGTCTCCAAAAACATAGAAATTACTAAAAACCGAGCAAAAATGCACTTACATGCAATGAGACTATGGCCGAACCTTCAAAAGCACAACAATGGAGTATTTTATTCCTTATTTTCGGTTCATGAAGAAGAAAGAAAGATGATATCTTTCTTTTACCTTAATTTAATTTATGCGATTTTATTCATTTACCAAATTAACCTTATTCATTAACTTAAAATTCACCTTTTTAATGTCCATCTTTGTCCACTCAAATAAACAATGGTCTATTTATCATTTAAGTAATCATACATTTAATTTCTTTAGCTATTTAATGCCTTTAGCCTATAGAACTCTAATTTTGCAACTTTTGCAATTTAGACCTTTTTATCGAATTGAGCATTCAAACGATAAAATTTCTTAACGAAATTTTCATACAATCATACTATCATGCTGTAGACCACAAAATAATAATAAAATAAATATTTTGACCTCAGGTTTGTGGTCGCAAAACCACTATTCCAATTTCACTAAAAACGAGCTGTTACAAGCGCACAAATAACCCTATTTGCATGCCAGTCGTATCCTATCCTTTAATACGTTTACTCGGGCACATTTAGCATATATATCCATTTCTTTACAATCTAGTCCATATCTCACCTTTTGTACCAAATCGTAAATGATACAAATTACATTTACACACAAATAAATTCATAATTCAAGTATATATATACACATTAAAATTGAAAATAACTACACCATATGAACTTACCTGATAAGAACATCAATAACAAAATGTCGATGACTAATTTATAATTTTGCCTTTTCCTCGATTATCCTCTGGTTGGTCAATTCCTGATCTATATGATAATTCATTTCAATTTATCAATTCCAAATACTTTATATCATCCTACTATATGCATATGAAATTTCAATTTCACTTTTTGAATGTTCTCTAAAATTTTACATTTTATTCAATTTAGTCCCTAAAACCAAAATTGTTATAAATTTAAATTTTGAGCTTCAATTTTGAAATCGATCTCAATTTCATCCTTCTACATCCTTCTAATATCTATAATTATAGAAATCTAGCATCAATTTCAAATTCTTTACACTTTAGTCCCTATGTTCAAAACTGACAACTTTCACTTATAAATTAGTCATTTTCACTTGTAAGCTTATAATCTAACAATTTATTACCAATTTTATCAAGTATTCATCAATGGAAACTTTTAGAAACTTTAAAGTTTTGATACTCTATTTTCAAGATATGTTTCCAAGTTATGGTTTTAAGCCATGTTTTAAAGATATGTTTTACGTGAGCTCCTATGCGAACCTATGTTTTAAAGTATGTTTTAAAAGTACAGTTTTATAAGCTATGCTTTTGCGAACTCCTTTGTAAGCTTATATGTTGGATATATTGGTATACAAAAGGATTATGAGTACTCACATATAAGTTCTATGATTTGGGCATTGAGACCCTAGGGCATGTGGATAGATAATGGAATGTTGAGCTATGCTCCATTCAATGGGACATGTTGGCGTACAAGAGAGTGTTTAGATTTTTCTACACTTATGGGACATTTTAAGGACTATTTGATTCATTCTGAGGCATTATAAGGAGGTCTACATATACAACAGACAAGATAAGATAAGTAAGTTAAGATAAGTGCGAGAACATATTTTATGTTCTCAGCCATTCTAATAAGACAAGTAAGTGAGCATGTTTCATGCTATATAAGATCCGTTTTCAAACATGAACAAGCTAAGTTTTTAAGTATGATTTTTAGTAAGTACAACCGAAACTATTTTTACAAACTTATGTTTTTTGGCAAGCATGTTCTGTGAACTAGGTCTTGCACCTTTACCGTGAACACAACACGCGATACGAATTTTCAAACTAAGTCTTGTTTCTATTTTAAACTCTTTATTTTAAGCATACGCCGATGGTTCATGATTATTCATTGAGTTCACAATGAACTCACCTGTAACGCCCCGAATTTTGGGCCTAGAAGAAATGGGTTTTGAACAAGGGAATAGTTAGGAGACTGCACATAAATATTTAGTTGTGCAAGAAAGTGACACAAATGAATGTCTGCTTCAGTGGTTAAGTGATTTAGGAGTGTTTGGAGGTGTCTGAGAAGTCAGGGGTTCAAGCCTTGGCTTAGGCAAAATTTTTATTTTAAGTGAATAAAATCCTTGGATCTAGATAGTAGGTTCTTAAATTATTATGGTTAAAATATGATACAAAGGAGTTGTTGGTCTAGTGGTAAGGGGCGTGTGGAGTGTACATGGGGTCTAAGGTTCGAGTGTTGGCGCATCAAAAAGGGAGTATTTATTTTGCTGCCTAATTCGTGTGGGTGGTAGAGTTGGATTGAAATACTGCTGAATGGAGTTTGAACTCGTCATAGAGAGAATTGAGGAGGGATATTTGGAGAGATTTGAGGAGAGAATATTGGGATTTGGGGAGGTTGTTGTTGTGGAGAGATAATAGGAGAAAATTAAGGGATAAGAAGTTGATGGAGAGTGTGTAGCCGAATTGGAGGAGGGGTTTTTGGGATTTGGGGTTGTTGCCGATTTGGTGAGAATTAGAATTCGGGTTTCATTCCTTTTCTTTCAACCTTGGCCGAATACAGCTTCTCTCCTCCCTCACCATTTTTCTTTTCGATTTTCTCTCCTAGCCGATTCTCCCTTCTTTTTTTAAGCTCTGCCAAATACTCTCCCCTATTTTCTTTTTCTCTGTTCTTTTCCTTGTTACGTTGTTACTTTTGCTGAGCACCTATCGCACCTTTCTATTTTTTCTCTCGGCTTTAGCAAGGGTTCGTTGATCAATTAGGAGCGCACTCTTCCTCTCCCTCAAGTGCTCTTCATTGGCCGAATACTGATAGATTACTCCTGATTCTTGGTTCTTTGTACACTACATCTCTGATCTGCAATCTGTTTTATCGTTGTTTGTAAGTGGTTATGGTATGATAAGGAGTCATCTGTTACTTTTTGAGAAACAGTATTGAGTGGTAAGTGGGGTGCAATTGAGATGGTTTGTCAAGTATGAGTCTAATATAGAGATGGTTACTTTTGTGTAGGTGGTGGTCGAGGTTGATTGGCACATTGCCTAGGAACCAAGGGTGCGATGATCATTGATTTTTGGAATGAGGAGAAACTGCAAATCGCATCAGGTGTGTAACAGTACTCTGTAAACAGTAATCGACGAAAAAGTTGAAAAAGTGTGTACTCACACTGTTTTAACTGTAGGTCGAAAAAAGTTGAAAAATCAAAAAATATGGCATTTGATGCCACACGGGCGTGCGATCGCGCGTGTGGCAATCCGAGCCCGCGAAACAGGGGTATTTGTCTGTAGAGGCCACCATGAGCGATCTCATGGGCTTAGGTCGTTTTGGGCTATGTTGGGTCAATAGGATGACCGAAATACCCCCTTAGGGTAAAATGACCGAAATGCTCCCATGGGGTAAAATGACAGAAATACCCCCATGGGGTAAAATGACCGAAATACCCCCATGGGGTAAAATGGCTGAAATACCCCCATAGGGTAAAATGACCAAAATACCCCCATAGGATAAAATGACCGAAATACCCCCATAGGGTAAAATGTCTGTTATACCCCTAGAAGATGAAATGACTGCTATGGCCTTATGTTATGTATGACTGATTTGCTCTATGATATGTATGATTATGATTGAGCATGACATTTTGCATACACGCATGATATTATGTCACGACATATTGCATGGGGATGGGTTGTTATATTGAAGGAAGTATACTGAACTGATAAGGTCGCACGGGTCGCCCAAGACGATTGTGGACCTACTGATGGTTATATGCCGTTTATTTTACTGGAAGCTTTGCTGCAATGCTGTTTAGTGCCACAACTAGTGCTAATCTTGGTGTGTCTGGCTGGGTGGGTCGATTTTATCCCCACATGGTGTGCTTAGCGGGACAGAGTGGTGTCTAAAGGCTGGATTGGGTAGGATTTCTGACTGCATATCTGCACTGATTAATGATATCAGTATTATTCTTGCATCGATTAATGATATTACATATTGTACAATCGCATGACCGATATCTCATTCTTGTTATTGGCCAAGGCCCCACCGATATACTAATCTTTGAAATTGGGCAAAGGCCCTACTGACATCGGTATTGTTGTCTTTGGGCTCAAGCCCAATCGTTTGTTTATTACTGAGGAAAGAGCTTAGGCCCATATTGAACTGGACAGTTATTGTAACGGCTCAAGCCCAAACTGCATTTATCTACTGTTTAATTGACTGTTTACTTGTTAGGGGATTACACACTGAGTTTTCTAAGCTCACCCCTCTGTTTAACTATACAGGTAATCCCCAGTCGTGGACGGGTCGGTGCTACGAGGGACTCGAGGATGGCCACACAACTGCATCAGCTTTCATTTTTAGCCTTTGATTTATAAGTAACTGAATTAGGGTATTTTTATGTAATAAGGCCTCTTTAAAGTTATAAACTTTAAATTGGGGTTTTTATAAATTGCTAGTTGTAGAAAAAGACGGGTTTTCAAAAGGTAACTGTTTTCAAAGACACCATATTTTCACAACATTTCCTAAAAAAAAACTTCCGCAATAAATGAGATTTTGAAAATTAGTAACGTTTTAAAAGTGCTTAGCTTTTAATGATGCACGCTTTGGAAATGAACAACACATTTTGGAATCACCGTTTAATAACAAAATGATTAATTGATTTTGAGGATTTCAACGACAACAAGTTTTATGCTAAACACTTCAATGTGACACCGCTAGATTCGGCCATAACGTCTAGGTCGGGTTTTCACCCACTCCACTCTTACTTCACAGGTAAATAGGTTGCGGATGGTAGTGGCGAGGTAGATGACTTAGTGAGGCTTATTCTTGAACAAATATCAATGAACTTGGGAAATAGGTGATGGGGTTGTATTTATGTGGGTTTAGATTTATTATAATTTGATATGTTATTGAAATAATTTCCTTAAAGTTTAAGTTTACTACGAACCCTATAGTAAAACCTTTGTTACTAATTTCCTCTCAACATGAATGAAGTTTGATGTTTCTTTATTTCTCTTTGCATGCGTACCATGTTGTATTTTTTCAGCTTTTCGAAAGTATGTATTAATATTATATGTGAGCCAATTTTATTGCAAATTATTATTTTTTACGACCCTTGAATGTTTGCGACCCCCTATCTGCATGTCAACCCTTAAGAGCGATAACCTTACTACTTAGCGAACCCTACCTAAGTCTGAAAACCCTTGCATGAGCGTCCTTTTTTTTTGTGAAGCCCATTTGTATGCAAACCAATGATGCTTTGTTTTAAGTGCGACCATAGAAGGTACATGAACTGTTGTTATTTTGCGAACTTGTGTTATTGTGCGAACTCATGCGTATTGTTGTTATACGAACTCATATGTTACCGAGATATGTGAACCTACTTTGTTTTTCGAACCTTAATAATAATTTCTGTGTACTTGCATTTATGTTTGAGAATGCGTACCCTAAACGACCAAGTTTACTTCTTTCATGCGAACTGTAACACCCCTTACCCGTATTCTACACCTGAACCGGGCCTGAGGCATTACCGAGTTAAAACCACTTGATCGACACTTAGGCTCAATGTGACTACTCTCAATAGCTACCACAACTACCTCCATAAGGACCTACGGGGTCTTAAACATACATACGAGAGCTTCTGAGGCTCTACCGAAACTTTATCGATCTTAAAATTTCTTTCACTTAGACAAGAGTCACACGCCCATGTAGAAAGGGACACGCCCGTGTGCCCTCAAGACATGCCCGTGTCTTCCACCCGTGGTCGACACTGACTAAATTCACACGGCCTAGACACGCCCGTGTTCTCCACCTGTGGTGAACACTAACCACTTTACACGGCCTAGGCACACGCCCGTGTGGCTAGCCCGTGGTCTATTCTGACTTAAAATACTAACGTGCAGGGGACACACGCCCATGGGCTGGCCATGTGTCACACATGGCCTAGACACATGCCCGTGTGTCTACCCACATGGACAAGAACAAAGCTATTTGTCATGCCCTTCTCACCCGTCTAGCATACACAACAAGTACTCATTCAACACAACCATAACCAACTCATAATGAACATAATCTTACATGGATAAATACATCTTTTCATATGATAAAGTAGCCAACAACCATGGCATTATACAAAAATAGTTTATCCATCTAATGGCCAACACATCTTAGCCAAAACAACAAAATTCACTAACTTATCTAGCCCCTATACATGCCATATAGAAAACATTAAGTCTAATGTACCAAAGTGTGCTGATAGTGTGGGCGATCTTCCAATTAATCCGCGTATCACAATTCAACTCTTGTTCTCTATAAGACAAGGGAAAAGAAAGGAGTAAGCTTTGAGCTTAGTAAGTTTACACATAAACAATTTAAGCATTCTAGTATAAGCTAAACAACAATTAGCATTATACTAACATATGTAATTCACATCCACTACTATGCTTACTCTTTCTATACCTTACCACATCTCCAACACATCATGAGTCACATACTCATAATCATTGACATGCACCCCTGCACTCAATAGCACATTTACTCAAAATACAACACATCATTAATTCTCAATAATACATCCACACAGCTAAATTACTCGGTGGTTTCGCACTTAGCCCACCACAATCAGATCATAAGGTAGTATCGCACATAGCCTACCACAAAGGATAATTATAGTGATTTCGCACATAGCTCACTAAATAATATGCTTAACAAGAGTATCGCACACAGCCCATCATTGTTAAGTATCAAGGTGGTATCGCACTTAGCCCACTATCAAGCATTATCACTACACATTCACATGTGTACTTGTAATACATTCATCCATTCACAACTACTATCTCATTCATTCCACTAGAATTGAATAGTTTCTCAATCATGCTACACATTAGCTAGCATTAACAATGTATACGCATAAATGCATCGTTCATACGTAAACTTACCTCGGTACTCAAAAAGTATGGAGATGTGCAATTTAGTCCACGACCTTGCCCTTGCCTCGGTTAAGATCCGGGCTTCGTCTTTCTTGATCTAAAATGACAAATCAACCCGTTCAATACACACATTGACTAAATTGACCCTTATCTCATACTTTAGCAAAATTACTATTTTGCCCCTAAACTTCCTTATATTTATACTTTTGCCCCAAGGCTCGTAAATTGATTTTCATTCAACTTTCTAGCCTTTCATGCTTAGTCGAATCATTTACTCAACTAAAGCAATCATCAATTCTCATTAAATCACTCATGTATGACCAATCTCAGGACTTTCACAAACTAGTCCCTACATGCATTTTTCATGGAATTCACTTAGCAAAAGATGTTTCTACTACATCAAGCTTCCATATTCTTCCATAAAACATCAAAATACATGCATGTCATACATGGTTACATTTTTGAACATCAATCCTAGCTCAACATATAGCTAAAAATAGCTTACTCATGTTACTAGGACTTCAAAAATACGAAGAATATCAAAAACGGGGCTTGGATGCACTTACTAGCAAGCTTGAAAAATTGAAGAGCCCTAACAATGGCTTCTTGAAATTTTCGGCAGCTTGGAGAAGAAGATGAATGAAATTTTGTCATCTTTTTCCCTTTTTAATCACTTAATTGACAAATGACCAAAATGCCCCTTAGTCAAACTTTTCCAATACCATCCACTGATGCCCATTTTTGTCCAAAAATTAGAATTTGGGAAAATTACTATTTAATGACCTCTAATTGATAATCCAAAGCTATTTCAAACAAATAGCTTCTAGAATCTCACATTTTGCAACTTTTGCAATTTAGTCCTTTTTGGACAATTCAACCGCAATTTAACAAAATTGCTTCATGAAACTTTCACACTAACATGCAAACATAGCATAAACCTCAAAACTCATACATATACCTCAGATTTGTGGTCTCGCACCACTATTCTGACTAGGCCCTAAATTGGGATGTTACAACTCTCCCCTTTTAGAGATTTTCGCCCTAAAAAATCTTACCGGTAAAAAGGTTTGGATGTTGCTCTCTCATTCTTTCTTCCAGTTCCCACGTAGCCTCTTCCACACCATGTTTCTGCCATAACACTTTCTCTAAGGCTATGCTCTTATTCCTCAAATGTTTCACTTCTCGAGCCAAGATCTTAATCGGCTCCTCTTCATAAGACATATCCGGTCTTATCTCAATTTCCGTTGAAAGAATCACATGTGAAGGATCGGAGCGATACCGTTGCAACATCGACACATGGAACACATTATGGATCTTGTCCAATTCTACCGGCAAAGCCAACCGGTATGCTACTGGCCCAACTCTATCTGTAATCTCATACGGCCCTATGAATCTCGGACTCAATTTCTCCTTTCGTCCGAATCTCATGATTTTCTTCCACGGGGACACTTTTAAAAACACTTTTTCACCCACCTCAAACTCAATTTCCTTTCTTTTCAAATCTGCGTACAACTTCTGTCGATCCGAAGCAACTTTCAGACTATTAGGGATTACTTTCACTTTCTCCTCAGTCTTTTTTACTAGATCGACCCCATGGATCCGCTTCTCACTAAGCTCGGTCCAATACAGAGGAGTCCGACACTTACGACCATACAAAGCTTCATACGGTGCCATCTGTATACTCGACTGATAACTGTTGTTGTAGGCAAACTCGACCAAAGGTAGATACCTCTCCCAACTACCTTCGAATTCTAACACACAACATCGAAACATATCTTCGAGAACTTGAATCACTCTTTCAGACTGACCATCTGTTTGTGGATGGAACGCAGTACTGAAATTTAACTTCGTACCCATGGCCTCTTGCAACTTATTCCAAAACCTCAAAGTAAATCTCGGATCTCTATCCGATATTATAGACACAGGCACACCATGTAACCTCACTATCTCTGCAACATACAATTCGGCTAACTTGTCCAGTGAATAATCAACACGTACTGGAATAAAATGAGCCGACTTTGTCAATCTATCCACAACAACCCACACAACATCTCTCTTTTTCGGAGTCATAGGCAACCCGTCACAAAATCCATGGTAACCCGATCCCATTTCCATTCGGGAACCATCACTGGCTGAAGCAATCCCGAAGGTACTTGATGCTCAGCTTTTACCTGTTGACAAATCAGACACTTTACCACAAACTCAGAAATGTCTCTTTTCATACCCGACCACCAATAAGACTTCTTCAAGTCATTGAACATTTTCGTACTACTCGAGTGTACTGACAAATAACCACTATGTGCCTCATGCATAACCTTTCGGATCAATTCTTCATCTCTAGGTACACAAATTCTATCATGGTACAACAAACAACCATTCGAACCCACTCGAAAATTAGAATCACTTTCTGATCCACACTTAGCTCTCTTAGCTTGCATCTCACTATCATTTCTCTGAGCCTCACATATCTGTTGAACAAATAGTGGCTTAGCTCTCGACTCTGCCAATATAGCACCATCATCAGACAATGCTAAACTCGTGCTCATAACTTTTAGAGCATACAAGGATTTCCTACTCAAGGTATCCGCAACCACATTTACTTTTCCCGGGTGGTAATCAATGACTAACTCATAGTCTTTCAATAACTCGAGCAACCGCCTCTGTCGCAAATTAAAATCCTTTTGATCCATCAAATACTTTAAACTCTTGTGATCCGTAAAGATTCGACACTTCTCACCATATAAATAATGTCACCAAATTTTTAACGCGAAAACAATCGCAGCCAATTCCAAATCATGAGTCGGATAATTCTTCTCATGCGGTTTTAACTACCTCGAGGCGTAAGCGACTACCTTACCCTCTTGCATCAACATGCAGCCGAGACCATTAAATGACACGTCATTGAAAACCACGAACTCCTTCCCCGATTCTGGTTGAACCAAAACCGGTGACTCAGTCAACAATGTTTTCAATCTCTCAAAACTCTGTTGACATGGCTCAGTCCAATCAAACTTGAAATCCTTATGCAACAATTTCGTCATCGGGGTAGCAATTACAGAGAATCCCTTTACGAAACATCTGTAATATCCTGCCAATCCCAAGAAGCTTCTAACTTCTGACACGTTCCTTGGCTGTTTCCAATCCACAACAGCCGATATCTTACTCGGGTCAACTTTGACTCCATCACCCGAGACAATGTATCCTAGGAATCCAACCTCTCAGAGCCAAAACTCACTCTTGCTAAACTTAGCATACAACTGCTTATCCCTTAAAGTTTGCAAGACAATTCTCAAATGTTCCACATGATCGTTCTCATCCCGAGAATAGATCAATATGTCGTCAATGAAGACAACTACAAACTTATCCACATACGGTCGAAAGACACGGTTCATCAAATCCATAAAAATCACAGGTGCATTCGTTAAACCAAACGGCATGACTAAAAACTCATAATGGCCATACCTTGTTCGAAATGTAGTTTTCAACACATCTTGCTCCTTCACTCTCAACTGGTAATAACCAGACCTCAGGTCGATCTTGGAGAACACTGCAACTCCTTTCAGTTGATAAAAAAGATCATCAATCCTTGGTAAAGGATACTTATTCTTCATCGTCACTTTATTGAGTTTCCTATACTCCATACACAACCTCATAGACCCATCTTTCTTCTTTACAAATAGTACCGGAGCACCCCACGGTGAGTAGCTCGGTCTTGCAAAACCCTTATCTGTCAACTCTTGCAACTGAACCTTCAGTTCTTTCAACTCTAAAGGTGCCATCCTATACAGAGCAATTGAAATAGGTGTTGTTCCCGGAACTAACTCAATCCCAAACTCGACCTCTCTCACTAGAGGTAATCCGGGTAACTCTTCCGGGAATACATTCGGATACTTACATACCACCGGCACTGTATCAAACTTTACTCCAACCTCTTGAGTATTCAAAACAAAGGCGAGATAGGACTCACACCCTTTTCTCAAACATTTCTCAGCCACTAGGGAAGAAATCATCACTGGTAGACTATCCGATCCACCTGATTCAACCCGAACAACATCTCCATTCTCACATTTCAATTTGATAAACTTACTACCACAGTTCACTAAGACATCATGGGTAGTCAACAAATCCATGCCAAGAATTAAGTCAAACTCATCAAACGGCAACAACATAAGGTTTGCCGGAAAGCAATGACTCTTAATCAATAAAGGGCAATTCTTACACACCTTGTCCACTAACACATGCTTACCTAACGGGTTTGACACCTTAACCACAATATCCATAAACTCAACGGTCATACTCAAACTAGATACCAATCTCATGCAAATATAAGAATGAGTAGACCCTGGATCCATTAAAGCAATAACAAAGGTGTCAAAAAGAGAAAAAGTACCCATTATTACATCTGGGGAGGATGCCTCTTCGCGAGCGCGAATGGCATACGTCCTCGCAGGTGCCCGACCCTCTGGTCTTATAGCAGAGTCTTTGGACGTACCTCTACCACTAGTCCCACCTCTCGGGTTCTTTGGTGGTCTACCCCTTGCAGGCACATCGCTAGGTCTTGTCTCTTGCTTCTCTTCCTTGTCATCCCTCTCGAGGCAATTTCGGATAAAATGGTCGGGGGAACCAAACTTATAACAACTTCAGTTGTTTCCCCAACACTCTCCGGTATGATACCCACCACAACTTGGACACTCCGATTTGTTCTTCGGATTTCCCACACTTTCCATCGAGGTGGCTTGGACTCTCGAACCCGAACGAGTGTTGTCCAAGTCTCAACGTGGATATCCCACTGGTGTTGTCGTCCGAGGATTCACTTCATTGGATCTTTTTGACTGGGCTTGATATGATTTGCCCATCAGTCATTTTCTCGCATCTCGGGCTTCACTCACAGCCCTTCTCTTTTCCTTACTCAATTCCTCGGCCTTACTTGCCCTTTCAACCAACACAACAAACTCTTTCAACTCTAAAATACCCACTAGGAGCTTAATATCCTCGTTCAGTCCATCTTCGAACCTTTTACACAAGATGGTCTTCGTCGACACACATTCTTGCGCGTACTTGCTAAGCCTAACAAATTCGCACTCATATTCTGCTACTATCATTCTTCCTTGCTTCAGCTCAAGGAATTCCTTCTGTTTCTGATCAGTAAACCGCTGGCTTATATACTTCTTTCAGAACTCTTCCAGAAAGAAGTCCCACGTCACCCATTCTTTCGGGACTACCGACGTCAACGTCTTCCACCAATGGTATGCCGAGTCCCTCAGCAAAGACACGACACACTTCAGGTTTTCTTCAGGTGTGCAAGAGAGTTCATCGAATACTCTCATTGAGTTCTCTAGCCAGAACTTTGCCCTCTCGAGGTCATCATCTACCTTAGCTCTAAACTCCTCAGCCCCGTGTTTCCTAATCTTATCCACCGGGGGTTTCGATATCCTCACTACATCAATAAATTGAGGAGCCACTGGAATTGGCTGAGGTATAGGAGGAGGTGGAGGAGGTTGAGCATTAGGTTTCACTCGAACATAATCTGAGTACCAATTACTCATCATCTGGAGAAAGGCTTCCCGAGCCACTTCCCCTTAACCCCTAACCTCAGGTCCACTCTCAATAGGCGCGGTTCCTTGCGCAGAGCCACAGCAGCATTACTAGGCCGCTTTCATCATCAGATCGATTGATCGGGATCCATATACTATATAAAACAAGGTTTAAAATCATCAGAAACCACCACACTATCATTGTACACTTATGGCATGTATAGCTAGACCCTTACACCCGCTACGGTAGTCTTAGAACTGACTAAACCATAGCTCTGATACCACTAAATATAACACCCCTTACCGGTATTCTACGCCAGAACCGGGCCCGAGGCATTACCGAGTTAAAGCCACTTGATCGCCACTTAGGCTCAACATGACTACTCTCAATAGCTACCACAACTACCTTCATAAAGACCTACGGGGTCTTAACCATACATGCGAGAGCTTCTGAGGCTCTACCGAAACTTTATCGATCTAAAAATTTCTTTCACTTAGACAAGAGTCACACGCCCATGTAAAAAGGGACACGCCCGTGTGCCCTCAAGACATGCCCGTGTCTTCCACCCGTGGTCGACACTGACTAAATTCACACGGCCTGGACACGCTCGTGTTCTCCACCCGTGGTGAACACTGACCACTTTACACGGTCTAGGCACACGCCCGTGTGGCTAGCCCGTGGTCTATTCTGACTTAAAATGCTAACGTGCAGGGGACACACGGCCAAGTCACACGCTCATGGGCTGGCCGTGTGTCACACATGGCCTAGACACACGCCCGTATGTCTGCCCACATGGACAAGAACAAAGCTATTTGGCATGCCCTTCTCACCCCTCTAGCATACACAACAAGTACTCATTCAACACATCCATAACCAACTCATAATGAACATAATCTTACATGGATAAATACATCTTTTCATATAATAAAGTAGCCAACAACCATGGCATTATACAAAAATAGTTTATCCATCTAATGACCAACACATCTTAGCCAAAACAACAAAATTCACTAACTTATCTAGCCCCTATACATGCCATATACAAAACATTAAGTCTAATGTACCGAGTGTCTTTGATAGTGTGGGCGATCTTCCGATTAATCCGCGTATCACGATTCAATCCTTGTTCTCTATAAGACAAGGGAAAAAAAGGAGTAAGCTTCGAGCTTAGTAAGTTTACACATAAACAATTTAAGCATTCTAGTATAAGCTAAACAACAATTAGCATTATACTAACATATGTAATTCACATCCACTACTATGCTTACTCTTTCTATACCTTACCACATATCCAACACATCATGAGTCACATACTCATAATCATTGACATGCACCCCTGCACTCAATAGCACATATACTCAAAATACAACACATCATTAATTCTCAATAATACATCCACACAGCTAAATTACTCGGTGGTTTCGCACTTAGCCCACCACAATCAGATCATAAGGTAGTATCACACATAGCCTACCACAAAGGATAATTATAGTGATTCCACACATAGCTCACTAAATAATATGCTTAACAATAGTATCGCACACAGCCCATCATTGTTAAGTATCAAGGTGGTATCGCACTTAGCCCACTATCAAGCATTATCACTACACATTCACATGTCTACTTGTAATACATTCATCCATTCACAACTACTATCTCATTCATTCCACTAGAATTGAATAGGTTCTCAATCATGCTACACATTAGCTAGCATTAACAATGTATACGCATAAATGCATCGTTCATACGTAAACTTACCTCGGTACTCAAAAAGTATGGAGATGTGCAATTTAGTCCACGACCTTGCCCTTGCCTCGGTTAAGATCCGGGCTTTGTCTTTCTTGATATAAAATGACAAATCAACCCGTTCAATACACACATTGACTAAATTGACCCTTATCTCACACTTTAGCAAAATTACCATTTTTCCCCTAAACTTCCTCATATTTATACTTTTGCCCCAAGGGTCGTAAAGTGATTTTCATTCAACTTTCTAGCCTTTCATGCTTAGCCGAATCATTTACTCAACTAAAGCAATCATCATTTCTCACTAAATCACTCATGTATGACTAATCTCATGACTTTTACAAACTAGTCCCTACATGCATTTTTCATGGAATTCACTTAGCAAAAGATGTTTCTACTACATCAAGCTTTCATATTCTTCCATAAAAATCAAAATACATGCATGTCATACATGGTTAAATTTTTGAACATCAATCCTAGCTCAACATATAGCTAAAAATAGCTTACTCATGTTACTAGGACTTTAAAAATCTGAAGAATATTAAAAACAGGGCTTGGATGCACTTACTAGCAAGCTTGAAAAATTGAAGAGCCCTAACAATGGCTTCTTGAAATTTTCTATGACTTGGAGAAGAAGATGAATGAAATTTTGTCATCTTTTTCTTTTTTAATCACTTAATTGATAAATGACCAAAATGCCCCTTAGTCAAACTTTTCCAATACCATCCACTCATGCCCATTTTTGTCCAAAAAATAGAATTTGGGAAAATTACTATTTAAGGACCTCTAATTGATAATCCAAAGCTATTTCATACAAATAGCTTCTAGAATCTCACATTTTGCAACTTTTGCAATTTAGTCCTTTTTGGACAATTCAACCGCAATTTAACAAAATTACTTCATGAAACTTTCACACTAACATGCAAACATAGCATAAACCTCAAAACTCATTCATATACCTCGAATTTGTGGTCTCGCACCACTATTCTGACTAGGCCCTAAATCGGGATGTTACACGAACCATTAAGTTTTACTATTTAAGTGACATGTGAACCCTTCCTATATTTGTTTGATAAGCTTGCATGTTTACATTCTATGTATAATTGTATTCTGCTTCTATGCTATAACTTATCATAATATACGTTGTAAGTAAGTGGTATGCTAGAGGTTAGGTTGGGAGTTAATAGAGAATCACTCTGGTGGCTAATGTAGCTCGCCAAATTTGGGTCGAACCTACTCAATCGAGTTTGGGGTGTTACATTGGTGTTCTTATATTAATTGATGAAAAATATTATTATTATCCATGTTTATATTAATGTTTAAGGATGGTTGTGTTGGAATAGGTAGAGAACATGATTTAGAAGTGTGAGTGCTGGGCATGATCATGAAAAAAATATATATGTATAAGTAATCTGCTTACAAGATTTTAAGAATCTCACAGTCTGTTGATTTACGATTGCGACCTTATGCTCACAAGATTTTAAGAATATCACGATTTGTTGATTTGCGATCACGACCTTCTACTTACGAGATTTTAAGAATCTCACAGTCTGTTGATTTACGATCACGACTTTCTGCTTACAAGATTTTAAAAATCTCGTGGTCTGTTAATTTACAATCATGACCTTCTACATGCAAGATTTTAAGAATCTCACGATCTGTTGATTTACGATCACGATCTTCTGTTTACAAGATTTTAAAAATCTCACGGTCTGCTGATTTACGGTCACAACCTTCTACTTACAAGATTTTAAGAATCTCGCGGTTCGTTGATTTACGGTTACGACCTTTTATTTACAAGATTTTAAAAATCCCGCAGTTTGTTGATTTACAATCATGACTTTTTACATGTAAGATTTTAAGAATCTTGCCTAGCTCGCCACTCTCTACTTGCTCGCCACTCGCCAGCTCACCTTATTGCTAGCTTGCCACTTTGGTAGGTCGCCTTCTCACTAGCTTGTCACTTTCATAGCTCGCCTCCTCACTAGCTCACTAACTCACTAGCTCGCGAGATCTCAGTAGGGATAACTCTAAGGATACATGTTAAGCCTAAGGGGGATAACATATTGTTATGCATGGCATTTAGTTACCCCTAACATGTCACATCAGAGAACCATACTTTATAAATATGAAGGGTAGCCTCCATGAGAGGGGGCCTAAAAAAAGCCATCAAGAATACTATATTATTATATTATATAATAGCATATAATCTATTACAGTTAGTTATTAAAATTGACTTAACTGATTAAATCGAGTCAATTCAAGCAAATTGATTGGTAAATTTAATTTTGATTTTGGACCTATTAATAATTATATATATGTATTAATAGTTTTAAAATATATTATTACCTTATGTAATACTACATTCACATATTATAATAGTAATACATAATATATTAATTATTATATATTATTGTTTATTATTAGATTGGTTGAAATATGCTCTACTTCCTTATACTCTTCGTACACTGGAAAGTTAACCCTCCTACTGTATTATATAATGCTATATCATATCATATCATATCATATATTTATAGTTTATATATATGCATTAACGATTAAACATTATAATATCATGTAATATTATATCTTTTATTATAATCTATAATAAAATAATAGTTATATATATGTATGTATTAATAGTTTTAGTAATAGTTATATAAATAGTTTTACACCGTTAAGTATCTCATTGTACGATTAATATTTTAATAATCCAACTATCGCATTTTATATTTCATTCATATAGATCATGCATGTAAATTTGATGTAAATTAAAAATCTAACTATTTGTTTTATGTAAAAAACTTTCAATCATTCAATAAATATTAATATATATAGTATTTTAGATAAATATGATAGAGATATCAGATTGGTTCGAAAATTTACGTGCATGAAATCATATCGGTAAATTCAACGATTGGATTGTTAAAATATCAACCGTACAAAGAGATACGAAAGGGTGTAAAACAACTTTAGTTTTACACGTATATAAGTGGATCACTTGTTGGAAAAACGGGTTTGGAGAACGCAACGGAAAATAAATTTAGGGAAAAACCAGAGTTTTAATTTTTTTTCAAAATAAGATCTTGGTTGTGATATCTAAAGTAATAAACACTTAATCAAAATTGTACCTTTTCGATTCGTCTAGGTTGAACGCTTCAACCGAGTAGTCTTCTCCGCTATCCTCAAGCTTACGTCTGTCGAGTGTGAGCTTGCTTCGAATCAGAAAAATTTTCACAAAAATTACCAGTGGGGTAATTTTTTAATTTCTCTAAACTTTTGGGTCAAGTTGTAAATCAGAAAAATATCTCTAAAAATTTTCTAGAATAATCTCTTCAGAGAATTTTCTCTCTATAACTTTATCTTGAATTCAAGTGTGTGTAAATAATAACCCAAGCCTCTCTTTATATAGGAGAGTTTAGAGAGTCCAACTATGATTAATCACTTTAATATTAAATTAATATAATATTTATCAAGATAAATAATAGATTAAATTTAATATTAAATCTTATTAAAATAATTTTTATCTATAAGATAAACATTAAATTAAATTTAATATTAAGGTAATCACTTTAATATTAAATTAATAAAATACTATTAAGGTAAGTATTAAATTAAATTTACTATTAAACTATTAAAATAATATTTTTTTAAATAATTAATCTGAAATCAAATTCTCTGGTAGAGTCCCAGTAAGAATGTAACTCTTCCACTGCTCAACCACTGACGACCAACTGCCGCCGGCCATCGGGACACCACTGTCGCAGCCACTGGCACCAACGTGTCCGGCGATGCGACACCCTTAATGATTAATATGATCACTGTCAACAAATAAATATGATAAATTGCTTTTCGAGAATAAACAACTTGTGGCCACGTTCCATATTTATCAATCCACACAATGCCAATGAGAAGATATCATTAACTCTTTAATTGAGTTATGAATTCCACTGTTGCTAGTAAAAACATGCCATACACAAGTCATGTACCCAACATACCGGCTATAGGCTCGATCATCTTTAGAGCGTAAGCCTCTATTTATATCAAAGCACATGAGTTGCATACGTATGGTCAGTAACTAACTCAGGATTTAGGTAAATCGCACCACGAACGTCACAAATGAATTAATTCACAATCGGATTCAAAATTTATTCATCTTGGGTCCAATCCAATGTATCATTATACCAATGAATACATAGATCTATGAACTAGCCCGTGTTTGACTAGCCAAATAGACAAACGACCCTGCATCTTTTTATCTCTCCCACACTTTTCTTATTTATTTGTCATTTTCATAATATAAGTATTTCGCATTTATGATGAAATCAAATTTATGAAAATTAATTCGTTGTCTATTTCAGTAAAAAAAAATCCTACCTAATTCACTAATTCGTGGGAAGATAGTGAACCCTTGTAGTTGAAAAATGTTTCAAGAGGAATCTCTGAAGTAGATGGTGGTTGATAGAGCAATCCTTTATTATAATTTCTAGTACGAGTACTGCGTGCAAGACAAAACTTGTGATTGGTAGTAAAACACCAATCCCCTTATTGAGATATAATTCGATCTTCATAAATTTCGCGAGATATTTTCTTACGAAGTTTTGTTATAGCATCTATAACTGCCTCGAGTTTAGGGGGACAGCCCATCAAATAGACATCCCAGCAAATAGACTCATTTAGATTATCTACTGAAGTAAGTTGTCTTTCTCGCAATGTAAACGTTCTTTACAATGCCACTTATCTTTAGTTTGAACTTTAGACAATCAATGAGCTAACATTTTCTTGTCACAATTTCGCTATACATGCAAAATATAAAAGACAAAAAATACAAACGACATAATATTGAAATGTGAAATTAACTTTATTTATTTATTCATCGTTCAAATAAATAGAAAATAGTTACATGTTTACTATAATATGAGCACATTTCTCAACAATCTCCCACTTGCCCTAATGAAGTAAAAGTGTCATGTTTCACATTCATATTTCCTCGACGTGTTAGTAAACGGATCCGCAAGGTTACTTTCAGAAGCTACTTTCATCACATCTACAATTCCTTCGGCTATTACCTCTTGTATCAAGTGATACTTCCGATGTAACACCCCTAACCCGTATCCGTATCCGAATTAGGGTTAAAGGCGTTACCGGACATATCAGAAACTTTTACAGACGTTTCATAATACAAGTCATCACTCACAATCAAAGTGTCCCTTTTATAGGTCAACGAGACCTAAATCATGCTTTAGAATAGGGTCGGGACTAAACCGAACACATATGGAATTTCTCGAAAATTTAAAACTTTTCTAAGTTACAGAGGTCACACGCCCGTGTGGGCAGGCCGTGTGCCTCCCACGGCTACCAGACACACCCATGTGTCCTGGCCATGCCAAAACAGAGCATGTATACTGACTTATCCACACGGCCACCAGACACGCCCGTGTGCCATGGCCATATAATATTAGGCTAGCTACTGAATTATTCACACGGCCACCAGACACGCCCATGTGCCATGGCCTTGTAGGCAAAATAGGCCACTTGCAAGGCCAAAATTGCCACCCACACTATGGTCATCTCTACAAGCAACATACCAATTTATTTCATGTACAATTGACATCCAAAGACATGTCAAATAATCAACAAATCTCCAAATTCAATCCCATTTCCAATAATGCCAATTTGTACAACCAAAACACATATATATCCAAGCATGATACATCCACATTTTACCTTTCATAATTACCATTTCATTGATCAAACATACGTACGCATAATGCATTCATATGCTTACCATAGCCTTGACCATTTCAATTGCTATCAAGCCATACCAAATCATGCATCATATATCATATTCACTCATGCATATTACCAACATTTATCTAGCCACATCTCATGGATATTTATACATATTTCAAACATAATTCAAAATGACTAACCTATACATGCCATATTTAGCTATATACACATTTCAAAAGTACCAAAACAAGTTTGAATAGTGTGATGACGATCCTCGATGGTCCCCGAGCCTTTCGTAGCTTTAACGATCTATAAAACAGAGCAAACACACACAAAGTAAGCTTTCAAAAGCTTAGTAAGCCATATACTAATAAACTTAGCATAAAATGCATATAACAATATTGATACAATGACATTATTGGTTCTCATAGCAAATTCATCACATATATTCTTTGGCTCATTTGCTTAGCCATATCTTACCGTATTCTTCAACTCAAATATCACATATACACATGGCTCATTCAAGCATATCTTCACATATTATCTCATCATTTCAATACACATAATCATTTTAGTAAGTTCGTATAGATACTTACCTTTCATGCACACATAGTGTACTTTTCAAATGTACCTGGAACAGATATACAACTCACATAGTTGTTCATTTCTCGGATTTTCCCGTTGAACCGTTCGGAATCTAATAGGATATGCAGAGTGCTCGGAACAGTCGTACAATGCCAACGTCCCATACGTGGTCTTACATGTAATCAGATATCGGTGCCACTGTCCCAGACAGGGTCTTAAACGAATCAATACGATGCCAATGTCCCAGACATGGTCTTACACGTAAATCTCATATCGATGCCAACGTCCCAGACGTGGTCTTACACGAAATATTGAATCAATGCCAACGTTTCAGATGTGGTCTTACATGATATTACATAACGGACACCTATGTCATGTCATACACTATCCTATCTATCCCTAGGTTCAAACGAGACTTCTCGGACATTATGAACTTGTCGACTTATTCGTAACTCGTATTTCATATACATTCCATCACAATGGATATTCATAGCAATTCAAATTTCATATATACACAAATAGTTCAATGCAAATACATTTATTTGTATATCGACTTACCTCGAGTTTGATTTAACAGAAACGGATACGGTTACTCGATTACTTTCGACTTCCCGCGGTCTAAGCTCATTTTCTTCGGTTCTTGATCTAAACATATATAAATTTAACCGATTCATTCATCAAATCATTCAATTCTATCCAAAACACATATTTAGGGTAATTTATAAATTAACCCTCATATTTGTACATTTTATCAATTTAATCCATTTTTTTCTCAAAACATCAAATATACAAAATTTGTTCACACCCATGCATAGCCGAAACTCCCTAAGGATCATACAAGTCCATATATTTCATCAAATTCAAAATCTAGCCCTCAGAAATATTAGTTTCATAATTTAGCCCTAATTAGCTAAATTCACCAAAAATTCAAGAACAAAACATGTTCATTTAAACACATATCTTTCATTAAACACATATCTTTCATTTAACACCAATACTCATCACAAAGCTCACCATTTCATCAATGGCACACCTCATAAACATCATCAATTCTTCAAATTACAACATGGGCTTGATAGTAGACTAAGCAACAATCTCAAAAACATAAAAATCATCAAAAACCAAAGTCAAAACATACCTTAATCAAGCTCAAAATCAACCGAAACTTAGCCTTCTTTTTCTTTTCTTCTTTTGTATTCTCGGTCAAAAGATGAATGAATTAATGCCCATTTTCATACTTTGTTTTTATCATAAAACATTTTAATACATAAATTACATATTTAACCTTTTATAAAATAAGACAAAACATGTATACATAAGGTCATTAAAGACCATTGCCGTCCACTCACTCCTCTTATGGCCAATTTTCCATATAAATCCTCCACATTTAATAAACCACTCCAAATAGATCATTAATCAAATAGAATACTACTTTTACGACTTATGCGATTTAATCCTTTTACTCAAATTAAGCACTCAAACGGATAAATTAACTTACGAAAATGTCACACATACTTAATCACATATCATAGGCACAGAAAATAATATTAAAATATTTTTCAGACTCAAATTTGTGGTCCCGAAACCCTTTATTACGACTAGGTCAAAAGCGGGTATTACAATTCTCCCCCCTTAGGGATCTTCGTCCCCGAAAATCTTACCGTTAAACAGGTTCGGATATTGCTGTTTCATTGAATAATCAGGCTTCCATGTAGCTTCTTCCACTCCGTGTCGATGCCATAATACTTTAGCTAAATAAATTCTTTTGTTTCTTAATTCTTTCACTTCACGTGCTAATATACGGATCGGTTCCTCCTCGTAGGTCATATCAGATCGGATTTCAATCTCAGACGGAGTAATCACATGTGATGGATCAGATCTGTATCAACGAAGCATTGACACGTGAAATACATTATGTATCTTTTCTAGTTCAGAAGGGAACAACAATCTGTATGCAACTGGCCCAACTCACTCGATAATCTCGTACGGGTTCGATAAATCTCGGACTCAACTTGCCTTTACGTCTGAATCAGAGTACTTTCTTCCACGGAGACACTTTTAAAAACACTTTGTCACCGACTTCAAATTCAATATCTTTTCGTTTTAAGTCCTTATAGGATTTCTGACGATCAGATGCTGCTTTCAAACTATCTCGGATCACTTTTACTTTCTGTTCAATGTCTTTTATCAAATCGATCCCATGTATCTTATTTTCACTGAGCTCAGTCCAATATAGAGGTGTTCGACATTTGCGTTCGTACAAAGCTTCATAAGGTGCCATTTTGATGCTAGACTGGAAACTGTTGTTATATGCAAATTCAATCAATGGCAAGTATGATTCCCACGTACCGTTAAACTCAAGAATGCAGCATCTCAACATATCCTCGAGAATCTGAATAATCCGCTCGGATTGATCATCCGTTTGTGGATGAAAATCTGTACTGAAATGTAATTTCGTGCCTAAAGCTTCTTGCAATTTCTTCCAGAACTGTGAAGTGAACCTTGCATCTCTGTCAGACACAATAGATAATGGCACTCCGTGCAATCTTACAATGTCAGAAATGTAAAGCTCGGCTAATCTATCAAGTGTGAAATCTGATCGTACCGGAATAAAATGGGTGGATTTTGTTAATCGATCAACTACGACCCAAATCACATCTTTCTTTCTCGGAGTTAGAGGCAATCTAGAAACAAAATCCATTGTCACTCTATCCCATTTCCATTCGGGAATAATAATTGGTTGTAATAAACCAGATGGAACTTGGTGTTCAGCCTTAACTTGCTGACAGATTAAACATTTCGACACAAAGTTAGAGATATCTCGTTTCATATTAGACCACCAATAGTGTTGCTTCAGATCATGATACATCTTCGTACTGCCCGGATGAACAGATAGACGACTGTTATGTGCTTCAGTCAAAATCAACTGAATCAACTCTGAGTTTTTCGGAACACAAATTCGATCTCGAAATCTCAAACAATCAATATCATCCACACAAAATTCAGAATCAGAGTTCAAACCACACTGAGTTCGTTTAGTTAACATTTCATTATCAACTTTTTGAGCAACAACTATTTGTTGTAAAAACAACGGTTTCGCTTTCAATTCAGCTAACACTGAACCATTATCAGACGGATCTAAATGAATATTCATAGCACGTAATGCAGACAGTGATTTCTGACTCAAAGCATCAGCTACAACATTTGCTTTACCCGAGTGATAATGTATCACAAGCTCATAGTCTTTCAACAACTCTAACCAGCTTCTCTGTCGCAGATTCAAATCTTTCTGAGTCATCAAATATTTCAGACTTTTATGATCTGAAAATACGTGAAATTTCTCACCGAACAGATAATGACGCCAAATCTTTAATGCGAACACAATCGCAGCTAACTCAAGGTCGTGTGTCGAAAAATTCTTTTCATGCGGCTTTAGTTGTCTCGAGGCATAAGCTATAAATTTGCCTTCTTGCATCAGTATGCATCCCAGACCATTCAACGAAGCATCACTATAAATCACAAATTCTTTGCCTGATTCTGGCTGCACCAAAACTGGAGCTTCAGTCAAAAGGGCTTTCAACTGATCAAAACTTTTCTGACATTTATCAGACCATTCAAATCTCACATCTTTCTGAAGCAATCTAGTTAACGGAGTAGCTATCGTCGAAAATCCTTTTACAAACCGACGATAATAACCAGCGAGTCCCAAAAAGCTACGGACTTCAGATACATTCTTCGGAGGTTTCCATTCCAGAATAGCAGAAACTTTACTCAGATCAACTTGTATTCCGGAGGCCGATACAATATGTCCCAGAAAACCAACTTCATGCAACCAGAATTCACATTTGCTGAATTTCGCGTACAACTACTTATGTCGTAGAGTTTGCAATACAACTCTCAGATGCTCGGCATGCTCATTTTCATCACGTGAATAAATCAAAATGTCGTCAATGAATACAACAACAAATCAATCTAGGTACGGTCTGAAAATTCTATTCATCAGATCCATAAAAACAGCAGGAGCATTCGTTAGTCCAAAAGGCATAACTAAAAACTCATAATGCCCGTACCTCGTTCTGAAAGCAGTTTTCAAAATGTCTGAAGCTTTTACTCTCAACTGGTAGTATCTCGATCTCAGATCTATCTTTGAAAACAGAGTGGCTCATTTTAGCTGATCAAACAAATCATCAATCCTAGGCAACGGATATTTATTCTTTATGGTTACTTTGTTCAACTAACGATAGTAAATGCACATTCTCATCATGCCATCTTTCTTTTTCACAAACCAGAACGGGAGCACCCCAAGGTGAGAAACTCGGTCTTACAAATCCTCTGTCAGTCAACTCTTGCAACTGCGACTTTAATTCTTTCAACTCTATTGGTGCCATTCTATACGGAGCTATCGAAATAGGAGTCGTACCAGGCAACAGATCTATACCAAATTCGACTTCACGTATCGGAGGTAATCGTGGTAATTCTTCAGGGAATACATCTGAAAACTCACAAACAACTGGCACTAACTCAACTTTCTTTTCAGACACTTGCGAATCAATTACATAAGCAAAATATGCTTCATACCCCTTTTTCATATAATTCTGAGCTTTCAACACAGTTATCACAGCAGGTAACCCAGTTAAATCATTAGACTCAACCCGAACTATTTAATCATTCTGACATATCAAATTAGTAGTCTTTCTTTTACAATTCACAACCGCATCATGCAATGTCAACCAATCCATACCTAGAATTATATCAAACTCATCGAATGGCAATAACATCAGATCGACTGGAAAACAAATATCTCGAAACATTAACGGGCAGTTCTTGCATACTTTATCAACCAGGACACTTTTACCTAAGGGGTTTGATACTTTTATAACAAACTCAGTAGACTCTACAGGCAAAGTCTTACTGGATACTAAATTCATGCATACATACGAATAAGTAGAACCAGGGTCTATCAATGCAATCATAGAAGTATCATAAAGAGTAAATGTACCCGTAATAACATCTGGTGATGAAGCTTCTCACGAGCTCGGATAGCATACGCTCTGGTAGGCACTCTAGCTTTAGATCTCGCAACAGTGTCTCTCGTAGACCTCTGACTACCACTAACGTTTATTGCATTTCGGGAAGGTCTACCTTTCATTGGGACATTACCGGATCTCGAATTTTGAACAATCTCTTGCTCAATAGACTCTGGGCAATCACGGATGAAATGATCTAACGATCCATATCTAAAGCAAGCTCGACCATTCAATCTACAACTTCCAGGATGTCTTTTACCATAATGCTTACATTCAGGTCGCTCGGGTCGAACATTTCCAACACTAGCCATCAAAGTAGCTGGAGCTTTGGAGCTCAATTGTGATCTAGCTCGATCTCTATTAGATTGTCCAACATTAACTCTTGAACGATTTTGTTCATCTTTGAATTTCTTCGAAGCAGACTGAAATGATTTGCTCGGAAATCTCTTTCTTGCATATTTCGCTTCAGACTCTGGTTTTCTTTTATCTTTCCCGAGTGCCTCAGCTTTGCACGCTCGGTCAACTAGCACAACGAACTCTTTTATCTCTAGAATTCCAACTAACAGACGGATATCTTCATTAAGACCATCTTCAAATCTTTTACACATTATCACTTCGGTCGAAATGCATTCCCGAGCATATTGGCTTAATCTCACGAACTCTCATTCATATTCAGTAACAGACATTCGGCCCTGTTTCAAATCCAAAAATTCTTTCCGTTTCTGATCAATGAATCTTTGACTGATATATTTCTTCCAGAATTCAGATTGAAAGAAATCCCAATTAACCCATTCCTTCGGAACAACAGAAATCAAAGTCTTCGGATAGTGTTTTCTAATCCAAAACTTGGCTCTCTCAGCATCGTCATCACTAGTAGCCCTGAACTCTTCAGCCCCATATTTACGAATTTTGTCGATCGGAGGCTTACTCAACAGATTCAGATTCATAGTCGGAGGCATAATAGATGTCTGAGGGGGATTAGGCGGGGGCAGGGGTTGCGAAATAGCCAGATTATTTCTTACGAACTAAGTGAACCACTCACTCATCATTTGGAAGAAAGCTTGTTTAGCTTCTCCCTCTTGACCGCTCATAGCCGGTCTCGAATCTGATGGCGCTGTCCCTTGAGCGAGAGCAAGCGCATTGCTTTCTACATCGTCAGCTACGGCTCTTTCGGGATCCATTACTATACGTAAAAAACATTTTACACGTTAGGATTCATCACGCTATCACAGTTCAAAAATATGGCATGTATAGCTAGACTCTTACACGCTACGTTAGTCCGAGAATCAACTAAACCGTAGCTCTGATTCCAATAAGATGTAACACTCCTAACCATTATCCGTCTTCGAATTAGGGTTAAACGCGTTACCGGACAGATCAGAAAATTTTACAGACATTTCATAATACAAGTCATCACTCACAATCAAAGTGTCCCTTTTATAGGTCAACGAGACCTAAATCATGCTTTAGAATTGGGTCGGGACTAAACCGAACACATATGGAATTTCTCAAAAATTTAAAACTTTTCTAAGTTACAGAGATCACACGCCCGTGTGGGCAGGCCGTATGCCTCCCACGGCTACCAGACACACCCATGTGTCCTGGCCGTGCCAAAACAGAGCATGTATACTGACTTATCCACACGGCCACCAGACACGCCCGTGTGCCATGGCTGTATAATATTAGGCTAGCTACTGACTTATTCACACGGCCACCAGACACGCCCATGTGCCATGGCTGTGTAGGCAAAACAGGCCACTTGCAAGGCCAAAATTGCCACCCACACTATGGTTATCTCTACAAGCAACATACCAATTTATTTCATGCATAATTGACATCCAAAGACATGTCAAATAATCAACAAATCTCCACATTCAATCCTATTTCCAATCATGCTAATTTGTACAACCAAAACACATATATATATCCAAGCATGATACATCCACATTTTACCTTTCATAATACCATTTCATTGATCAAACATACGTACTCATAATGCATTCATATACTTACCATAGCCTTGTCCATTTCAATTGCTATCAAGCCATACCAAATCATGCATCATATATCATATTCACTCATGCATATTACCAACATTTATCTAGCCACATCTCATGGCTATTTATACATATTTCAAACATAATTCAAAATGACTAACCTATACATGCCATATTTAGCTATATACACATTTCAAAAGTACCAAAACAAGTTTGAATAGTGTGATGACGATCCTCGACGGTCCTCGAGCCTTTCATAGCTTTAACGATCTATAAAACAGAGCAAACACACACAATGTAAGCTTTCAAAAGCTTAGTAAGCCATATACAAATAAACTTAGCATAAAATGCATATAACCATATTGATACAATGACATTATTGGTTCTCATAGCAAATTCATCACATATATTCTTTGGCTCATTTGCTTAGCCATATCTTACCATATTCTTCAACTGAAATATCACATATACACATGGCTTATTCAAGCATATCTTCACATATTATCTCATCATTTCAATATACATAATCATCCTAGTAAGTTCGTATAGATACTTACCTTTCATGCACACATAATGTACTTTTCAAATTTACCTGAAACAGATATACAACTCACATAGTCGTTCATTTCTCGGATTTGCCCGTTGAACCGTTCAGAATCTAATAGGATACGCAAAATGCTCAGAATAGTCGTACAATGCCAACGTCCCAGATGTGGTCTTACATGTAATCAGATATCGCTGCCACTGTCCTGGACAGGGTGTTACACGAATCAATACGATGCCAATGTCCCAGACATGGTCTTACACGTAAATCTCATATCGATGCCAACGTCCCAGACGTGGTCTTACACGAAATCTTGAATCAATGACAATGTCCCAGACGTGGTCTTACATGATATTACATAACGGACACCTATGTCATGACATACAGTATCCTATCTATCCCTAGGTTCAAACGGGACTTCTCGGGCATTATGAACTTGTCGACTTATTCGTAACTCGTATTTCATATACATTCCATCACAATGGATATTCATAGCAATTCAAATTTCATATATACACAAATAGTTCAATACAAATACATTTATTTGTATATCGACTTACCTCGAGTTCGATTTAATGGAAACAGATACGGTTACTCGATTACTTTCGACTTCCCGCGGTCTAAGCCCATTTTCTTCGATTCTTGATCTAAACATATATAAATTTAACCGATTCATTCATCAAATCATTCAATTCTATTCAAAACACATATTTAGGGTAATTTACAAATTAACCCTCATATTTGCACATTTTATCAATTTAATCTTTTTTTTCTCAAAACATCAAATATACAAAATTTGTTCACACACATGCATAGCCAAAACTCCCTAAGGATCATACAAGTCCATATTTTTCATCAAATTCACAATTTAGCCCTCAAAATTATTATTTTCACAATTTAGCCCTAATTAGCTAAATTCATCAAAAATTCAAGAACAAAACATGTTCATTAAACACATATCTTTCATTTAACACCAATACACATCACAAAGCTCACCATTTCATCAATGGCACACCTCATAAACATCATCAATTCTTCAAATTACAACATGGGCTTGATAGTAGACTAAGCAACAATCTCAAAAATATAAAAATCATCAAAAACCAAAGTCAAAATATACCTTAATCAAGCTCAAAATCAACCGAAACCTAGCCTTCTTTTTCTTTTCTTCTTTTTTTGTATTTTCGGTCAAAAGATGAATGAATTAATGCCCATTTTCATACTTTGTTTTTATCATAAAACATTTTAATACATAAATGACATATTTAACCTTTTATAAAATAAGACAAAACATATATACATAAGGTCATTAAAGACCATTGTCGTCCACTCACTCCTCTTATGGCCAATTTGAAATATAAATCCTCCACATTTAATAAACCACTCCAAATAGATCATTAATCAAATAGAATACTACTTTTACGACTTATGCGATTTAATCCTTTTACTCAAATTAAGCACTCAAACGGATAAATTAACTTACGGAAATTTCACACATACTTAATCGCATATCATAGGCACAGAAAATAATATTAAAATATTTTTCAGACTCAAATTTGTGGTCCCGAAACCACTGTTCCGACTAGGGTCTAAACCGGACTATTACAATTGATTAATGTGTTTCCTCCTCTTGTAACTTCTCATTTCCTTGGTATTTGCTATTGCAGCACTTTTATCTTAATACAGTGTTATAGATTTTTCCATACCAGGAGTAACTTCAAGTTCAGTTAAGAACTTTTGAAGCCATATTGCTTTTTTCGTTGCCTCAGAAGCAGCCACATACTCGACCTCTATTGTAGAGTCAGTAGCGCAAGTTTGTTTTACATTTCTCCATACTATGGCTCCACGAACTAGAACGAATACATTTCCCGATGTCGATTTCCTCAAATCTTTACAGGTTGGGAAGTCTGAGTCTTTGTATCCAACAAGAGTAAGGTCCTTCCTAGAATACACAAGTATATAATCCCTGGTTTTTTTAAGATACCTTAATATATGCTTTACAGCTTGACCATGCCTGAAACCTGGATTCACCTGATATCGACTAACCATTCCTACTGTGAAACAGATATCTAGATGTGTACAAATCATCACATATATAAGGCTTCCAACTGTCGAAGTATATGGAACCTTACTTATATGCTCTCATTCTTCCGTTGTCTTAGGACAGTCATATAAAGAAAGATGAAAACCTGAGGCATTCGGCTGAACGCCTAGCTTTGCATCGGTCATTGCAAAATGTTTCAGTACCTTATCGATGTATGAAGCTTAAGATAGTGCTATCGTTTTATTATTTCGATCCCTAAGGATTCAAATTCCAAGAATATAACTAGCTTCACCCAAGTCCTTCATGCTAAACTGTTGAGCTAACCACAGTTTAATCGATGATAATTCTCCTACATCATTTTTGATAAGTAGAATATCATCGATATACAAAACGAGGAAGACCACATTTTTATCCTTTATACGCTTATAAACACAAGGTTCATCAACGTTTTGCTCAAATCTGAAAGTCTTGATTGTTTGATCAAATCTTTTATTCCATGAGCGAGATGACTGCTTAAGTCCATAAATGGATCTCAGCAATTTGCAAACTTTCTGCTTCTTTCCTTTGACAACATAGCCAATGGGTGGAGCCATGTAAATGGTCTCATCAAGATAGCCATTCAAGAATGCATCTTGACATCCATTTGCCAGATCTCGTAATCGAGAGCAGCGGCAATGGATAAGAGTATACGGATAGACTTGATCATGGCTACCGGAGAAAAGGTCTCATCGTAACCGATGCCTTCTTTCTGTATGTAGCCTTGCCCTATAAGTTTAGCTTTGTATGTTTCCACTTTCCTTTCCGTATTTCTCTTCTTCTTGTAGGTTCACTTACACCCTATGGGTTTAATCCCAATTGGTAAGTCTACAAGTTCTTACACCGTATTGGATTTCATAGAATCCATCTTGACATCCATGGCCTATTTTCAGAGCTTGGAATCAACGTCCTACATAGCCTCCTCATAAGTGAGTGGATCATCATCCTCATGATTAGCTTCTGTATTATAAATACTACCATCATAAATGAAGAAGTCTTGTAACAGTCTGGTTTAGACCCTAGTCGGAATAGTGGTTTTGAGACCATAAATCCGAGGTTGAAAAAAATATTCTAATATTATTTTTTGTGTTTACAATAGGTGATTGAAAATGTGTGAAAATTTGGTGTGGAAATTTTATCGTTTGTGTGTCGAATTGAGAAAAATGACTTAATCGCATTAAATGCAGAAGCTGTATGCTGATTGTTAAAGTGTTAATTTGGCATGTTTTATTAATTATGAGTCATTATGTTGTTATTATTCCATATGCTAAATGGATGGACAAAAATGGGTTTTAGTTAATGGAAATTTAAATGATATTAGTAAGGTTATAATGGTAAAACATGAATTAAAGAATAATTAAAATAAACAAAAGCTAAAATAAGCCATGTATTTGTGTTCATCTTGCCGAATTGAAGAAAGAAAAATAGGGTTCTTTAGATTTCAAGCATTCGGCACACATTTTGGCTAGATTAAGGTATGTTTTAGTTTTAATTTTTGATAATTTCTACGTTTTTGTAATCGTTGCTTCGAGTACTACAAAACCCATGCTATAATTTTGGAATTTAATGAATATTATGAGATGGGCTATTGATGAATGTTTAAGCTTTTTGATGTTAGATGATGAAATATGAAATATATGTGTTAGATTAACATGTTTTGTCTTTGGATTTTTGGTGAATTTGAGTAATTTGGATTAAATTGTTAAAATAATATTTTGAGGGACTAAAATGTAAAATAAATGAAATGTATGGACTTGTATGATCATGATGAAAATTTGGCTAAGCATGGGTACAAGGGAATTTTGTGTATTTTGTGATTTTGTGAAATAGGGACTTAAATGTCAAAATGTGAAAATGTGGGGGCTATTTTGTAAAATGCCCTAAATATGTGTGTTTGGATTAAATTGAATGATTTGGTAAATGAATGAGTTAATTTTGAATATGTATAGACCAAGAAAAGAGAGATTTGGATCGAGATCGAGGCAAAGACAAAGTGCTCGATTGATCGACTTGTTTTGTTATTTCGACGTCCGAGGTAAGTTTGGATATAATACAAGTTGTTAAATTTATGTTTAAATGCTATGAAATGAATGAATATGTGAATCTTTATTTAGAAATGCTATATATGGAATTGAGAAATGTGGCACTAAGTGTGCGTAATTAGAATCGGAACAGAGGTGAATAGCACTGTGTGTGCAAAGTAATGGAAGCCTCGGCTTTACTGATTGGCACTGTGTAACATCCTAGATTTTGGGGTTCTGCATTTAATGTGTGTTGTGTGTGTATGCTATGCTCTGTGTGTTAATTTGGTGTGTTTGGGGGTCCCGGGAAGGCTTGGGGTTAAGCCTGAGCCTTGGTGAAAACTTTACTTATAGGCACTGTAGGGGAGAGCTAGTTGAGGTAGGTCTTAAGGGTATTTCTTTGTATGTGGATAACACAAGTAGAGAGTTGGTAAAGTGGCAAGGATGCGCCACTAAGAGTGCTTGAATTGGCGTCAAAAGGGAGAAGCTGCAGAGGGAAGGAGGTCCAAGGTTCAAGTCGCATTGTCAGCATTGTGGAGTTTTGTTTTGTTTTTTTTGCGTCAAGGGAGCTTGGGTGGTGGAGTTCGGCTAGGACGCTTCAAGGGGGGGAGTGTTGAATGGGTCAAATATTTGAAAGGGTGGCCGTGAGTGAAAGGTGGAGGTTGACCTATTCAAACTATTTCAAATGGGTGAGCAAGAGTGACTTTAGGAGGAAAGTAAGGGATTTTTTTTCAAGTGGATGGAGGTAATGGCCGGTTGTGGGACACTTGAGAAGGGGGAGAGGTTTCGATTGGGATCTAGTAGGGTGTGTGCCGTTTGGGTCTACTCCTTTGTTTTGTATTTTTTTTCTTTTTTTTCTTATTCATTTCTCTACTAACCAAAACCGAAACACATTTGTGCTTCTCTTTTCATCTTTTTCCTCTGGTTGCCGCAACCTCCAAGAGCAGTTTGGTGCATCTTTTATTTGGTAAAAACTGAAACCTTTGGCACTCTTTTCTCCTTTCTTCTTTTCTTTTTTTTTCTCTTCTCATTCAATTCTCTTCTCTTAAACACCATAACCGCACCTCTCTTCCATCATCTTTTCTCTTACCAAGCCGAAACTTTTCTCTCCATTTACCATACTCTGGCTAGCCGAATCTTTGTGTTACATCAAGAGTAGACATCCTTCCTATCGTCGTTAATCTTTTGGTTGGGTAAGGAGCTGTTCCTTCTTTCTCTTCTCGTTTATCTTTCTTCTTCTTTTGGTTCGATTTAACTAAAGCTTTGACTCACTTCTTTGGGCAAAGGCCGATTGTAGAAGGGGGTGTTTCATCGTCTCTTTTTCGTGTGACCAGCCTTCCAGGGGGATTTTGGTAAGTAGCTATGGGCCGTTTGGTGGTAGGAGATTCTTGTCAACTCCCTTGGCCGAAAGGTCACTCTTTTAAGGTTTATGGAAATTTTTTTAAACATAATGATGTTGTAGGGACTCATGCGATTTCTTAGGCCAAATAGTTGACATTCGGCTTCTGTTGATCTAGGTAAGCTACTTCTTTGATATGAGTATCTAACCTTCATTCTTTTCATTACTTTAACCTGGTTCTCTGATCAAGATCTGTCATGGATTCGAATGCCAGTCAAAGGAAGGAAGGGGTTGGACCTGTAATTTTAGCCCCTAAGTTCAAGAAATGATCTGTATCGGCAGTGCAAGACTGGCCACCGGGTTGTGGACCGGCTTTAGAGTAGATTAGGCAGATAGCAGTCGTCTCTGCTAGCGATAGTGTCGACATAGAAAGCATAGTGTTGCGTGTTGTAACATCCTTAAATAGGGGCTATTGTGTTTAAATTGTTCTTGCATGTGTATGTATTGATTGTGGTATTAATTGAAGTGTTCTAGGGTCTAGGTATAAGCCGAGGGTAGGCCCGAGCTATAAGAAAAATTTTGTTTTTAAGCTTTGGTCAAGGGGAGCTGAAGGAGCGAGGAGTTAAATATATTTCAGGTTGAAATTAAGCACAAGAATTGGCTTGGGAAAGTGGCAAAGAGGCGCCACTTAGGGCCTTGAGAGTGACGCCACATGCAGGGAAGGGGGAGCTCAGGTTCGAGCAGTGGAGATCCCATTTTCTGCTTACCATTTTGACGCCAAGGAGGGAAGAGTTGTGCTTAGCTCAAACTCTGTCAGATTTGTTGATTAAGTCAAATTGATTTAAACTGGTGGAGAAGAGAAAATTTAGGAGCTTGTGGAATTCAAACACATTTGAATTGTTGGTCAGAAGAAATTTGAGGTGTTTGCCGAATTTTGAATAGTGGAGGAGGAGTGTTTGGTTGGGGAACTTGCTAGGTGTGTCGTCCCTCCATAGTTGAGAAGCAAACCGAAACTCCTCTTTGCTCATCGATTTTCCCTTAATGCACCATGTTGAAGCAAAAGCCGAAATCCCCTTTTACACCTATCGAATTCTCTTGAAAGCACCTAGCCGAATGTCCACCTAAACTTCCTTAGTTTTATTTCTTTTTCTTCTTCTTCTCAAGTGCTTGGCTGAATCTCATTCTCTCCCATCTCTTTTTTTTTCTTTCTCTCATAATTGTTCAAAACCGCATCAACAGTCTCTTCTTCTCAAATCAATAACTTTTCTTTCTCTTCATTCTCTCTTGTGCCGAATCTTCTTCTTTTTCTTCCTCCTTTTGCCGAAACTCCCTTAATCTCTTTTCTTTAAACCAAAGCCGAATACCATTCATCTTTCTCCCATTCTCTCCTTTCACTTTAGCCGAATCTTATTTGCTTTTCTCTTCTTTCAGCCATAGCTGGATCACATTGAAGTCCATCACCACTTCCGAAATCTCCCTACTTTCTTCTTGTTTTATTTTGGCCGAATATCAACCAAGCATAGATCTCCCTTGGTTCTTCTCTAATCGAATTTGAATAGGGTAAGTAATCTTGGCCGAAACTCTATTCTCACTTTCTCTTTTTCTCTGTCGTCATGTGTAGACAAAAGCCAAATTTCGGCATTTGTCTTGGCTTTTAATCAACCATGCAATTGGTTTCTTATAGGACCTTCGGGATTTTGAAGCAGTAGATCGGGGTCATCTATTTCCTGTCAAGCGATTTCGGTAAGTCAGTGGTAAGGTTTCATGCCGATTCGATCTGAAAAGTCGAAGGCTATTAAGATTAAGTGTTAATGTTGGCCGATTATAGGGGAAAGATCAGTCTCGCACATCTCGGGTTGTGGTTAGCATTCGAAAGGCAGTAAGGTAAGGGTTGTGTTTGGTTATGCGTTATCTCACCCTTCGGGATTTGCTAGTATAGCCGAATGGCTTTTGCTAATGATCTTAGTGTGGGCCGAATGTAGGAAAAGGGGATCTAGTGTGATAGATCGGGACCTTCGGGATTCAGTAATCACGTTAGTAATCAGGTGTGTAACTTACACACTTCATAATCGTTGTATACTTGTTAATAACCTAAACTATGTTAAAAGCCAAAACTGTGTAGATTTTGATATGATACCTTTATGGGTATGAGCAAGGATTTCGGGTAAGTCCGTTTTGTTGAGATTACGGTACATGATTTCTGATGATAATATCTATGTATGTTCAATATATGTCTAATGAATAAGCATGATGCATGATTTGTATGTGCATTGCATTATTGTGGGTGATATGAGAGGAGGGGGAAGATTGATATCTGTGACTTTGGGTCACCAGAGGTTTGGCACCTCCAGAGGTTTGGCAACTCCAGTGGTTTGGTACCACAGTTGATTTCGTGACTTTGGGTCACCACAGGTTTGGCACCTTATAGCGACTCGTCCCAGTGGCTTAGCACCACAGTGGGTTGGCCCCACATTTGATAAACGGGATTGTCGCCAGTGATTTGGCATCACAACGTGGGTTGGCCCCACAATTGGATTATTCGTGACTTTGGGTCACTAGTGGTTTGGCACCACCTTATTATTGATATCAGTGACTTTGGGTCACCAGTGGTTTGGCACCACCAGTGGTTTGGTACCACACGGGGTAGAAAAAGGAGTTGTGGATGGCTAGGTTTGGGTGCATGATATGTTTGCTTGATTATGATTTGTGTAAGCATGTTGCAATAATTGGGAGGGGGATTATGCACTGAGTCTTGGTGACTCACCTTCTCCCTTATCTTTTCAGGTGATTCGTAGATCGCGAATGAGGAGCCGGGTGGACTCGAGGTGACCATGCGATAATTGTTTCGATTTTACATGGACTTTTGACTGGGGTACTTTATTTTAAATTTCGGGTTTTTTTTATCTGGGTTGTAATAAGACCATTAGTATTTTTATTTTGGGTTTTATTATATCTGCTTTAATTTTTTGGATGTTACTAAATAAATTGCTTAAACATGTTTTAAACTACCTGATAACCAAAGTTTTCTAATCTTTACTTCGCATCGAGTTTTCTAAACGTTACCATCGGGTAACAACATTCACAAGGTGATTACAAAGTTAACTTAAATAATTTTCAAACTTAAGTTTTCTCCAAGCTCAAGTACAAACGGTTTTGGATTAACTAAATACAATTCACATGATTTCAAAGCAACTTAACATTTTCCACTATACATACATCGTTTTCCCTAAACACAAGCAATCGAAGAGTTTTCACCGAAAATAAACCGGTAACCTGTTTTCTTCAAAACATTTTCACTCTGTAACATGCCAGATTCGGTCGTGGTGTGTTGACTGGGTTTGGGGTGTTACACGTGTTATCAGGTGTGTAAAACTTTACACTCTGTTATTAATCTGTGTTATTAACTATTTTAGGCTGAGAAGCCAAAGTGACTGAAAGACAATTGTAATACCCTTGTGGGTAAAGCTGGGGATACCAGGTAAGTGTCTATAACGTTTTATTAATGGGTATGAAATATATGCTGTAATCTGTCACTATAATGAGAGTATGTGCATTCATATGATTGTATGATCTGCATGGGTTTGGGTTATGATGCGAAAGGGGAAGTATGCGAGACTGTCACAGTGGTTTGGTACCACGAGTGGGTTGGCCCCACATATAACTGATTCAGTGACCATGTCTTGGTGGCTTGGTGCCACGGTGGTTCAATACCACGTATATATATGATGATTTAGTGACTCGTCCCAGTGGTTTGGTACCACAGTGGGTTGGCCCCACATATATTCTTCAGGGATTGTCACGGTGGTTTGATACCACGGTGGGTTGGCCCCACGCATAATAATAGTGACTTTGTTACGGTGATCTAGTATCACGGTGGTCTGGAACCACGAGTGGCTTGGTGCCATATATGATGTGTGTAGCGGATGGAGGGTTGATTGTAGAAATCCCCACGGTGTGTTGGGCTGGTACGGGTGGTGTGTAGAGGATGGAAAACTAGGTTGGGCTGGGCTGCATTGCATACATGTGATATATGCTATATTGAGTGGGCTAAGGCCCAATGTGCATCTGTGGGCTTAAGGCCCAGATTTTGTTTCATGGGGATTTGCACACTGAGTCTCGGTGACTCACCCCCCTCTGCTTATTTCTGCAGGTAATCAGTAGATCGTGGATCTGGGAGCCGAGGCGGACTCGTAGAGGCCATAAAACGTTTCTTTTCATAAATTCGTTTCCTTCTACAATTATTTTAATTGGGGATTTGTTATGTAATAAGGCCTTCTTAATTTAATATTTGGTTTTCCTTATTTATTATTTAATTACGATATGACATCATTATACGTTTAAAACCTGACAATTAAGATGGAGTTTTCAAAACTTAAGCAACATAAAGCATTTGTTTTCTCTCATGTGCCAACAATGACAACCAGTACGCGATTAGCTTAATCCAACATTTTTTTCCCTTAAACCTCAAACTACTATTTTTCGAAACATCAATCAAACGAAAAGTTTTTAAACTTACAGTATTTCTTCAAAGTTTCGAAACCCTTTTTGAGCAACTTTTACCCTATAACATACCAGATCTGGTCGTAACATCTAGGACGGGTTTGGGGTGTTATATTTTTGGTATCAGAGCTTGGGTTGCAAAACTCGGCTGTGGAATGGGATCAACAATGTTTTATAAAGTCGATTTAAAATGTTATTTAAGGAAATGTTCTAGTTGGAGTATGGCATCCGAGTCTACCGGCACCCGATCCACGCGGTAAGTGTTCTAATTGTTGGTTGTTTTGCATGAAATAATTATGTTGTGTTATGATTTCTAGAGTTAAGAGATTCAAACTTTAGAGACTGAAACCTCTAGGTATAGATATGAATCATGAGAATTACTTTTTTTCTTAAAGTTATTTCTCGTAAGACCGCTTTCAGTATTAAGCAAATGAAAGAAAGTACTAATCCATAAAATTCTTAATCAGATTAAGTCATATCGGTAGTCATGAGTACTAGGGGGCGTGGACGTGTTGTGCGTGGTCGTGGTAGAGGCCGGAATGTTGGGTCTGAACCTTTGGAATCTGGACATGAGTCGGAAGGTGATGCACCGGCACCGCCAGCTGTGGAAGAGGAATTTCAGGATCAAACAGGCGGAGACGATGCAGTGTCTAAAGCGATGTTTCGTGTATTGGAGAGAGTTGCTGGAGCGAGCACGGGTTCAGGGGCTCGGAAATCTGTGTTTGAACGACTCCGAGCCAATGGAGCAGAAATATTTAGGGGCGTTTTTGGTGTAGCTCCTAATGTAGCTGAGTATTGGCTAGAAGCAGTTGAGCATATTATGGATGATCTTGACTTCACAGAGGAGGAGAAGTTAAAAGGAGTTGTGTCTCTTCTTCGTGATGAGGCGTATCAGTGGTGGCTCACGGTCAGGGATGGTACAGTGGCTGACCGTATTACCTGGGATTTCTTCAAGTCAGCATTTCAGGGGAAGTACATTGGATCAAGTTATGTGGATGCGCAGCGTAAGGCATTTCTAAATTTGGTGCATGGAAATAAATCGGTGGCCGAGTATGAGGCAGAATTCTTACGTCTTAGTCGTTATACCCGGGGTATTATTGCCACAAACCATGAGCGTTGTGTTCGGTTTGAGGATGGTCTGAGGGATGAATTGCGAGTGCTAATAGCTCCACAATGAGAAAGAGAATTTGTTGTTTTAGTAGAAAAGGCTAAGATAACCGAGGAAGTGAAGCGGTCTGAAAAATAGAATCAAGATAGGGATAGAGGAAGGAATAAACGGAACTTTGGATCGTCGGGATCAGCGGGGCATTTTCAGAAGAGGCCTAGGATGGATAGGCCAAGTCGTGTTGCGAGACCTATTGTTGATAGTGGACCTCAGAGGTGTGCTAGATGCGGTAGATCTCATTCAGGTGTGTGTTGGATGAGTAATAGAGGATGTTTCAGGTGTGGGTCTACTGATCATTGGGTAAGAGACTGTCCACAAGAGTTGAGTAGAGTGCGACCAGTAGGACAGGGTTATGCTCTGCCGGGTAGATGTGGTCAGCAACCACAGAGAGGTCGTGGTCCAGCCAGAGGAGGTAATGGTTTCAGTCGTGGACGTGGAGCACTGGCAGAGGTACTGGGAACACAGATGCGAGATAGCCTAGGTTGGTCTATGCAGCTAGACGTTAGAGGAGGGTGATGCGCCGGACGTCATAACCGGTACGTTTCTTATTTGTGGGTTGCCTTATACTGCACTGATTGATATTGGATCAACACATTTTTATGTTGCTAGTACTATATCGGAAACTCTGAACATAGACTCTGAGATTGCTTCTAGGGAGATGACTGTACTTAGCCCTTTAGGACAATCTGTAGTGGTGAATAAACTCTTTAGGAGGGTGCCTTTAGAGGTTCAAGGGATGGTTTTCCTTGCTGATCTGATGGAACTGTCGTTCGGGGAGTTCGATTTAATCTTAGGTATGGATTGGTTGGTAAAATATCGAGCAAACTTGGATTGTGCTGCTAAGCGCATGGTGTTAAGGACTCTTGAGGATAATGAAGTTGTAGTGATAGGCGAAAGGAGGAATTACTTGTCTAATGTAGTGTCCGCTTTAAAGGCTGAAAGAATGGTGAGGAAAGGATGTGAGGCATTCATAACTTTTTTTTGTGCTCTGGAGGCCAAGGAATTAACTGTGGGGGATGTTAAAACAGTTAAGGAGTTTTCTGATGTTTTCCCAGAAGAGCTTCCAGGACTACCTCCGGATCGCGAGGTGGAATTCGGTATTGATCTTCTTCTGGGGACAGCGCCCGTGTCTATTGCCCCATATAGAATGGCGCCAAAGGAGTTGGTGGAATTGAAAGACTGTTAGATCGGGGTTTTATCCGACCGAGTGTGTCACCTTGGGGAGCGCCGGTGCTATTCGTTAAGAAGAAGGATGGATCAATGCGTATGTGCATTGACTACCGTCAGTTGAACAAGTTGACCATCAAGAATAAATACCCGTTGCCGAGGATTGATGATTTGTTCGATCAACCGAGGGGGGCTTCAGTCTTCTCAAAGATAGATTTGAGGTCAGGATATCATCAGCTTAAAGTCAAGGAAGCGGATATTCATAAGATGGCTTTTCGGACTCGCTATGGGCACTATGAATTTCTGGTGATGCCGTTTAGGTTGACCAATGCACCAGTAGCATTTATGGATATGATGAATCGGGTATTCCAACCCTATCTGGATCAATTTGTCGTGGTATTTATAGACGATATCCTGGTTTATTTGAGATCGGAGGAGGAGCATGATTCGCATCTTCGGGTGGTGTTACAAATCCTGAGGGAGAAACAACTGTTCGCCAAATTCAGTAAGTGTGAATTTTGGCTAAGAGAAGTTACCTTTTTGGGCCATGTTGTGTCTGCTGAGGGGATTAGGGTTGATCACCGGAAAATTGAAGCTGTGTTGGATTGGAAGCCGCCTAAGTCTGTGGCAGAAATTCGGAGTTTTCTTGGTCTAACTGGGTATTACAGAAGGTTTTTTGAGGGGTTTTCTTTGATTGCGACACCATTAACCAAGTTATTGCGGAAAGGGGTACCGTTTGTCTGGTCTGATAAGCAGCAGGAGAGTTTTGAGAAGCTAAAGAAGATCTTGACTGAGGCTTCAGTATTGGTTCAGCCTGAGGCCAGGAAGGAGTTTGTTGTTTACTGCGATGCATCGCACACAGGATTGGGATGTGTGTTGATGCAGGAAGGGAAGGTGGTAGCATATGCGTCTCGGCAATTAAGACCACATGAGGTGAATTATCCCACGCATGATCTGGAATTGGCTGCAGTAGTGTTTGCTTTGAAGATCTGGAGGCATTATCTGTATGGGGAGAAGTCCGTTATTTATACAGATCACAAGAGCCTAAAATATCTCCTTACCTAGAAGGAGTTGAATTTAAGGCAGCGAAGATGGATCAAATTGTTAAAAGATTATGATTGCTCGATCGAGTAACACCCGGGTAAAGCTAACGTGGTGGCGGATGCATTAAGTCGTAGGGTGATCTCTGACTTGAGAGCAATGTTTGCTCATCTCAGCTTATACGATGATGGAAGTTTATTAGCTGAACTTCAAGTGAAGCCTTCTTGGGTCAGTCAGATTAAAGAGAAGCAGTTGGCGGATGAGTTGTTAAAGTCAGAGTTTCAGTTGGGGACAGGTGATGGGATAACGGATTTCAGTGTGGATAGTGATGGGGTATTATGTTTTCGAGGAAAGATTTGTATGCCAAAAGATCTTGAATTGAGACGTAAGATCCTACAGGAAGCGCATAGTAGCCCATACGCTATGCATCCTGGAGGAAGTAAGATGTATCGGGATCTACGAGAACAATTTTGGTGGCCGGGTCAGAAGCGGGAAGTAACCGAGTTGGTAAGTAAATGCTTGACATGTTAACAGGTGAAAACAGAACATCAGTTGCCTTCAGGGTTATTGCAGTCGGTGAAAATACTGCAGTGGAAGTGGGAAAGGATCACGATGGACTTTGTTAGTGGGCTACCTCTTACGCCTACTAAGAAGGATTCTGTATGGGTAATTGTTGATCGATTAACGAAGTCCGCTCATTTCATACCAGTTTGTGTCGACTACTCTCTACAGAAGTTAGCTAAACTGTATGTAGCAGAGATTGTGAGGCTGCATGGGGTGCCAGTGTCTATCATATTAGACAGAGACCCCAGGTTTACGTCGAGGTTCTGGAAGGCATTACATCAAGCGTTGGGTACAAATTTGGATTTCAGTACAGCGTTTCATCCACAGTCTGATGGACAGTCTGAGAGGGTAATTCAGATCTTGGAAGATATGCTGAGGGGCTATATCTTAGACTTCAGGGGTAGTTGGGAGGAGTTTCTACCGTTGGCGAGTCGCATACAACAACAAATATCGATCTAGTATTCAGATGGCACCGTATGAAGCGTTGTATGGTCGGAGGTGTCGTACTCCTACTTGCTGGACAGAGTTGGGTGAGCGTCGGATGTTGGGTCTGGATTTGGTTTCGGAGACAGAAGAGAAAGTAAAGTTGATTCAAACTCGGTTGAAGGAAGCATCCGACAGACAGAAGTCCTATGCTGATCTGAAGCATAAGGACATAGAATTTGCAGTAGGTGACTGGGTTTTCTTAAAGGTTTCTCCGTGGAAGAAAGTTCTAAGGTTTGGACGGAAGGGTAAGCTGAGCCCCAAGTTCATCGGGCCTTATCGTGTGCTGAAGCGTGTGGGACCGGTAGCCTATCAGCTCGAGCTACCTCCGGAGTTAAGTCAGATTCATAATGTGTTTCATGTTTCGATGCTGAGGCGCTACCGTTCGGATCCATCTCATTTTATGCCAGTGGAAAAAATCAAAGTAAGGCCTGACCTATCCTTTGAAGAGGAACCAGATTAGATTTTGGATCGTGACGTTAAGGTATTGTGAAGGAAGACGGTTCCGTTAGTTAAGGTATTGTGGCAGAATCACGGTTCAGAGGAAGCTACGTAGGAGCCAGAGGATGTGATGCGACAGTAATACCCTCATCTCTTCTTAGCAGGTTAAAATTTCGAGGCCGAAATTTCTTTAAGGGGGTAGAACTGTAACATCCTAGATTTTGGGGTTATGTATTTAATGCGTGTTGTGTGTGTATGCTATGCTCTGTGTGTTAATTTGGTGTGTTTGGGGGTCCCGGGAAGGCTTGGGGTTAAGCCTGAGCCTTGGTGAAAACTTTACTTTTAGGCACTGTAGGGGAGAGCTAGTTGAGGTAGGTCTTAAGGGTATTTCTTTGTGTGTGGATAACACAAGTAGAGAGTTGGTAAAGTGGCAAGGATGCGCCACTAAGAGTACTTGAATTTGTGTCACAAGGGAGAAGCTGCAGAGGGAAGGAGGTCCAAGGTTCAAGTCGCATTGTCAGCATTATGGAGTTTTGTTTTTTTTTTTTTTGCGTCAAGGGAGCTTGGGTGGTGGAGTTCGGCTAGGACACTTCAAGGGGGGAGTGTTGAATGGGTCAAATATTTGAAAGGGTGGCCGTGAGTGAAAGGTGGAGGTTGACCTATTCAAACTATTTCAAATGGGTGAGCAAGAGTGACTTTAGGAGGAAAGTAAGGGATTTTTTCTCAAGTGGATAGAGGTAATGGCCGATTGTGGGACGCTTGAGAAGGGGGAGAGGTTTCGGTTGGGGTCTAGTAGGGTGTGTGCTGTTTGGGTCTACTCCTTTGTTTTGTATTTTTTTCTTTTTTTTTCTTCTTCATTTCTCTGCTAACCAAAACCGAAACACATTTGTGCTTCTCTTTTCATCTTTTTCCTCTGGTTGCCGCAACCTCTAAGAGCAGTTTGGTGCATCTTTTATTTGGTAAAAACCGAAACCTTTGGCACTCTTTTCTCCTTTCTTCTTTTCTTTTTTTTCTCTTCTCATTCAATTCTCTTCTCTTAAACACCATAATCGCACCTCTCTTCCATCATCTTTTCTCTTGCCAAGCTGAAACTTTTCTCTCCCTTTACCATACTCTGGCTAGCCGAATCTTTGTGTTACATCAAGAGTGGACATCCATCCTATCGTCGTTAATCTTTTGGTTGGGTAAGGAGCTGTTCCTTCTTTCTCTTCTCGTTTATCTTTATTCTTCTTTTGGTTCGATTTAACTAAAGCTTTGACTCACTTCTTTGGGCAAAGGCCGATTGTAGAAGGGGGTGTTTCATCGTCTCTTTTTCGTGTGACCAGCCTTCAAGGGGGATTTTGGTAAGTAGCTATGGGCCATTTGGTGATAGGAGATTCTTGTCAACTCTCTTGGCCGAAAGGTCACTCTTTTAAGGTTTATGGAAAATCGGTTTTAACATAATGATGTTGTAGGGACTCAAGCGATTTCTTTTGCCAAATAGTTGACGTCTGGCTTCTGTTGATCTAGGTAAGCGACTTCTTTGATATGAGTATCTATCCTTCGTTCTTTTCATTACTTTAACCTGGTTCTCTGATCAAGATCTGTCATGGATTCGAATGCCAGTCAAAGGAAGGAAGGGGTTGGACCCGTAGTTTCAGCCCCTAAGATCAAGAAACGATCTGTATCGGCAATGCGAGACTAGCCACCGGAGGCTTCAGAGCAGATTAGGCAGATAGCAATCGTCTCTGCTAGCGATAGTGTCGACATAGAAAGCATAGTGTTGCGTGTTATCAGGTGTGTAAAACTTCACACTCTGTTATTAATCTGTGTTATTAACTATTTTGGGCTGAAAAGCCGAAGTGACTGAAAGACAGTTGTAATACCCTTGTGGGTAAAGCTGGGGATACTAGGTAAGTGTCTATAACATTTTATTAATGGGTTTGAAATATATGCTGTAATCTATCACTATGATGAGAGTATGTGCATTCGTATGATTGTATGATCTACATGGGTTTGGGATATGATGCGAAAGGGGAAGTATGTGAGACTGTCACAGTGGTTTGGTACCACGAGTGGGTTGGCCCCACATATAACTGATTCAGTGACCATGTCTCGGTGGCTTGGTGCCACAGTGGTTTAATACCACGTATATATATGATGATTTAGTGACTCGGCCCAGTGGTTTTGTACCACAGTGGGTTGGTCCCACATATATTCTTCAGGGGTTGTCACGGTGGTTTGATACCACGGTGGGTTGGCCCCACGCATGATAATAGTGACTTTGTCACGGTGATTTAGTATCACGGTGGTCTGGAACCACGAGTGGCTTGGTGCCACATATGATGTGTGTAGCGGATGGAGGGTTGATTGTAGAAATCCCCACGGTGTGTTGGGCTGGTACGGGTGGTGTGTAGAGGATGGAAAACTAGGTTGGGCTGGGCTGCTTTGCATACATGTGATATATGCTATATTGAGTGGGCTAAGGCCCAATGTGCATCTGTGGGCTTAAGGCCCAGATTTTGTTTCATGGGGATTTGCACACTGAGTCTCGGTGACTCACCCCCCTCTGCTTATTTCTGCAGGTAATCAGTAGATCGTGGATTTGGGAGCCGAGGTGGACTCGTGGAGGCCATAAAACATTTCTTTTCGTAAATTTTTTTCCTTCTACAATTATTTTAATTGGGGATTTGTTATGTAATAAGGCCTTCTTAATTTAATATTTGGTTTTCCTTATTTATTATTTAATTACGATATGACATCGTTATACGTTTAAAACCTGACAATTAAGATGGAGTTTTCAAAACTTAAGCAACATAAAGCATTTGTTTTCTCTCATGTGCCAACAATGACAACCAGTACGCGATAGCTTAATCCAACAATTTTTTTCCTTAAACCTCAAACTACTGTTTTTCGAAACATCAATCAAACGAAAAGTTTTTAAACTTACAGTATTTCTTCAAAGTTTCGAAACCCTTTTTGAACAACTTTTAACCTGTAACATACCAGATCTAGTCGTAACGTCTAGGCCGGGTTTGGGGTGTTACACACTGTGTGTGTGATACTGAGATAAATTTGCTTTAATGTAAAGGCACTAAGTGTGCGATGATAATTAAGCTTTGATTATGAAATTGGCACTAAGTGTGCGATTGATTAGATGGAATAATGAAGATAGACCGAAATGTGGTATCGAGCATTGAGTAGCAAAATTGGTTGTTAACTAAGTGTTGGCTAAGGTATGTTCGAAACCTATGTTGTTGATGATATCATTGATGGATAAATGTTTAGTTGTGTAAGCATATGACTAAGAATGAGATTGTGCATTCTTGTAATATAACCTATGTGATGGTTTATTTTGTATATTGATTTTGAATCATAGAGTTAAATGTATTACATTACGAACTTAATAAGCTTTAGAGCTTACTGTGTGAAATGTTTCTCTATTTTACAGTGTATTTAAAGCTAGCTCGGATCTGGGGATCGTCAGCGACTCAATCACACTATTGGCTATCTATTTTGGTACTTTTGGAAGATGTATATATATATGGTATATGACATGTATAGGCCAGTGATTATGACATGTTTTGAAGTGTTTAAGCCTTGTCATGTGATTTGGCTTGGTAGTTTGATGGTTGGTATATGTTTTGAACATGTGAAAAGAATGACTTATAAGTGTATATGTATACTCTATGTGAGTGATTATTATTGCAAAAATTAGCAAGATGGAAATGGTATGTTTCATGGTAGATATGGTAAGGAATGAATGTTGAATAGAATATAAGTTTTGGGATGTGGAATTGATATTTTAGATGGACTTATTTGAGTTGAATTTGAGCATGGAAGTATATGGTTTGGTTGATGATTATTTGGTGCATCAAATGGTATGTTTTGGTTGCCATTTGAGGTATAAATGCATATGTTAAGATGCTTGTAGGTGATCCTAAGTGTGGGTGGCAAGTTTGGCCTTGTAAATGGCCTATAATTGCCCACACAGTTGAGCACACGGGCGTGTGGCTCGATCGTGTCATATGAGGTTGAAAATTGAAACAAGTCAGACTCGACCACAGGCTAGACACACGGGCGTGTCTCAGGCCGTGTGGTGCAAGTCAGTGTCGACCACGGGTGAGGCACACGGGCGTGTCTCAGGCTGTGTGGATAAGTCAGTATGTATGCCCTGTTTTGCCACGGCTTGGATACACGGGCGTGTGACCTCTGCAACTTTGAGAAATGTTTGATTTTTTAGAAAATTTTGTATGTGTTCGGTTTAGTCCCGACCCCTTTCTAACACGTGTATAAGGTCTCGTAGACCTCATTAAGGGACTATATGAATATAATTTGTTATGTTTGGACGATGATAGACTTTGTGCTGTAAAATGTTAGCAAATGTTTCGGATTGATCGGTAATGCTTCTTAACCCTAGACCGACAACGGTTACGGGTTAGGGGTGTTACAAGTCTAGTTTCTTAGAAACTCCCCCACTACGATGGATTCCCCTATGTTGTTGATCATTTGCGGGTCTTTCTACAACTTTCTCAAGAATTGTACTCGGTGATTGTTCTACCATTCCCGAAAGTTCCTCGAGTAGCACTTTACTTCGAGGCTTAAAGTTATCCATGTAGCCTTCCTCAAGGATAGTAGCATGAGTAGAAACTTTAATTGTATTATCTTTTGGATTTTAGAATAATCCTAATTTTGTTCCTTTTGGATTTCCTACAAACATGCACAATTCTATCTGTGTAACACCCCATACCCGAGTCCGAGGCTTAGATCGGATACGAGATATTAGTATGCTTTAACAGCTTAATCATACACTTACGGGCTGTAAAATTTCGTTTCAATATAAAAACTTCTCTTTCTTAGTCAAGACATTCGTATCGTGGGCCTACGAGGCCTTAAGCTTGCGTTTGGAAACTTTTACGAGTTAAAAGAAACTTTTCTTTGAAATAGGGGCCACACGCTCGTGTAGAATGAGACACGCCCGTGTGTAGACACACACGCCCATGTTCAACAACCGTGCTTAAAAGCCCAAGCATTCTGCCAAATGCCCCACGGTTAAGGCACACGCCTATGCGGTTTGGGACACGCCCGTGCACCCCTTTACACGCCCATGTCTTCCGACCGTGGTCGACACTGACTAATTACACACGGCCTTGACACGCTCGTGGACTTAGACCGTGTACTATACCTTGATATACTGACTTATTACACACGACCGAGGCACACGCCCATGTGCTGGCCGTGCGTATCACACGGCTTGAACTGAAACACCCCACACCCGGCCCACGAGCCTAGACCGGATCTGGTATGCTCCTTAAGTAAACCGGTTTCAAAGTTCTTTGTTACTTAGAGAAAATTTGTGTAATTTTAGAAAATTATCGTTTTGGGTTGGCTTAAGTTGGAAACCCATTTATTTTACTTAGAAATCATTTAATTATGGTGACAAAACAATTTTAGGGTTTATTTTGAAAGAAATAATTTTAATTAAACTTTAATCAAAAATAATTCTTAACATAATAAATTAAAAAAAATAAACAGAAGTAAAGAAATCCAACTTGGGCCTTATGGCCTTATTACATCAATCAAAACCAAAAAAATAAAAATAAAACTAAAGTACTTAGTAAAAATAAAAGTCCAAATCTTCAAATTTCTCCTTGCGATGCATGGTCACCTTCAGCTCCTGCCGACCCGGTCCATTAATGCTCATCACCTGAAAAATATTCCCACAACGGGGTGAGTCAACAGACTCAATGTGTAACCAACACTAACATTCAATAGATCAGGCATACCTATTCATATCAAACATTTATTCATACAACAGATATCAATGATGATGCAACCCGAACCCAAAACCTAGATGCCATCCGCTACACATCCCCGTACCAACCTGCACACCGTGGGGACTACTAAGTCGACCCTCCATCCGCTACACACCTTCGAAGGCAGTCGCTGCAGTCGACGTGCTCATCGCCCATATAAAATTTTGTGGCATACCCACTAGATATAGTTGTGTCAAAAGACACCAGATTCAGATAATGTAACCGAAGTTACCACATTCAGATAATGTGACCGAAGTCACCACATTCAGATAGTGAGACCGAAGTCACCACATTCAGATAGTGAGACCAAAGTCATCACATTCACTTCCCCTTTCTCATAAATCCCGAATGACCCATATTTTTTTATATCATGCATCTCATACTTAAATTCACATTCATATATATTTTCACATGTTATAAAATTACATATTTCATAATCCTAATGGGAGTAGGAAACGTACCTGAGTACTTTTGTACCAAATTAGGGTACTTAGCCATATTCACATGTAAATATATATATATACATAGATTAAATATTGCCATGTATCATATTAAATGATAGTGGGGATTACACACCTGATTCGCTTAATGAAGTCCTTAAAATCCCGAAGAACTGATCTACTGATTTAGATCCTTAACTCCTATATTCGTTCAATCATTTAACATATTAATAAACCTTTTCAACCACAATCCAAATCCTAGTAGGATTTATACACTTACCTTGGTATCAATTTCCTTTTTGTCCAAATCCCGAAACCTTGCCTTATAAGTCTGTCGAAAATCCTTGAGTCTTAGAAATCCCGAAGAAAACCTTCCAAATTTCGGCCATGGAATTCTAAAGGAGTTAGATTCCTATATTTCGGCTAAAAAGAGAGATTGAAAATCAAATAATGGCTGATCTTACCTTTTTGAATGAAATCGGCAACACCCTTCTGTCACAACAAAGATTCGGCTTTGGCAGAATTTCGGCTTGGTTGGATTGTGTTTTTGGTTTTGAATAAAAGAGAGAGGAGGCTAGGGAATTCGGCTAGACAAAGGAAAAGAGAAAAGAAGAGGAGAGAACCCTAAGAATTTTGGCAGGGCAGAGAAAAAAAAAGAAAACTGATGAGTATCCCTCCTTCCTTCCTCCCTTTTATAGACGAAATTATCAGCTAAGGAGTCCCTGACTTGGCCACCACTCTTCAATTTGATAGCTTTATCCTTTAATTATCATAAAATAAAAGAGTTTAATCCAGCCTTTATCTCATGGAAATTATGATAAATAAATTCTTTTTGAAAATACTTAAGATAAATCATCATTTATCTCTCCAATAAAAAAACCTTTATTTATCCTTAATAGCCGAATTTTAAAGAGAATAAACCTCCTTTTCTAGAAGCCTTGCCGTCCAGTCCTTGGCTTATGGAAGCAAAAATAAAACCTCCTTTATTTGCTTCCCAAGTGACTCGAACCTGTGCCCAACACCTTGCATGTGGCGCCATTTCCAGAGGCCCTAAGTGACATCTTCGAGCCACTTTTCCAAGCTTTGTTTGTGTGTCAAATTTCCCAAACTTTTTCTTTTAAGGCCACCTTGCCTTGATTTCCTATTTTAGAATTTAAAACTTGACATTTCTGGGTCATTTCTAAGTTTCCTAAAATTTTCGATCGGCTCTGTAAACTTGCCATTTTCTTACATTTCCAAGTTTCCAGAAATGTGTACTTTCCATTTTTGAATCATTTCCTTACATTTCCAGGTTTCCAAAAATGTTCATGTCTATGCATTTCCAGGTTTCCAAAAATGTTCATTTCCATTTTCATTTTCATACATTTCCGAATTTCCAAAAATATTAAAAATTTATTCATATTACTTAAGACTTGTCATTTCGTACAATTAAACCGAAAATGCATAGGCCCTTTCCAGGATGTTACATGAACAAACGGCCGTGTGATTAGCCCGTGTTCTATTCTAACTTAAGGCACTAAGGTGCAGGATGTACACAGCCTAGACACACGCCCGTGTGTCTATCCGTGGGGGCACTTAGAAGCTATCTTACTAAGCTTTTTACTACTCTTATTTGCATACATTCATATACTACTTCAAAACATTCTCAATCATCCATTAGAACACATGAATTAATACATTTAATCCTTAAAGAGTTAAGGCTTTCATCCCATACTCTAGGGAGAACTTTATCAAATACATTTAAAACCAACTCTAGGTTCACTTAGGCCAATACAATTTGGCTACATCAATTAGGACTTAATTAACCTTAAAAATAATCCCTATACATGCCATGACTCATAAGGACTTGATACCTCATACCAAGTGTCTGCACGATAGTGTGAAAACATCTCCGGCAGCCTCCAACCCGAGCTAAGTAATAAAACCTATAAGAGATGAGAAAAGTAAAGGAGTAAGCAATAATGCTTAGTAAGTTCATCTGTATAATTTGACAAATATTGATATTCACTGAATATACATAACACCAGGGCAATATGTTGAGTTTTTCTCATCAACTCATGGTTACTTACTCAACCATTCCTGAAACTTACTCGTTCAATCTCTTACCACTTTCTTACCATATCACAAGCCAATTCGCTCGTTTAATTAGCATACGTTTCTGCACTGATCGTCACAAGATCATATATAATAACACATCAAGCATTTTCAATAAGCCGCTCATGCAACTAATATCTCGGTGGTTTCGCACTTAGCCCACCATTCCTTTATAAGTGATGGTATCACACATAGCCCATCAATCGATAATCAATAAGGTGACATTGCACATAGCTTACCGTTATTTACATTCGTGGATAATAATTCACAAGTATATCTCTATTTCAAATGTTCATTCAAGAACATCCTCACATGTTCCCATTTTTACTTAACTTTCTACGATACTCATTGTCATTCACGCAGTGCATCAAATACACATACCCCACTAGGGGTTCATCATTTATTGAATTCATCTCAATTCAATTCTACTCCTACTTGTGCTACTCATAGTACAACCACATACATTCACATATACATTGAATCATTCGAATTGTTAAATAACTCTCTTGAGTCTCATGCACATAGTTCTCGTTGTCACTCTACCCCAATTGAGTTTTACATACTCTAACATATCGAAGCCATGTCCCTGACATGGTCTTATACGAATTCTTACTCCGAGGCCATATCCCAATATGGTCTTACTCGAGCCTTTAACCATCGTTCTATCGTGCTATACACCTTTCCCATTACTCTAAATTCGATTCCATTGACATCTCATCAAGAGACATTTCATACATTCACATAATAATACACATTCCATACAACATTGGAATACTAATTAAACTCAAACGTAATTTCAACATTTGCACACGAACTTACCTCGAGGTCGAAAGAGCCGAAAAGGATTTTTTGCCCACATTTCTCTTTTCATCCGTTCTAGGTCCGAAACTCATTTTCTTTGATCTAAAACACTGAAATTTACTCATTTAATCACTTAATGATCGTTTTACAACATAATCTCTACTTAGGCAAAAATGACCATTTTGCCCCTATACTTTGGCAAAATTATGATTTTGCCCCTAGGCTCGTAAATAAATTTTCATCACATTTTCTTGTTAAACAAGCCTAGATGAACATTAAATCCTCTTACAACTATTATCAATTCCATCAATTTCATGCCTTAATGAACAAATTACAACTTTTGTATTTTAGTCCCAAATAGGTGTTTTCATGACAACACCTTTCACAAAAGTTGTTTCTCATCATCCTATCATTCATTTTCTTAAATAAAACTCATCAAAAAACATAAAGTCTCTCATGGTAAGTCCCTATACTTTCAACCATATTGCAAACTAGTCCCCTCTTTAGAAAGCTTAAGCTTTGGGGACTCCAAAAGTACAATTTTTATCAAGAAAGGTCATCAAAATCACTTACTTGTGAGGAGAATTGCTTGCTGAAATTTTAAGCTTCCAAACCCCTCTCATGGCTGATATTTTTGGTTGGAGAAGAAAGAGAAATAAAAAGATGATAACTTTTACTTATATCATCTTATTTTATTTCTTTTTCCAACTAATATCACCAACTAAACATCATAATAAATGCACTTGTCCCCTATGCATTTCTATGGCCGGTCAACACATTTAACGAGGCCAAATTGCACATTTGGGACCTCCAACTAATATTCTATGACTATTTGGCACCTCTAGCAATTAAAATAGAACTTTCGCACTTTATGCGATTTAGTCCTTTTTCACAATTTAGATAGAAATCGCTAAAATTAAGGCACCAAAATTTTCATGCATCCTCATAAACATGTTGTAACTCATAACATAACATGAAAATAATTTTCTCTAACCTCAAATTAGTGATTTCAAGATCACTGTTTCGACTAGCCCCTAAATCGGGTTGTTACAATTTTCCCCCCTTAGGGATTTTCGTCCCCGAAAATCTTATCTGGAGGATTTGCTACCAACATTCTTAAAATGTTTCCATCTACTCTTCAAAATCGCGAATCCACTTATCCTCAAGTTTCTCTTGCCAATAACTCTTAAGCTGTGATACACAAGGTCGAAACGTAACTTGAGACCTAGGTTATTCTTCCTCTGGGGCATATACTCTGAAATCTACCAATTTGGAACTCTGCACATGTCCAAATGATCATTCGAATCTTTACTGGTTGATTCACTACAATTTGAATGACATTCCCCTCCTTGGGAATTTGTCAAATCAAATTTGAATCTATAAGGTTTTATCTCATTTTCTCATTCAAGCGTTTACTAATTATAATAGTCTTGACTTTTATGCTTTGAAAACTCAGCTTTTAGTGGTCAACTATTTCTGACCATAATCTCAATCATATCGTGAAATGTACTCTATCGTCAAAACATTTGTGCACATACTTGCATTTCCTTATTCTTGCATTAGTAGACATGCTACTACTAAATCTCGTACCAAACTTCTGTATAAGTTTTAGATTCATCATCATTCAAATTCTATCTTGAGGAAACTTCAACAACGGTAATCTTATTCAATCTGGATTTATCAACTAGGGTCAATCGAGTAACCAAGTCGCATTGCTTAACATGGATCATTCATTCAGACATCTGTACTATGTCTACTATCCGAAAGTATTACAATAACTATACATGTCATTGTATTAGCTCAAGCCGTTTCACTATTTCATTTTCAAAATCTCCTGTAGTATATGATACTCTTTCATCATAAAAAAAATTCAGAAAATACGTATCGATTATCCCATGGATCATTTCATAACATCTAGCTTACAATAAAGACGCAAAAGTGATCGTCTCTGGATCACCAACCTGTCAACTCTTTCTCTCGATTCAGACTGATCTCAGTACTAGAACTTTCAAATAAATAGTTCTTTCAATAGCTTTCAACTCAACCATCACGGTTTGAACATTTCGATGAGCATATCTTTATATCATGCTCTCTACTCACGCATACACGTAATTTTATTCTCTTTCTTGATTCATGCGTGAATATACACGAACTTGAATCATATCTCAATACATTAATCTACTCTTTTCTCCATCACGAGAACATATTTTGAGCACACACCCATCCGAGTTTCTCTTGCTATGCTAATCTAAAACCTTTCTTGTCTTCATATCTCACGATAGCGAGGTCATCTTGGTCAAATTCATTAACTCTTTTCGGTTTACCCGAAAACCCATCACACAACGTGAAACCTGCGATTTCACCTTTTATACACGAATCATCACCAACTTCCTCCTCAAAGTACCCAATTAAGATTACGATAAGATAAAGGAATGTCAATTTCAATTAACCAAATCGACAACCGTTTTGTCTGATTTTTACTATCAGCTAACATTCTCACACAATCATAATTTATGAAAAGAACAACTACGTCAGCCTTGAAAGGTAACAGTCATTTATACGTAATACTCAAGGGGATTATTATTATAATCCATCCATGGCATCAACTAACCATGCACAAACTACAGGCTTTAAGCCAACTTATTCAAACTTGCAATTTATTTAGCACATACCATGCCACACATCGTACTCATTTCTTCTTGACTCGTTCACGAGTGTCTACATTTACTCATTCACATGGCTTTAGTACAATTTCCATTTCTACCTCTAGACTCATCTATGTGTCCCATTGATCACTAGGGATAATCAAAGACGCATATTCATCGTCATTCATATAGGTACAAGGCCATTGCCACATCCACGAGGTGGTCTTATATGGAGTCTCCTCTGGGTGCCAATGCCATATCCCGGATAAGGTCTTATATGGACTTCCATATCAAATACCGTTACCATATTCTGAATATGGTCTTATACGGGATCTCAACTCAATCTTGAGGGCCATGTCCTTGGTCATGGTCTTATACGGGACCTTATCTCTTTCATAAATCAATGATAACCCTTTTTATTATAGTCCCCAAGGACTTCATCCTCATTTTCAAAAATAATTACTCTATATTGTAGAGTATCATGTATCAATGTGATACAAAGCATTCTCAATTATACTAACATAATTATTGCATTAATCGAATGCAAACTTACTCAATTTAACTCTCTTAACATCTCATCATAATTCAACAGTGGTAAGGAGAGTGAGGTCACAGAGCCCCTTAACTTGGCTCTCGTGACTACATACATATGACTTAATATTCATCATAGTCATATAACTCATCTCGTGTGGGTTTTCACATTTATCACTCTACAATTATTTCCATCCCTTATACTTTTGAACTGTAACTTTTAATAATTCAAGTTCCATATTTATATCTGCTCGAGTACTCAACATTTAACCCTACTTTCTCTTACAATCACTTATCAATTAATGAATGTTGTACGGGTTTGAGTACGTCATCTACCTGATTGCCATAGTCCAGCTATGGTCTTACTCGTATCACAACAGCATAGTCTAGCTACTTCTTTATATGTCATCACGATGCCATAGCCTCACTATGGTCTTACATGAAATCTCATACCAATACCAATGCCATATCCCTGATACGGTCTTACATGGAACGCATGTCAATGTCGATGCCATATCCCAGATATGGTCTTACACCAGCTCTTGTCTTAATGCCGATGCCATGTTCCAAACATGGTCTTACACTGGCACTCATAATACGGTCGATGCCATGTTCCAAACATGGTCTTACACTGACCTTCTCATTGCCATGGTCCAACCCTGGTCTTATTCATCTTTTCATCGTTGAACGACCGTACTCATATCCTACATTCTACTTAGTCAAATTTTCAGTTTTTACTTCCACACCATAATATGTGTGGCTTCATAACAGAGTCATAAAACAAAACATCATGCATTCTCTACTTTAACAGTCACATGTGAGATTTAACCATGTGGACATATTTATCGTAAACAATGGCATCCCAAATCTCAAATGCTTACTTACTCATACTGCTTTTCACATACATCATGGCACTTACTAGTCACATGCTTGTAAGGTAAACAAAGTACATGTAACACTTGGTCACATAGATCAGTATTCTTTACTATAACAAGCATAATCTCAACATCATCATTCATAACATGAATTATACTTGTTAGTCAGCCTTCACTAGCATGACATAATATCAACTTTACTACTAACTTTCTTGCTATCCCATTTAAACTTTACTTGTGTGCCCGATGAATTTCCATGAATAACTGAGGATACTGAATCTCATCTCACATGCTCGATGCCAAAGCCATATTCTAGATACGGTCTTACATGGAATCTCTCTTCTTGGTTTCGAGGCCATGTCTTGACATGGGCTTATACGAAGTCTTTCTCGTTCTCACCAATGCCATGCCTTAGCTTTGACTTACATGATATCTTGTTCAATGTCATGCTTGCCTTGGGCTTACATGATAACTTGTTCAATGCCAAGCTTGCCTTGGACTTACATGATAACTTGTTCAATGCCAAGCTTGCCTTGGACTTACATGATAACTTGTTCAATGCCAAGCTTGCCTTGGGCTTACATGATAACTTGTTCAATGCCAAGCTTGCCTTGGACTTACATGATAACTTGTTCAATGCCAAGCTTGCCTTGGACTTACATGATAACTTGTTCAATGCCAAGCTTGCCTTGGACTTACATGATAACTTGTTCAATGCCAAGCTTGCCTTGGACTTATATGATAACTTGCTTGCTTGCAGATGCCATGCCTCGGTTTGGTCTTATACGGACTTTCTTGTTTCATGTGGTAGATCGAGTATCCTAAGTTATTCAACTTCAATCGGGCTTTCTCATGCTTGATCTCATTAATTTCTTTGTTTAACATAACATTAAACATTTTTCATAATAACATTGTACATTATACTAAGCAACTCAATGATATAAATCATAAAGCTTAGAAATCATACAAACTTACTGAAATTAGCTCGGTTGGGAATCATCACTGTCTTAACAAAACAATTTCGTTAGAGCCGGGAGACATCACACTATCACGATCTACATACGGCATGTATAGCTAGACTCTTACTCACACTAGGTTAGTCCTAGAATTGACTAAACCATAGCCCTGATACCACTAAATGTAACACCCCATACCCGAGTCTGAGGCTTAGATCGGATACGAGATATTAGTATGCTTTAACTGCTTAATAATACACTTACGGGCTGTAAAATTTCGTTTCAAATTAAAAACTTCTCTTTCTTAGTCAAGACATTCGTATCGTGGGCCTACGAGGCCTTAAGCTTGCATTTGGAAACTTTTACGAGTTAAAAGAAACTTTTCTTTGAAACAGGGGCCACACGCCCGTGTAGAATGAGACACGTCCGTGTGTAGACACACACGCCCATGTTCAACAATCGTGCTTAAAAGCCCAAGCATTCTGCCAAATGCCCCACGGTTAAGGCACACGCCTATGCGGTTTGGGACACGCCCGTGCACCCCTTTACATGCCCATGTCTTCCGACCGTGGTCGACACTAACTAATTACACACGGCCTTGACACGCCCGTGGACTTAGACCGTGTACTATACCTTGATATACTGACTTATTACACACGGCCGGGGCACACGCCCATGTGCTGGCCGTGCGTATCACACGGCTTGAACAAACGGCTATGTGATCAGCCCGTGTTCTATTCTAACTTAAGGCACTAAGGTGTAGGATGTACACGGCCTAGACACACGCCCGTGTGTCTATCCGTGTGGGCACTTAGAAGCTATCTTACCAAGCTTTTTACTACTCTTATTTGCATACATTCATATACTACTTCAGAACATTCTCAATCATCCATTAGAACACATGAATTAATACATTTAATCCTTAAAGAGTTAAGGTTTTCATCCCATATTCTAGGGAGAACTTTATCAAATACATTTACAACCAACTCTAGGTTCACTTAGGCCAATACAATTTGGCTACATCAATTAGGACTTAATTAACCTTAAAAATAATCCCTATACATGCCATGAATCATAAGGACTTGATACCTCATACCAAGTGTCTGCACGATAGTGTGAAAACAACTCCAGCAGCCTCCAACCCGAGCTAAGTAATAAAACCTATAAGAGATGAGAAAAGTAAAGGAGTAAGCAATAATGCTTAGTAAGTTCATCTGTATAATTCGACAAATATTGATATTCACTGAATACACATAACACTAGGGCAATATGTTGAGTTTTTCTCATCAACTCATGGTTACTTACTCAACCATTCCTGAAACTTACTCGTTCAATCTCTTACCACGTTCTTACCATATCACAAGCCAATTCGCTCGTTTAATTAGCATACGTTCCTGCACTGATCATCACAAGATCATATATAACAACACATCAAGCATTTTCAATAAGCCGCTCATGCAACTAATATCTCGGTGGTTTCGCACTTAGCCCACCATTCCTTTATAAGTGATGGTATCACACATAGCCCATCAATCGATAATCAATAAGGTGACATTGCACATAGCTTACCGTTATTTACATTCATGGGTAATAATTCACAAGTATATCTCTATTTCAAATGTTCATTCAAGAACCTCCTCACATGTTCCCATTTTTACTTAACTTTCTACGATACTCGTTGTCATTCACACAGTGCATCAAATACACATACCCCACTAGGGGTTCATCATTTATTGAATTCATCTCAATTCAATTCTACTCCTACTTGTGCTACTCATAGTACAACCACATACATTCACATATACATTGAATCACTCGAATTGTTAAATAACTCTCCTGAGTCTCATGCATATAGTTCTCGTTGTCACTCTACCCCAATTGGGTTTTACATACTCTAACCTATCGATGCCATGTCCCTGACATGGTCTTATATGAATTCTTACACCGAGGCCATATCCCAATATGGTCTTACTCGAGCCTTTAACCATCGTTCTATCGTGCTATACACCTTTCCCATTACTGTAAATTCGATTCCATTGACATCTCATCAAGAGACATTTCATACATTCACATAATAATATACATTACATACAACATTGGAATACTAATTAAACTCAAACGTGATTTCAACATTTGCACACGAACTTTCCTCGAGGTCGAAAGAGCCAAAAAGGACTTTTTGCCCACATTTCTCTTTTCATCCGTTCTAGGTCCGAAACTCATTTTCTTTGATCTAAAACACTGAAATTTACTCATTTAATCACTTAATGATTGTTATACAACATAATCTATACTTAGGCAAAAATGACCATTTTGCCCCTATACTTTGGCAAAATTACGATTTTGCCCCTAGGCTCGTAAATAAATTTTCATCACATTTTCTTGTTAAACAAGCCTAGCTGAACATTAAATCCTCTTACAACTATTCTCAATTCCATCAATTTCATGCCTTAATGAACAAATTACAACTTTTGCATTTTAGTCCCAAATAGGTGTTTTCATGACAAAACCTTTCACAAAAGTTGTTTCTCATCATCCTATCATTCATTTTCTTACATAAAACTCATCAAACAACATAAAATCTCTCATGATAAGTCCCTAGACTTTCAACCATATTGCAAACTAGTCCCCCCTTTAGAAAGCTTAAGCTTTGGGGATTCCAAAAGTACAATTTTTATCAAGAAAGGTCATCAAAATCACTTACTTGTGAGGAGAAATGCTTGCTGAAATTTTAAGCTTCCAAACCCCTCTCATGGTTGATATTTTTGGTTGGAGAAGAAGGAGAAATAAAAAGATGATAACTTTTACTTATATAATCTTATTTTATTTCTTTTTCCAACTAATATCACCAACTAAACATCATAATAAATGCACTTGTCCCCTATGCATTTCTATGGCCGGTCAACACATTTAACAAGGCCAAATTGCACATTTGGGACCTCCAATTAATATTCTATGACTATTTGGCACCTCTAGCAATTAAAATAGAACTTTCGCACTTTATGCGATTTAGTCCTTTTTCACAATTTAGCTAGAAATCGCTAAAATTAAGGCACCAAAATTTTCATGCATCCTCATAAACATGTTGTAACTCATAACATAACATGAAAATAATTTTCTCTAACCTCAAATTAGTGATTCCGAGATCACTGTTCCGACTAGCCCCTAAATCGGGCTGTTACAATCTGTACATCCAACTTCTTTGCATCCTTATCCTGAACGTGTACTAGACAACCCCATATTCTAAAGTGATTTAGAGTGGGTTTCTTTATATATCACAATTCATAAGCTGTCTTACAAGAAGACTTGGTTGGCACATCATTTAGAATATAACAAGTCGTTTGTATCGTGTAACACCCGTCGCCCGTATTCAACGCCAGAAAAGGGTTACGGAGCATTGCCGGACTTATAACACATTTATACATACTTTTATCATACACTTAACCATTTCATACAATCTTCATTCAATATTAAACAATTTGTCCCTAATACGAGCCGACGAGGCCCAAAACATACATTGGGAGTGGTTCGAGACTAAACCAATAACTTAAGAAACTTTCACGAAACTTTGAAAAATTTTCTCAAAAATAGGGGACACACGCCCGTGTGGCCAGGCCGTATGTCTCACACGGCCACCAGACACGCCCGTGTCACAGGCCGTGTGAACATTCGAAATGGGAGCACATGGCCGTGTTCCAGTCCGTGTCCGACCCCGTGTAACTCTCTGACTTGGGTCACACGGCCAACACACACGCCCGTGTGCCCAAAAAATGGCCATACACGCCCGTGTACCAGGAAGTGTGCTAGGCCGTGCCAAACCTGTAGGGTATACTGACTTATGTCACACGGCCAAGTCACACGCCCGTGTGTGAGGCCGCATGGAGCATACTGACTTGGTCTCAAATTCATCACTAGAGGACACACAGCCGTGTAACATGACTGTATGTCACACACGGTTGAGACACACGCCCGTGTCTCTGTCTGTGTGGACAAAAATAGGCTATTTACCAAGCCATTTTGCCACCCATTTTGCACATACCTATATAAGCTCAAATAGTTCCATTTCAAGACACAAATAAGTAGCCAAATATCATCAACCAATATTCATTTCATACCATTTCATTATCAACAACACAATTCACAAATATGCCACAATTTGACATTTACATACCTAATTCAAATATACAATTCAATTAACTAAACCATTCCAAACATGCATTATCATTCACCAATTCACAAGCACATAGTTTTCCAAATTATCAACCCTTTTAGCAATCAAATTACCTAATATCATTAAACATTATAAATTCAACCTCAATCACACAATATAGGTCAATTACCAAACTCAAAATAGAACTATGTGCAAATTTATAAACATCATCAAATTCATCATCACAAGCCAACTCAAATGGCCAAAATACATTTTCATCAAACATACCAAAATGACTCAAGCCTATACATGCCATATACCATACTTACACAACTTCAAAAGTACTAAAATAGATGTTCGATAGTGCGATGAAGTCCCTGACGATCCCCGGATCCGAGCTAGCTTCGAAATACTATATAAAACATAGAAAAATAAACAAAGTAAGCTATAAAGCTTAGTAAGTTTGTATGTAAATATTAAATAATCTCATCATTCATTAGCATCTCAAAATAGATAACATAAATTTAACCACATAGTAATTCATAAATTCTCAACTTCTTTTAACTCGTTAGTTAAACAGTTTTCCGTACATACTTGTACCGATCTGTATCTATTTCTCACCAATTTTCTTACTAAAATCACTCTGGGCTTATAAATGCTCACGGTACGAGTACATCAATTTTTCGATGCCATAGTCCAACTACGGTCTTACACATACATTGCCATGGCCTTGCCGTGGTCTTACATTCACATGCCATAACCCGGTTATGGTCTTATTTTCTGATTGTCATAGCCCAGCTATGGTCTTATTTAACAACTCGTCTTATTTAAACCGTAAATTTAATTTAAGATCTCCAAATTTCACTAATAGGATAAATACAATCTCAATTCCATCCATCAATTAAATAAATGCTCATTTAAGTTCAATTATACGAACTTACCTCGTGTACGGAATGACAGAATGGACCGACTATTCAATTACTTTACTTTTTCTCCAATCTAAGTCTGCATTCCTATTTTCTTGATCTATAAGTAATCAAAATCAGCTTATTTATTTCTCTATTTATTCAATTCAATCCAAAATATGCATTTGAGCTATTTTACACATTAGCCCCTAAACTTTCACATTTTTACAATTTAGTTCTTATTACACAAAATCACAAATTCATGAAATTCAAGACTAACCCGTGCTAGCTGAATTACCATTATACCCCTAGCAGTCCATATTTTCCATTTATTTCACATTTTAACCACTAAGTTTACACATTTCTCAATTTAATCCCTATTATGCATTTTCACTAAAAATCACTTAACAAAACTTGTATATTTCACAAAAAAACATTCATAATCTATCATCAAACATCAAAACACACATGTATTCATCAATGGCATCATTCAAAATCTTTAACAGTTTTGCAAAATAGTCCCTGGGCTAGCTAGAACTAAGTGTAACGATCAGAAAAACATAGAAATCATTAAAAACGGAACAAATATCGTACCTAATTGAGCATATAAAGCTTGACCGAATATCAAGTCCTAAAAATGGCTATTCTTCATGTTATAAATGGCTAAGGAAGAAGATGAATGAAATTAATGGCTTTTGTTTTATTTAATTAGCCTTTATTTACCAAATTAAATTAACCTTTAAAATACTTAATAATTACTCCAAATGCCATGCCACTAACATCCACTAACTCTCAAATGGGTTAATTACCACTTAAGGACCTTTAATTTAAGGTTCTATAGCTATTAAACACCTTTAGCTAATCGAACACTACTTTTGCACTTTACGCGTTTTAGTCCTTTTTATCAAATTGACTAACCAAACGATAAAATTTCTAAACGAAACTTTCACACAATCACATACTCATGCTGTAAACATTAAAATAATCATAAAATAAATATTTCAACCTTAGATTTGTGGTTCTAAAACCACTGTTCCGATTTGACCAAAAACAGGCTGTTACAACTCTTCCCCTTTAGGGATTTTTGTCCCCGAAAATCTTACCCGTGAATAGGTTAGGGTACTGTTTTCTCATAGTTTCCTCATGCTCCCACCTAGCTTCTTTGACTCCATGTCATTGCTAAAGTATTTTCACGAGAGCTATGCTTTTATTTCTCAACTGTTTAACCTCCCTTGCTAGAGTTTTGATCGGTTCTTCATTGTACGCTATGTCGGGTTGAATTTTAATCTCAGACGAAGAAATCACATGGGATGGATCAGATCTATATCGGCACAACATCGATACATGAAACACATTGTGAATCTTTTCTAACTCAGTCGGTAAAGCTAGTCGATATGCACTGGACCTATTCTTTCGATGATCTCGTACGGCCCGATGAAACGTGGACTCAACTTGCCTTTGCAACCAACACGAAGTATTTTCTTCCATGGAGAAACTTTCAAAAAATACTTTATCACCTATCTAAAATTCAATATCTTTTCATTTCAAATCCGCGTACAATTTCTGACGATCTGAAGCTGCTTTCAAACAATCGCGAATTACTTTCACTTTCTCTTCAATTTCTCTTACCAAATCAACCCATTGAATCTATTTCTCGCTAAGCTCGGTCCAGTGCAACGGAGTTCGGCATTTGCGACCATACAAAACTTCGTACGGTGCCATCTTTATGCTCGATTGAAAGCTGCTATTATACGCAAATTCAACCAGTGACAAATATTTCTCCCAATTGCCTTCGAACTCTAAAACACAACATCTGAGCATATCTTCGAGAACCTAAATTACTCTCTCAGATTGACCGTCAGTTTGCGGATGAAAAGCTGTACTAAAATTCAACTTTGTACCCAAAGCTTCTTGTAATTTCTTCAAAAATCATGATTTAAACCTTGGATCTCTATCCGAAATAATCGGAAATGGTACCCCGTGTAATCTAACAATCTCAGAAATACACAACTCAGCCAATTTATCATGTGAAAAGTCAATACGTACCGGGATAAAATATGCTGATTTCGTTAATTGATCAACGACAACCCAAATAACATATTTCTTTTTCTGAGTCAAAGGCAATCCCGATACAAAATCCATTGTAACTCTGTCCTATTTCCACTCTGGTATCATCACATGCTGAAGCAAACCTGATGGCACTTGATGTTCAGCTTTAACTTGCTGACACACTAAACATTTCGCTACAAATTCAGAAATGTCTTGTTTCATGCCAGACCACCAATATAACTATTTTAAGTCGTTGTACATTTTAGTGCTTCCCGGATGTACGGATAAACAACCACTGTGTTCTTCATTTAGAATCTTCTGAATAAGCTCGGGATTTCTCGGTACACAGATTCTACCTCGGAACATCAAACAATCATCAGATCTGATTTGAAACTCCGAATCAGAAGTTGACTCACACTGAACTCGTTTAACTTGAAATTTATTATCGCATTTTGGGCTTCACAGATTTGCTGGAGAAATAACGGTCTCGCTTTCAACTCAGCTACAATCGAACTGTCATCAGACAAAGCTAATTGTGTGTTCATCGCACGCAAAGCAAATAATGACTTTCTGCTCAGAGCGTCAGCAACTACGTTCATTTTCCCTGGGTGATAATCAATTACTAGCTCATAGTCTTCCAGTAATTCAAGCCATCTTCGTTGTCGCAAATTCAAGTCTTTCTGAGTCATTAAATATTTCAAGCTCTTGTGATCTGAATAGATGTGGCATTTCTAACCAAACAACTGATGTCGCCAAATCTTTAATGCGAACACAATCACGGCCAACTCTAAATCGTGCGTTGGATAATTCTTTTCATGCGGCTTCAACTGTCTAGAAGCATAAGCTATTACTTTGCCTTCCTGCATCAATACACAACCCAGTCCATTCAACAACGCATCACTGAAAATTACGAATTCTTTACCCGACTTAGGCTGTACTAAAACTGGTGCCTCTGTCAATAATGCTTTCAACTGTTCAAAACTCTGCTGACACTTCTCAGACTATTCGAACTTGACATCTTTCTCAAGTAATCGAGTTAGCGGTGTTGCAATCATAGAGAATCCTTTCACAAAACGTCGATAATAACCAACTAGTCCCAAAAAACTTCGGACTTCAGATACATTTCTCGAAGGTTTCGAATCTATAATTGCAAAAATCTTGCTCGGGTCAACTCTAATACCTTTGGCTGAAACGATATGCCCCAAAAATCTAACCTCTTGGAGCCAAAACTCACATTTGCTGAACTTTGCAAACAATTGCCTGTCTCTCAAGGTCTGTAACACTATTTTTAAATGCTCGGCATGCTCGAATTTATCTCAAGAATAAATCAGAATATCGTCAATAGATACAACAACAAATCTATCTAAATACGGTCTGAAAATCTGATTCATCAAATCCATGAAAATTGCAGGAGCATTAGTCAATCCAAAAGGCATAACAAGGAATTCATAATGTCCGTACCTCGTTACGAACGCTATCTTCTTGCACATCAAAGATCTTTAACTCAGAATCGATAATAGCCACATCTCAAATCAATCTTAGAAAACACAGTAGCCCCTTTTAACTGATCAAACAAATCATCAATTCTCAGTAGAGGATATTTATTCTTTATCATAACCTTGTTGAGCTAACAATAGTCAATACACATTCTCATTGACCCGTCTTTCTTCTTTACGAACAATACTGGTGCACCCCAGGGTGGAAAACTCGATCGTGTAAAACCTCTATCTGTTAACTCTTGCAACTGAGCTTTCAACTCTTTCAACTCTGTCGGAGCCATTCTATACGGAGCTATAGATATCGGTGAAATTCCCGGTACTAAATTAATAGCAAACTCAAACTCTCTTAACGGTGGCAAACCTGATAACTCTTCTGAAAACACATCTGGATACTCGCAAACAACTGATACTGATTCAATCTTTGATTCTGACACTTCTGTATCAAGTACATATGCAAGATATGCATCACATCCCTTTTTCACATATTTCTGAGCTAACATTGAGGAAATTACAGCTGGTAAACCATTTAGATCATTTGGTTCAATCCGGAGGGTCTCATTATTCTGACATTTCAACTTAATTATCTTTCATCTACAATTTACTACAGCATCATGTAATGTCAACCAATCCATACCCAGAATTACATCGAACTCGTCAAACGGCCACAACATCAAATCGGCCAGAAAATAGTAACCCCGAGTCATTAATGAACAATTCTTGCAAACATTGTCAACCAGGACATATTTGCCTAAGGGGTTCGACACTTTTATAACAAACTCAGTAGAATCAACAAGTAAATTCTTACTAGACACTAAATTCACACATATATATGAATGATTTGATCTGAGGTCTATCAATGCAACTACATCAGTGTCATAAAGAGAGAATGTACAGGTAATAACATCTGGAGATAACGCTTCTTCGCAAGTGCGAATAGCATAGGTTCTGGCATGTGCTCTAGCCTCAGATCTTACAACAGTATCTCGTGTTGCACCTCTACTACCACTCACATTTCCAACATTACGGGGTGGTCTCCCTCTCGCAGTCGTGTTGTTTGATCTTACATTCTGAGATTTTCTCGAATGAAATGTTCATGCGAACCACATCTAAAACAAGCTTTATCATTCATTCTACACTCCCCAATATGTCATTTTCCACATCGTCCACATTCAGGTTTATTCGGTTAGCATTACCCACACTTGCCATTGACATAGCTAGAGTTTTTGAACTCATAAATTACTTCCCACGATCTCTATTAGAGTACTCCACTGATGCATTTGATCGACTAAAAACATCTCGTGATTTCTTGGATAAAGAGTGATAGGGTTTATTCATCAATCTCTTTCTCGAATCTCTAGCTTCAGAACCAGTCTTTCTTTTTTCTTTGCCCAGTTCTTCAGCTTTGCAAGCACGATCGACAAGTACCACAAACTCTTTCAACTCTAAAATTCCAACTAGTAATCTGATATCTTTGTTCAATCTATCTTTAAATCTTTTGCACATAATAGCTTCAGTTGAAACACATTCACGGGCATATTTACTGAGCCTCACAAGTTCTCGTTCATATTCTGTCACAGACATACGGCCCTGTTTTAATTCTAGAAACTCTTTGCATTTCTAATCAATGAACCTCTGACTGATATATTTTTTTTCTAAACTCAGATTGAAAGAAATCCCACGTAACTCATTCTTTCGGTACAACTAATGTCAAAGTATTCCACCATTGATACGCAGTGTCTCTCAACAAGAATACAACACATTTAATGCATTCTTCAGGTGTACACAACAACTCATCAAATACTCTGATTGTATTTTCAAGCCAAAACTCAGCTTTCTCAGGATCATCATCAACTGTAGCCCTAAACTCTTCAGCCCCATGCTTACGAATTTTATCAACTGGTGGTTTGTTCAAGCGTATAGTGTAACAGCCCGATTTCGGGGCTAGTCGGAATAGTGATCTCAGAATCACTAATTTGAGGTTAGAGAAAATTATTCTCATGTTATGTTATGTGTTATAACATGTTTTTAAGAATGCATGAAAAATTTGGTGCCTTAATTTTAGCAATTTCTAGCTAAATTGTGAAAAAAGGACTAAATCGCATAAAGTGCAAAAGTTCCATTCTATAGGTTAAAGGTACCAAATAGCCATGAAATATTAATTGGAGGTCTTTAAAGGGCAATTAGACCATCTTGAATATGATGGCCGGCCATGTAGACAAGAGGGGACAAGAGCTTTTAATGTTGGTCAAAGTTGGTGGGTTAAATGGATGTTTTATAATAAAATAAAGAAAGGAAAAAGATATCATCTTTTTCTCTCTTCTTCTCCACCGAAAGTTGCAGCAAACAAGGGGTGTTTGAAGTTAAAAATTTCAGCAACTTATTTCCTCTTCAAGTAAGTGATTTTGATGGTATTTCTTGAAGAAAATTGTACTTTTGAGATCCCTAAAGCTTAAGCTTTCTAAAGAGGGGACTATTTTGCATTATGGTAAAAAGTTTAGAGATTTTCCATGTGAGATTTTAAGTTGTTAACTGAGTTTTTATGGAATAAAATGAATGTTAGGATGGTGATATACAACTTTTGTGAAAGGTGTTGTTATGAAAACACCTAATTGGGACTAAAATGCAAAAGTTGTACTTTGTTCATTAAGTCATGAAATAGTTGGAATTGTGGATAGTTGTAAGAGGATTAAATGTTCAGCTAGGCTTGTTTAACAAGAAAATGTGATGCAAATTTATTTACGAGCCTAGGGGCAAAATTGTAATTTTGCCAAAGTATAGGGGCAAAATGGTCATTTTTGCCTAGGTAGAGATTATATTGTAATGCGATCATTAAGTGATTAAATGAGTAAATTTCATTGTTCTAAATCAAAGAAAATGAGTTTCAGACCTAGAACGGACAAAAAGAGAAATGTGGGCAAAAAGTCCTTTTCGGCTCTTTCGACATCGAGGTAAGTTCATGTGCAAATGTTGAAATTACGTATGAGCTTATTTAGTATTCCAATGTTGTATGGAATGTATATTATTATATGAATGTATGAAATGTCTCTTGATGAGATGTCAATGGAATTGAATTTAGAGTAATGGGAAAGGTGTATAGCACGATAGAACGATGGTTAAAGGCTCGAGTAAGACCATATTGGGATATGGCCTCGGTGTAAGAATTCATATAAGACCATTTCAAGGACATGGCATCAATATGTTAGAGTATGTAAAACCCAATTGGGGTAGAGTGACAACGAGAACGATGTGCATGAGACTCAAGAGAGTTATTTAACAATTCGAATGATTCAATGTATATGTGAATGTATGTGGTTGTACTATGAGTAGCACAAGTATGTGTAGAATTGAATTGAGATGAATTCAATAAATGATGAACCCCTAGTGGGGTATGTGTATTTGATGCACTGTGTGAATGAGAACGAGTATCGTAGAAAGTTAAGTAAAAATGGGAACATGTGAGGATGTTCTTGAATGAACATTTGAAATAGAGATATACTTGTGAATTATTATCCATGAATGTAAATAACGGTAAGCTATGTGCAATGTCACCTTATTGATTATTGATCGATGGGCTATGTGTGATACCATCACTTATAAAGGAATGGTGGGCTAAGTGCGAAACCACCGAGATATTAGTAGCATGAGCGGCTTATTGAAAATGCTTGATGTGTTGTTATATATGATCTTGTGACGATCAGTGCAGGAACGTAGGCTAATTAAACGAGCGAATTGGCTTGTGATATGGTAAGAATGTGGTAAGAGATTGAATGAGTAAGTTTTAAGAATGGTTGAGTAAGTAACCATGAGTTGATGAGAAAAACTCAACATATTGCCTTGGGGTTATGTATATTCAGTGAATATCAATATTTGTCAAATTATACAGATGAACTTACTAAGCATTATTGCTTACTCCTTTACTTTTCTCATCTCTTATAGGTTTTATCACTTAGCTCAGGTTGGAGGCCGCCGAAGATGTTTTCACACTATCGAGCAGACATACAGTATGAGGTATTAAGTCCTTAAGAGTCATGGCATGTATAGGGATTCGTTTAAAGTTGATGAAGTCTAATTGTTGTAGCCAAATGTTGTTGGCCTAAGAGAATCTATAGAATGGTTGTGTATAGCCAGTGATGATGGCTTAAGTTGTTCTAAATTTTGTGGGAACAATTCTCCCCAGTGTATGAGAGGAAAACTTTATTTTCATGAACAATATGTGTTAATTTATGAGTTTCAATTGATGATTTGAGAATGTTTTGAAGAAGTATATGAAAGTATGCCAACAAGAGTAGAAAAAGGTTTGTAAGATAGCCACTAAGTGCCTACACGGATAGACACACGGGCGTGTGTCTAGGCCGTGCATAACCTGCACCTTAGTTTTATAAGTCAGGATAGGCCACGGGCTAATCCCATGGCCGTGTGTTAAGGCCGTGCATGATACACGGTTAAAACATGGGCGTGTGCCCGGTCGTGCGAAATAAGTCAGTATGTCAAGGTATAGTACACGGTCTAAGTCCACGGGCGTGTCAAGGCCGTGTGGATTTAGTCAGTGTCGACCACGGGTGGAAAACACGAGCATGTCTTAAGGGCACACGGGCGTGTTCCCAAACCACATGGGCGTGTGCCTTAACCGTGGGGCATTTGGCAGAATGCTTGGGTTTTTAAGCACGGTTGTTGAACATGGCTGTGTGTGTCTACACACGGGCGTGTGGCCCCTATTTTAAAGAAAAGTTTCCTTTAACTCGTAAAAGTTTTCGAACGAAAGTTTAAGGCCTCGTAGGCCCACGATACGAATGACTTGACTAAGAACGAGAAGTTTTTAATTTGGAACAAAATTTTATAGCCCGTAAGTATATGTTTAAGGAAGTTCAAGCATAGTAATGTCTCGTATCCGGGTTTAGCCTTAGAAACGGGTATGGGGTGTTACATTTAGTGGTATTAGAGCTATGGTTTAGTCGGTTCTAGGACTAACCTAGCGAGAGTAAGAGTCGACCTATACATGCCATAGGTGGACAGTGATAGTGTGATGTCTCCCGGCTCTAACGAAATTGTTTTGTTAAGACAGTGATGATTCCCAACCGAGCTAATTTCAGTAAGTTGTATGATTTCCAAGCTTCATGGATATTTTCATTGAATTTCTTGCTATGTTGCTAAATGCACATTATTTCCATGAAAGTGTTTAATGATTTATTAAACAAAGAAGTTATTAAGAGCATGTATATGAAAGTCCCGATTGAAAATGAATTACTTAGGATACTCAATCTACCACATGAGACAAGAAAGTTCGTATAAGACCATGTCAAGACATGGCATCGGCAAACAAGCAAGCTATCATGTAAGACCCAGACAAGTCTTGGCATTGAAAAGCTATCAAGAGATAGAGATCCCATGTAAGACCATATCTGGGATATGGCTTTGGCATTGAGTTAAATGTGAGATAAGATTCAATATCCTCAGTCATTCACAGTAATTCATCGGGCAAAAGAGTAAAGTTTAAATGAGATAGCAAGAAAGTTAGTAATAAAGTTGATAATATGTCATGTTAGTGAAGGCTGACTAGCAAGTATAATTCATGCTATGAATGATGATGTTGATATTATGGTTATTATAGTAAAGTATACTGATCTATGTGATCAAGTGTTACAGGTACCTTGTTTACCTTACAAGCATAAGGCTAGTAAGTACCATGATGTATGTGGGAAGCAGTAAGAGTAAGTAAGAATTTGAGATTTATGATGCTATTGTTTATGATAAAAATGTCCACATGGTTAAAAATCACGTGTATCAAGTAAAAGTAGAGAAGATATAATGTTTCGCCTTATGACCCAGTTACAAAGTCACACATATTATAGTGTGAGAGTTAAAACTCAGAAGTTTGACTAAGTAGAATGCAGGAGATGAGTACAGTCGTTTAATGATAAAATGATGAATAAGACCATGGTAGGACCATGGAAATACATGAGACCCCATATAAGACCATGTCTGGGACATGGCATTGGCAATGAGACACGATCCCGTGTAAGACCATATCTGGGATATGGCGTCAGCATCGAATAGTGATTCTGTGTAAGACCATGTCTTGGACATGGCTTCAGCACCAAAGAAAGATCTCGTATAAGACCATGTCTGGGACATGGCATCGACATCTAAGTATGATCTCGTATAAGACCATATCTGGGATATGGCATCGACATCGAGTTACAAGATCCCGTATAAGACCATATCAGGGATATGGCTTCGGTATTGAATAAGTTAATCGGATAAGACCATATCTGGGATATGGCATCGATATTTGTTGTGAGATCCCGTATAAGACCATATCTGGGATATGGCATCGATATTTGTTGTGAGATCCCGTATAAGACCATATCTGGGATATGGCATCGGCATCAAATAGTAATCCCGTGTGAGACCACGTCTGGGACCTGGCTTCGGTATGAGATCGTCTAAGACCATATTTGGGATATGGCATCGATATCGATATAAGATTTCGTGTAAGACCATATCTAGGATATGGCGTCAACATCGATATGAGTCTCCATGTAAGACCATATCTGGGATATGGCATTGGTATTGATATGAGATTTCGTGTAAGACCATAGCGAGGCTATGGCATCGTGATGACATGTAAAGTAATAGCTGGGCTATGATGTTGCGATACGAGTAAGACCATAGTTGGACTATGGCAATCAAGTAAATGATGACTCAAACCCGTAAGACATTCTCTAACTTGATAAGCAATGATAAGCGAAATTAGAGTTTAATGTTGAGTACTTGAGTAGACATTAAGGTGGAACTTGAGTAAGTGAAGTCACTGTGCAAAATTTTGGCTGACAGAAACCATTGTAGCATGAGTAAGTATGAAAACTTGCCTGGAGTGAGATGTGTGACTACGATGATATTTCATTGATTATGAATATTAAATCATATGTATGTAGTCACAAGAATCAAGTTAGAGGCCCTACGACTTCACCCCCTTACCACTTTTAAAGTATGATGAGATGTTATGAGAGTCAAGTTGAATAAGTCTACGCGTGTTATTTAGTGCAAAATTTATGCTAGCATAGTTGAGAATGCTTTGTATCACGCTGATACATAATACTCTACTAAATAGAGTAATTGTTGTTGAACATGAGATTGAAGTCATAAAGGACTAAAACGAAAAGGGTTATCATTGATATATGAAAGAGATAAGGTTCCATATAAGACCATGACCGGGACATGGCCTCGGCACCGAGTTGAGATCCCGTATAAGACCATAACCGGGATATGGCTTCGGTAATGAATATGAGAGTTGTGGAAGACCATATTCAGAATATGGCAACGATATTTGATATGGAAGTCCATATAAGACCTTATCCGGGATATGGCATTGGCATTTAGAGGAAACTCCATATAAGACTACCTCGTGGATGTGACATTGGCCTTGTACCTACATAAATGACGATGAATATGTGTCCTTGATTATCTCTAGTGATCAATGGGACACATAGATAAGTCTAGAGGTAGAAATGGGAATTGTACTAAAGTCATGGGAATGGGTAAATATAGACACTCGTGAACGAGTCAAGAAGAAATGAGTATGATGTGTGGAATGGTATGTGCTAAATAAATGGCAAGTTTGAATAAGATAGCTCAAAGCCTGTAGTTTGTGCATGATTAGTTGATGCCATGGATGGATTATAATAATCTCCGTGAGTATTATGTATAAATAGCTGTTACCTTTCAAGGTTGATGCAGTTGTTCTTTTCATAAATTGTGATTGTGTGAGAATGTTAGCTGATAGTAAAAATTAGACAAAATGGTTGTCGATTTGGTTAATTGAAATCGACATTCCTTTATCTTCTCGTAACCTTAATTGGGTACCTTGAGGAGGAAGTTGGTGATGATTCTAGTATAAGAAGTGAAATCACAAGTTTCATGTTGTATGATGAGCTTTCGAGTAAGCTGAATAGAGTTAATGAATTCGATCGAGATGTTCCTAATATCGTAAGATATGGTGCTAGTAAAAAGTTTTAGATTAGCACAGCAAGAGAAACTCAGATGAGAGTGTGCTCAAAATATGTTCTCAGTATGGAGGAACGAGTAGATTAATGTATTGAGATATGATTCAAGTTCTGTGTATATTCACGCATGAATCAGTAAAGAGAATAAAATTATGTGTGTACGTGAGTAGGGAGCATGATATAAAGGTATGCTCATTGAAATGTTCAAACCGTGATAGTTGAGTTGAAAGCTATTGAAAGAACTATTTGTTTGAAAGTCCTTGTACTGAGATCAGTCTAAATCGAGAGAAAGAGTTGACAAGTTGGTGATCCAGAGACAATCACTTTTGTGTCTGTGTTGTGAGTTAGATATTATATATTGATCCATGGGAAGATAGATGTGTATTTTCTGAATTTTAATGAGTAAGAGTATTATATGCTACAGAAGATTTTGACAATGAAATAGTGGAAACGGCTAGAACTATTACAATGACAGGTATAGTTATTGTAATACTTTACTTGATAGCAGCGCATATAGTGCGGATATGTCCAATGAAAGATCTATGTTAAGCAATACGAGTTAGTTACTCGATTGATCTTAGTTGGTAATATCCTAGTTTTAGCAAGGTTAATGACAAAAGCGAGTTCTCTTTTGAATAAAAGGGTTCGAAGTGAGATAGTAAATGATATTTTAAATAAGCTCTGAATGAGTTTAATTAAGGTGATGAAACCCAAGTTGGATAAGTTTTCAGTTGCTGATGCTCTCTCGAGATACAATTGAAATGATAAGGAATCCAGAACTTATATAGAAGTTTTGGTATGAGATTTAGTAATTGCATATCTACTAATGCAAGAATAAGAAAGTGCAGCTATGTACATAAATGTTTTGACAATAGAGTACATTTCACGATAAGATTGAGTCTATGGTCAGAAGTAGTTGACCACTAAAAGCTGAGTTGTCAAAGCGTACAAGTCAATATTATTACAATTGGTGAATGCTTTAATGGGAAAGTGAGATAAAACCTGTAACACCCCAAACTCGGACAAGACACCACGCCCGAATCTGGTATGTTACGGGGAAAAACGTCTTTGAGTGATCAGATTTTTTTCGTTTAGAAGTGGGGTGAAAACAAAGTGAATTTGAGGAAAGTTTGAGTAAATTTGGTTTGATTAGATTTTGAAAACTTATCCAAGTATATAGTAAAGACGAGTTAATTTCATTTAGGACTTCCAATAGTTTCTTAGTGCCATTTGGAAACATTTTAGACTTAGTGGAAAATAATCGAGTTTGATTTGGAAATCATTTGAGTTTATTGAATAGCAAAACATAGCGAGATACCCGATGGTATAGTTTAAAACACATTGCGATATAAGTTTGAAAACATTGTTTTTCCAAGTTTTAGTAAAATTTCATGCCAAGTTATTTGTTAAGCGGGTTGAGAATCTAATTAGAACATACCCATCATAAAACATAATTTAAAGGCCTTTTACAAATCCAAATTAAAACCCAAATAAAAGTAATTAAACTAAAGTACCCAAATGATAGAGTTGGAGTAAAACTTTATTAAGCATGGCATGAGCACCCCGAGTCCATCCGGCTCCATGTCCGCGTCTACGAGTCACTGAAATGTCAAAGGAGAGGGTGAGTCGAGTGACTCGATGCATAAATCCCGCTCCCGATGAAACAACATGCTAACACACATCATACATAGCAACATAATTAATGCAACCCGATCCTAACCATCCGTATCTCCTTTTTCTACCCCGTGTGTGGTACCAAACCACTGGTGGTGCCAAACCACTGGTGACATATAGTCACAATGTGTTACCAAAACACTGGTGTCCCAAAGACACAATGTGCTACACAAGCACCGTGACCGTAGTCACGATAATCGAATGATGGGGCCAACCCATCGTGTGATACCCAATCACTAGCGACGATCCCATATCTCATGTGGGGCCAACCCACGATGGTGTTACCCACGAGGGGACAAGTCGCAATGAGGTGCCCAACCTCACGGTGTCCCAAAGACACAAATGTGCTACCAAAGCACTTTGGTGACCGTAGTCACAATAATCGAATGATGGGGCCAACCCATCGTGTGATACCCAATCACTAGCGAGATTTATCCCATATCTCAAAGTGGGGCCAACCCACGGTGGTGTTACCACACAGGGACAAGTCGCAATGAGGTGCCCAACCTCTGGTGTCCCAAAGACACAAATGTGCTACCAAAGCATTGGTGACCCAAAGTCACAAAGTGTGTTACCAAAACACCGGTGCTCGTCAAGACAAATCATCACCGCCCCTCCACTCATATCACCCATCAACAAACCAACTCATGTAATCATGCATATCATACAAATTATGCATATCATGCTAATATGTTTGACTCATGCCCCATATCACATACATACATAGTCATGATACCATATAGATCATCAAGTAATCTAGTAACAATCTTGACTTACCCGGATACGTACACATACCCCCGTTTGGGTATCCAATAATCCATCATCTTGTCATGATTTTAATAGGCAAACAGGTTTATTAATAACATTACTAGATATCGGTGTGTTAGTTTACACACACAGTAATACGAGTCTAGAAATCCCGACAAAAGCGATCTAAGTCCCTTGATTAACTAGCTCCTACAATCGGCCAAGACATAGGGGTTAGGTGCTAAAGCCATTCGGCCAAGGATTTTAAGCCAACAGAATTGCTACCAACCCTTACCTTCACTTGATTTGGTTTCCTACCAAATCCGAACCTGATGGTTCCTTCTTCAACAATCGGCACCCTATCAAAATAGTTAATCACAAATCACCTTTGACTTAATCGAAATCACGAATAAACCATGAGCGATATATCACCATCACTTACCGAATTGGTTAACAAAGGAGAAGGCTCCACTGATCGCTTGGAACTCCCGATTGCCCTATCACACAATCGGTTCAATCATAAGAGACCACACCTTTACCACATGCCTAGAATCGGCTAATAATCCAATCAACACCCATTAAGCACTAGAGAGGGAAGAAATGGCTATTCGGCCTAGCACTTACCAACACCAACCAATTATTCGGCCAAGACGCCACTAGGGAAGAAGATAGGTTCGGTCCACACTTTGCACCACAATCAAACAAAAGGTACGGCTAGGGGGTTTATCACTCTTATTTTCGGCCTTGAAAGAAAAAGGAGGAAAAATAGAGGTGGGAAGAAATGGGGGAAATCGGCAATTGAGTTTAAAGAAAAGAAGAGGAATAAAGTTGGATAAGGGAGGGTACTTTCGGCTTGTAAATGAAAGAAGAAGAAGAAGATGTGTTCTAAGAGAATGGAGTTTCGGCTAGCAAGAAAAGAAGTGGAAAAACGGTTTTGGAGAGGTGGGGTTTCGGCTCAACACAATGAACAAAAGAAATAGGTGAGAGGGAGCATTCGGCCTACACCAATGAAAGAGGGACAGAGATGATTGAAAACTTTCGGTTTGCAAAAAGTAAAGATGGAGTCACTCACTTGGATTTTTGGTTTCAAGAAGTGAAGTTAATGAGAAGAAACCTTGAAGAAAATTCGGCTACAAGTATCAAAAGGGAACTTTTGCTTTTTACCAAATGTGACCGAAAATGCCAAAATTTCCAAAAAAATTTCGGCACCCCACCAACATCACACTACTATGCCGTCACTCCCCCTCCCAACTCCCCTAAAATTCGGCCATGATCCCCCCCAACTACTCCATGCCACACATTCAAATGTGTTTACCAAGTCTTCCTCCTAAAATCCCTCTCCACCCTCCATTCAAATGGGAAGACTTAGTCTTAGGCAGAGTTTGAACTGCCACAAACTCCTCCCTCCATGCCGTCAAAATGAGTGCCAAAAAGTGGCCACTCCGCAGCTCGAACACAAGGCCTACACCCTTGCATTAGGCGTTACCCACACAAAGCCTTAGTGGCGTCTAGCTTGCCACTACACCAGCTCCCTTTTTGTGCAATAAAACATCAAAGAAAATCCTTATACCCTAGCTCCAATAGCTCCCCTGACTTAACACCCAAAAATCAAAATTTTCCCATTCACTCAGGCACACTCCTAACCCACAATTAAGCCCCTAAAACACCGAAATAGCAACACAGCACACTAAACACATGCAAAAACATGCAACAACAAAATAGCCCCTAACCCGGGATATTACAGTTCTACCCCCCTTAAAATAATTTCGACCTCGAAATTACCTGATCAGAAGAGTTGCGGGTATTGCTGTCTCATCATATCCTCGGGTTCCCACGTCGCTTCTTCCACGCCATGATTCCGCCAAAGAACCTTAACCAAAGGCACAGACTTCTTACGCAGAACTTTCACATCCCGATCTAGAATCTGCACAGGTTCTTCTTCCATAGTCAAATCGGATTTACCTCGATCTCTTCCATTGCTACCACATGCGACGGATCGAACGATACCTCGAAGCATCGAAACGTGGAAAACGTCGTGAATCGACTAAGCTCTGCCGGCAACTCAAGCGATACGCCACCGGTCTAACTCGTCCGTAACCCTATACGGCCCAATAAACCTCGGACTTAGCTTGCCTTTCTTCCCGAACCTCAACACCTTCTTCCAAGGCGAGACCTTCAGAAAACTCGATCCCCACAAATAACTCTATATCTCTTTGCTTAAGATCGGCATAAGACTTCTGCCGGTCCGAGCTTCCTTCAATCTAGATGAATCGCCTTAACCTTGTCTTCGGTCTCAAAGCAACCAACTCGGGTCCCAACAACGGCGTTCACCTAACTCCGTCCAACACGTAGGTGAGCGACACTTCCTACCATACAACGCCTCATACGGTGCCATCTTGATGCTCGCTTGTAATCGTTGTTATAGGCAAACTCGGCCAATGGTAGAAACTCCTCCCAACTACCTCTCAAGTCCAAGATACAACCTCTCGGCATATCCTCTAAGACTGAATGACCCTTTCGATTGACCGTCGATCGCGGGTGAAAAGCCGTCTTTGAAATCCAAACGAGTACCCGAGCCCGATGCGGTGCTTTCGAACCTTGACGTGAATCTAGGATCCCTATCCGAGATTATCGAAACGGCACACCGTGCAACCTCACTATCTCTCGACACATACGGCTTCGCTGGCCTCAAGTGAGTAGTCAACCCTCACCGGAATAAAGTGAGCTGATTTAGTCGATCGATCCACCACTACCCAAATCGAATCTTTCTTGCTTGGCGTAAGCGGTAACCCACCGACGAAATCCATGGTTATCCTTTCCCACTTCCACGAGGAATCTTCACAGTGAAAGCAACCCCGACGGCAAATCGATGTTCACCTTGACCTCATGACAAGTCGACACTTCCCAACAAACTCACACCTCCTTCTTCAAGCCAGCCACCAAAATCGCTCTCTAAGATCCCTATACATCTTGCTACCTCCGGGATGCATAGCATAAGGATCTGCTATGTGCGTCTGAAGAATCTTTTGCCTCGACTCAACATCTTTAGGCATACAAGCCTTTCCTTGAAAACATAGAACCCCATCACCAGATAAGCTGTAACCCTCCAAACCACAATCCTGCACTTGCAACCTCCGCGCACTCAGAACCTCATCCAATAACTGTTTCTCTCGATCCGCTCAACCCAAGTAGGCTTAACCTGCAACTCTGCCAGAATACTCCCATCGTCATACAAGCTCAAGTGGGCGAACAAAGCTCTTAAGTCCGAAACAACCTTGCGACTCAACGCGTCAGCCACCACGTTAGCCTTGCCCGGGTGATACTCAATCGAACAGTCATAATCTTTCAAAGAATTTCGACCCATCTGCGCTGCCTCAAATTCAAATCCTTCTGAGTCAGTAGATACTTCAGACTCTTGTGATCTGTGTAGACTATCGATCTCTCTCCGTATAAGTAGTGCCTCCAAATCTTTAAAGCGAAGACTACAGCTGCTAGCTCCAAATCGTGCGTCGGATAATTGACCTCATGTGGCCTCAGCTGCCGAGAAGCGTAAGCCACAACCTTACCTTCTTGCATCAGCACACAACCCAAGCCCGTATGTGATGCGTCGCAATAGACTGTGAATTCCTTACCAGCCTCAGGTTGAATTAGAACCGGAGCCTCAGTCAAAATCTTCTTTAACTTGTCGAAGCTTTCCTGCTGCTTCTCAGTCCATACAAACGGAACTTCTTTCCTCAGCAACTTGGTCATCGGCGCTGCTATCAACGAGAAACCCTCAACAAACCTTCGGTAGTATCCGGCCAAACCCAGAAAACTCCGAATCTCAGCCACTGACTTAGGCGGCTTCCAATCCAAAACTGCCTCAATCTTACGAGGATCTACTCGAATCCCCTCAGCCGACACTACATGACCCAAGAAAGTCACTTCTCTAAGCCAGAACTCGCACTTACTGAACTTAGCATAGAGCTGCTTTTCCCTCAAAATCTGCAACACCACTCGCAAATGCTTATCATGCTCTTCCTCTGCCCTTGAGTACACCAAGATGTCGTCTATGAAAACCACGACGAACTGATCCAGATACTGTTGAAACACCCTATTCATCATGTCCATAAACGCTGCCGGTGCGTTAGTCAACCCGAACGGCATTACCAGAAATTCGTAGTGCCCATACCGAGTCCGAAACGCTGTTTTATGGATATCAGCCTCCTTAACCTTTAACTGGTGATACCCAGATCTCAAGTCGATCTTCGAAAATACCGCAGCCCCCTTCAGCTGATCAAACAAATCGTCTATCCGTGGCAACGGATACTTGTTTTTAATCGTCAGCTTGTTCAACTGGCGGTAGTCTATACACATCCGCATCGTGCCATCTTTCTTCTTGACAAAGAGTACCGGCGCACCCCACGGCGAAACACTTGGCCTAATAAAACCTCGATCCAATAACTCCTGGATCTGAGCCTTAAGCTCCACCAATTCCTTTGGCGCCATCCTATACGGAGCAACAGACACTGGCGCAGTTCCGGGTAACAGATCAATCCCGAACTCCACCTCGCGATCTGGCGGCAAACCTGGAAGCTCCTCAGGAAAAACATCAGTAAACTCCTTAACGGTACGAACCTTCTCCACAGCAGACTCCTTAGCCTCCAAGGCATACACATGAACTACATACGCTTCACAGCCTTTCCTGACCATCTTCTCTGCCTTCAGAGCAGATACCACATTTGATAAGTAATCCCTCCTATTACCTATCATAGCCACCTCATCACCCTCAACCGTCTTAAGAACCATGCGCTTGGCCGCGCAATCCAACCTTGCACGGTACTTGACCAACCAGTCCATCCCAAGAATCGGATCGAACTCCCCAAACGCGGCGGTTCCATCGGATCGGCAAGAAACACTACCCCTTGAAGTTCTAAGGGTACCTCTCTAAACAGTTTATCTACTACTACAGAGTGACCTAGAGGGCTAATCACGATCATCCGCCTAGAAGATATCTCGAGTCTAAATCCATGGTCTCTACTATACTCGGGCAACATAAGAGTGCGTTGAACCCACATCAATCAAAGCAATATAAGGAGAACCAAAAATCAAGAACGTCTCAGGTTATGACGTCGGTCGTCGCCGCCCTCTCTCGGCGCCTCACAAAGATACACTAATCCAGTGTCTAGCATCAGAGCTACTCGCACCTCTGCCCGGTGCTCCACGGCCCCGACCAGAACCATTACCACCTCTGCCATTACCACGGCCCCTCTGCGGTGGCGGTCCACTACCTCTGAACTGATTACGGCCCTGACTCTCAGACTGAATCCTAGCCAACCTACGCGGACAGTCCCTCACACGGTGCTCCAGAGAACCACACTCGAAGCAACCTTTTCCTCCAGTCCAGCAACCACCCCAATGAGATTTCCCACACTGATCACACTGCGGCGGTCCCTGCCTAGCAGCAACAAACCTAGCAGGCTGGTTCGGCCCACTCGGTCTAGCCCTCTTCTGCGGGTTACCCGACGATCCAGAAGACCCAAAGCTCCTCTTATGTCTATTTCTGTCCATACCCTGCCTCACTGACTCCTTAACACCCTCGGCTACCTTAGCCTTCTCAACTAAGACAGCAAACTCGCGCTCCTGCTGAGGAGCAATCAGCAGCCTCAAGTCGTCTCGCAGACCATCCTCGAAACGAACACACCTCTCATGCTCAGTGGCCACAATGCCCCTGGCATACCTACTCGGCCGGGAACTCACCTCGTGCTCGGCAGCAGATTTACTCCCCGAACAAGCCTCGAAATGCCTTCCATTGAGTCAATATAACTAGCTCCGATGTACTTCTTTTGATATGCGACCACAAAATAATCCCATGTTAGATCCTCTCTTTGCCACATTGTCTCGAACCGTGAGCCACCACGATATGACTCATCCCGGAAGCGATCGATGCCCTTGACTTCTCTTCAGCAGTCAAGTCCAGATCGTCCATGATCCGCTCAGTTGCCTCCAACCAATATTCAGCAGTGCTGGGAGCAACACCAGAAACACCTCGGAAGAATTCGGCCCCATTGGCCCGAAGTCGCTCAGAAACAGATTTCCTAACTCCTGCATTACCACCAACACCAGCTACTCTTTCCAACACTCGCAGCATCGCCTGTGACACTGCGTCGTCCCCAGTCTGATCTTGGAACTCACCACCTCCAGCTGGTGGCGGTACCGGTATCTCATTTTCTGAACCCTGACCAGATCCTACGGGCTCAGAAACCGTCATCCTACCACGACCTCGTCCACGACCACGTCCACCTCTAGCGCTCATGACTAATCTTCCTCGTATCTCGATTAAGAATTTTTATGCATCAGTATTTATTCCACTTGTTTAAGAGCAAGTCTTATGAATATTTTAAGAGGATTTGTTCTCGCGAGTTCACAAAATCCTATCAGTTTCAATCTCTAAAGTAGTATACTATTGCTATTCATCAAATCATATCACATCCAATCAATTCACAAGCAATAGTACGGGTACTTACAGGCGAATCAGTGCCGGAGACTCGGTGCCATGCCTTTCAAACCATACTTTGAGAATAAAACTAACAAAACAATCTTTTGAAAACATTTTTGGGCCTCGTGCCCACAGTAAGCTTTTGAACTTGGCTCTGATACCACAATTGTAACACCCCAAACTCGGACAAGACACCACGCCCGAATCTGGTATGTTACGGGGAAAAACGTCTTTGAGTGATCAGATTTTTTTCGTTTAGAAGTGGGGTGAAAACAAAGTGAATTTGAGGAAAGTTTGAGTAGGCTGGTTTGATTAGATTTTGAAAACTTATCCAAGTATATAGTAAAAACGAGTTAATTTCATTTAGGACTTCCAATAGTTTCTTAGTGCCATTTGGAAACATTTTAGACTTAGTGGAAAATAATCGAGTTTGATTTGGAAATCATTTGAGTTTATTGAATAGCAAAACATAGCGAGATACCCGATGGTATAGTTTAAAACACATTGCGATATAAGTTTGAAAACATTGTTTTTCCAAGTTTTAGTAAAATTTCATGCCAAGTTATTTGTTAAGCAGGTTGAGAATCTAATTAGAACATACCCATCATAAAACATAATTTAAAGGCCTTTTACAAATCCAAATTAAAACCCAAATAAAAGTAATTAAACTAAAGTACCCAAATGATAGAGTTGGAGTAAAACTTTATTAAGCATGGCATGAGCACCCGAGTCCATCCGGCTCCATGTCCGCGTCTCACGAGTCACTGAAATGTCAAAGGAGAGGGTGAGTCGAGTGACTCAAAGCATAAATCCGCTCCCGATGAAACAACATGCTAACACACATCATACATAGCAACATAATTAATGCAACCCGATCCTAACCATCCGTATCTCCTTTTTCTACCCCGTGTGGTACCAAACCACTTGGTGGTGCCAAACCACCGGTGACATATAGTCACAATGTGTTACCAAAACACTGGTGTCCCAAAGACACAATGTGCTACCCAAGCACTGGTGACCGTAGTCACGATAATCGAATGATGGGGCCAACCCATCGTGTGATACCCAATCACTAGCAGACGATCCCATATCTCATGTGGGGCCAACCCACGGTGGTGTTACCCACAGGGACAAGTCGCAATGAGGTGCCCAACCTCTGGTGTCCCAAAGACACAAATGTGCTACCAAAGCACTGGTGACCGTAGTCACAATAATCGAATGATGGGGCCAACCCATCGTGTGATACCCAATCACTAGCAGACGATCCCATATCTCAAAGTGGGGCCAACCCACGGTGGTGTTACCCACAGGGACAAGTCGCAATGAGGTGCCCAACCTCTGGTGTCCCAAAGACACAAATGTGCTACCAAAGCACTGGTGACCCAAAGTCACAAAGTGTGTTACCAAAACACTGGTGCTCGTCAGCACAAATCATCACTGCCCCCTCCACTCATATCACCCATCAACAAACCAACTCATGTAATCATGCATATCATACAAATTATGCATATCATGCTAATATGTTTGACTCATGCCCCATATCACATACATACATAGTCATGATACCATATAGATCATCAGTAATCTAGTAACAATACTGACTTACCCGGATACGTACACATACCCCGTTTGGGTATCCAATAATCCATCATACTGTCATGATTTTAATAGGCAAACAGGTTTATTAATAACATTACTAGATATCAGTGTGTTAGTTTACACACCTGGTAATACGAGTCTAGAAATCCTGACAAAAGCGATCTAAGTCCCTTGATTAACTAGCTCCTACAATCGGCCAAGACATAGGGGTTAGGTGCTAAAGCCATTCGGCCAAGGATTTTAAGCCAACGAGAATTGCTACCAACCCTTACCTTCACTTGATTTGGTTTCCTACCAAATCCGAACCCACAGTGGTTCCTTCTTCAACAATCGGCACCCTATCAAAATAGTTAGTCACAAATCACCTTTGACTTAATCGAAATCACGAATAAACCATGAACGATATATCACCATCACTTACCGAATTGGTTAACAAAGGAGAAGGCTCCACATTCGCTTGGAACTCCCGATTGCCCTATCACACAATCGGTTCAATCATAAGAGACCACACCTTTACCACATGCCTAGAATCGGCTAATAATCCAATCAACACCCAATAAGCACTAGAGAGGGAAGAAATGGCTATTCGGCCTAGCACTTACCAACACCAACCAATTATTCGGCCAAGACGCCACTAGGGAAGAAGATAGGTTCGGTCCACACTTTGCACCACAATCAAACAAAAGGTACGGCTAGGGGTTTATCACTCTTATTTTCGGCCTTGAAAGAAAAAGGAGGAAAAATAGAGGTGGGAAGAAATGGGGGAAATCGGCAATTGAGTTTAAAGAAAAGAAGAGGAATAAAGTTGGATAAGGGAGGGTACTTTCGGCTTGTAAATGAAAGAAGAAGAAGAAGAAGTGTTCTAAGAGAATGGAGTTTATTTAGCAAGAAAAGAAGTGGAAAAATGGTTTTGGAGAGGTGGGGTTTCGGTTCAACACAATGAACAAAAGAAATAGGTGAGAGGGAGCATTCGGCCTACACCAATGAAAGAGGGACAGAGATGATTGAAAACTTTCGGTTTGCAAAAGTAAAGATGGAGTCACTCACTTGGATTTTTGGTTTCAAGAAGTGAAGAAAATGAGAAGAAACCTTGAAGAAAATTCGGCTACAAGTATCAAAAGGAACTTTTGCTTTTACCAAATGTGACCGAAAATGCCAAAATTTCAAAAAATTTGACACCCCACCAACATCACACTACTATGCCGTCACTCCCCCTCCCAACTCCCCTAAAATTCGGCCATGATCCCCCCAACTACTCCATGCCACACATTCAAATGTGTTTACCAAGTCTTCCTCCTAAAATCCCTCTCCACCCTCCATTCAAATGGGAAGACTTAGTCTTAGGCAGAGTTTGAACTGCCACAAACTCCTCCCTCCATGCCGTCAAAATGAGTGCCAAAAAGTGGCCACTCCGCAGCTCGAACACAAGGCCTACACCCTTGCATTAGGCGTTACCCACACCAAGCCTTAGTGGCGTCTAGCTTGCCACTACACCAGCTCCCTTTTGTGCAATAAAACATCAAAGAAAATCCTTATACCCTAGCTCCAATAGCTCCCCTGACTTAACACCCAAAAATCAAAATTTTCCCATTCACTCAGGCACACTCCTAACCCACAATTAAGCCCCTAAAACACCGAAATAGCAACACAGCACACTAAACACATGCAAAAACATGCAACAACAAAATAGCCCCTAACCCGGGATATTACAAAACCTTATAGATTTCAAATTTGGTTTGACAAATTCCCAAGGAGGGGGATGTCATTCGAATTGTGGTGAATCAACCAGTAAAGATCCGAACGATTATTTGAACATATACAGAGTTCTAAATTAGTGCATTACTATATATAGTAAATGCCCAGTGGAAGAATAACCTAGGTCTCAAGTTACATTTCGACCTTATGTATTATAGCTTAAGAGTTTTTGATAAGAGAGACACGAGGATAAGTGGATTTGTGATTTTGAAGAATTGATAAAAAATCATTTTAAGGATGTTAGTAGTGACTCCTCTGATAAGATTTTTGGGGACGAAAATCCCTAAGATTTTCGGGGAGAATTGTAACAGCCCGATTTCGGGGCTAGTCAAGTGATCTCAGAATCACTAATTTGAGGTTAGAGAAAATTATTCTCATGTTATTTTATGTGTTATAACATGTTTTTAAGGATGCATGAAAATTTTGGTGCCTTAATTTTAGCAATTTCTAGCTAAATTGTGAAAAAAGGACTAAATCGCATAAAGTGCAAAAGTTCCATTCTATAGGATAAAGGTACCAAATAGCCATGAAATATTAATTGGAGGTCTTTAAAGGGCAATTAGACCATCTTGAATATGATGGCCAGCCATGTAGACAAGAGGGGACAAGAGCTTTTAATGTTGGTCAAAGTTGGTGGGTTAAATGGATGTTTTATAATAAAATAAAGAAAGGTAAAAGATGTCATCTTTTTCTCTCTTCTCCACCGAAAGTTGAAGCAAACAAGGGGTGTTTGAAGTTAAAAATTTCAGCAACTCATTTCCTCTTCAAGTAAGTGATTTTGATGGTATTTCTTGAAGAAAATTGTACTTTTGAGATCACTAAAGCTTAAGCTTTCTAAAGAGGGGACTATTTTGCATTATGGTAAAAAGTTTAGAGATTTTCCATGTGAGATTTTAAGTTGTTAGCTGAGTTTTTATGGAAGAAAATGAATGTTAGGATGGTGATATACAACTTTTGTGAAAGGTGTTGTTATGAAAACACCTAATTGGGACTAAAATGCAAAAGTTGTACTTTGTTCATTAAGTCATGAAATAGTTGGAATTGTGGATAGTTGTAAGAGGATTAAATGTTTAGCTGGGCTTGTTTAACAAGAAAATGTGATGAAAATTTATTTACGAGCCTAGGGGCAAAATCATAATTTTGCCAAAGTATAGGGGCAAAATGGTCATTTTTGCCTAAGTAGAGATTATGTTGTAATACGATCATTAAGTGATTAAATGAGTAAATTTCATTGTTCTAGATCAAAGAAAATGAGTTTCGGACCCAGAACGGACGAAAAGAGAAATGTGGGCAAAAAGTCCTTTTCGGCTCTTTCGACATCGAGGTAAGTTCTTGTGCAAATGTTGAAATTACGTATGAGCTTATTTAGTATTCCAATGTTGTATGGAATGTATATTATTATATGAATGTATGAAATGTCTCTTGATGAGATGTCAATGGAATTGAATTTAGAGTAATGCGAAAGGTGTATAGCACGATAGAACGATGGTTAAAGGCTCGAGTAAGACCATATTGGGATATGGCCTCGGTGTAAGAATTCGTATAAGACCATGTCAGGGACATGGCATCGATACGTTAGAGTATGTAAAACCCAATTGGGGTAGAGTGACAACGAGAACTATGTGCATGAGACTCAAGAGAGTTATTTAACAATTCGAATGATTCAATGTATATGTGAATGTATGTGGTTGTACTATGAGTAGCACAAGTATGTGTAGAATTGAATTGAGATGAATTCAATAAATGATGAACCCCTAGTGGGGTATGTGTATTTGATGCACTTTGTGTGAATGAGAACGCAGTATCGTAGAAAGTTAAGTAAAAATGGGAACATGTGAGGATGTTCTTGAATGAACATTTGAAATAGAGATATACTTGTGAATTATTATCCATGAATGTAAATAACGGTAAGCTATGTGCAATGTCACCTTATTGATTATTGATCGATGGGCTATGTTTGATACCATCACTTATAAAGGAATGGTGGGCTAAGTGCGAAACCACCGATATATTAGTAGCATGAGCGGCTTATTGAAAATGCTTGATGTGTTGTTATATATGATCTTGTGACGATCGCGCAGAGGCGTATGCTAATTAAACGAGCGAATTGGCTTGTGATATGGTAAGAATGTGGTAAGAGATTGAATGAGTAAGTTTCAAGAATGGTTGAGTAAGTAACCATGAGTTGATGAGAAAAACTCAACATATTGCCTTGGGGTTATGTATATTCAGTGAATATCAATATTTGTCAAATTATACAGATGAACTTACTAAGCATTATTGCTTACTCCTTTACTTTTCTCATCTCTTATAGGTTTTATTACTTAGCTCGGGTTGGAGGCCGCCGGAGATGTTTTCACACTATCGAGCGGACATACGATTATGAGGTATTAAGTCCTTAAGAGTCATGGCATGTATAGGGATTCGTTTAAAGTTGATGAAGTCTAATTGTTGTAGCCAAATGTTGTTGGCCTAAGAGAATCTATAGAATGGTTGTGTATAGCCAGTGATGATGGCTTAAGTTGTTGTAAATGTTGTGGGAACAATTCTCCCCAGTGTATGAGAGGAAAACTTTATTTTCATGAACAATATGTGTTAATTTATGAGTTTCAATTGATGATTTGAGAATGTTTTGAAGAAGTATATGAAAGTATGCAAACAAGAGTAGAAAAAGGTTTGTAAGATAGCCACTAAGTGCCCACATGGATAGACACACGCGGCAGTGTCTAGCCCGTCTTGAACCTGCACCTTAGTTTTATAAGTCAGGATAGGCCACGGGCTAATCCCATGGCCGTGTGTTAAGGCCGTGCATGATACACGGTTGAAACATGGGCGTGTGCTCGGTCGTACGAAATAAGTCAGTATGTCAAGGTATAGTACACGGTCTAAGTCCATGGGCGTGTCAAGGCCGTGTGGATTTAGTCAGTGTCGACCACGGGTGGAAAGCATGGGCATGTCTTAAGGGCACACGGGCGTGTTCCCAAACCGCATGGGCGTGTGCCTTAACCGTGGGGCATTTGGCAGAATGCTTGGGTTTTTAAGCACGGATGTTGAATATGTCCGTGTGTGTCTACACACGGGCGTGTCTCATTATACACGGGTGTGTGGCCCCTGTTTTAAAGAAAAGTTTCCTTTAACTCGTAAAGGTTTCCGAACGAAAGTTTAAGGCCTCATAGGCCCACGATACGAATGACTTGACTAAGAAAGAGAAGTTTTTAATTTGGAACAAAATTTTATAGCCCGTAAGTATATGTTTAAGGGAGTTCAAGCATAGTAATGTCTCATATCCGGGTTTAGCCTCAGAAACGGGTATGGGGTGTTACATATAGGATCAATAACTTGAGGTACTACGGGGATTGGTTGAGGAATTGGTGGGGGTGGAGGTTGTTGAGCAGCCAGATTCGTTTGAACGAACTCCGTGAACCACTCGTTCTTCATTTGGAATAAGGCTTGTTTAGCTTCTCCTCCTTGACTACCCGATACGGGTCTAGATTCAGAAGGCGCTATCCCTTGAGCGGAAGTTGGCGCATTACTTTCAACTTCATCAGCTACAGCTCGATCGGGATCCATTTAATATACAAAAGCACATTATAGCTAGACTCTCACACACGCTACGTTAGTCCTAGAATCGACTAAATCGTGGCTCTGTTACCAATAAATGTAACACCTCTCGCTCGTATTCAACACTGAAAAAGGGTTACGGAGCATTACCAAACTTATAACACATTTATACATACTTTTATCATACACTTAACCATTTCTTACAATCTTTATTCAATATCAAACAATTTGTCCCTAATACGAGCCTACGAGGCCTAAAACATACATTGGGAGTGGTTAGGGACTAAAATGATAACTTAACAAACTTTCACGAAACTTTGAAATTTTTTCTCAAAACGGGGGACACACGCCCGTGTGGCCAGGCCGTGTGTCTCACATGGCCACCAGACACGCCCGTTGATCGTTGTATTTCAGAGTTTTAAATTTATAATGATCGATCCTGGAATTAACTATAACAACGATTGAGGCAAGTGCACCTATCGAACAGTAGTATAGCTTAGGCAAGATCGGATTGTCGAACCCAAAGGAACTAAAAGTACTAATACTAACTTTCTTTCTATTATTTAGCCTAAAATAAGTGAAGTTGTTTATTAATCTAAATTAACTAATTACTAAGCTAAAGACGCAAAGACAAAAAGAATGAATTGGGGAAATACTTTGGAAAAACTCAGTTGATTAAGACGATACCCTTAGGAATAATCCACCTAGACTTCACTTGTTATCTAACACTGAACCAGACAATTTATTCACTTGACTTGATCCGTAGGACTCCCTAATTTATATTAAACCCTCTCTCGAGGCGAATAACGTCTAACCCTAGGTTGATTAATTAAAATCTCTTTCTAATTGAAACCCCTAGAATAGCAGTAAATCGATCTATGGACTCCCATATTAGGTTTCACCCTAATCCGGCAAAATCTCGTCACCCTATCTCTAGGCACGCGATCAACTTCGCTTAATTATGCTAGATCTACTCTTAAGCAGGGACTTTTGCTCCACCACCTAAGCATATTCAACTTGAATTAATATCTGTGAAATATCAACACAAGAATTAAGCACACATAATCAAGAACAAATCAAGTATTTATCATATAGTTCAGAAAACAATAACAAGATTCATCTAGGTTTCATCCCCTTCGTATCTCACAAGGGTTTAGTTCATAATAATAAAGAAAAACATCTCGTAAGAAAAGATAAAAAAAACATAAGAAATCCCTAAAAATCCCTGAAGGAATTGAAGGAGAGATCCTCCGTCTTAAATAGAATTCTGACTTCTGGAGATGGATCAACTGGCTATCCCTTGAGAGTTTCCCACAAATCTGACCTTTTCGGCTCGGCTCCTTCACCTAGCTAACCGGCCTCTTTAAGGTTATACCTAGGGTCTTTATATAGGCTTTTGAAATAGGTTTCTTTGCCCCTAAGTATCCTTTTCCGAGTGAAATTACTCTCCTCCACGGCAGGGGCACGGCCATGGTGCACGCCCGTGTGAATCGTGGCCAGGTCGTGTTAGACTCTGTTAATGAGGCACGGCCGTGTAGATCAACATCAGGTCGTGTTCTAGTATATTTGAGGAGGCACGGCCGTGTGGGATACAGTCCAGGCCGTGTCAATTTCTTCTTTGGCCCATTTTGGTCCGTTTTGAGCCCGTTTCTCCTTCTTTTTATTCTTGGGTGCTTTCCTGAGTATAAGACATGAAAAGAAAGGATTAAGAGCACCTTTTTACATAAATCAAGGGATAACACATCGAAAAGTATGCTAAATGTGGGATTAAAATATGTTACTATTTCGGTTTATCAAATACCCCCACACTTAAGCTTTTGCTTGTCCTCAAGCAAAATTCTCAACTTACAATTAAAACGAACTTTTTATAATTCATAATTCCTATCAACAATGTTTCATCATAATTCATAGATAATTTATACATGGATTATTCAATTTAAAGAGTTCTAAGGATTCAAACAATCTAAGTCATAGATTTGCAGCTCGAAAATATAGGTGACTCCCCTTATCTAAATAATTACCTTTAATTCAAAACCGACAATGATTGACATCCTCACAAAAGATTCACTCAAATCACTCAAAGTGTTTAAGGTTCAAAATTTAGGCACTCAAAAGTCGAACATGAAAAGTTAATCCCATAGGCTTGCTCGAAAATCAAGTCTCCACCATCATAATATGAGATGATGCACAAATTAAAAGGTCTTTAATTAGGGTTGTATGCTTGGGCTAGGGTTAAGGTGTGGATAGAGGCTGAAATAGAAGGTTAGAATCGAGATTGAATTGATAAATTACCTAACTAGAAATAATAAACTGAATAATTACATAATGGATTGAAACTTTAAACTAATAATACGAGCTTCTTCTTCAATAAATAGACTTTAACTGTACAAGCTCACCTTTCATTGTACTAATACTGAATATATATATATTTTTAAGAACAAATCATAATTACATAACAAAGGATAAATTACTAAATTAAGAAACATAGTTAGGCTATTAATCAAATCACATCTCGATATAAGGGTAGTCAAAAGGAATGGTGATAACAAAAATAAAGGGTTTCTGGGTTAAAATTAGCGGGTGAGTCAATAAAAAGGGTTGTTAGGATCAAAGGGGTTCACTAGGGGTTAATTATGAGGGTAGGCTTTTAGTGGAGTAAGTGGGTTAAATCCTAGGTGCCTTTATCATTTTTGTATATCAAGTCAAAGGTGTGGTCTCGACATGTATAATCGATGCAAGTTCTAGAATAACAAATCAATGTTGACACACTCATAATTAATAAAGTGAGCAAGAAAAAGAATTTATGCTCTATAAGGCTCAAAATCTAACAAAAATTATGGGTATTTTGATATCAACCTTGTAAATTTAAAACTTCAAAGTAATATTCAAATTCAGGTAGACAACCTAGAAAATTTTCAATTTCTGAAAAATAGACTTATCATGCTTGGTTCTCTAGTATTCTTAGAATTTAATTATCAATGCACAATTATCAATGAATTAATCTAAAACACATCAATAAAGATCATGAATCATAGAAATTTCATTCTAATGATAATATGAGAAATTTACTTTAAGACAAGGCATAATTCAGAGATTTGAGAATAATGAAAAAAATTAGGCACCTTTTTAGGTTGTTCACCCCCCCACACTTAAGATGTACATTTCCCTCAATGTACAAAGTTATATATATAGACAATTAAGTAGAAATTCAAAAGATATCGGGAGAAGTGAAACTTCCTGAATTATGGATGAAATCCTCGAATTGGAGGTGAAAGATAAGTTGGAGGGGCGTTCTTGATGACGATCCTGCACTAGATGAAGCAATTGGGTAGCTCATGGAGGATTAGCTAGGATATAATAATAATAATTAAAACTATACTAATTAAAGAATTAAAGAAAAGCAAGCTAAAGTGAAGAAAAATAAAAATTGAAATAAAATTAAAAGAAAAGATGGATGGACCGTAGAGTCCTTATTGTTGGGTGTGATTTCTAAGGCTGGGGATATGGTGGTGGTCGTGGTGTGATTCCCTAGCAGCCTTTAGAACCTAAAATCAAGAAACTAAAGTAAAATAAGTTAAATTAAGCAGAAGAGAAGTAAAGATAAGGAACTTGAAGCAAAAGAGAAAAATAAAATAAAAACTAAATGGCCTCAAATATCCTTGGGTCGTCGAATGATTGAAGCGGCAAGCATGAACTTATGTAGATCGGTCTCCATAAGGGAGACTGTGCTGGGATCCTTTCGTTTCTTCGACATGGCCAAAAGATTGAGAAGAATGCTATAAGAAGGAAGAATGCTAAGAATGTATGGTGTATAAGGGTGCAAGGGAGGAAGAAGGGTGAAAATTAGGTGGGAAGAGGGAGGGGTGGATGGTTTAAATAGAATTCTCAAATCAGGTACAACCCCATGCCCGTGTATCATGGGCGTGTCGATTCACACGGCCGCATCGCACGGCCGTGGTGGGCTTCGTTTGTTTCTCCCATGCTCAGGTCGCCACACCCGTTGGTGCTAAGTCAGTGTCGTCCACGGCCGAGTCGCTCAACCGTGGCGTTTTGTCGGTGCCCGTGGGTTGGTGGTTGGAGTCCGTGACTTAAAGATTTGATTCTTTCTGACTTGTACCCTCTCTGCCGTGTCAGTACGGTGATTCTGTACTTCCACGCGGCCACAGCCATGGCCGTGTGTAAGGCCGTGCGGCCTGGAAATCTGCATTTTTGGTTAGTTTAAAGTTAGATACTATAAAGAAAAGATAAAATAGAAAAAATAAAAATGTAAAAGTTAATGGGGTTAGTATTCGGGTTGCCTCCCGAGAAGCGCTCGTTTATAGTCTTAAGCTAGACTTTCCTCTCGTTTGTATCATCAGGGTGGTTTGAGGAGTTGATAGTCCTTCCTCATGCTATCAGTTGTATTATTGTGAAAAAATTTTAGTCGAGATGCGTTTATAGTAAATGTACCAAAAATAGGATTACTTACCTCGACTGTTTCGTATGGGAAAACACTAGTTACCCTAAAAGGTATTTCTTTGTTTGTGTTAGGGTCCGGAGGAGATAGTCGAGGATCTGCCTTATCTAACAGTACCTGGTCTCCTATTTTGAAGTGGTTTGTTGTTCCTATGAGCTCTTCTGGGGGCTCCTTCGGTTTTACCTTGTGTGGTTTCGGTTCTTCGTTGTGTATCCCTAATTTTTCCTTGAAGTGTGCCTCCCACTCATCTAGATCATCGATCTAAATCCTTCGATCTTCATGAACTACTTCCTTGTTGGCATGGGGTTTAGGATCGGGTTTAGTTGTATTCCTTTGTCGTGCTTCCTGAAAATAAGGGTTAACCGAATGGTTATCCGTAGAATTTACGTTCTCACCTTGATTACTCAATGTTCTAGCCGAGTCGAGAGCCTTGAGGGTGACCGTCTCATTACCTACAGGAAGTATGACTTCTCCTGCATCAACATCAATTTTAGTCCTGGCAGTTGCTAAAAAGGGTATTCCTAAAATTAAGGGAATCGAATTATCCTCATCCATGTCTAAGACAACGAAATCTACTGGGAAAACGAATTTGTCTATTTTTACAAGAACATCTTCGATAATACCTTTAGGAATTCTAACAGCTTTATCAGCTAATTGAATGCTCATCCTAGTTTGTTTGGGTTTCCCTAGACCTAATTGTTTAAACAATTTATAAGGCATGACATTTATGCTTGCCCCTAAATCACTAACGCATTATCAATAGTTAGTCTACCAATTAAACATGGAATTGTAAAACTCCTGGATCTTTTAGCTTTTGTGGTAGTCTATTCTCAGTAACATTCTTTGAGCATCTTGCGTTTAATTCCACATGTGGATCCTCGTCTAATTTACGCTTGTTTGTCAAGAGATGTTTTAAAAATTTCCTCGAATCGCATCTGTGTGAAAGAGCTTCAAGTAGCGGTAAGTTAATATGTAGTTTCTTTAAAAGTTTAAGAAACTTCTTGAAATGCTCCTCTGTGTCGTCGCCTCGTTAACGCCGGGATATGGTATGCGAGGTTGGTATTCCTTGATTACGGTTTTGGTTTTTCTTGTGTTACCTCGACTTTACCTTTTTCTACCTCGTTTCATTGTATTGGACTGGGTTCATCTAATCCTTCAATTTCTTGAGCCGTTATGGCTTGGATTTGCTCCTTTGGATTAATCTCAGTGTTGCATGGTAGACGCCCTTGCGATCGTTCAGACGTCAGCTTCGCGAGTTGTCTAACTGACTTAGAAACTTCCTCAACTGACTTAGTGACTTCCCTAACTTGGCTCCCGATCCCTTTGATCGATGCTTGTTGGGTCTTAAGGGTGGTTTCAGTGTCTTAGAGACGGTTTTCTGTGGATTCCATGAATCTTGTAAGCATCTCTTCAAGTGTAACACCTCAAATTTGGGCCTAGAAGAATTGGGCCCAATAGGCCTTGGGAATGGGAGCGTTTAAATTATTTTTGGGATATATGTAGCACTTAGAATATTAATATTAAGGTATTATCGGGATTATTTGAAGCCCGGGAGATAAGGAGACCATAGGGAAAAATTTATTTTTCTTTCTCGTGGACCCTAGTCTCAGGGCATGAGGCCTCTTAAGTAGATTAAGAGAAAATAGGACACAAATGGGCTTGTGGTCCAGTGGAAAGTGGCGTCACTTGGGAGTTATGAGGTGGCGTGTGTGGAAGCTGAGGAGGTCCAAGGTTCGAGTAGGAGGAGTGCATTTTGGAGTGTTTTATTTTGCATAGGTGGACGGCAAGAGTTGTGTGGATTTTGAACTCTTGCCGTGGAGAGTTTGAAGGAAGCAGGACTGATGGATGTGGAGGAGATTTTGGATAAGCTGAAGGTATTATCAGAGAGAAAAGATAGGAGATGAGGAGGGTGAAGTGTTGGGGCCGAATAGGACTGTAGGGGGGAGGCAGTTCGGCTTTGGCTATAAAAGGGGGGTCCCGAAATCCTTAGAAGGGGTTCTTAGAGTTTCCATCTTTCTTTCTCTTCTTTTTTTCCTTCATCTTTATTTTCTTCCATTACCGAATACCACCATCCCTGTTTGTCGAAACCCCTGTTTCTGCCGATTCTTTGTTATTTGCTCCTCCACCTCAATCGATTATTATCTACTCTTAGTCACGTTTGGAAGCCGAATCTTGTTCAAGTAGATATTTAAGCTGCAGGATCAAAGGAGAATTTTGGTAAGAGCTTAGTTGAATTTTTAGTGTGTTTTCTTAAAAGCCGAAGGGCTATCTAACCCCTCTTTGCCGTTACCATGTGTTAACAAGGGTGAGGCTCAGCAATTGCAAGCACGGTAGGTAAGGATTGTTATCAAGGTAGTAAGTATTCTCGATTCAGTTAGAGTTTTAATAAGTGACCGAATCTATTGTGGCTCATAGGGGTGATTTATGATCTATATGGATCACTTGGTTTTGACGATATAGGTGTTGGATGCAGATCTAGAGGATAATCGCCAATAGTAGCAAAGGAAGGGGCTACTAGAAAGTAAGGCACACGGTAAGGTTACGGTGAGGTTTCGGTTTCTGATAAAGTGCATCTGAAGTTATGATTAATCGTTAGGTGATGTCAATTTTAGGTTCGTGACTAAGGGGTTCGTAGTACACAAGGTTACCAGGTGTGTACAAACACAACACACACACGATATCGGCAATGCCGAAAAGCCGAAAAGCCGAAAGTGGCTAAATGGGCCTGGTGGGCCCTGAGGCTAAGTTTGATGGAATGGTTTGGTTGTTATACGAATTGAATTAGTCTTGCATGATGCATGATCTGGATATGTTTTGGACCTAATAGGTCATATGATAAGCTTTGGGCCTAATGGGCCGTAAGGTTGGAATTTGGGTTTGATGGGCTTTATGGGAACGTAGACAAATATGCTAGGGTTTATGGACTTAGGCCTAGTTTGAACAACTCTTCAATTTCATAAGACTTAATCTAATTAAACATGTGCAGGAACAAGTCGATTAGTTAGAGTGTGGTAACCGACATATGCATGTCTAGGATTGGATCTAGTGAGAGCTTGGTACTTAAGCTGTCCTAGTGACCCACCTCCTCTTTCTCGAGATCCTACCCAGTGCATAGTGTATGTTCACTTTAACTGCGAGGACTTGTTTATGGGCCAAAGTTTATAACTAAAACCCGAGAGGGACTAAAATACCCTTATATTGGAAAATTACTAAAACACCCTTATATTAGAAAATTACTAAAATACCCTTATATTGGAAAATTACTAAAATACCCTTATATTAGAAAATTACTAAAACACCCTTATATTGGAAAATTACTAAAATACCCTTATATTGGAAAATTACTAAAATACCCTTATATTTAAAAATTACTAAAATACCCATATGTTGGAAAATTACTAAAATACCCTTATATTATAAAATTACTAAAATACCCTTATATTGTAAAATTACTCAAAATTACCAAGATACCCTTAATTTGCAAAATTACCAAAATACCCCTGTAGGGTAGAATTACGAAAATACCCCTAGGTAGTGAAATGACGAAAATACCCCAATGTGATGAATATGGGTTTGTGGCTGTTACTTTTGTGTTTGATGCATTCATATGATATTCTGCTTAGGATGCATATGGGTGGGTATTATGGTACGGAGGAAGATTTGAGGATCGCATGGTCGTATGGTATGGATCCGGGATCGCATAGCCGTATGGTATGAATCCACCATAGGCTTTTTAGCCACCGAGCAGCCATGCTGCACCGATAATGTTACCGAGGGTTGTGTGCCATTAATATGGGCTTCGTGCCAATACCGAAGGCTTTGTGCCGTAATTATGGACTTTGCGCCAATACCGAAGGCTTTGTGCCGTAATTATGGTCTTTGTGCCAATACCGAAGGCTTTGTGCCAATACCGAAGGCTTTGTGCCAATCACATTTACCGTGGCTATGTGCCTAATATATATATATTGATGACTATGTGTCAATATTTGAGGATCGCATGGCCGTATGGTATGGATCTAGGATTGCATGACCGTATGGTATGGATCCACCGGAGGCTTTAAGCCCAACATATGATTAGCAGCTTTGCTGCAACGTTTGGTAGTACCGCAACCGGGCTACCCTTGGTGTGTAGCGGAGGGGTGGGTCAAGCTAGAATTCCCCACAGGAGTCATAAGGTTGGAAGGGAAATGGTGTGTTTAGCGGATGGATTTTGGGGGTGGGTTTTGCATTATCTGTTTATAAATGATACGATATGATATGATATGAGGTCATTGTGGGCTAAGGCCCAAGACCACCGATTTTGTTAGGGCTTAGGCCCAATGTGAATATTTGTATGTGATTTGATTGCCAAGGGTTGTACACACTGAGTTTCGAAACTCACACCCTTAATTTTAAATGTTTCAGGTAATCCTGAATAGGCGGCTCGATGAGGGAGAGGACTCGGAGATGGCCACACTATAAGTTGTTCAAATGTTTTAATTTATTCAAATGATTCTGTTTAAATACTTTGTTTTTTTCATTGGATTGTAATAAGGCCATGTAACTCCTATTTGACTTTGAATTTTGGGTTTATTATTATTATTGTTTCAACTGCCCACTTAAGAAATTTCATAAAATTATTGAAGTGTTAATATGGTTTTCGAAATAATCTTTTGTTTTGGGCTTTTGAGCCTTAAATGGTTAACTAGTAAATTGTTTTGAAGTGCGCCTTTAATGTGACATTCCAGATTCGGGCCTAACTTCTAGGCCGGGTTTGGGGTGTTACATTTAGTGGTATCAGAGCCAAGTTGCAAAGCTCGGGCTATAAAATGGTCCTTATGTTTTGGGTTTTTAAAATAAGTAGATTAAGAAGTTTTTGCAGGATTCTTGAAGTGTGGTTCACCGAGCCCTCGACGTCGAGACAAGTAAGTTTTCTATACTACAATTGCTTAAATTAATGAACTGTGTAGGTAATGGGCTACTTAAAATAGGCTTTTAGAGACTAAAGCCCGTAGGGAACTTAAGCCTGTACTGGATTCTCGACCGTGGAATAACTTTAAGAAAAGTGTTAATACTTACATAAGACATGTGTTCTAAACAAGTGGAATTAAGACTAATTTCATAAAATTCTTAAATCAGTGTGCGCAGCGAAGCATAGTGGTGTGACTTGAGCGGTGCGATTAATAGTTAGTTGGAAATTTCGAGGACGAAATTTCTTTAAGGAGGGTAGAATTGTAACACCCCGAATTTGGGCCTAGAAGAATTAGGCCCAATAGGCCTTGGGAATGGGAGCGTTTAAATTATTTTTGGGATTATGTAGCACTTAGAATATTAATATTAAGGTATTATCGGGATTATTTGAAGCCTGAGAGATAAGGGAGACCATAGGGAAAAAATTATTTTTCTTTCTCAGCGGACCCTAGTCTCAGGCATGAGGACTCTTAAGTAGATTAAGAGAAAATAGGACACAAATGGGCTTGTGGTCCAGTGGAAAGTGGCATCACTTGGGAGTTATGAGGTGGCATGTGCGGAAGCTGAGGAGGTCCAAGGTTTGAGTAGGAGGAGTGCATTTTGGAGTGTTTTATTTTGCATAGGTGGACGGCAAGAGTTGTGTGGATTTTGAACTCTTGCCGTGGAGAGTTTGAAGGAAGCAGGACTGATGGATGTGGAGGAGATTTCGGATAAGATGAAGGTATTATCTGAGAGAAAAGTTAGGAGATGAGGAGGGTGAAGTGTTGGGGCCGAATAGGACTGTGGGGGGGAGGCAGTTCGGCTTTGGCTATAAAAGGGGGGTGCCGAAATCCTTAGAAGGGGTTCTTAGAGTTTCCATCTTTCTTTCTCTTCTTTTTTTTCCCTCATCCTTATTTTCTTCCATTACTGAATACCACCATCCCTGTTTGCTGAAACCCCTGTTTATGCCAATTCTTTGTTGTTTGTTCCTCCACCTCAATCGATTATTATCTACTCTTAGTCACGTTTGGAAGCCGAATCTTGTTCAAGTAGATATTTAAGCCGCAGGATCAAAGGAGAATTTCGGTAAGAGCTTAGTTGAATTTTTAGTGTGTTTTCTTAAAAGCCAAAGGGCTATCTAACCCCTCTTTGCCGTTACCATGTATTAACAAGGGTGAGGCTCAAAGAATCGTCAAAGCGCGTAGGTAAGGATTGTTATCAAGGTAGTAAGTATTCTCGATTCGATTAGAGTTTTAATAAGTGACCGAATCTATTGTGGCTCATAGGGGTGATTTATGATCTATATGGATCACTTGGTTTTGACGATATAGGTGTTGGATGCAGATCTAGAGGATAATCGCCAATAGTAGCAAAGGAAGGGGAAGTAAGGCACACGGTAAGGTTGCGGTGAGGTTTCAGTTTCTGATAAAGTGCATCTGAAGTTATGATTAATCGCTAGGTGATGTCAATTGTAGGTTCGTGACTAAGGGGTTCGTAGCACGCAAGGTTACCAGATGTGTACAAACACAACACGCACACGATATCGGTAATGCCGAAAAGCTGAAAAGCCGAAAGTGGCTAAATGGGCCCGGTGGACCCTGAGGCTAAGTTTGATGGAATGGTTTGGTTGTTATACGAATTGAATTAGTCTTGCATGACGCATGATCTGCATATGTTTTGGGCCTAATAGGTCATATGATAAGCTTTGGGCCTAATGGGCCGTAAGGTTGGAATTTGGGTTTGATGGGCTTTATGGGAACGTAGACAAATATGCTAGGGTTTATGGACTTAGGCCTAGTTTGAACAACTCTTCAATTTCATAAGACTTAATCTAATTAAACATGTCTGTGAACAAGTCGATTAGTTAGAGTGTGGTAACCGACATATGCATGTCTAGGATTAGATCTAGTGAGAGCTTGGTACTTAAGCGGTCCTAGTGGCCCACCTCCTCTTTTCTGAGATCCTACCTGGTGCATAGTGTTTGTTCACTTTAACCGCGAGGACTTGTTTGTGGGCCAAAGTTTATAACTAAAACCCGAGAGGGACTAAAATACCCTTATATTGGAAAATTACTAAAATACCCTTATATTGGAAAATTACTAAAATACCCTTATATTGGAAAAATATTGGAAAATTACTAAATACCCTTATGTTGGAAAATTACTAAAATACCCTTATGTTGGAAAATTACAAAAATACCCTTATATTGTAAAATTACTAAAATACCCCTGTTTATAAAATTACCAAGATACCCCTAATTTGCCAAATTACCAAAATACCCCTATAGGGTAAAATTACTGAAAATACCCACAGGGTAGTGAAATGACGAAAATACCCTATGTGATGAATATGGGTTTGTGGATGTTACTTTTGTGTTTGATGCATTCATATGATATTCTGCTTAGGATGCATATGGGTGGGAATTATGGTACGGAGGAAGATTTGAGGATCGCATGGCCGTATGGTATGGATTCGGGATCGCATAGCCGTATGGTATGGATCCACCACAGGCTTTTTAGCCACCGAGCGACCATGCTTGCCGATAATGTTACCGAGGGTTGTGTGCCATTAATATGGGCTTCGTGCCGTAATTATGGGCTTTGTGCCAATACCGAAGGCTTTGTGCCGTAATTATGGGCTTTGTGCCAATACCGAAGGCTTTGTGCCATAATTATGGGCTTTGTGCCAATACCAAAGGCTTTGTGCTATTATTATGGCTTTGTGCCAATCATATTTACCGTGGCTATGTGCCTAATATATATATATTGATGACTCTGTGTCAATATTTGAGGATCGCATGGCCGTATGGTATGGATCCAGGATCGCATGGCCGTATGGTATGGATCCACCGGAGGCTTTAAGCCCAAAATATAATTAGCAGCTTTGCTGCAACGTTCGGTAGTACCGCAACCGGGCTACCCTTGGTGTGTAGCAGAGGGTGGGTCGAGCTAGAATTCCCCACAGGAGTCATAAGGTTGGAAGGGAAATGGTGTGTTTAGCGGATGGATTTTTGGGGTGGGTTTTGCATTATCTGTTTATAAATGATACGATACGATATGATATGAGGTCATTGTGGGCTAAGGCCCAAGACCACCGATTTTGTTAGGGCTTAGGCCCAATGTGAATATTTGTATGTGATTTGATTGCCAAGGGTTGTACACACTGCGAAGTTTCAAACTCACACCCTTAATTTTAAATGTTTCTGTAATCCTGAATAGGCAAATGACGAGGGAGAGGACTCGGAGATGGCCACACTACAAGTTGTTCAAATGTTTTAATTTATTCAAATGATTCTGTTTAAATACTTTGTTTTTTTCATTGGATTGTAATAAGGCCGTGTAACTCCTATTTGACTTTGAATTTTGGGTTTATTATTATTATTGTTTCAACTGCCCACTTAAGAAATTTCATAAAATTATAAAGTGTTAATATGGTTTTCGAAATAATCTTTTGTTTTGGGCTTTTGGGCCTTAAATGGTTAACTAGCAAATTGTTTTGAAGTGCGCCTTTAATGTGACATTCCAGATTCGAGCCTAAATTCTAGGCCAGGTTTGGGGTGTTACATCAAGGGTCGGCTTCTTCTCCTGTAGATAGGGCTGATTTTGGAAATTTTGAGGAGGTTGTTGTCTTTGATTTCCTTGACCTCCCCACGAAAAATTTGGGTGGTTCCTCCAACCTGGATTATAATTATTACTATATGGGTTATTATTAGATCTGAAATTGTTACCTATATAGTTCATCTGTCAAGCTCTCTGTGCTAGGTTGGTAGTGTGGGTACTCGTGGATTTGCCACGGTTCCACTTACATCGCCTTTGCATTCATGGATGTACTGCGAAGAACACAAACTATCAAGCTTTTTATTCATCATCTCTACCTGTGTTGATAGCATGGTTACTGCACCGATGTTGAAAACTCCGGCTGATTTTATTGGTTTGGTCCTTGTAACCTGCCACTAATAGTTATTCAGTGACATCTCTTTAATAAACTCGTAGGGTCGCTTTAGGAGTTCTCATTGTTCGGGGGTTCCACCGCGGCTTGAATCAATTAGTTGCCTCGTCGAGGGGTTTACACCGTTATAGAAAGTTTGGACTTGGAGCCACAAGGGTAAACCATGGTGCGGACACCTTCTCAAGAGATCCTTATATTTCTCCCATGCGTCATATAATGTCTCTAAATCCATCTGCACAAAAGAAGAGATATCATTCCGTAATTTGGCCGTTTTGGCCAGTGGGAAATATTTTAATAAAAAATTTTTGGTCATTTAATCCCATGTAGTGATTGACCATCGTGGTAACGAGTTTAACCACTGTTTGGCTTTATTTCTTAATGAAAAGGGAAATAACCGAAGTCGTATGGCATCATCAGAAACGCCATTTATTTTGAAGGTATCACAGAACTCTAAAAAATTAGCTATATGAGTGTTTGGATCTTCGTCCTACAAACCATCAAATTGAACAAATTGTTGAATCATTTGTATAGTGTTAGGCTTTAATTCAAAATTATTAGCAGCTATAGCAGGCCTAACAATACTTGATTCTGCTCCTGTTAAATGAGGTTTAGCATAATCGTACATAGTACGCGGAGCATAATTCTCTCCCACATCTTGTGGTTGAGGATTATTCTTGTCCATCCCTTCAGTAGGATTGGATTCGTCTTCTCGCTCTTTTTCTTGGTAATTTAGGGCTCTCCTAATTTCTCTACGATTTCTACGAGCGGTAGCTTCAATATCACTGTCGTATACTAGTGGTCCTCTCGGGTTCCTTCTAGTCATAAACTAGAGGTACTTGCTAGGAAAAAGAAAGAAAGAAAATTAGCAAAGTTAGAATTTAAAATTAAAAATGAAAGTAAATTACAGAAAATAATAAAAAAATAATGGCTAAAGTAATAAAAATAGAGCTTTCTTAATATTTTAGTTCCCCGGCAACGGCGCCAAAAACTTGATCGTTGTATTTCAGAGTTTTAAATGTATAATGATCGATCCTGGAATTAACTATAACAACGATTGAGGCAAGTGCACCTATCGAACAGTAGTATAGCTTAGGCAAGACCGGATTGTCGAACCCAAAGGAACTAAAAGTACTAATACTAACTTTCTTTCTATTATTTAGCCTAAAATAAGTGAAGTTGTTTATTAATCTAAATTAACTAATTACTAAGCTAAAGACGAAAAGACAAAAAGAATGAATTGGGGAAATACTTGGGAAAAACTCAGTTGATTAAGACGATACCCTTAGGAATAATCCACCTAGACTTCACTTGTTATCTAACACCGAACTGCATTTATTTTATTCACTTGACTTGATCCGTAGGACTCCCTAATTTATATTAAACCCTCTCTCGAGGCGAATAACGTCTAACCCTAGGTTGATTAATTGAAATCTCTTTCTAATTAAAACCCCTAGAATAGCAGTAAATCGATCTATGGACTCTCATATTAGGTTTCACCCTAATCCGGCAAAATCTCGTCACCCTATCTGTAGGCGCGCGATCAACTCCGCTTAATTATGTTAGATCTACTCTTAAGCAGGGACTTTTGCTCCACCACCTAAGCACATTCAACTTGAATTAATATCTGCGAAATATCAACACAAGAATTAAGCACACATAATCAAGAACAAATCAAGTATTTATAATATAGCTCTGAAAACAATAACAAGATTCATCTAGGTTTCATCCCCCTTCAGGTATCTGAAGGGTTTAGTTCATAATAATAAAGAAAAACATCTCAGAAGAAAAGATAAAACAAAACATAAGAAATCCCTAAAACTCCCTGAAGGAATTGAAGGAGAGATCCTCCGTCTTGAGTAAAATTTCAGCTTCTGGAGATGGATCAACTGGCTATCCCTTGAGAGTTTCTCAAAAATCTGACCTTTTCAGCTCGGCTCCTTGGCCTAGCTAACTGCCCTCTTTAAGGTTATACCTAGGGTCTTTATATAGCCTTTTGAAATAAGTTTCTTTGCCCCTAAGTATCCTTTTCCGAGTGAAATTACTCTCCTCCACGACAGGGGCATGGCCATGGCGCACGCCCGTGTGAATCGTGGCCAGGCCGTGTTGGAATCCGTTAATGAGGCATGACCGTGTAGATCGACATCAGGCCGTGTTCTAGTATATTTGAGGAGGCATGGCCGTGTGGGATTTAATCCAGGCCGTGTCGATTTCTTCTTTGGCCCATTTTGGTCCGTTTTGAGCCCGTTTCTCGTTCTTTTTATTCTTGGGTGCTTTCCTGAGTATAAGACATGAAAAGAAAGGATTAAGAGCACCTTTTTACATAAATCAAGGGATAACTCATCCAAAAGTATGCTAAATGTGGGATTAAAATATGTTACTATTTTGGTTTATCACCCGTGTCACAGGCCGTGTGAATATTCGAAATGGGAGCACATGGCTGTAACCCAGCCCGTGTCTGACCCCGTGTAACTCTCTGACTTGGGTCACACGGCCAACACACACGCCCGTGTGGCTAGCCCGTGTGCCCTAAAAAAAGGCCATACACGCCTGTGTACCAAGCCGTGTGCTAGGCCGTGCCAAACCTGTAGGGTATACTGACTTATGTCACACGACCAAGTCACACACCCGTGTGTGAGGCCGTGTGGAGCATACTGACTTGGTCTCAAATTCATCACTAGGGGACACACAGCCGTGTAACATGACTGTGTGCCACACAAGGCTGAGACACACGCCCGTGTCTCTGTCCGTGTGGACAAAAATAGGCTATTTACCAAGCCATTTTGCCACCCATTTTGCACATACATATACAAGCTCAAATAGTTCCATTTCAAGACACAAATAAGCAGCCAAATATCATCAACCAATATTCATTTCATACCATTTCATTATCAACAATACAAGTCACAAATATGCCACAATTTGACATCTAATTACATACCTAATTCACATATACAATTCAATTAACTAAACCATTCCAAACATGCATTATCATTCACCAATTCACAAGCACATAGTTTTCCAAATTATCAACCCTTTTAGCAATCAAATTACCTAATATCATTAAACATTATAAATTCAACCTCAATCACAAAATATAGGTCAATTACTAAACTCAAAATAGAACTATGTGCACATTTATAAACATCATCAAAAAATTCATCATCACAAGCCAACTCAAATGGGCAAAATACATTTCATCAAACATACCAAAATGACTCAAGCCTATTCATGCCATAGACCATATTTACACAACTTCAAAATTACTAAAATAGATGTCTGATTGTGCGATGAAGTCCTTGACGATCCCCGAATCTGAGCTAACTTTGAAATACTATAAAACATAGAAAAATAAACAAAGTAAGCTATAAAGCTTAGTAAGTTCGTATGTAAATATTAAATAATCTCATCATTCATTAGCATCTCAAAATAGATAACATAAATTTAACCACATAGTAATTCATAAATTCTCAACTTCATTTAACTCGTTAGTTAATAGTTTTCCGTACATACCTGTACCGATACGTTTCTATTTCTCACCAATTCTCTTACTAAAATCACTCCGGGCTTATAAATGCTCACGGTACGAGTACATCAATTTTTCGATGCCATTGTCCAACTATGGTCTTACCCATACATTGCCATGGCCCTGCCGTGGTCTTACATTCACATGCCATAACCTGGTTATGGTCTTATTTTCTGATTGCCATAGCCCAGCTATGTTCTTATTTAACAACTCGTCTTATTTAAACCGTACATTTAATTTAAGATCTCCAAATTTCACTAATAGGATAAATACAATCTCAATTCCATCCATCAATTAAATAAATGCACATTTAAGTTCAACTATACGAACTTACCTCGTGTACGGAATGACGGAACGGACTGACTATTCAATTACTTTGCTTTTTCCCTGATCTAAGTCCGAATTCCTCTTTTCTTGATCTATAAGTAATCAAAATCAGATTATTTATTCCTCTATTTATTCAATTCAATCCAAAAGATGCATTTGAGCTATTTTACACATTGGCCCCTAAACTTTCACATTTTTACAATTTAGTCATTATTACACAAAATCACAAATTCATGAAATTCAAGACTAACCCATGCTAGCCGAATTACCATTGTACCCCTAGCAATCCATATTTTCCATTTATTTCACATTTTAACCACTAAGTTTACACATTTCTCAATTTAATCCCTATTATGCATTTTCACTAAAAATCACTTACCAAAACTTGTATATTTCACAACAAACATTCATAATCTATCATCAAACATCAAAACACACATGTATTCATCAATTGCATCATTCAAAATCTTTAACAGTTTTGCAAAATAGTCCCTAGGGTAGCTAGAACTAGTTGCAACGATAAAAAAAACATAGAAATCATTAAAAACAGAACAAATATCGTACCTAATTGAGCATATAAAGCTTGGCCGAATATCAAGCCCTAAAAATGGCTATTCTTCATGTTAGAAACGACTAATTTAGAAGATGAATGAAATTAATGGCTTTTGTTTTATTTAATTAGCCTTTATTTACCAAATTACAAAATTAACCTTTAAAATACTTAATAATTACTCCAAATGTCATGCCACTAACATCCACTAACTCTCAAATGGGTTAATTACCACTTAAAGACCTTTACTTTAAGGTTTTTTAGCTAATAGAACACTACTTTTGCACTTTACGCAATTTAGTCCTTTTTATCAAATTGACTAACCAAACGATAAAATTTCTAAACATGATCGTTGCTGGGGAACTAAAATATTAAGAACGCTCAATTTTTATTACTTTAGCCATTTTTTTGCAATTTATTTCTTAGTCTGTTTTTAACTTTGCTAAATTTTCGCTCTTTTACTCCTTTCAGGTATCTCTAGCTTATGACTAGAAGGAACCCGACAGGACCCCTACTTTACGACAGTGATATTGAAAGAACAGTCCACAGAAATCGTAGAGAGATAAGGCGAAGCTTAAACTACATACAAGAGGAGCAAGAAGAAGAAATTAATACCACCAAAGAGATGGACGAGAATAATCCACCACCTCAAGAGATGGCCGAAAATCATGCTCCTCAAACTATGTATGATTATGCTAAACCTAGTTTAACAGGAACTGAGTCAAGTATCGTTAGACCTGCTATTGCTGCAAATAATTTTGAACTGAAACCTAACACAATTTAGATGATAAAGTAATTTGTTCAGTTTGATGGTTTGCAGGATGAAGATCCAAATAATCACTTGGCAAATTTCCTAGAATTTTGCGATACTTTCAAGATAAATGGCGTTACTGACGATGCCATCCGTATTCGGTTATTTCCCTTCTCTTTGAGGAATAAAGCAAAAAAGTGGTTGCATTCTCTTCCACGAGGGTCAATCACTACATGGGATCAAATGACCGAAAAATTTTTATTGAAATATTTTTCGCCGGCCAAAATGGCCAAGTTAAGGAATGATATCTCTTCTTTTGTGTAGATGGATTTAGAGACACTTTACGACGCATGGGAGAGATACAAAGATTTGCTGAGAAGGTGTCCACACCATGGATTGCCCTTGTGGCTACATGTCCAAACTTTTTACAACGGTGTGAACCCCTTAACAAGGCAATTAATCGATTCAGCCGCTGGCGAAACTCTGAATAACAAAACTCCTGAAGCAGCCTACAAATTTATAGAAGAGATGTCGCTGAATAACTATCAGTGGCAAGTCGCAAGGACAAGGCCAACAAAAGCAGCCAGAGTTTTCAACCTCGATGTAGTAACCATGCTATCAAATCAGGTAGAGATGTTACATAAAAAATTTGATGGTTTATACGGTTCCTCGCAGGTATAGCCAGTTATGCAGTGCGACGCAAGTGGAGGCGTGGCGAATCCTGAGTACCCACCCTACGGACAGGGCATGGAAAATGAAAAAAGAACTATATGGGTAATAATTTTTGATATAATAATAACCCTTATAGTAATACTTATAATCCAGGTTGGAAGAACCACCCCAATTTCTCATGGGGAGGTCAAGGAAATCAAAGGCAACAAAACTTCCAACAACAGCCCTACCCACAAGAAAAGAAGTCGACCCTTGAAGAGATGCTGACAAAATTCATAACAATCCCAGAAACATGTTTCCAAAATATAGAAACAAAACTTGAAAAACAGGAAGCAACGACACAAGAGCTCAAGGATCAAATTGGGCAACTTACTAAGATAATTTCTGAAATACGATTGGAAAGCTTGCACAGGAAAGAAGAGCAGGTAAAGGCAGTGACGTTAAGAATTGGAAAGGAGTTAGTTGAAACGAAGAAAAAGATACCACATGAAACCGATGAGGCAATTGCAACCCCGACGCGTGAGGAAATTAAACCAACGATCCCATATTCAGCAAAGTTGAAGAAAGACCGCTTAGATGCACAATATGGTAAATTTCTTGAACTTTTCAAACAGTTACATATTAACTTACCTTTTGTTGAAGCTATTTCGCAGATGCCAACATATGCAAAATTTTTAAAGGAGCTCCTAACAAACAAAAGGAAGTTCGAAGAAATTTCAACAGTGGAACTTAATGAAGAGTGCTCAGCTATCATCAAAAACAAGCTGCCAACCAAACTGAAAGATTCAGGAAGTTTCACTATTCCCTGTTTAATTGGTAGTTTGAACATAGAAAAAGCACTTGCTGATCTAGGTGCCAGAATTAATTTAATGCCTTATAGAATGTTTAAGCAACTTGGTCTCGGGGAACCAAAACGTACTAGGATGAGTATTCAGCTAGCTGACAGATCTGTTAAATATCCTAGGGGAATTATCGAAGATATTCTGGTAAAAGTGGATAAATTTATATTCCTGTTCATTTTGTTGTGCTTGACATGAATGAGGACGTAGAGGTACCTTTAATTTTGGGGCGACCCTTTCTAGCTACTGCTAGGGCTGTCATTGATGTTGGTGATGGTAAACTTGTGCTAAGGGTAGGCGATGAGGAAATTATTTTTCACATTTATGAAGCCATGCGATATTCTAGAGAACAAGATGATTCTCGTTACTTTGTTGATGCCACTGATCACATTATTCAGGAGTCTTTACAGGAAATCATGCATAATGACACGATGGAACTGTGTCCTACACAAGGTGAGGGGATAGATAACGATAACGATGAATTGAATCCTAATACGTCCTCCTCTAGACAGATAAAAATAGAGGGTATTGAAATCAACGACGAACTAAGACAGAAACCCTCTATTGATGAACCACCCAAATTAGAATTAAAACAGTTGCCAAAACACTTAGAATATGCCTTCCTCGGGGATAATTCTATGCTACCAGTAATCATCTCTTCAGAACTAGGACCCAAAGAGAAAGAAGAGTTGCTAAGGATACTCAGGAAACATAAAAGAGCCATAGCATGGAAAATGTCTGACATTAAAGGAATAAGCCCGTCATTCTGCACTCACAAAATTTTAATGGAAGATGAGTATAGACCGTGTGTGCAGCCTCAGAGACGTTTGAAAGAAGTTGTCAAAGCTGAGGTAATTAAACTTCTAGATGCAGGAATAATTTATCCTATTTCTGATAGTACTTAGGTAAGTCCTGTGCAGGTAGTTCCAAAGAAAGGAGGCATGACTGTTGTAGCCAACGAAAAGAATGAACTGATTCCTACAAGAACAGATCACAAAGTTGGAGAGTACGTGATTGACTATAGAAAGTCGAACGACGCCACGAGAAAAGATCACTTCCCTTTGCCCTTTAGTGATCAGATGTTAGAAATATTATCTAGGCATATGTACTACTGTTTCTTGGACGGACTCTCCGGCTACTTGCAAATCCCAATAGCTCTTGAGGATCAAGAAAAGACAACATTTACATGTCCATATGGTACGTTTTCTTATCGTAGAATGCCTTTCAGATTATGTAATGCTCCTGCTACTTTTCAGCGCTGCATGCTGGCCATCTTTGACGAACTTGTGGAAGACATTATGGAGGTATTTATGGACGACTTCTCGGTATTCGGTAATTCTTTCCATCTTTGCCTTAAAAATTTAGAACGAGTTCTAATGAGATGTGAGGAAACGAACCTTGTTTTAAATTGGGAAAAATGTCACTTCATGGTTAGAGAGGGGATTGTGTTAGGACATAAGATTTCTAGTAAAGGGATTGAGGTAGATAAAGCAAAGATTGAAACCATAGAAAAATTACCTCCTCCTACTTCTGTTAAGGCTATTAGAAGTTTTTTAGGACATGCTCGATTTTATAGAAGATTCATTAAAGATTTCTCTAAAATAGCTAAGGCTTTAACAAGATTACTAGAAAAAGATGTTCCTTTTAATTTTGATCAGGAGTGTTTAGATGCATTTAATATCCTCAAAGATAAACTAATAAATGCTCCGATTATAATTGCACCTGATTGGAATCTACCCTTTGAACTAATGTGTGATGCGAGTGATTTTGCAGTAAGTGCAATTTTGGGACAGCGAAGAAACAAGCATTTTCAGCCAAATTATTATGCTAGCAGAACATTGATGCCTACACAAGAAATCTATACTACCACAGATAGAGAATTGCTAGCTGTAGTTTTTGCATTTGACAAATTTAGACGATGTTCGATATTATCTAAAGTTGTCGTTTACTCGACCATTCACTCTTTCGTTATCTTTTAACTAAACTCGATGCAAAACCTCAACTCATACGATGGATCTTACTCTTACAGGAATTTGATTTGGAAATTCAGGATAAGAAGGGAGCTAGAAATCTGGCAGCAGATCACCTCTCTAGGCTTGAGAACCCACATATCAAAGAACTTGACGAGAGTGAGATAAACGACTCGTTCCCTGAGGAACAACTCTTTTCTATAACTAGCTCCGAGGTACCGTGGTTTGTAGATATTGCGAATTATTTAGCTGCTAACATCCTACCAAAAAGGTTAACACATCATCAAAACAAGCGATTCTTTGTTGATGCAAAGAACTATTTTTGGGAGGACCCCTTTCTTTTCCGCATATGTGCAGATCAAGTAATTCGGAGATGTGTTACAAAGGTAGAAGCAAGCAAAATCCTAGAACATTGCCATTCAGGACCTTCAGGAGGACATTACAGCGGGATTAAGATAGCACACAAAACGCTCGAATTAGGATTTTATTGGCCAACCCTGTTTAAAGACGCCAACAGGTATGTCGCTTCGTGTGATAAATGCCAAAGAATAGGTAATATCTCTAAACGCGATGAAATGCCTCAAACATATATGTTATCATGTGAAATATTTGACGTATGGGGTATTGACTTTATGGGTCCGTTTCCTAGCTCATTCGGAAATAAATACATCTTAGTAGCAGTAGATTACACGTGAAAATGGGTGGAAGCCCAGGCTTTACCTACTAATGATGCTAGAGCTGTAGTAAGGTTTCTTAAGCAACTCTTCTCTCGTTTTGGAACACCCAGTGCAATTATTAGTGATAGGGGTACTCACTTTTGTAATACTCAATTTGATAAAATCTTAAAACAATATGGAGTACACTACAGGACAGCTACCCCTTATCACCCTCAAACCAGTGGACAAGTGGAAGTGGCAAACCGAGAGCTTAAACGGATCTTAGAGAAAACAGTTGAATCAAACAGGAAAGATTGAACATTAAAAGTAGATGATGCTTTATGGGCCTACAGAACATCGTTTAAAACTCCTTTAGGAATATCCCCGTACAAACTTGTCTACGGAAAAAGTTGTCATTTACCATTTGAGTTAGAGCATAAAACTTACTGGGCTATAAAATTCTTGAATTACGATCTTAAAACCGCAGGTGATAAGAGGATGATGCAGTTGAACGAGCTAGATGAATGGTGAGCTGAAGCCTATGAAAACTCACGACTATATAAGGAGGCAACAAAACGAAGCCATAATGCTCGCTTAAAACAATCAAAGCAATTCGAAGTAGGAGACTTAGTCTTGCTGTACAATTCAAGGCTCAAACTATTTCCTGGGAAGCTGAAGTCAAGGTGGTCAGGCCCATTTGTGATCAAAACTATTTTTCCTTACGGCACAGTCGAGTTAACCCATCAAACTCAGGGAACATTCAAGGTAAATGGTCATCGACTGAAACTTCATAATGGTGAAGATTTCAAGGAATTGAGAGAGGAGCTTCAGCTCCGTGAACCTTCATTTAGAAATGAAAATAGGGTGAGTCTAGCTTAAGACTTTAAACGAGCACTTCTCGGGAGGCAACCCGAGCACTGACTTCACTAACATTATATTATACTACTTCAGGGGGTTTTAGGGATCAAAAACTTGATCATTGTTTTATACGATGTCAAAGTCTTAAAATTTATAATGAGAATGATCGAACCTGGAAACTAACTATGACAACGATTTGAGGCAAGCGCACCTATCGAACAGTAGTATAGTTAAGGCAAGACCGGATTGTCGAACCCAAAGGAACTAAAAGTACTAATACTAACTTTCTTTTTATTATCTAGCCTAAAGTAAAGAAAATTGGTTGTTTAATCTAAATTAACTAACTACTAAACTCAAAACTCTAAGACAAAGAAGAATGAATTTGGGGAAAATACTTGTGGGAAAAACCAATTGATTAAGACGATACCCAAGGAAGAATCTACCTAGACTTCACTTGTTATCTAACTCTGAACCAGATGATTTATTCACTTAACTTGATTCGTAGGATTCCCTAATGTATATTAGACCCTCTCTCGAGGCGAATAACGTCTAACCCTAGGTTGATTAATTGAAATCTCTTTCTAATTAAAACCCCTAGAATTGCATTAACTCGATCTATGGACTACCATATTAGGTTTCACCCTAATTCGAAAAAATCTCGTCACCCTATCTCTAGGCGTGCGATCAACTCCGCTTAACTATGCTAGATCTACTCTTAGGCAGGGACTTTTGCTCCACCACCTAAGCACATCAAACTTGAATTAATACCCCAAAAATATCAACACCAGAATTAAGAACACATAATTAAGAACAAATCAAGTATTTATCATATAGTTCAGCAAACGATAATAAGATTCATCTTAGGATTCATCCCCCTCAGGTATCTGAAGGTTTAGTTCATAATAATAAAAGAAAACATCTCAGAAGAAAAGATAAAACAAAACATAAGAAATCCTTAAAACCCCCTAAAGGAATTGAAGGAGAGATCCTCCGTCTTGAGTATGATTCTGGCTTCTTGAGATGAATCAACTGGCTATCTTTGAGTAAATCCCCACAAATCTGCCTCCTTCGGCCTAGCTGGACGCCCCCTGACTAAAGTCCTGGGTCTCCCCCTTTTAGATCATACTTAGGGTGTTTATATAGGCTTCGAAATGTGTTACTTCGCCTCTAAGTATCCTAATCTAAGTGAAATTTCTCTTTGTCACGGTAGGGGCACGGCCATGGCACACGCCCATGTGAATCGTGGCCAGGCCATGTTCGAGGCTGCTGAAGGAGCACGGTCGTGTGGTCTCAGGCCCAGGTCGTGTCGATTTTGTGATATGGCCCATTTACTCTATTTTAGGCTCGTTTCTCATTCTTTTCATCCTCCGATGCTTTCTTGAGTATAAAACATGAAAAAAAGGATTAAGAGCACCAAATTACATAATTCAAGGCTTAAATCATTGAAAAGCATGCTAAATGTGGGCTTAAAATATGTTACTATTACGGTTTATCAAATACCCCCACACTTAAGCTTTTGCTTGTCCTCAAGCAAAATTCTCAACTCATAATTAAAACAAACTTCCTCGAGTCATGATATTCATCAATAGTGTTTCATCATAATTCAAAGATAATTCATACATGGATAATTCAACTCAAAGAGTCCAAAAGATTCAAACAATCTAAGTCATACATTTTTGTAGCACAAAACGTAGGTGTTTCCCCTCATCTAAATAATTACCTCTGATTCAAAATCGACAAGAATTGACATCCTCACTAAAGATTCACTCAAATCACTCGTAGTGTTGAAGGTTCAGAATTAAGCACTCAAAAGTCAAACATGAAGAGTTAATCCCATAGGCTTGCATGAAAATCAAATCTCCACCACTGTAAAATGAGATGATACACAAATCAAAAGGTCTTTAATAGGGTTGTAACGGGGCTTGAGTTAAAGGTGAGGATATAGGCTAAATTAGAAGGTTAGAATCGAGATTGAATTGACAGATTGCCTAACTAGAAACAATGAGTTGGATATAAATAATTACATCAATTGAGAACTTGTAATAATAATACTACTACTAATACGAGCTTCTTATTCAACAATTGAAATTAGATGTATAAGCTCACTTAATCACAGAACTAATAATGAAAATACTTCGACTTTTTTTTAAGAACAAATCAAGTACACACAATAAATGATGAGTTTACTATTAGAATAAATAGGTAATCGATCAAATCAAATCTCGATATAAGGGTAGTCAAAAGGAATGGTGATAACAAAAACAAAGGGTTTTGGTTTAATATTAGTGGGTGAGTCAATAAAAAAAAGTTATTAGGATCAACGGGGTTCACTAGGGGTTAATTATGAAGGTAGGGTTTTAGTGGAGTAAGTGGGTTAAAACCTAGGTGCCTTCATCATCTTAATATATCAAATCAAAGGTTTGGTCTCGACATGTATAATCGATGCAAGTTCTAGAATAACAAATCAATGTTGACACACTCATAATAAAAAAAAGGGAGTAAGAAAAAGAATATATGCTCTAAAGGCTCAAAATCTCATAAAAATTATGGGTTTTTGATGTCAACCTCATAGATTTCAAACTTCAAAGTAATATTCAAAATTAGGTAGACAACCTAAAAAAAAAATTTAATTTTGAAAAATAGACTTATCATGCTTGATTCTCTAGTATCTTAAAGTTTAAATTATTAATGCACAATTAACTATGACTTAATCCAAAACATATCAATGAAAAATCATAAATCAAAGGAAATTTCATTTTAATCATAATATGAGAAGATTTACTCTAAGAAACAAGGCATAATTCAAGATTTGTGAATAATACAAAAAGTTTGGCACTTTTAAGATTCACCCTCCACACTTAAGATGTGCATTGCCCTCAATGTACAAAGATAGATAGAAATTCATAAAAGATAGGGAGAGATGAAACTTCCTGAATTTGGATGGATTCCTTGAGTTGGAGGTGTGGAAACTTGATTCGGAGGTGAAAGATAAGTTGGAGGAGGCGTCTTTGGTAGTGATATGGGGGCTGCCCGCTATTACTGCGCTAGATGAAGAAATTGGATAGCCCGTGAAGAAATAGCCAAGAAATACTAATAAAACTTCAAAATGAACTAATTATTTATTTAAAGACAAGAAAGACAAAGACAAAGATCGTAAAAATTTAAAAACAAGAAAAAGAAAAGACTTATGGACTAAGGAGTCCTTATTGTTGGATGGTTTGCGAGGTGGGTGTGATTTCTAAGGCCCCGATGATGTTGGCAGAGGTCGTGGTGGGGTGATTCCCAAGCAGCCTGAAGAACCTAAAAACAAGAAACTAAAATAAGATACACTAAATTTAGTGGAAGAGAAGTTAAGATAAGGAAAATAAAGGCGAAGAGTAAAGAAGAAGAAAAATTAAATGGCCTCAAAGACCCTAGGCTTGTCAAATAATTGAAGCGACCGGCATGACCTTATGTAGATTGGTCTCCCACAGGGGGACTGTGCTTGGATCCTTTCGCTTCTTCGACATAGAAGTGGAGGTCAAGGGTTTGGGGAGGGACTAAAGAAGAAAAGTATGGAAAGGTCTGAGAAAGAAAGGGAAAAGAAAATGGGATGGAAGAGATGGGAGGGGTGGGTGTTTTAAATAGAAATTTCAAGTCTGATACGTTCCAACGCCCGTGTACCATGGGCGTGTTGGGTCACACGGCTGTGTCGCACGGCCGTGTTATGCTTCTCTCATTTCTCCCATGCCCATGTTCGGGTCACCACGCCCGTGTAGGATCAAACAGTGTCGACCACGGTTGTATCGCACGGCCGTGGTGTTCAGTCGGAGACCGTGTAACTTCCCTCAGTGTCGGCCACGGCCATATCACACGACAGTGGCAATTTGTAGTCGTCCGTGATCTGGGAATCTTTCGCCATTGGCTTGTACTACCTCTGCTATGTCAGTACGGGAGTCCGTAGTGTCCACACGGCCACGGCCACGACCGTGTGTAAGGCCGTGTGGTCTGGAAATCTGCACTTGGTTAGTTTATAGTTAGGTATTGAAATAAAAATAAAAATAAAGGAAATTAATAGTGTTAATGCTTGGGTTGCCTCCCGAGAAGCACTCGTTTATAGTCTTAAGCTAGACTTACCTCTCATTCGCATAATCAGGGTGGTTTGAAGAGTTGAACATCCTCTCTCATGCTATCAGTTCCATTATCATGATAAAGTTTGAGTCGAGTAGTATTTACTTTCAAAGTGCCAAATATAAGATTACTTACCTCGACTGTTCCGTATAGGAAAACCTTGATTACCCTAAAAGGGATTTCTTTGTTTGTATTAGGGTCAGGAGGAGATATTCGAGGATCTGCTTTATCTAACAATACCTGATCTCCTATTTTGAAGTGATTTGTCGTTCCTATTAGCTCGTCCGTGGTTCCTCGATTTTACTTCCGTGTATTCCCGCTTTCTCCTTGAAATGTGTCTTCCACTCGTCTAGGTCATCAACTTGAACCCTTCGATCCTCATGAGTTATTGCCTCATTGTTATGAGGTGTAGGATCGGGCTCAGTTGTGTTCTTTCGTGGTGCTTCCTGAAAAGAAGGGTTAACCGAATGGTTATTGATAGAATGTACGTTCTCACCTTGTTTGCTCGATGTTCTAATCGAATCGAGAGCCTGAAGAGTGATTGTCTCGTCACCTACACAGAGTATGAGTTCACCTGCGTCGACATCAATTTTAGTCCTGGCAGTTGCTAAAAAGGGCCTTCCTAGAATTAAAGGGATACTATTGTCCTCATCCATGTCTAAAACGACAAAGTCCACTGGGAATACGAATTTATCAATCTTTACTAGCACATCTTTGATTATACCTCTAGGAATTCTAATAGTTTTATCAGCTAATTGAATGCTCATCCTAGTTTGTTTGGGTTTCCCTAGACCTAGTTGTTTAAACATTTTATAAGGCATGACATTTATGCTTGCCCCTAAATCAGCTAATGCATTATCAATAGATAATCTACCAATTAAGCATGGAATTGTAAAACTCCCTGGATCTTTTAATTTTCGTGGTAGTTTATTTTGTAGAATTGCTGAGCACATTGCGTTTAGCTCCACATGCGGTGTTTCGTCTACCCTTCGCTTGTTTGTCAAGAGCTCTTTTAAAAATTTCCTAGAATCTGGCATCTACGAAAGAGCTTCAAGTAATGGTAAGTTAATATGTAATTTTTTTAAAATTTTAAGAAACTTACCAAACTGTTCCTTCGTGTCGTATCTCTTCATTGCTTCGGGGTACGGTATCCGAGGTTGGTACTCTTTGATTACTGGTTTTGGCTTTTCTTGGGTTACCTCATCCTTACCTTTTTCTACCACATCCTCTTGCCTTAATTTGGGTTCATATAACCTTTTACTATCATGAGCGGTTGTGGCCTGGACTTGATCCTTTGGGTTAGTCTCAGTGTTGCTTGGTAAGCTTCCTTGTGGTCTTTTAGCGATCGCCTTAGCTATTTACCCTAACTGATTCTCGATCCTTTGAATCGATGCTTGTTGATTTTTAAATGTTGTCTCGGTATTTTGGAAACGTGTTTCTGTGGCTGCCATGAATTTTGTCAGCACCTCCTCGAGGTTCGGCTTCTTTTTCTGTGGGTAGGGTTGTTGTTGTAAGTTTTGTTGCCTTTGATTTCCTTGACCTCCCCATGAGAAATTGGGGTGGTTCTTCCAACCTGGATTATAAGTATTACTATAAGGGCTATTATTATATCGGAAATTGTTACCCATATAGTTCATTTGTTCGCTTTCCATGCCCTGTCCGTAGGGTGGGTACTCAGGATTCGCCACGCCTCCACTTGCGTCGCACTGCATAACTGGCTGTACCTACGAGGAACCGTATAAACCATCAAATTTTTTATGTAACATCTCTACTTGATTTGATAGCATGGTTACTGCTTCGAGGTTGAAAAATTCGACTCCTTTTGTTGGCCTTGTCCTTGCGACTTGCCACTGATAGTTATTCAGCGACATCTCTTCTATAAATTCGTAGGCTGCTTCAAGAATTTTGTTATTCGAGAGTTCTCGCCACGGGTCGAATCGATTAATTGCCTTGTTGAGGGGTTCACACCGTTGTAAAAAAGTTTGGACTCAGAGCCACAAGGGCAATCCATGGTGTGGACACCTTCTCAAAGAAATCTTTGTATCTCTCTCATGCGTCGTAAAGTGTCTCTAAATCCATCTCGCACAAAAGAAGAGATATCATTCCTTAACTTGGCCGCTTTGGCCATGGAAAATATTTCAATAAAAATTTTTCGGTCATTTGATCCCATGTAGTGATTGACCCTCGTGGAAGAGAATGCAACCACAATTTGGCTTTATTCCTCAAAGAGAAGGGAAATAACCGAAGACGGATGGCATCGTTAGTAACGCCATTTATCTTGAAACTATCACAAAATTCTAGGAAATTTGCCAAGTGATTATTTGGATCTTCATCCTCAGTAAACCATCAAACTCGAACAAATTATCATCAGATCATCTAAATTGTGTTAGGTTTCAGCTTCAAAATTATTTGCAAAGAATAGCAGTCTAACGATACTTGACTCGGCCTCTGTTAAGCTAGGTTTAGCATAATCATACATAGTTCGAGGAGCATGATTTTCGGCCATCTCTTGAGGTGGTGGATTATTCTCGTCCATCTCTTCGGTGGTATTAATTTCGTCTTCTTGCCTCTCTTCTATGTAGTTTAAGATTCGCCTTATCTCTCTACGATTTCTGCGGTCTGTTCTTTCAATATCACTATCGTAAAGTAGGGGTCCTGTCGGGTTCCTTCTAGTCATAAACTAGAGATACCTGAAAGGAGTAAAAGAGCGAAAATTTAGCAAAGTTAAAAATAGACAAAGAAATAAATCGCAGAAAAATGGCTAAAGTAATAAAAATTGAGCGTTCTTAATATTTTAGTTCCCCAGCAACGGCGCCAAAAACTTGATCGTTGTTTTATGCGATGTCAAAGTCTTAAAATTTATAATGAGAATGATCGAACCTGGAAACTAACAATGACAACGATTTGAGGCAAGCGCACCTATCGAACAGTAGTATAGTTAAGGCAAGACCGGATTGTCGAACCCAAAAGAACTAAAAGTACTAATACTAACTTTCTTTTTATTATCTAGCCTAAAGTAAAGGAAATTGGTTGTTTAATCTAAATTAACTAACTACTAAACTCAAAACTCTAACACAAAGAAGAATGAATTTGGGGAAAATACTTGTGGGAAAAACCAATTGATTAAGACGATACCCAAAGAAGAATCTACCTAGACTTCACTTGTTATCTAACTCAACTGCACGATTTATTCACTTGACTTGATCCGTAGGATTCCCTAATGTATATTAGACCCTCTCTCGAGGCGAATAACGTCTAACCCTAGGTTGATTAATTGAAATCTCTTTCTAATTAAAACCCCTAGAATTGCATTAACTCGATCTATGGACTCCCATATTAGGTTTCACCCTAATCCGGCAAAATCTCGTCACCCTATCTCTAGGCATGCGATCAACTCCGCTTAACTATGCTAGATCTACTCTTAGGCAGGGACTTTTGCTCCACCACCTAAGCACATCAAACTTGAATTAATACCCCGAAAATATTAACACAAGAATTAAGAACACATAATTAAGAACAAATCAAGTATTTATCATATAGTTCCGCAAATGATAACAAGATTCATCTTAGGTTTCATCCCTCTCAGGTATCTGAGGGTTTAGTTCATAATAATAAAAGAAAACATCTCAGAAGAAAAGGTAAAACAAAACATAAGAAATCCCTAAAACCCCCTGAAGGAATTGAAGGAGAGATCCTCCATCGTGAGTATGATTCTGGCTTCTTGAGATGAATCAACTGGCTATCTTCGAGTAAATCCCCACAAATCTGCCTCCTTCGGCCTAGCTGGACGCCCCCTGACTAAAGTCCTGGGTCTCCCCCCTTTTAGGTCATGCTTAGGGTGTTTATATAGGCTTCGGAATGTGTTACTTTGCCTCTAAGTATCCTAATCCGATTGAAAGTTCTCTTTGTCACGGCAGGGGCACGGCCATGGCACACGCCCGTGTGAATCGTGGCCAGGCCGTGTTCGAGGCCGCTGAAGGAGCACGGCCGTGTGGTATCGGGCCCAGTCCGTGTCGATTTCGTGATATGGCCCATTTACTCTATTTTAGGCCCGTTTCTCGTTCTTTTCATCCTTCGGTGCTTTCCTGAGTATAAAGCATTAAAACAAAGGATTAAGAGCACCAAATTACATAATTCAAGCCTTAAATCATCCAAAAGCATGCTAAATGTGGGCTTAAAATATGTTACTATTACGATTTATCAAATACCCCCACACTTAAGCTTTTGCTTGTCCTCAAGCAAAATTCTCAACTCATAATTAAAACAAACTTCCTCGATTCATGATATTCATCAATAGTGTTTCATCATAATTCAAAGATAATTCATACATGGATAATTCAACTCAAAGAGTCCAAAAGATTCAAACAATCTAAGTCATACATTTTTGTAGCACAAAACGTAGGTGTTTCCCATCATCTAAATAATTACCTTTGATTCAAAATTGACAAGAATTGACATCCTCACTAAAGATTCACTCAAATCACTCGAAGTGTTTAAGGTTCAGAATTTAGCACTCAATAGTCAAACATGAAGAGTTTATCCCATAGGCTTGCATGAAAGTCAAATCTCCACCACTGTAAAATGAGATGATACACAAATCAAAAGGTCTTTAATAGGGTTGTAACGGGGCTTGGGTTAAAGGTGAGGATATAGGCTGAATTGGACGGTTAGAATCGAGATTGAATTGACAGAATACCTAACTAGAAACAATGCGCTGGATATAAATAATTACATCAATTGAGAACTTGTAATAATACTACTACTACTAATATGAGCTTCTTATTCAAAAATTGGAATTCAGATGTATAAGCTCACTTAATCACAGAACTAATAGTGAATATACTTCGATTTGTTTTTTTTTTAAGAACAAATCAAGTACACATAATAAATGATAAGTTTACTATTGGAATAAATAGGTAATCGATCAAATCAAATCTCGATATAAAGGTAGTCAAAAGGAATGGTGATAACAAAAACAAAGGGTTTTGGGTTAATATTAGTGGGTGAGTCAATAAAAAAAAGTTATTAGGATCAACGGGGTTCACTAGGGGTTAATTATGAAGGTAGGCTTTTAGTGGAGTAAGTGGCTTAAAACCTAGGTTCCTTCATCATCTTAATATATCAAATCAAAGGTGTGGTCTCGACATGTATAATTGATGCAAGTTCTAGAATAACAAATCAATGTTGACACACTCATAATAAAAAAAAAGTGAGCAAGAAAAAGAATATATGCTCTAAAGGCTCAAAATCTCATAAAAATTATGGGTTTTTGATGTCAACCTCGTAGATTTCAAACTTCAAAGTAATATTTAAAATTAGGTAGACAACCTAAAAAAAAATTTAATTTTGAAAAATAGACTTATCATGCTTGATTCTCTAGTATCTTAAAGTTTAAATTATCAATACACAATTAACTATGACTTAATCCAAAACATATCAATGAAAAATCATAAATCAAAGGAAATTTCATTTTAATCATAATATGAGAAGATTTACTCTAAGAAACAAGGCATAATTCAGGATTTGAGAATAATGCAAAAAGTTTGGCACTTTTAAGATTCACCCCCACACTTAAGATGTACATTGCCCTCAATGTACAAAGATAGATAGAAATTCATAAAAGATAGGGAGAGATGAAACTTCCTAAATTTGGATGGATTCCTTGAGTTGAAGGTGTGGAAACTTGATTCGGAGGTGAAAGATAAGTTGGAGGAGGCGTCTTTGGTGGTGATATGGGGCTGCCCACTATTATCAAGCTAGATGAAGAAATTGGGTAGCCCGTGAAGAAATAGCCAAGAAATACTAATAAAACTTCAACATAAACTAATTATTTATTTAAATACAAGAAATATAAAGAGAAAGATCGTAAAAAGTAAAAAATAAGAAAAAGAAAAGACTTATGGACTAAGGAGTCCTTATTGTTGGATGGTTCGCGAGCTGGGTGTGATTTCTAAGGCCTCAGTGATGTTGGCAGAGGTAGTGGTGGGGTGATTCCCAAGCAGCCTGAAGAACCTAAAAACAAGAAACTAAAATAAGATACACTAAATTTAGTGGAAGAGAACTTAAGATAAGGAAAATAAAGGCGAAGAGTAAAGAAGAAGAAAAATTAAATGGCCTCAAAGACCCTTGGCTTGTCGAATAATTGAAGCAGCCGGCATGAACTTATGCAGATCGGTCTCCCACAGGGGGACTGTGCTTGGATCCTTCCGCTTCTTCGACATAGATGTGGATGTCAAGGGTTTGGGGAAGGACTAAATAAGAAAAGTATGGAAAGGTCTGAGAAAGAAAGGGAAAAGAAAATGGGATGGAAGAGATGGGAGGGGTGGGTGTTTTAAATAGAAATTTCAAGTCTGGTATGTTCCCACGCCCGTGTACCACGGGCGTGTTGGGTCACACGACCATGTCGTATGGTCGTGTTATGCTTCTCTCATTTCTCCCACGCCCATGTTCGGGTCACCACGCCTGTGTAGGATCAAACAGTGTCGACCATAGTTGTATCGCACGGCCGTGGTGTTCAGTCGGAGCCCGTGTGACTTCCCTCAGTGTCAGCCACGGCCATATCACACGGCCGTGGAAATTTATAGTCGTCCGTGATCTAGGAATCTTTGGTCATTGGGTCGTACTACCTCTGCAATGTCAGTACGGGAGTTCGTAGTGTCCGCACGGCCACGGCCACGGTGTTGTGTAAGGTCGTGTGGTCTGGAAATCTGCACTTGGTTAGTTTATAGTTAGGTACTGAAATAAAAATAAAAATAAAGGAAATTAATAGTGTTAATGCTCGGGTTGCCTCCCGAGAAGCGCTCGTTTATAGTCTTAAGCTAGACTTATCTCTCATTCGCATAATCAGGCTGGTTTGAAGAGTTGAACATCCTCTCTCATGCTATCAGTTCTATTATCATGATAAAGTTTGAGTCGAGTAGTATTTACTTTAAAAGTGCCAAATATAGGATTACTTACCTCAACTGTTCCGTATGGGAAAACCTTGATTACCCTAAAAGATATTTCTTTGTTTGTATTAGGGTCAGGAGGAGATATTCGAGGATCTACTTTATCTAACAATACCTGATCTCCTATCTAACAATACCTCGATTTTACTTCGTGTACTCCTAGTTTCTCCTTGAAATGTGTCTTCCACTCGTCTAGGTCATCAACTTCCTTCGATCCTCATGATTTATTGCCTTATTGTTATGAGGTGTAGGATCGGGTTCAGTTGTGTTCTTTCGTGGTGCTTCCTGAAAAGAAGGGTTAACCAAATGGTTATTGATAGAATGTACGTTCTCACCTTGTTTGCTTGATGTTCTAACCAAATCGAGAGCCTGAAGAGTGACTGTCTCGTCACCTACATAGAGTATGAGTTCACCTGCGTCGACATCAATTTTAGTCCTGGCAGTTGCTAAAAAGGGCCTTCCTAGAGTTAACGGGATACTATTGTCCTCATCCATGTCTAAAATGACAAAGTCCACTGGGAATACGAATTTATCAATCTTTACTAGCACATCTTCGATTATACCTCTAGGAATTCTAATAGTTTTATCAGCTAATTGAATGCTCATCCTAGTTTGTTATGGTTTCCCTAGACCTAGTTGTTTAAACATTTTATAAGGCATGACATTTATGCTTGCCCCTAAATCAGCTAATGCATTATCAATAGATAAACTACCAATTAAGCATGGAATTGTAAAACTCCATGGATCTTTTAATTTTCGTGGTAGTTTATTTTGTAGAATTACTGAGCACATTGCGTTTAGCTCCATATGCAATGTTTCGTCTACCCTTCGCTTGTTTGTCAAGAGCTCTTTTAAAAATTTCCTAGAATCTGGCATCTACGAAAGAGCTTCAAGTTATGTTAAGTTAATATGTAATTTCTTTAAAAGTTTAAGAAACTTACTAAACTATTCCTCCGTGCCGTCTCTCTTCAATGCTTCGGGGTATGGTATGCGAGGTTGGTACTCTTTGATTACCGGTTTTGGCTTTTCTTGGGTTACCTTATCCTTACCTTTTTCTACCACATCCTCTTGCCTTAATTTGGGTTCATCTAACCTTTTACTATCATGAGCGGTTATGGCCTGGACTTGCTCCTTTGGGCTAGTCTCTGTGTTGCTTGGTAAGCTTCCTTGTGGTCTTTCAGCGATCGCCTTAGCTATTTGCCCTAACTGATTCTTGATCCTTTGAATCAATGCTTGTTAATTTTTAAATGTTGTCTCGGTATTTTGAAAATGTGTTTCTGTGGCTGCCATGAATTTTGTCAGCACATCCTCGAGGTTCGGCTTCTTTTCCTATGGGTAGGGCTGTTGTTGGAAGTTTTGTTGCCTTTAATTTCCTTGACCTCCCCATGAGAAATTGGGGTGGTTCTTCCAACCTGGATTAGAAGTATTACTATAAGGGTTATTATTATATTGGAAATTGTTACCCATATAGTTCATTTGTTTGCTTTCCATGCCCTGTCCGTAGGGTGGGTACTCTGGATTCGCCACGCCTCCACTTGTGTCGCACTGTATAACTGGCTATACCTGCGAGGAACCGTATAAACCATCAAATTTTTTATGTAACATCTCTACCTGATTTGATAGCATGGTTACTGCGTCGAGGTTGAAAACTCTGGCTGCTTTTGTTGGCCTTGTCCTTGCGACTTGCCACTGATAGTTATTCAGCGACATCTCTTCTATAAATTTTTAGGCTGCTTCAGAGTTTTGTTATTCGTAGTTCACGCCATGCATTAATCGATTAATTGCCTTGTTGAGGGTTCACACCGTTGTAAAAAGTTTGGACCTGTAGCCACAAGGGCAATCCATGGTGTGGACACCTTCTCAGCAAATCTTTGTATCTCTCCCATGCGTCGTAAAGTGTCTCTAAATTCATCTTCACAAAAGAAGAGATATCATTCCTTAACTTGGCCGTTTTGGCCGGCGGAAAATATTTCAATAAAAATTTTTCGGTCATTTCATCCCATGTAGTGATTGACCCTTGTGGAAGAGAATGCAACCACTGCTTGGCTTTATTCCTCAAAGAGAAGGGAAATAACCGAAGACGGATGGCATCGTCAGTAACGCCATTTATCTTGAAAGTATCGCAAAATTCTAGGAAATTTGCTAAGTGATTATTTGGATCTTCATCCTGCAAACCATCAAACTAAACAAATTGTTGTATCATCCGAATTGTGTTAGGTTTCAGCTTCAAAATTATTTACAAAGAATAGCGAGTCTAACGATACTTGACTCAGCCTTCTGTTAAACTAGGTTTAGCATAATCATACATAGTTCGAGGAGCATGATTTTCGCCATCTCTTGAGGTGGTGGATTATTCTCGCCCATCTCTTCTGTAATTAATTTCGTCTTCTTGCTCCTCTTCTATGTAGGTTAAGCTTCGCCATATCTCTCTACGATTTCTGCGGACTGTTCTCTCAATATCACTGTCGTAAAGTAGGGGTCCTGTCGGGTTCCTTCTAGTCATAAATTAGAGATACCTGAAAGGAGTAAAAGAGCGAAAATTTAGCAAAGTTAAAAACAGACTAAGAAATAAATTGCAGAAAAATGGCTAAAGTAATAAAAATTGAGCGTTCTTAATATTTTAGTTCCCCGGCAACGATGCCAAAAACTTGATCGTTGTTTTATGCGATGTCAAATTCTTAAAATTTATAGTGAGAATGATCGAACCTGGAAACTAACTATGACAACGGTTTGAGGCAAGCGCACCTATCGAACAATAGTATAGTTAAGGCAAGACCGGATTGTCGAACCCAAAGGAACTAAAAGTACTAATACTAACTTTCTTTTTATTATCTAGCCTAAAGTAAAGGAAATTTGTTATTTAATCTAAATTAACTAACTACTAAACTCAAAACTCTAAGACAAATAAGAATGAATTTGGGGAAAATCCTTGTGGGAAAAACCAATTGATTAAGACGATACCCAAGGAAGAATCTACCTAGACTTCACTTTTTATCTAACTCAAACTGCATTTATTTATTCACTTGACTTGATCCGTAGGATTCCATAATGTATATTAGACCCTCTCTCGAGGCGAATAAAGTCTAACCCTAGGTTGATTAATTGAAATCTCTTTCTAATTAAAACCCCTAGAATTGCATTAACTCGATCTATGGACTCCCATATTAGGTTTCACCCAATCCGGCAAAATCATGTCACCCTATCTCTAGGCGTGCGATCAACTCGCTTAACTATGCTAGATCTACTCTTAGGCGTGGACCTTTGCTCCACCACCTAAGCACATCAAACTTGAATTAATACCCCTAAATATCAACACAAGAATTAAGAACATATAATTAAGAACAAATCAAGTATTTATCATATAGTTCAAAGAAACGATAACAAGATTCATCTTAGGTTTCATCCCCTCGTGTATCTCGACGGTTTAGTTCATAATAATAAAAGAAAACATCTCGTAAGAAAAGATAAAACAAAACATAAGAAATCCCTAAAACCCCTCGAAGGAATTGACGGAGAGATCCTCCGCCTTGAGTGTGATTCCGCTTCTTGAGATGAATCAACGGCTATCTTCGAGTAAATCCCCACAAATCGCTTTCTTCTACCTAGCCGACGCCCGACTAAAGTCCTCGGTCTCCCCTTTAGGTCATACTTAGGGTGTTTATATAGGCTTCGAAATGTGTTACTTTGCCTCTAAGTATCCTAATCTGAGTGAAATTTCTCTTTGTCACGGTAGGGGCACGGCCATGGCACACGCCCGTGTGAATCGTGGCAAGGCCGTGTTCGAGGTCAGCCAAGGAGCACGGCCGCAGTGGTCTCGGCCCGTGCCATGTCGATTTCGTGATATGGCTCATTTACTCTGCTTTTAGGCCCGCTTCTCGTTCTTTTCATCCTCCAATTCTTTCCTGAGTATAAAACATGAAAACAAAGGATTAAGAGCACCAAATTACATAATTCAAGGCTTAAATCACCCAAAAGCATGCTAAATGTGGGCTTAAAATATGTTACTAGTACAGTTTATCAGAAACTTGCACACAATCACATATTCATGCTGTAAATATTAAAATAATCATAAAATAAATATTTCAACCTTGGATTTGTGGTTTCAAAACCACTATTCTGATTTGACCAAAAACAGGTTGTTACATATCGCATATCCCTAGAAGGAAGTAGGAAATTGTGAATAGCTTAACATTGTATGAACTGTGTCAAGCAAGGTTCTATTCCTTCTCTCAGCTATGCCATTCTACTGTGGAGTGCCCAGCGTAATTGATAAACTGAAATCGTAACATATTTTAATCCCACATTTAGTATGCTTTTGGATGAATTATCCCTTGATTTATGTAAAAAGGTGCTCTTAATCCTTTCTTTTCATGTCTTCTACTCAGGAAAGCACCCAAGAATAAAAAGAACGAGAAACGGGCTCAAAACGAACCAAAATGGGACAAAGCATGAAATTGACATGGCCTGGACTAAAGCCCACACGGCCGTGCCTCCTCAATATACTAGAACACGGCCTGATATCGATCTACACGCGTGTCCTCATTAGAAGTCCGAACACGGCCGCCCACGATTCCACACCGGCGTGTGCCATGGCCGTGCCTCTCCTGCTGTGAAGAGCAATTTCACTCGAAAAGGATACTTTGGGGCAAAGAAACACATTCCAAAAGCCTATAAATACACCCTAAGTATAACCTCGAAGGGGGAGTCGACGGCGGTCACTAGGCCAGGCCAGTCGAGCCGAAAAAGGTCGATTTGTGGGAAACTCTCAAGGGATAGCCATTGATCCATCTCAAGAAGCCGAAATTTACTCAAGACGGAGGATCTCTCTTCAATTCCTTCAGGGGTTTTAGGGATTTCTTATGTTTTGTGTTATCTTTTCTTCTGAGATGTTTTCTTTTATTATTATGAACTAAACCCCTCAGATACCTGAGGGGGATGAAACCTAGATGAATCTTGTTATTGTTTCCTGAACTATATGATAAATACTTGATTTGTTCTTAATTATGTGTGCTTAATTCTTGTGTTAATGTTTCGCGGATATTAATTCAAGTCAAATGTGCTTAAGTGGTGGAGCAAAAGTCCCTGCTTAAGAGTAGATCTAGCATAATTAAGCGGAGTTGATCGCACGCCTAGAGATAGGGTGATGAGATTTTGCCAAATTAGGGTGAAACCTAATATGGGAATCCATAGATCGATTTACTGCTATTCTAGGGGGTTATTATTTGAGAAAGAGATTTCCGTTAATTAACGTAGGGTTAGACGTTATTCGCCTCGAGAGAGGGTTTAATATACATTAGGGAGTCCTACGGATCAAGTCAAGTGAATAAATCATCTGGTTCAGTGTTAAATAACAAGTGGATTCTAGGTGGATTCTTCCTGAGGGTATCGTTTTAATCAACTGAGTTTTTCCCAAGTATTTCCTCAATTCATTCTTTTTGTCTTTGCGTCTTTAGCTTAGTAATTAGTTAATTTAGATTAATAAACAGCTTCACTTATTTTAGGCTAAATAATAGAAAGAAAGTTAGTATTAGTACTTTTATTTTCTTTGGGTTCGACAATCCGGTCTTGCCTAAGCTATACTACTATTCGATAGGTGCACTTGCCTCAATCGTTGTCATAGTAAGTTTCCAGGTTTGATCATTCTAATTTTAAATTTTAAAACTCTGACTTTACAGCGATCAAGTTTTTGGCGCCGTTGCCGGGGAACTAAAATATTAAGAAAGCTCTATTTTTATTATTTAGCCATTATTTTTTTATTTATTTTCTGTAATTTATTTTTATTTTTAAGTTTAAATTTTAACTTTGCTAAATTTTTCTTTCTTTTCCTAGCAGGTACCTCTAGTTTATGACTAGAAGGAATCAAGAGGACCACTAGTATACGACAGTGATATTGAAGCTACCGCTCGTAGAAATCGCAAAGAAATTAGGCGAGCCCTAAATTACCAAGAAGAAGAGCGAGAAGACAGATACAATCCTACTGAAGGGAGAAGGGATGGACGAAAATAACCCACCACCACATGATGTGGCAGAAAATAATGCTCCACGTACTATGTATGATTATGCTAAACCTCATTTAACAGGAGCCAAATCTAGTATTGTTAGGCCTGCTATAGCTGCTAATAATTTTGAATTAAAGCCTAACACTATACAAATGATTCAACAATTTGTTCAATTTGACGGTTTGCAGGACAAAGATCCAAACACTCATATAGCTAATTTTTTAGAGTTCTGTGATACCTTTAAAATAAATGGCGTTTCTGATGATGCCATAAGGCTTCGGTTATTTCCCTTTTCATTAAGGAATAAAGCCAAACAGTGGTTAAACTCGTTACCACGAGGGTCAATCACCACATGGGACCAAATGACCGAAAAATTCTTATTAAAATATTTCCCATCGGCCAAAATGGCCAAATTACGCAATGATATCTCTTCTTTTGTGCAGATGGATTTAGAGACATTATATGACGCATGGGAGAGATACAAGATCTCTTGAGAAGGTGTCCGCACCATGGTTTACCTTTGTGGCTCCAAGTCCAAACTTTCTATAATGGTGTAAACCCCTCAACAAGGCAACTAATCGGTTCAGCCACCGATGGAACCCTGAATAATAGAACTCCTGAAGTAGCCTACGAGTTTATTGAAGAGATGTCACTGAATAACTATCAGTGGCAGGTTACAAGGACAAAACCAACAAAATCAGCCAGAGTTTTCAACATTTATGCAGTAACCATGCTATCAACACAGGTAGAGATGATGAATAAAAAGCTTGATAGTTTGTATTCTTTGCAGGCACACCCAGTAATGCAGTGCGACGTAAGTGGAACCGTGGCGAATCCTGAGTACGTACCCTACCAACCAGGCACAGAGAGCGAACAGATGAACTATATAGGTAACAATTTCAGATCTAATAATAACCCATATAGTAATAATTATAATCCAGGTTGGAGGAACCACCCAAATTTTTCGTGGGGAGGTCAAGGAAATCAAAGACAACAACCTCCTCAAAATTTCCAAAATTAGCCCTATCCACAGGAGAAGAAGTCGAACCTTGAAGAGATGCTGACAAGATTCATGGCATCCACAGAAAACCGTCTCCAAGACACTGAAACCACCCTTAAGACCCAACAAGCATCGATCAAAAGGATCGAGAACCAAGTTGGAGAACTTACTAAGTCGGGCTTGGGGAAATTACTAAGTCGGGCTTGGGCAACTTACTAAGATAGTTTCAAATTCAATCGTAGATTTTTTCTAAAGGAACAGTAATGTAAAGGCGCTTATAATCGAGAAGTGGAAAGGAGTTAGTCGAACCAAAGAAAAAAATACCACATGAAGATGACAAAGCAAAGGATGAGGAGTTGAGGATGTAACTCCAAAGCGCAAAAGAAAAGAAACCATCATCCCAGCATCTAAAGAAAGTTGAAGAAAGACCGATTAGATGCCCAATACGGTAAATTTCTTGAACTTTTTAAACAAGTACATATTAACTTACCCTTTGTTGAAGCCATTTCACGATGCCGACATACGCAAAATTTTTAAAAGAACTCCCGACAAATAAAAGGAAGCTTGAAGAAGTATCAATCATGGAGCTTAATGAAGAATGTTCACCATCCTCCAAAACAAGCTACCAACCAAATTAAAAGACCTGTGAAGTTTTACTATTCCTTATTTAATTGGTAGTTTAAATATTAAGAAAGCATTAGCTGATCTAGGTGCCAGATTAATTTAATGCCTTATAAAATGTTTAAACAACTAGATCTAGGGGAACCAAAACCCACTAGGATGAGTATTCAATTAGTCGATAGATCGATTAAATATCCTAGAGGAGTTATCGAGGACGCTTTTGGTAAAAATTGATAAATTTATTTTCCTGTTGATTTTATTGTGCTTGACATGAATGAGGATATTGAGGTTCCCTTTAATTTTAGGGCGCCCTTTTTAGCTATTGCTAGGGTCATTATCGACGTAGGTGACGTGAAACTTGCATTAAGAATAGGGAGGAGGAAATTATTTTTCAAATTTATGATGCCTCATGATATTCTAAAGAACAAGATGATTCCTGTTATTTTGTTGATACTACATGATCATATCATTCAAAACTCATTACAGAAATTATATATGACGACACTATGGAACTGCGGCTCGACTCAAGAAGAGGGGAAGAAGATGAAGTTGACGAGTGAATCAATACATCTTCATCTAGAAAAACGGAAAAATAAAGCATTGAAGTCAATGACGAACTGAAACAAAAACCCTCTATTGATAAGCCGCCCAAATTAGAATTAAAACAGTTGCCAAAACACTTAGAATATGCATTCCTTGGGGAAAATTCTACGCTACCAGTAATTATCTCTTCAGAATTGGAACCCAAGGAAAAATAGGAGTTGATACAGGTACTGAGAGAACATAAAAGTGCCATAACTTGGAAAATTTCTGACATTAAGGGAATAAGCCCATCGTTTTGCACCCATAAAATTTTGATGGAAGAGGAATACAAGCCATGTGTGCAACCTCAAAGACGATTGAATCCCAACGTAAAAGAAGTTGTGAAAGCTGAGGTAATTAAACTTCTAGATGCTGGAATAATTTATCCTATTTTTGACAGTAATTGGGTAAGTCCTGTACAGGTTGTTCCAAAGAAAGGAGGCATGACGGTGGTAGCCAATGAGAAGAATGAACTAATTCCCACTAGAATAGTTACAGGTTGGAGAGTCTGCATTGATTACAGGAAGCTGAACGATGCCACTAGAAAAGATCACTTTCCTTTGCCCTTCATTGATCAAATGTTAGAAAGGTTATCTGGGCATATGTACTATTGCTTCCTAGATGGACTCTCCGGCTATTTCCAAATCCCAATAGCACCCAAAGATCAAGAGAAGACAACATTCACATGTCCATACGGTACATTTGCTTATCGTAGAATGCCTTTTGGATTATGTAATGCTCCTGCTACTTTTCAGCGTTGCATGTTGGCAATCTTTGACGAACTTGTGGAAGACATTATGGAGGTATTTATGGACGATTTCTCGGTATTCGGTAATTCTTTCCATCTTTGCCTTAAAAACTTAAAACGAGTTCTAATGAGATGTGAAGAGACAAATCTTGTCTTAAATTGGGAAAAATGTCACTTTATGGTACAAGAGGGAATTGTATTAGGACATAAAATTTCTAGTAAAGGACTCGAGGTAGATAAAGCAAAGGTCGAAACCATAGAAAAATTACCTCCTCCTAGTTCAGTTAAGGCTATTAGAAGCTTTTTAGGACATGCAGGATTCTATAGAAGATTTATTAAAGATTTTTCTAAAATAGCTAAGCCTCTAACCAAATTGCTAGAAAAAGATGTACCTTTTAATTTTAATCAGGAATGTTTATATGCATTTAATATTCTTAAAGAGAAATTAATAAATGCCTCAATTATAATTGCCCCTAATTGGAATCTCCCTTTTGAACTAATGTGTGATGCCAGTGATTTTGCAGTAGGTGTAGTTTTAGGACAGCGAAAGGACAAGCACTTCCAAATTCGATTTATTACGCCAAAGAAGACATTAATGACCGCACAAGAAAATTATACTACTAACAAAAAAGAATTACTAGTTGTGGTCTTTGCGTTTGATAAATTCGCATAATATTTAGTATTATCTAAAGTTGTCGCTTACATCGACCACTCGCCTCTTCATTATCTTTTAACTAAACTCGACGCAAAACCACGACTCATAAGATTGATTTTACTTTTACAGAATTTGACCTAGAAATACAGATATAAGAAGGAGCCGAAAACCTTGCAGCAGATCACCTCCAAAGCTTGAGAACCCACATCTCGAAAAGCTCGACTAAAGTGAGATAAACGACTCATTCCCCGAGGAACAACTCTTTTCTATATCCCGCTCCGAGGTACAATGGTTTGCGATATTGCGAATTATTTAGCCGCTAACGCCCTAACGAAAAGCTAACACATCATCAAAAAGGCGATTTTTTCTCGATGTGAAGAACTATTTCGGGAGGACCCTTTCTTTTCCGCATTTGTGCAAATCGTAATTCAAGATGCGTTACAAGACGTATAAGCAAAATCCTACAACACCGCCATTCGGGAACTTCAGAGGACACTACAAAGGCATTAAGACAAAGACATAAAATACTCGAATTAGGTTTTTATTGGCCCACTATATTCAAAGATGCCAACAGGTATGTCGCTTCATGTGATAAATGCCAAAGAACAGGTAATGTTTCTAAACGTGATGAAATGCCTCAAACATATATACTATCTTGTGAAATATTTGATGTATGGGGTATTGATTTTATGGGTCCATTCCCTAGTTCATTCGAAAATAAGTACATCCTAGTAGATGTTGATTACATGTCAAAATGGGTGGAAGCTGAAGCTTTACCTACCAATGATGCCAGGGTAGTAGTTAAGTTTCTTAAGAAACTGTTTTCTCGATTTGAAACACCTCGAGCCATCATTAGTGATAGGGGTACTCATTTTTTTAATACTCAATTTGAAAAGGTCTTAAAAAAATATGGAGTACACCATAGGATAGCTACCCCATATCACCCTCAAACCAGTGGGCAGGTAGAAGTAGCAAATCGAGAACTTAAGCAGATCTTAGAGAAAATAGTTGAATCCAACAGGAAAGATTGGGCAATAAAAGTAGACGACGTTTTATGGGCCTATAGAATAGCCTTTAAAACCCCTTTAGGAACATCCCCGTACAAACTTGTCTATGGGAAAAGTTGTCATCTACCATTTGAGTTAGAACATAAAGCTTACTGGGCTATAAAATTTTTGAATTACGATATTAAAACTGCAGGTGAGAAGAGAATGATGCAGATGAACGAGCTAGACGAATAGAGAACTGATGCCTACGAGAACTCAAAATTATACAAGGAGGCAACAAAGCGACGCCATGATGCTCGTCTAAAGAAATCGAGACAATTCAAAGTAGGGGACTTGGTCCTGCTATACAACTCGAGGCTTAAACTGTTCCCTGGGAAACTGAAATCAAGATGGTCAGGTCCATTCATGATCAAAATAATTTTTCCCTATGGCACAATCGAGGTAACTCATCCCACTCAAGGCACATTCAAGGTAAATGGTCACCGACTCAAAATCTATTATGGTGAAGATTTTAGGGATATGAGAGAGGAGCTTCAGCTCCGTGAACCTTCTTTTTAAAATAAAAATAGGGTAAGTCTAGCTTAAGACTTTAAACGAGCGCTTCTCGGGAGGCAACCCGAGCATTAACTGCACTAACATTAGATTCTAAATTTTTAGCATTTAATCCCATACTAATTAAAGCGCAGGGTTTAGCCCACACAGCCTTGCACACAGGCGTGCCCGTGGCCGTGCAGAAGCCACGGGACGAAACACGGGTGTACTTATAGCTGTGCTCGACATAGGTGACTTTTATCCTCAACACGGGCTACGATAATAACCCCACGCCCGTGCTGAGAAACCGTGGACTATACTGACTTGCCAAACACGGGCTCAACACGCTCGTGCTTCACAACCATGGACTATACTGACTTTTTGAACATGGGCTGAACACGCCCATTTTGAATAACTGTGTGAAGAAGAACACAGGTGTACCACTTTACCCACGGCCATGCCCAAACACCATAAACGCGCCCAAATCTGAAAAATGAGAAAAACACGGGCTGATTAAACTTTAGCACAGGCGTGGCCCTTGCCCGTGCCCCTACCCCTATTTAAGCAACTTAAACTGCTCATCTTCCCCAAACCAACCCTAAATCGATTTTCTCAGCCTCTTTTATCCCAAATCCGGCCACCATACCCAAAATCACCCACATTTTAACCCCCAAAACCCATTAACCTTCCCTTCTCTCCAAAACCCATACACAAACCGCACCCACGCCCTCGCCACCACCGTGTTGCAGTAAACCCACGCCCTCGCCACCACTGTGCACCTCCAGAAAATTACAGCACCACCGTGCTCCGCCCGTGTCCCGTCGATTCACACTACCATATTCAAAAACACTTGCTAGTTCCTTTCATCACTTTATTTTCTAAATGATTTAAAGAATATTTTGTTTATAATATTTTGTTCTTACTATTTATTTTCTTTCAGAATAATTTCTTTAGAACTTGTGTACATTTTCATGATTATCTAGTTTCTTTTTCACCTATTAGTGTCATTTAACCTCTTGTAAACTCATTTTGATTGCTATATTTTACGTTAGATATTTACTTTAAATTAGAAAGAATTAGTTGCTCGTAGTTAGAATAAGCGTATTTAGCCTTCAAATATCTCGGGTCTAGACAAAAATGCTTGATTTAAACCTTACTTGAACATTCACTATTTTCAGGTACAATGTCGACATCAAGAGGAAAGGAACCACAGCCACCACTTCCAAGAAACAAAAGGCACCCGGCGCATCTTCTGCAAGTGCCTCCACCGAAGTGCGCCACCCGTTTTTACGCTTTCCTCAGGGAATTCAAGATGATCACTACAAACTACTTCGAGCACGACCATTGGGCACATGAAGAAGAATTGACTGGACCGTATTGGAACAAATACAACTCGCCGACGACGTACGGGCCTTACTAACCACCGACCCTTGGAACCAGTTATTTAACATCATAGAGCCTACATACTTAGAACTCACTCTAGAGTTCTGTTCGACATTTCATCTCCAAACAGTAATGTCCCAACACGACGACCCGGGTGTGATCCAATTCCGACTAGGAGGCATTGCACGAGAACTAAATGTACCACAATTCGGGACTGCATTGGGGCTTTATAACAACGAATTTACGGAAGAAAATGATCTTTCAAACCTCCACCGCCATTTCCACAATACTCACACTAGTTGTTGGTGTGACATAGTCTTTGCCTCCCCTACTTACGACCCAAGTCGCTCCAAGGCAACTTCTCTCTTCCCACCCTTGAGGTACGTACACGCTATCCTAGCACATATATTGACAGGTAGGAGAGAGAGCACAGGCGTCGTAAACACACATGACGCCTATTTTCTATGGTGTATGGTAAACGGGCACGTAATCGACCTTGCCTACTTCCTAGCCCGTGCCATTCAACATCAGACAGAGCAGCACCGGCGAGGGGTCATATTTATGGGCCCATATATCACACGGTTAGCTCGACACTTCGGTATCCTAAACACCGATGCCTAGAGTTCCTCCCTCACGCTGGTTGGCCAGATGGCACCTCAGGGCATTCAGACGATGCTGCACATGAGGATGATTAAATATCATCGTGGACCGACCCTCTTCAAGATGACAGCTTAGCCCACTCGACGCGAGGAGGAGCCAACGGACATGACTGATGATGTCCCACAGGAGGCACCAACCCCGAGCCAGTGGCCCTCCCATACAGCAGCTTCATTCTCAGACATTTCTACACGCCTTGATCGATTCGAACAGTACTGTACCCAGCAATTTCAACGCTTTTACGGAATCGAGGCCACCCTCAAATAGATTTGTCACCACTTCCATATTTCTACACCACCATCACCACACGCCCCAGCTGACGATGAGTACCTCTGAGTCCTTCTATTTTCTCTATGTTTATTTTATTTATTCATGCATTTTAAATTTTTATTTGTCCTAATTTAAACTCTTTTGCCTTTATGCTTAATACCTTTATTTTATTCATATTATCATTGGCTATCTAACCTTAGAGTATTACTAACAAACATTTATTTTCCGCCCCCGAGACATCTAACTAATGACTTCGCAGTTTCAATTGTACACTCAAAAATAACGAATAAATCACTAGGAGTAATTCACTGCTACATAAGTCATCTGTCATTGCCGACTCAATGAATCCATCCAAAATTCAGGAAGTATTCTTTCTCTCCCCATCTTATGATTTTATTGTATTATCTAACTTTGTACATTGAGGGCAATGTACATCTTAAGTGTGGGGGGTGAACAACCTAAAAAGGTGCCTAACTCCTAACTTTTTTCATTATTCTCAAATTTCTGAAATTAGGTGCCAAACTTTTTGCATTGTTCTCAAAATCCTGAATTTAGTCTTGTTTTTAAGTAAATTCCTCATATTACTAATCAGGATGAAATTTCTAATGATTTATGATTTTTATTGATATGTTTTAGATTAAGTCATTGATAATTGTGCATTGATAATGTAACACCCCAAACCCGGCCTAGAAGTTAGGCCCGAATCTGGTGTGTCACATGGAAGTAAAAACCATCTTTGCGATTATTAAAAACTTGCTTGAGAAATACAAATTCTTTGTTAAAACCAAAAACACTTAAGCAATTGTTAACTACTTGAAAACGTAATAATCTTTAAAAAAACCTTTTTAGTAGCGAAAAGCATATTTGAAATGAACAATTTACAAAAATGTGATGTTTAGAAATAGAGTTGCGAAGCATTTTGAAATCGTTATGAAACGTAGATAAAATAAAAGTATTTTTGAAAGATTGATTGATGAGTCAACAATCAAGGTAGTGAACTTTAAAACCATGACTTTTGACAATATCATTTGATAGTTCGAGTGAAAACTTCCGTGTTAAAATATTTATAAAATTTATTATGAAATCCATTTGTTAATCGTTTTTGGAAAACCTTTATTTATGATTTTAGAAAATCCCCGTTAAAACAATTCAAGCAATATTATAATTATGACTAACATAAAGTAATTTAAAACATATCCCAGAGGCCTTATTACAACTTAAACCAAAATAGCAAAATAATAAAATAAACCAAAATAGAAATTTAAAGTTCAATAACACCATTTCTGAAGTATGGCCTCCACCGAGTCATCCATGGGCCCAAGTCCTCATTACGGAGCATTACCTACAAGGGTTAAGAAAAAGGAGGGTGAGTTACAAGAACTCAGTGTGAAATCCCTTACGTATATATATTTATATGCAATGTATGTAACCCAACCCATCCATCCAATCTCTCCCCCGTACCAACCAGTCTCTCCTGTGGGGATCAAGTCAACCCACCCCGCCAGTCTCTCCAATTTGCAGTCAACCTGCCATTTATACTATTTGTGGCTGAGCCACCAGAATCATATACGATAATATAATCGGCACACAGCCTTAATCACGATGGCACAAAGCCATATTTAAATTGGCACAAAGCCATTATCAAAATTTGTGGCAGAGCAACCGGTCTTCACTTCTCTTCATTCAAGTTTCCCATCCTATGCAATATATGAAGATGCAATATACATAGTAACATATAATATCCACATATAAATACAACCATTAATCTATAGAATACTTTTAATGAATCAGCCCATTAAAGCATTTTGTAATAAATCGGTCCACTAAAGCATTTTAACAATTCGGCCCGTAAGGGCATTTTGATAATTCGATCCATAAGGGCATTTTCGGAATTCGGCAACTTTACCCACTAAGGGTAATTCGGTAATCTCGCAACCCAGGGGTATTTCGGTAATTTACCCTCCAAGGGTATTTTGGTAATTTCGCAACCCCAGACTTAACTACTACTTTGGGCATTACAATTGAAACTGTCCATCTGCGTCATACTAACTAAACTGACTATAACTCGTATTAGGAAACTCAAAATTTAGATCCGTAAATTTTCCTTGAGAATAGACTCATATATCTTCTTACTATAATTTTTCCAGAATTTTTGGCTTAGCCGTTTAATACAGTTTATTCTTTAAATATTCCCTTGTTTCACTGACCAATGGTTCTGACCTCTCTTACCCAAAATTCAAATATCTCACTGTACGGTTTTCATATGTTTCTCCCACTTGTTTCTATTGAAAATAGGCTCACTAAGGAATCTATACATATAACTTATAACTCCTAATTCACTTTGTACAATTTTAACCGATTTTTCCAAGACAGAATAGGGAACCACGAAGTCAATCAGAACCAGTCTCACTAAAATTAAGATATCACAGAATATAAAATTCATCTTTCTACTCCGTTTCTTTCATATGAAAATAGACACAGTAAGCTTTATTTCTAAATCTTATTCACTTTCTAATTCCCTTTCTCCTATTTTTCGTGATTTTTTCAAAATCACATAACTTCTTCAATCCAAAACTATTTCATTGCAAACTATGGTTACCACTACGAACATACGCGCTGTAACATCCTGGAAAGGGCCTATGGATTTTCGGTTTAATTGTACGAAATGACAAGTCTTAAGTAATATGAATAAATTTTTAATATTTTTGGAAATTCGGAAATGTATATGGAAATGAACATTTTTGGAAACCTGGAAATGCATAGACATGAACATTTTTGGAAACCTGGAAATGTAAGGAAATGATTCAAAAATGGAAAGTACACATTTCTGGAAACTTGGAAATGTAAGAAAATGACAAGTTTACAGAGCCGAACGAAAATTTTAGGAAACTTAGAAATGACCCAGAAATGTCAAGTTTTAAATTCTAAAATAGGAAATCAAGGCAAGGTGGCCTTAAAAGAAAAAGTTTGTGAAATTTGACACACAAACAGGCTTGGAAAAGTGGCCTGAAGATGTCACTTAGGGCCTATGGAAATGGCACCACATGCAAGGTGTTGGGCTTGAGTTCGAGTCACTTGGGAAGCAAATAAAGGAGGTTTTATTTTTGCTTCCATAAGCCAAGGAGTGGATGGCAAGGCTTCTAGAAAAAGGGAGGTTTATCCTCTTTAAAATTCGGCTATTAAGGATAAATAAAGGTTTTTTTTTTTATTGGAGAGATAAATGATGATTTATCTTAAGTATTTTCAAAAAGGAATTTATTTATCATAATTTCCATGAGATAAAAGCTGGATTAAACTCTTTTATTTTATGATAATTAAAGGATAAAGCTCTCAAATTGAAGAGTGGTGGCCAAGTAAGGGACTCCTTAGCTGATAATTTCGTCTATAAAAGGAAGGAAGGAAGGAGGGATACTCATCAGTTTTCTTTTTTCTCTGCTCTGCCAAAATTCTTAGGGTTCTCTCCTCTTCTTTTCTCTTTTCCTTTGTCTAGCCGAATTCCCTAGCCTCCTCTCTCTTTTATTCAAAACCAAAAACACAATCCAACCTAGCCGAATTCTTCATAGCACCAAAAGCCGAAAATTCGCCAAAGCCGAATCTTTGTTGTGACAGAAGGGTGTTGCCGATTTCATCCAAAAGGTAAGATCAACTATTATTTGATTTTCAATCTCTCTTTAGCCGAAATATAGAATCTCACTCCTTTAGAATTCCATGGCCGAAATTTTGAAGGTTTTCTTCGAGATCTAGTAGTTTTCGACTACAAGGAGAAGTACAACGAAGCTTCGAGATTTCTAAGACTCAAGGTAAGTCATATGAATATTCGGCCATAGGCCATTTAAAGATGATTAAGTGTTAGAAATCAATCTAACATGTGCTTATAGGATTTTCGACAGCAGTAAGGAAGCAAGGATTTATTCCGGGATTTAAATAATCATCAAATCGGCATCAAAGGTAAGAATACAAATCCAACTAGGATTTGGCATTATAGCCGAATAGGATTTATGTTAAGTAATAAGTGATAAATCAAATGTAGGGATTAAGGATCTAAGCATTAGATCAAGCTTTTCGGAATCTCAAGGAATTGCTAAGCGAATCAGGTGTGTACCCACACTAACTTTTAATATGTTATATGGCAAATAATTGATATATGAATGTATAAGAATGTGACTGTGGCTAAAGTACCTAATATGGTACAAACTACTCAGATCGCTTTCCTACTCCTGCTAGGATTACGAAATATGTTATATTTTAACATGTGAAAAGTGACACGAATGTGAATTTAAGTATGATATGCATGATATGAAAAATATGGGTCATTCGGGATTTATGAGAAAGGGGAAGTGAATGTGATGACTTCGGTCTCACTATCTCGAATGTGGTGACTTCGGTCATATTATCTCAATGTGGTAACTTCGCCACATTATCGAATCTGTGTCCTTTGACACAATCAGTATCCGTGGCTATGCCACAAATTTTATATGGGCGATGAGCACGTCGACTGCAACGACTGCCTTCGAAGGTGTGTAGCGGATGGAGGGTCGACTTAGTAGTCCCCACGGTGTGCAGGTTGGTACGGGGATGTGTAGCGGATGGCATCTAGGTTTTGGGTTCGGGTTGCATCATCATTGATATCTGTTGTATGAATAAGTGTTTGATATGAGTATGTATGTCTGATCTATTGAATGTTAGTGTTGGTTACACATTGAGTCTATTGACTCACCCCGTTGTGGGAATATTTTTCAGGTGATGAGCATTAATGGACCGGATCGGCAGGAGCTGAAGGTGACCATGCATCGCAAGGAGAAATTTAAATATTTGGACTTTTATTTTTTACTAAGTACTTTAATTTTATTTTTGGGTTTTGATTGATGTAATAAGGCCATAAGGCCCAAGTTGGATTTCTTTACTGCATTTATTTTAATTTATTATGTTAAGAATTATTTTTGATTAAAGTTTAATTAAAATTATTTCTTTCAAAATAAACCCTAAAATTGTTTTGTCACCATAATTAAATGATTTCTAAGTAAAATAAATGGGTTTCCAACTTAAGCCAACCCGAAACGATAATTTTCTAAAATTACACAAATTTTCTCTAAGTAACAAAGAACTTTGAAACCGGTTTACTTAAGGAGCATACCAGATCCGTCCCGCTCGTGGGCGGGTGTGGGGTGTTTCAATTTGGTATCGAGAGCCCGCTTTTAAACTCTCGGCTTGTGGGCTAAGGCCCAAAACGTTTTCAAATCGAGCCCAAATGAGTTTTATGAAAGTATTTTTGAAGATGAGCAGGTTTTCTGGCATGGCACCTAAGTCTCCGACCCACAGTCCACTAGGTAAGTACCCCTAACCATTTGTGTGATTATGTGGTTTATGTTATGAATTATGGAAGGGTAGAAGAGGAATGGAACGTAGAATAGCATGATAGGAACTTGAACCCTAGGACTAGTTTACTCAAACACAAACACATAAGACTTAATTCCATTAAACAAACCTATGACTAAGACGCCGAGTTAGGGTGTGGTAACCATTGTGCGCATGTCTAGGATTGGATCCGGAAGAGCCTGGTACTTAAGCAGTCCTAGTGACTCACCTCCTCTTCGCTGGAATCCTACCTGGTGCGTAGCTTCGGTTCACCCTAACCAAGAGGACTCGGTCATAGGCTAAACACAATGACTAAAACCCGAAAGGGAACTAGCCGTGTTTTTATAAACCCTAGTTTTAAAACTCTTAAAATTACCTTTTCAATTTGTAAAAAAAAAAATTAAAAAAAAAAACTATCTTTACAACAATAAAACTCCTGATTTGTGAAAATTACAAAAATACCCTTAGTGGTAAAGTTACCAAAATGACCTTGATTTTCAAAGGTTCTGCAACATCATCGTTTTGAAAAGAACAATTCTCGAAAAGAACCCTCAAAGTCTTACAACTTTTAAAATATCCCTGATTTGTTAACTTTTACAAATTTGCCCCGGTTTGCGAAAAATTACCAAAATACCCCTGAGGTCAAAAATTACCGAAATACCCCCAGATTTCAAAATTTTTCCAAATTACTCCGGGACTTTGAAATTACCAAAATACTTTTTGACGAAATCACCAAGGAACTTTTTCTTTTGAAAAATTACGAAAATGCCCCTGTAGGACAAATTACGAAAATACCCCTGGGTTGTGGAAAAACAATAACAATGAAAACTACAACGTTTCTTTGAATGAACGAAAGTTCATACTTGTTTGATGGATGAATGAATGAATGGAAAGACTGTGTGTTTGTATGAATACGAATGAACCACTCCTAAATCCTTTTTTTCATAAAACTCCTTCGCGGGTAAATAAGTGGAACAATGACTAATTCATAAAACTTCTTAATCAGATCTCGACGTGAGAAAATGAGCTCTAGAGGACGTGGTCATCGTGGAAGGGTAGAGGAAGAATGACTAGGTCGGAACCCGTTAGATCGGGTCAAGGATCGATAATGAAGTACCACCGCCACCACCACCCCCACCGCAATGTTGAGCAGCAAGCTCGCTCGGACGGGGAAGATCCGTGGTCGCAGTCGTCTTTGCGAGTTTTGGAGTTGGTGGCTGGTGCAGGAGGAAATTTGGGAAATAGAAAGTTCAGGCTCGAACGGCTCGAGCTAATGGAGCGGAAATGTTTCGAGGAGTATTCGAGTGGCACCCGTCATACCAGCATCGTTGGAAGCAACGGAGCGCATCATGGATGAGATTGATTTGACCCCGAGGAAAAGTTGAAAGGGATGGTGGCACCGCTTCGCCGATGAAGCGTATCAATGGTGGTTAATCGTTTCGGATGGTGCCACGGTGAGGATCCGACACAGGAATATGTTAAGGAAGCATTTCAAAAGAAATATGTAGGAAACCAGTATACTGCATGAGCAAAGGAAGGCTTTTCTCTCGGGCTGGTTCAAGGGAACAAGTCCGTGGCGGAATATGAAGTGAATTCTGAGGTTGAGCCGCTATGCTCGAGGGGGTAGTGGCAATCGAAAGATGAGCGCTGTGTGTCCGCTTTGAGGACGGGACCGAGGGACGATCCGAGATCGCGATAGCACCGCATCAGGAGCGGGAGTTTCCTGCTTTAGTGGAGAAGGCTAAAGTGGCTGAAGGAATCAAGGATTCTACCAAGCAGACTATGGATCGAAATAGGTCAGAAAGAGGTTTTGGAGCGTCGGGATCATCTGGGAATAAGAGGCCTAGAGTTGATGGGTCATGCGAGTCGTCGCAAAGTCGCTACTGGAGGGCGATATCATTCTTGTGATCATTGTGGAAAGAAGCACTTAGGGGAGTGCTGGAAAAAGACAGGAGGATGTTTTAGGTGTGGGTCCAAGGACCATATGCTCAAGGATTGTCCCGTGAAACCGGATGGGAATCGACCAGCCGCTCAAAATGTTAATCAGGCTGGTAGAAGTGGACAGCAGCCTCAGCAAGGTCGTGGACCGAACCATGGAGGAAATGGTTCGGGCCGAGGACGTGGAGCACCAAGCAGAGATACTGAAGGTGCAGACGCGAGGTAACCAAGGTTGGTTTATGCAGTTGGCCGTCGCGAGGAGGAAAATGTGCCAGATATGACAACGGGTACGTCCCTTATTTCTGGAATACCCTTAATTGCTTTGCTAGTTATAGGGTTAGCTTATTCTTGTATTGCTAGTGAAGTGCCTGAAACTTTGGATGTGAACCTAGAGAATGTGTCTAGAAAGTATGATAGTTCTAATAAGATCAGAGTGCGCAGCTTAAGCGTAGTGCGGTGAGTTAAGATGTACGATTATTCGTTAGTAAGTAATTTCGAGGACGAAATTATTTTAAGGGGGTAGAACTGTAACATCCTGGAAAGGGCCTATGCATTTTCGGTTTAATTGTACGAAATGACAAGTCTTAAGTAATATGAATAAATTTTTAATATTTTTGGAAATTCGGAAATGTATATGGAAATGAACATTTTTGGAAACCTGGAAATGCATAGACATGAACATTTTTGGAAACCTGGAAATGTAAGGAAATGATTCAAAAATGGAAAGTACACATTTCTGGAAACTTAGAAATGTAAGAAAATGGCAAGTTTACAGAGCCGAACGAAAATTTTAAGAAACTTAGAAATGACCCAGAAATGTCAAGTTTTAAATTCTAAAATAGGAAATTAAGGCAAGGTGGCCTTAAAAGAAAAAGTTTGTGAAATTTGACACACAAACAGGCTTGGAAAAGTGGCCTGAAGATGTCACTTAGGGCCTATGGAAATGGCGCCACATGCAAGGTGTTGGGCCTGAGTTCGAGTCACTTGGGAAGCAAATAAAGGAGGTTTTATTTTTGCTTCCATAAGCCAAGGAGTGGATGGCAAGGCTTCTAGAAAAAGGGAGGTTTATCCTCTTTAAAATTCGGCTATTAAGGATAAATAAAGGTTTTTTTTTTATTGGAGAGATAAATGATGATTTATCTTAAGTATTTTCAAAAAGGAATTTATTTATCATAATTTCCATGAGATAAAGGCTGGATTAAACTCTTTTATTTTATGATAATTAAAGGATAAAGCTATCAAATTAAAGAGTGGTGGCCAAGTAAGGGACTCCTTAGCTGATAATTTCATCTATAAAAGGAAGGAAGGAAGGAGGGATACTCATCAGTTTTCTTTTTTCTCTGCTCTGTCGAAATTCTTAGGGTTCTCTCCTCTTCTTTTCTCTTTTCCTTTGTCTAGCCGAATTCCCTAGCCTCCTCTCTCTTTTATTCAAAACCAAAACACAATCCAACCTAGCCAAATTCTTCATAGCACCAAAGTCAAATTCACCAAAGCCGAATCTTTGTTGTGACAGAAGGGTGTTACCGATTTCATCCAAAAGGTAATATCAACTATTATTTGATTTTCAATCTCTCTTTAGCTGAAATATAGAATCTCACTCCTTTAGAATTCCACGGCCGAAATTTGGAAGGTTTTCTTCGAGATCTAGTAGTTGTCGACTACAAGGAGAAGTACAACGGCTTCGAGATTTCTAAGACTCAAGGTAAGTCATATGAATATTCGGCCATAGGCCATTTAAAGATGATTAAGTGTTAGAAATCAATCTAACATGTGCTTATAGGATTTTCGATGCAAAGATAAGGAAGCAAGGATTTATTCCGGGATTTGAATAATCATCAAATCGGCATCAAAGGTAAGAATACAAATCCTACTAGGATTTGGTATTATAATAGAATAGGATTTATGTTAAGTAATAAGTGATAAATCAAATGTAGGGATTAAGGATCTAAGCATTAGATCAAGCTTTTCTAATCTCAAGGAATTGCTAAGCGAATCGTGTGTGTACCCACACTAACTTTTAATATGTTATATGGCAAATAATTGATATATGAATGTATAAGAATGTGATCGTGGCTAAAGTACCCTAATGTGGTACAAACTACTCGTGCATCGCTTCCTACTCCTGCTAGGATTACGAAATATGTTATATTTTAACATGTGAAAAGTGACACGAATGTGAATTTAAGTATGATATGCATGATATGAAAAATATGGGTCATTCGGGATTTATGAGAAAGGGGAAGTGAATGTGATGACTTCGGTCTCACTATCTGAATGTGGTGACTTCGGTCACATTATCCGAATGTGGTAACTTCGGTTACATTATCCGAATCGGTGTCTTTTGACACAATCAGATCTGGTGGTCGTGCCACAAATTTTATATGGACGATGAGCACGCCGATCGCAAATGATCGCCTTGAAGGTGTGTAGCGGATGGAGGGTCGACTTAGTAGTCCCCACGGTGTGCGAGTTGGTACGGGGGCGTGTAGCGGATGGCATCTAGGTTTTGGGTTCGGGTTGCATCATCATTGATATCTGTTGTATGAATAAGTGTTTGATATGAGTATGTATGCCTGATCTATTGAATGTTAGTGTTGGTTACACATTGAGTCTATTGACTCACCCCGTTGTGGGAATATTTTTCAGGTGATGAGCATTAATGGACCGGGTCGGCAGGAGCTGAAGGTGACCATGCATCGCAAGGAGAAATTTAAAGATTTGGACTTTTATTTTTTACTAAGTACTTTAATTTTATTTTTGGGTTTTGATTGATGTAATAAGGCCATAAGGCCCAAGTTGGATTTCTTTACTTCTGTTTATTTTAATTTATTATGTTAAGAATTATTTTTGATTAAAGTTTAATTAAAATTATTTCTTTCAAAATAAACCCTAAAATTGTTTTTTCACCATAATTAAATGATTTCTAAGTAAAATAAATGGGTTTCCAACTTAAGCCAACCCAAAACGATAATTTTCTAAAATTACACAAATTTTCTCTAAGTAACAAAGAACTTTGAAACCGGTTTACTTAAGGAGCATACCAGATCCGGTCCAGGCTCGTGGGCCGGGTGTGGGGTGTTTCACGCACGCCCGAGTGGTCACGGATGCCTGTTTCCGATTTTCTTCGATATTTCGACCGAATCATAGAACATATCATACAAACATTCAGAGAGGTATGAGATTACACACCATTTCAAACATGTATTCAGAAGGGTACGGGATTACACACCTGATAAGGATTCCCTAAAGAACCACTCTTCATTGCCCCCTAAAAATAAAATCTATCAAAAGTTAGCCTCGATTTCTTAAAAGTTCCAAAAGTCCAAAAGTACTCACTCACAAGAGTCACTTACCACAATTGCGATCCTTCCCTACTAGATTCTAAAATCCGGTCTTGCACCTTGGCTATTGCAACGAGTCCCAATCAACTTTCGAAACCAAGGCTAAGAGAAAGATAAGTAGCAGCAAAGGATGGCTTGATTTGGCCTTCATCAAAAGAGAATAAGAGGAGTTTAAAATAACACCAAGTGGCTAGATTCAGCTTAGCCAAGGGATGAGAGTTTCACCTTAGCCAAGTCAAGAGAAGAAATAACAAACAACATGAATAAGAAGAAAGAACCTTTACCTTAATAATAGGGATGAATCGAAATGAAGAACACGGTTTGGCACTAGTAGCAAGACAACAAAGAAGGATCGGTAGTTTCGGTTTTCAAGAGAAGATGAGTGAAAATAATTGGTCACAAAGGCTAGGTGTTTTCGGCAAGACAAGAAAGAAAAGAGAAAATGCCCACTATTGTCTTGAAGTTGCGGCAATGAGAGGAGAAGTTGAAAGAATGAACACAAGGGATGCCAAAAGGAATTAGGCCTAACCAACACCAAAACTATCAAAATGCTCCCATCAAAATTCGGCTACCCTCTCCCTTTCCCAAACCATTATCATCTTTACCAAAAGATGAACATAGACCAAATAAAACCTTTCCAAAACATCCCCCACAAAAAATACCAACATGTTCCCTATTCCTTCCCTTTTCTTTTACTCCTTTCCATCCACTCTTCCTTACCATATTTCCTTAGCCATCTTGCCAAAATTAAAAAGTCCAACTTGCCTTATTTACAAGCTTGGCCGACACTTTGGGAAAGAGTACAAAAAAAATAGTCAAAATTTTGCACTTGATGGGATTTGAACCTCCTCCCTCAAAGTCCTTCATGTGGCGCCATAACCTCTTTATCATATGCTCAATTATGCAAGCAAATTGCTCTCTTTTTTCCATAAGCCTTGATGCCACTTACCACCTCTCCTTAAAGTGCTAAAACACAAAATTTTACTAAAGCCAAACTTGAACCCAGAACTTCATAGAACCCCGTAACTTTCTAAAATCACCTTCCTAATAAGTCCAACCTGAAATAATGCCGTTCTCTTATTCTCTAAAATTTTTAAAACGCTTCTACGCTCAAGGCCCAATGGGCCCAATAGGTCCAATTCTACTAGGCCTAATTTTGGGATGTTACAGATAATTAAATTCTAAGAATACTAAAGAATCAAGCATGATAAGTCTATTTTTCAGAAATTAAAAATTTTCTAGGTTGTCGAACTGAGTTTAAATGTTACTTTGAAGTTTGAAATTTACAAGGTTGATGTCAAAAATACCCATAATTTTTGTGAGTTTTTGAGCCTTATAGAGGATATATTCTTTTTCATGCTCACTTTATTGATTATGAGTATGTCAACATTGATTTGTTATTCTAGAACTTGCCTCGTTTATACATATCGAGACCACACCTATGATTTGATATACAGAGATGATTAAGGCACCTAGGTTTTAACCCACTAACTCCATTAAAAGCCTACCTTCACAATTAACCCCTAGTGAACCACTTTTCATCCTAACAACTTTTTTTATTGACATAACCGCTAATATTAACCCAGAAACCCTTTATTTTTGTTATCACCATTCCTTTTGACGACCCTTATATCGAGATTTGATTTGATTAATAGCCTAACTATGTTTTTATTTCAGTAAATTATCCTTTGTTATGTATTTATGATTTGTTCTTAAAAAAAACTAAAAGTATATTCATTATTCATTATTAGTTTGTGATTAATTGAGCATACACATTTGAATTCCAAATATTGAAGAAGAAGCTCGTATTATTAGTATTATTAGCTTTCAGTTGATGTAATTACTTTTATTCAGTTTATTCTGGTTAGGTAATTTTTCAATTCGATCTCGATTCTAACCCTCTAATTTAGCCTTATTCCACACCTTTAACCCAAGCCCCGTTACAACCCTAATTAAAGACCTTTTGATTTGTGCATCATCTCATATTATAGTGGTGGAGATTTGATTTTCAGGCAAGCCTATGGGATTAACTTTTCATGTTCGACTTTTGAGCGCTTTTTCTTAAACCTTAAACACTTTGAGTGATTTGAGTGAATCCCTAGTGAGGATGTCAATCCTTGTCGGTTTTGAATTAAAGGTAATTATTTAGATAATGGGAGACGCCTATATTTTTGAGCTACAAATCTATGGCTTAGATTGTTTGAATCCTTAGGACTCTTTGAAGTGAATTATCCATGTATAAATTATCTATGAATTATGATAAGACATTGTTGATAGGAATTATGAATTATTTAAAGTTCGTTTTAATTGTAAGTTGAGAATTTTGCTTGAGGACAAGCAAAAGCTTAAGTGTGGGGGTATTTGATAAACCGAAATAGTAACATATTTTAATCCCACATTTAGTATGCTTTTGGATGAATTATCCCTTGATTTATGTAAAAAGGTGCTCTTAATCCTTTCTTTTCATGTCTTATACTCAGGAAAGCACCCAAGAATAAAAAGAACGAGAAACGGGATCAAAACGGACCAAAATGGGCCAAAGCATGAAATCGACACGGCCTGGACTAAAGCCCACACGGCCGTGCCTCCTCAATATACTAGAACACGGCCTGATATCTATCTACACGGGCGTGTCCTCATTAGAAGTCCGAACACGGCCTGGCCACGATTCACACGGGCGTGTGCCATGGCCGTGCCTCTGCCGTGGAGAAGAGTAATTTCACTCGAAAAAGGATACTTTAGGGCAAAGAAACACATTCCAAAAGCCTATACATACACCCTAAGTATAACCTAAAAGGGGGGAGTCGACGGGCGGTCAGCTAGGCCAAGGAGCCGAGCCGAAAAGGTCAGATTTGTGGGAAACTCTTAAAGGATAGCCAGTTGATCCATCTTAAGAAGCCAGAATTCTACTCAAGACGGAGGATCTCCTCTTCAATTCCTTCAGGGGGTTTTAAGGATTTCTTATGTTTTGTGTTATCTTTTCTTCTGAGATGTTTTCTTTTATTATTATGAACTAAACCCCTCAGATACCTGAGGGGGCTGAAACCTAGATGAATCTTGTTATTGTTTTCTGAACTATACGATAAATACTTGATTTGTTCTTAATTATGTGTGCTTAATTCTTGTGTTGATATTTCGCGGATATTAATTCAAGTCGAATGTGCTTAGGTGGTGGAGCAAAAGTCCATGCTTAAGAGTAGATCTAGCATAATTAAGCGGAGTTGATCGCACGCCTAGAGATAGGGTGACGAGATTTTACCGGATTAGGGTGAAACCTAATATGGGAATCCATAGATCGATTTACTGATATTCTAGGGGGTTATTATTTGAGAAAGAGATTTCTATTAATTAACCTAGGGTTAGACGTTATTTACCTCGAGAGAGGGTTTAATATACGTTAGGGAGTCCTACGGATCAAGTCAAGTGAATAAATCGTCTGGTTCAGTGTTAAATAACAAGTGGAGTCTAGGTGGATTCTTCCTAAGGGTATCGTTTTAATCAACTGAGTTTTTCCTAAGTATTTCCCCAATTCATTCTTTTTGTCTTTGCGTCTTTAGCTTAGTAATTAGTTAATTTAGATTAATAAACAACTTCACTTATTTTAGGCTAAATAATAGAAAGAAAGTTAGTATTAGTACTTTTAGTTCCTTTGGGTTCGACAATCCGGTCTTGCCTAAGCTATACTACTATTCGAAAGGTGCACTTGCCTCAATCGTTGTCATAGTTAGTTTCCAGGTTCGATCATTCTCATTATAAATTTTAAAACTCTGACTTTACAGCTATCAGTAATCAATTGGGATAAAATCCTATTCTCTACAAGGTATCCTATGAACTCATCGGTCAAATACTCCCCACATCGGTTAGACTGAAGATTCTTTATGGATAAACCTAATTACTTTTCCACTTTCGCACAACTCTCAAAATTTATCCAAGGTTTCACTTTTATGGTGCATTAGATACACATATCCATATCGAGAATAGTCATCGATAAAATTCACGTAATAATTGTAACTTCCTCAGGCACTGATGCTCATGGGACCACATACATCAGTGTGCACAAGTTCTAAAGGTTGGTTATGTAACAGTCCGGTTTAGACCCTAGTCGGAACATTGGTTTTGGGACCACAAATTCGAGTTAGAATAATATTTTAATATTATTTTCTGTGTCTATGATATGTGATTAAGCATGTGTGTAAGTTTCGTTATTAAAGTTTTCTGTTTGTGTGCTTAAATGGATAAAAAGGACTAAATCACATAATTGGTAAAAATGGCCTTCTATTTAATTGAATGGCTTAATTGATGTGTTTTCTTTTATATGAGGCCTTATGTTGTAAATTGGCCTTTTTGCAATGTAGTGGACGACATATTAATGTGATAAATAGTTTATTTTATTTGATAATGGTTTATTAAATGATGAATATTATAATATAAAGATTTAATAAATAAAAAAAATGAATAAGTAGCCATATTCATCATTTTTGGCCGAATAAGAAAAGAAAAAGAAAGAACAAAAGCTTTCAAGGGTTTCGACTATGGTTTGGCTTAATTGAGGTAAGTTTTGACTTCGGTTTTTGATGATTTCTACGTTTTTGCAATCATTGCTTCGTAAACTTTGAAACCCATGTTTTAATTATGAGAATTGATGATGCTTTCGAAATGAGCCTTTGATGAACTCATGTGTTTTACGATGTTTGATGGTGAAAAATGAAAGATATGTGTTTGATTATCATAGTTTGTATTTGAAGTTTTGTTAAATTTGAGTATTTTGGACTCAATTGAGAAAATAGTATTTTGATGGACTAATTTGTGAAATAAATGAAATGTATGGACTTGTATGAGATACATGAATATTCGTCTAAGCATGGGTATATAGTAATTTTGTGTAATTTGTGATTTTATGAATTAGGGACTAAATTGTCCAAATGTGAAATGTGAGGGCTAATTTGTAAATTACCCTAAATATGTGTTCTTTAATTGAAATGAATGAGTTAGTGAATAAAAGAGTGAAATTTGAATATGTATAGATCAAGAACCGAAGAAAACGGACTTTGATCGCGGGAAAGCGAAAGTAGTCAAATAATCGAGTCTGAACGAATATTCGAATTCGAGGTAAGTCGATATACAAATAAATGTATTTGCATTGAATTATTTGAATGTATATGATATGTGAAATACTATGATTTTCCGTTGAGATGAAATGTATGTGAAATTCGAGTTGGCTAATAAGTCGATAAGCTGATAAAGTTCGAGAAGTCCCGTGTGAACCTAGGAATATATAGGAATTACGTATGTCATGACATAGGTGTCTGTTATGTGATATCATGTAAGACCACATCTGGGACATTGGCGTTGATTCGAGATTTCGTGTAAGACCGCGTCTGGGACGTTGGCATCGATAAGAGATTTCGTGTAAGGCCACATCTGGGACGTTGGCATCGATATGAGATTTACGTGTAAGACCATGTTTGGGACATCGGCATCGTATTTGATTCATGTAAGACCCTGTTTGGGGCAGTGGCATCGATATCTGATTACATGTAAGACCACGTCTGGGACATTGGCATTGTACGACTATTCCGAGCACTCTGAGCATCCTATTAGATTCTGAACGGTTCAAAGGGCAAATTCGAGATACGAATGACTATGTGAATTGTATATCCGTTTCAGGTATGCTTCGTATGTGCACTAAGTGTGTATGAAAGGTAAGTATCTATATGAACTTACTAAGATGATTATGTATATGAAATGATGAGATTATATGAGAAGCTATGCTTGAATGAGCCATGTGAATGTGTGATATTTGAGTTGAAGAAATTGGTAAGATATGGCTAAACAAATGAGCCAAAGAATATATGTGATGAATTTTCTATGAGAACCAATAATGTCATTGTGCCAATATGGTTATATGCATAATATGCTAAGTTTATTTGTATATGGCTTACTAAGCTTTTGAAAGCTTACTCTGTGTGTGTGTTTGCTCTGTTTTATAGATCGTCAAAGCTACTGAAGGCTCGGGGATCGTCAAGGATCGTCATCACACTACTTAAGCTCATTTTGGTATCTTTTGAAAATGTATATACTAAGTATGGCATGTATAGGCTAGTGATTTGGTATATGTTTGAGTTCTAAATAACCATGTGATTTGGCTAGCTAATGTTGGTAATGTGCATGAGTAAATGTGGTATATGATGCATGTTTTGGTATGGCAAGTTAGTGATTAAAATGATCAAGGTTATGGTAAGCTTATGAATGCATTATGAGAATATATGTTTGATCAATAAAATGGCTACATGGATGAATAATGTGGTTGAATCATGCTTGGATGTATAAGTGTTTTTAGTTGTGCAAATTGGCATGGTTGGAAATGAGATTGGATGCAAAGCTTTGTTGATTAGTTGATATGTTTTAGAATGTCAATTGTGCATAAAATGATTTGGTATTTAGCTTGTAGTGCAAACCCAAGTGTAGGTGGCAAATTGACCTTGCAAAGGGCCTGTTAAGCAGACACGGTTGTGGCACACGGGCGTGCCTAGTGACCGTGGGATTAAGTCAGTATATAGCATATGAGTACACGGCCATTGCACATGGGCGTGCCTGGTGGTCGTGGGGATAAGTCAGTATACATGCCCTGTTTTTGCACGGCTAGGACACATGGGTGTGTATAGCCGTGGGAGGCACACGACCTGACTGCATAGGTGTGTGACCTTTGCAGTGTTCAAAAAGTTTTAAATTTCCGAGAATTTCTGTATGTGTTTGGTTTAGTCCCGACCCTCCTTTAAAGCATGCTTAAGGTCTCGATGACCTATCTAAGGGACACAGTGATTATAATCGATGACTTGTAGTATGAAATGTCTGTAAACTTTTTTGATCCGTCCGGTAATACCTTTAACCCTAATCCAGCGATGGATACGGGTTAGGGGTGTTACATTTTGTTGGTATCAGAGCTACGGTTTAGTCGATTCTCGGACTAACGTAGCATCTAGCTATACATGCTATATATCTGAATTGTGATAGTGTGATGAATCTTAACGTGTGAAATGTGATTTTCGTATAGTAATGGATCCCAAAAGAGCTGTAGCTGATGATGTAGAAAGTAATGCGCCTGCTCCCGCGCAAGGGATAGCGCCCTCTGATCTGAGACCGACTATGAGCGGTCAAGAGGGAGAAGCTAAACAAGCTTTCTTCCAGATGATGAGTGAGTGGTTCACTCAATTTGTGAGAAATAATCCGACTGTTTCGCAACCTTCACCCCCGCCTAATCACCCTCAGACATCTGCTATGCCTCAGACTATGAATTTGAATCTGTTGAACAAGCCTACGGTTGATAAAATTCGTAAGTATGGGGCTGAAGAATTCAGGGCTACTAATGACGACGATGCTGAAAAAGCTGAGTTTTGGTTAGAGAATACAATCAGGGTATTTGATGAGATGTCACTGAGTCCCGAGGAATGCATAAAGTGTGTGTTTTCTTTGTTACGAGATGAAGCCTATCAGTGGTGGAAAACTCTGATTTCTGTTGTTTCGAAAGAACAGGTGACATGGGACTTCTTTCAGATTGAGTTTCGGAAGAAATACATCAGCGAGAGATTTATTGATCAGAAATGGAAAGAATTTTTGGACTTGAAACAGGGCTGTATGTCTGTTACTGAATACGAACGAGAGTTCGTGAGACTGAGTCAATATGCTTGTGAATGTGTATCCACTGAGGCAATAATGTGTAAAAGATTTGAAGATGGTCTTAATGAAGACATCCGTTTACTTGTTGGGATTCTAGAAATAAAAGAGTTTGTTGTCCTTGTTGATCGAGCGTGTAAAGCTGAGGAACTCAGGAAAGATAAAAGGAAAGCTGAGTTTGAAGCCAGAGATGTGAGAAAGAGATTTCAGACTAAATCATTTCAGTATGCATCAAAGAAATTCAGAGATGAACAAAGCCGTTCAAGAGTTAATATGGGACATTTGAATAGAGATCGAGCTAGATCACAAATGAGCTCCAAAACTCCGGCAACTTCAGTAGCAAGTGTTAGAAATGTTCAATCTGAACGACCTGAGTGTAAGCATTGTGGTAAAAGACATCTGGGAAGTTGTAGATTGAATGACCGGGCTTGTTTCAGATGTGGATCATTAGATCATTTCATTCGTAATTGCCCAGAGTCTGTTGAGCCAGAGACTAATCAAAATCCGAGATCAGATAATGCTCCAGTGAGAGGTAGACCTTCGCGAAATATAAGAAATGTCAGTGGTAGTTAGAGAACTATGAGAGATACTGTTGCAAGATCTAAAGCTAGAGTGCCTGCCAGAGCGTATGCCATCCGAGCTCGTGAGGAAGCTTCATCTCCTGATGTTATAACTGGTACTTTTATACTTTATGATACATCTGTGATTGCATTGATAGACCCTGGTTCTACTCATTCGTATATATGCATGAATTTGGTAACCAGTAAGACTTTGCCTGTAGAGTCTACTGAGTTTGTTATAAAAGTATCGAACCCTTTAGGTAAAAGTGTTCTGGTTGACAAAATATGCAAGAACTGTCCGTTAATGTTTCGAGATATCTGTTTCCCTGCTGATCTGATGCTATTACCGTTTGATGAGTTTGATATAATTTTGGGTATGGACTGGTTGACATTGCATGATGCTGTTGTGAACTGTAAAAGAAAGACTATAGATTTAAGCAGTCAGAATGGTGAAATAGTTCGTATTGAGTCGAATGATTTAAATGGATTGCCTGCTATGATATCTGTGTTGAAAGCTCAGAGTTATATGAAAAAGGGTTACGAAGCTTATTTCGCTTATGTGATTGATTCGAAAGTATCTGAAAGGAAAGTTGAATCAGTGCCATTAGTCTATGAATTTTCTGATGTATTCCCTGAAGAATTGCACGGTTTGCCTTCGATACGTGAAGTTGAATTTGGTTTTGATCTGTTGCCTGGTACGACACCTATTTCGATAGCTCCGTATAGAATGGTACCAATAGAGTTGAAAGAGTTAAATTCACAGTTGCAAGAATTAACTGACAGAGGGTTCACCAGACCGAGTTTTTCACCGTGGGGTGCTCCCGTTCTGTTTGTGAAAAAGAAAGATGGCACAATGAGAATGTGTATAGATTATCGTCAGTTGAACAAGGTAACTATAAAGAACAAATATTCATTGCCCAGGATTGACGATTTGTTTGATCAGCTAAAAGGAGCTACTGTGTTTTCGAAGATAGATCTGAGATCGGGTTACTACCAGTTGAGAGTAAAAGATTCAGACATTCTGGAAACTGCTTTCAAAACAAGATACGGACATTATGAGTTTTTAGTTATGCCTTTCGGACTAACGAATGCTCCTGCTGTTTTTATGGATCTGATGAACAGAATTTTCAGACCGTACCTAGATCAATTTGTTGTTGTATTCATTGACGACATATTGATTTACTCTCGAAATGAAGTTGAACATGCCGAACATCTGAGAGTTGTGTTGCAAACTCTGCGAGAAAAGCAATTGTATACAAAATTCAGCAAATGTGAATTCTGGTTACGAGAAGTTAGTTTTCTGGGACATATTGTATCGGCCTCTGGAATATGAGTTGACCCGAGCAAGATTTCTGCTATTCTGGATTGGAAACCTCCGAAGAATGTATCTGAAGTCCGTAGTTTTTTGGGACTTGCTGGTTATTACTGCAGATTCGTAAAAGGCTTCTCGATGATAGTTACTCCATTGACTAAATTATTTCAGAAAGATGTGAGATTTGAATGGTCCGATAAATGTCAGAAAAGCTTTGATCAGTTGAAATCCCTTTTAACTGAAGCTCCAGTTTTGGTACAACCAGAATCGGGTAAAGAGTTTGTAATTTTCAATGATGCTTTGTTGAATGGTATGGGATGCGTACGGATGCAAGAAGGCAAATTTGTAGCTTATGCCTCGAGACAACTGAACCCTCATGAAAAGAACTATCCAACACACGATCTTGAATTAGCTGCGATTGTGTTCGCATTAAAGATTTGGCGACATTATCTGTTCGGCGAGAAATGTCACGTGTTTTCATATCATAAAAGTCTGAAATATCTGATGACTCAGAAAGATTTGAATCTGCAACAGAGACGATGGTTAGAATTATTGAAAGATTATGAACTTGTAATTGATTATCACCCGGGTAAAGCAAATGTCGTTGCTGATGCACTGAGTAGGAAATCATTGTTTGCACTATGTGTTTTGAATGCTCAATTAGATATGTCTGATGATATTTCAGTGATAGCTGAATTGAAAGCAAAGCCGATGTTTTTACAACAAATAGTTGATGCTCAAAAAGTTGATAATGAAATGTTAGCGAAACGAGCTCAGTGTGATTCGAATTCTGATTCTGAATTTTGAGTTGTTGATGATTGCTTAAGATTTCGAGATCGTATTTGTGTTCTGAGAAAATCTGAATTATTACAGCTAATTCTAAGTGAGGCTCATAATAGTCACCTATCTGTTCATCCGGGTAGTACAAAGATGTACCATGATCTGAAGAAACACTATTGGTGGTCTGGTATGAAACGAGATATCTCTGATTTCGTATCGAAATGCTTAGTCTCATCGACAAGTGAAAGCGAGAACATCGTGTTTTAATCCTCAGGTTGTTATAGCCGATTCTGATTCCCCAGTGGAAATGGGATAGAGTGACAATGGATTTTGTTTCAGGATTACCTCTGACTCCAAAAAAGAAAAATGTGATTTGGGTCGTAGTTGATCGTTTGACGAAATCTGCCCATTTTATTCTGGTGAGATCTGATTACTCACTTGATAAGTTAGTTGAGCTTTACATTTTTGATATTGTGAGATTGCACGGATTGCCATTGGCCATTGTGTCTGATAGAGATCCGAGGTTTACATCAAAATTCTGGAAGATATTGCAAGAAGCTTTAGGCACGAAATTACATTTCAGTACCGCTTTTCACCCGCAGACCGATGGTCAATCCGAGCGGATAATACAGATTCTCGAGGACATGTTGAGATGTTGCATCCTTGAGTTTAACGGTACGTGGGAACAGTACTTATCCCTGATTGAATTTGTGATCATTGTATTTCAGAGTTTTAAATTTATAATGATCGATCCTGGAATTAACTATAACAACGATTGAGGCAAGTACACCTATCGAATAGTAGTATAGCTTAGGCAAGACCGGATTGTCGAACCCAAAGGAACTAAAAGTACTAATACTAACTTTCTTTCTATTATTTAGCCTAAAATAAGTGAATTTGTTTATTAATCTAAATTAACTAATTAATAAGCTAAAGACGCAAAGACAAAAAGAATGAGTTGGGGAAATACTTGGGAAAAACTCAGTTGATTAAGACGATACCCTTAGGAATAATCCACCTAGACTTCACTTGTTATCTAACACTGAACCAGACGATTTATTCACTTGACTTGATCCGTAGGACTCCCTAATTTATATTAAACCCTCTCTCGAGGCGAATAACGTCTAACCCTAGGTTGATTAATTGAAATCTTTTTCTAATTAAAACCCCTAGAATAGCAGTAAATCGATCTATGGACTCCCATATTAGGATTCACCCTAATCCGGACAAATCTCGTCACCCTATCTCTAGGCGCGCGATCAACTCCGCTTAATTATGCTAGATTTACTCTTAAGCAGGGACTTTTGCTCCACCACCTAAGCACATTCGACTTGAATTAATATTCGCGAAATATCAACACGAGAATTAAGCACACATAATCAAGAACAAATCAAGTATTTATCATATAGTTCAGAAAATAATAACAAGATTCATCTAGGTTTCATCCCCTTCGTATCTCTCAAGGGTTTTGTTCATAATAATAAAGAAAAACATCTCGGAAGAAAAGATAAAACAAAAAATAAGAAATCCCTAAAACTCCCTGAAGGAATTGAAGGAGAGATCCTCCATCTTGAGTAGAATTTTGGCTTCTTGAGATGGATCAACTGGCTATCCCCGAGTGAATTTCCACAAATCTGACCTTTTTGGCTCGGCTCCTTGGCCTAGCTAACCGCCCTCTTCTAGGTTACACCTAGGGTCTTTATATAGGCTTTTGAAATAGGTTTCTTTGCCCCTAAGTATCCTTTTCCGAGTGAAATTACTCTCCTCCACGGCAGGGGCACGACCATGACGCACGCCCGTGTGAATCGTTGCCAGGCCGTGTTGGACTCCGTTAATGAGGCACGGCCGTGTAGATCGACATCAGGCCGTGTTCTAGTATATTTGAGGAGGCACGGTCGTGTGGGCTTTAGTCCAGGCCGTGTCGATTTCTTCTTTGGCCCATTTTGGTCCGTTTTGAGCCCATTTCTCGTTCTTTTTATTCTTGTGTGCTTTCCTGAGTATAAGACATGAAAAGAAAGGATTAAGAGCACCTTTTTACATAAATCAAGGGATAAATCATCCAAAAGTGTGCTAAATGTGGGATTAAAATATGTTACTATTTCGGTTTATCAAATACCCCCCCACACTTAAGCTTTTGATTGTCCTCAAGCAAAATTCTCAACTTACAATTAAAACGAACTTTCTATAATTCATAATTCCTATCAACAATGTTTCATCATAATTCATAGATAATTTATACATGGATAATTCAATTCAAAGTGTCCTAAGGATTCAAACAATCTAAGTCATAGATTTATAGCTCGAAAATATAGGCGTCTCCCCTTATCTAAATAATTACCTTTAATTCAAAACCGATAAGGATTGACATCCTCACAAAAGATTCACTCAAATCACTCAAAGTGTTTAAGGTTCAAAATTTAGGCACTCAAAAGTCGAACATGAAAAGTTAATCCCATAGGCTTGCCTGAAAATCAAGTCTCCACCACTGTAATATGAGATGATGTACAAATCAAAAGGTCTTTAATTAGGGTTGTAACGGGGCTAGGGTTAAAGTGTGGATAGAGGCTGAATTAGAAGGTTAGAATCGAGATTGAATTGATAAATTACCTAAATAGAAACAATAAATTGAATAATTACATAGTGAATTGAAACCTTAATAATACGAGCTTCTTCTTCAATAAATAGACTTTAACTGTACAAGCTCACCTTTCATCGTACTAATACTGAATATATATATATTTTTATATATAATACATCTATTTATATACTAAGATGAAATAATTAGGTAGCTTAATCAAATCAAATCTCAATATAAGGGAAGTCGAAAAAGAATGGTGATAACAAATATAAAGGGTTTTGGGTTAATATTAGTGGTTATGTCAATAAAAAGGTTTGTTAGGATTAAAAGGGGTTCACTAGGGGTTAATTGTGAAGGTTGGCTTTTAATGGAGTTAGTGGGTTAAAACCTAGATGCCTTAATCATCTCTGTATATCAAATCATGGGTGTGGTCTCGATATGTATAAACGAGGCAAGTTCTAGAATAAAAAATCAATGTTGACATACTCATAATCAATAAAGTGAGCATGAAAAAGAATATATGCTCTATAAGGCTCAAAAACTCACAAAAATTATGGGTATTTTTTACATCAACCTCGTAAATTTCAAACTTCAAAGTAATATTTAAATTTAGTTCAACAACCTAGCAATTTTTAATTGAGAAAAAATGGACTTATCATGCTTGATTCTTTAGTATCTTAAAATTTAATTATCAATGCACAATTATCAATGACTTAATCTAAAACATATCAATAAAAATCATAAATCATTAGAAATTTCTTCTTAATTAGTAATATGAGGAAATTACTTAAAAACAAGACTAAATTCAGGATTTTGAGAATAATGAAAAAAATTTAGGCACGTCTAAGATTCACCCCCCCACACTTAAGATGTACATTGCCCTCAATGTACAAAGATATATATATAGACAATTAAGTATAAATTCAAAAGATATGGAGAGAAGTGAAACTTCCTGAATTTTGGATGAAGTTAATGAAAAGAAACCGGATAGGATTGGAGGTGAATGTGGGGAAGCGCCTCGAACCGTTTGAACTTGAATCCTAAAAGTAGTCGGTCTGATTCTATTGTATCCTAATCTAAATCTAAATGGAATGAAGAATAAGAAGAAAATAATAAAGAAAATAAAAATAAAAATAAAAATAAAAGTAGATAATGGAAAATAAAAATAAGAATAAAAGTAAATAATGGAAAATGAAAGAAGAAAGACAACTGAACAAGAAAAGGAAGAATGGGGGGTCTAAATAGAGATTATGGATCTGGTGGTTGCCCCCACCCTTGTACCTTCCTGTGATGGCCACACGGCCACGGCCACGGCCGTGAGGTCTGGAAATCTGCATTTTGGTTAGTTTATAGTTAGGTGCTAAAAAGGAAAAATAAAAGTAAAAGAAGAATTAAAAATGTAAAAATTGATGGGGTTAGTGCTCGGATTGCCTCCCGAGAAGCGCTCGTTTATAGTCTTAAGCTAGACTTTCCTCTCGTTTGCATCATCAGGGTGGTTTGAGGAGTTGATAGTCCTTCCTCATGCTATCAGTTGTACCATTGTGAAAAAAATTAAGTCGAGATGCATTTATAGTAAAAGAACCAAAAATAGGATTACTTACCTCGACTGTTTCGTATGGGAAAACACTGGTTACCCTAAAAGGTATTTATTTGTTTGTGTTAGGGTCCGGAGGAGATATTCGAGGATCTGCCTTATCTAACAGTACCTGGTCTCCTATTTTGAAGTGGTTTGTTGTTCCTATGAGCTCTTCTGGGGGCTCCTTCGGTTTTACCTTGTGTGGTTCCAGTTCTTTGTCGTGTATCCCTAATTTTTCCTTGAAGTGTGTCTTCCACTTGTCTAGATCATCGATCTGAATCCTTCGATCTTCATGAACTACTTTCTTGTTGGCATGGGGTTTAGGATCGGGTTCAGTTGTATTCTTTTGTGGTGCTTCCTGAAAATAAGGGTTAACCAAAAGGTTATTAGTAGAATTTACGTTCTCACCTTGATTACTCGATGTTCTGGCTGAGTCGAGAGCCTTGAGGGTGACCGTCTCATTACCTCCACGAAGTATGAGTTCTCCTGCATCAACATCAATTTTAGTCCTGGCAGTTGCTAAAAAGGGTCTTCCTAAAATTAAGGGAATCGAATTATCCTCATCCATGTCTAAGACAACAAAATCTACTGGGAAAACGAATTTGTCAATTTTTACAAGAACACCTTCAATAATACCCCTAGGAATTCTAACAATTTTATCAGCTAATTGAATGCTCATCCTAGTTTGTTTGGGTTTCCCTAGACCTAATTGTTTAAACAATTTATAAGGCATGACATTTATGCTTGCCCCTAAATCAGCTAACGCATTATCAACAGTTAGTCTACCAATTAAACATGGAATTGTAAAACTCCCTGGATCTTTTAGCTTTTGTGGTAGTATATTCTGTAACATTGCTGAGCATACTGCGTTTAATTCCACATGTGGATCCTCGTCTAACTTGCGTTTGTTCGTCAAGAGATGTTTTAAAAATTTCCTCAAATCTGGCATCTGTGAAAGAGCTTCAAGTAGCGGCAAGTTAATATGTAATTTCTTTAAAATTTTAAGAAACATACTGAACTGTTCCTCTGTATCGTCTCTCGTTAACGCTTCGGGATATGGTATGCGAGGTTGGTACTCCTTGACTACTGGTTTTGGCTTGTCTTGTGTTTCATCAACTTTACCTTTTTCTACCTCGTTTCCTTGTATTGGACTGGGTTTGTCTAATCCTTCACTTTCTTGAGTTGTTATGGCTTGGATTTGCTCCTTTGGATTAAACTCAGTGTTGCTTGGTAGACGCCCTTGCGATCATTCAAACATCAGCTTCGCGAGTTGTCCAACTGACTTAGAAACTTTCTCAACTGACTTAGTGACTTCCCTAACTTGGCTCTTGATCCCTTTGATCGATGCTTGTTGGGTCTTAAGGGTGGTTTCAGTGTCTTGGAGACGGTTTTACAGAGATGCCATGAATCTTGTCGATCTCTCTTCAAGGTTCGGCTTCTTCTCCTGTGGATAGGGCTAATTTTGGAAATTTTGAGGAGGTTGTTGTCTTTGATTTCCTTGATTTCCTTGACCTCCCCACGAAAACTTTGGGTGGTTCCTCCAACCTGGGTTATAATTATTACTATAAGGATTATTAGATCTGAAATTGTTACCTATATAGTTCATCTGTTCGCTCTCTGTACCCGATTGGTAGTGTGGGTACTTAGGATTCGCCACGGTTCCACTTACATCGCACTGCATTACTGGATGTACCTGCGAAGAACACAAACTATCAAGCTTTTTATTCATCATCTCTACCTGTGATGATAGCATGGTTACTGCATCTATGTTGAAAACTTCGGCTGATTTTGTTGGTTTGGTCCATGTAACCTGCCACTGATAGTTATTCAGTGACATATCTTCAATAAACTCGTAGGCTGCTTCAGGAGTTCTGTTGTTCAGGGTTCCACCGGCGGATGAATCAATTAGTTGCCTCGTCGAGGGGTTTACACCGTTATAGAAAGTTTGGACTTGGAGCCACAAGGGTAAACCATGGTGCGAACACCTTCTCAAGAGATCCTTATATCTCTCCCATGCGTCGTATAATGTCTCTAAATCCATCTGCACAAAAGAAGAGATATCATTCCGTAATTTGGCCGTTTTGGCCGGTGGGAAATATTTTAATAAAAAATTTCGGTCATTTGATCCCATGTGGTGATTGACCCTCATCGTAACGAGTTTAACCACTGTTTGGCTATATTCCTTAATGAAAAGGGAAATAACCGAAGCCTTATGGCATCATCAAAAATGCCATTTATTTTGAAGGTATCATAGAACTCTAAAAAATTAGCTATATGAGTGTTTGGATCTTCATCCTGCAAACCATCAAATTGAACAAATTGTTGAATCATTTGTATAGTGTTAGGCTTTAATTCAAAAATATTAGCGGCTATGGCAGGCCTAACAATACTTGATTCGGCTCCTGTTAAATGAGGTTTAGCATAATCATACATAGTACACGGAGCATTATTTTCTGCCACATCTTGTGGGGGTGGATTATTCTCGTCCATCCCTTCAGTAGGATTGGATTCGTCTTCTCGCTCTTCTTCTTGGTAATTTAGGGCTCGCCTAATTTTTCTGCGATTTCTACGAGCGGTAGCTTCAATATCACTGTCATATACTAGTGGTCCTCTTGGGTTCCTTCTAGTCATAAACTAGAGGTACCTGCTAGGAAAAAGAGAGAAAGAAAATTAGAAAAGTTAAAACTAAGATAAAAAATAAAAATAAAAGTAAATTACAAAAATAAAAAAAATGGCTAAAGTAATAAAAATAGAGTGTTCTTAATATTTTAGTTCCCCGGCAACGGTGCCAAAAACTTGATCGTTGTATTTCAGAGTTTTAAATTTATAATGATCGATCCTGAAATTAACTATAACAACGATTGAGGCAAGTGCACCTATCGAACAGTAGTATAGCTTAGGCAAGACCGGATTGTCGAACCCAAAGGAACTAAAAGTACTAATACTAACTTTCTTTCTATTATTTAGCCTAAAATAAGTGAAGTTGTTTATTAATCTAAATTAACTAATTACTAAGCTAAAGACGCAAAGACAAAAAGAATGAATTGGGGAAATACTTGGGAAAAACTCAGTTGATTAAGACGATACCCTTTGGAAGAATCCACCTAGACTTCACTTGTTATCTAACACTGAACCAGACGATTTATTCACTTGACTTGATCCGTAGTACTCCCTAATTTATATTAAACCCTCTCTCGAGGCGAATAACGTCTAACCCTAGGTTGATTAATTGAAATCTCTTTCTAATTAAAACCCTAGAATAGCAGTAAATCGATCTATGGACTCCCATATTAGGTTTCACCCTAATCCGGCAAAATCTCGTCACCCTATCTCTAGGCGCGCAATCAACTCCGCTTAATTATGCTAGATCTACTCTTAAGCAGGGACTTTTGCTCCACCACCTAAGCACATTCAACTTGAACTAATATTCGCTAAATATCAACACGAGAATTAAGCACACATAATCAAGAACAAATCAAGTATTTATCATATAGTTCAGAAAATAATAACAAGATTCATCTAGGTTTCATCCCCCTTCAGGTATCTGAAGGGTTTAGTTCATAATAATAAAGAAAAACATCTCAGAAGAAAAGATAAAACAAAACATAAGAAATCCCTAAAACTCCCTGAAGGAATTGAAGGAGAGATCCTCCGTCTTGAGTAGAATTCTGACTTCTTGAAATGGATCAATTGGCTATCCCCGAGTGAATTCCTACAAATTTGACCTTTTCGGCTCGACTCCTTGGCCTAGCTAACCGCCCTCTTCTAGGTTATACCTAGGGTCTTTATATAGGATTTTAAAATAGGTTTCTTTGCCCCTAAGTATCCTTTTCCGAGTGAAATTACTCTCCTCCACGGCAGGGGCACGGCCATGGCGCACGCCCGTGTGAATCGTGGCCAGGCCGTGTTGGACTCCGTCAATGAGGCACGGCCGTGTAGATCGACATTAGGCCGTGTTCTAGTATATTTGAGGAGGCACGGCCGTGTGGGCTTTAGTCCAGGCCGTGTCGATTTCTTCTTTGGCCCATTTTGGTCCGTTTTGAGCCCGTTTCTCGTTCTTTTTATTCTTGGGTGCTTTCCTGAGTATAAGACATGAAAAGAAAGGATTAAGAGCACCTTTTTACATAAATCAAGGGTTAAATCATCCAAAAGTATGCTAAATGTGGGATTAAAATATGTTACTGTTTCAGTTTATCAATTTGCTTATAATAATAGTTGTCAGTCCAGCATCAAAATGGCACCATATGAAGCTTTGTACGGACGTAAATGTCGTACACCTCTGTATTGGACTGAGCTCAGTGAAAATAAGTTACACGGGGTTGATCTAATAAAAGACACTAAACAGAAAGTGAAAGTAATCCGTGATAGTCTGAAAGCAGCGTCTGATCGTCAGAAATCCTATGCGGACTTGAAACGAAAAGATATAGAATTTGAAATTAGTGATAACGTGCTTCTGAAAGTGTCTCCGTGGAAGAAAGTACTCCGATTCGGACGTAAAGGCAAATTGAGTCCGAGGTTCATTGGGCCATATGAGATCATTGAGCGTATTGGGCCAGTTGCGTACAGATTATTGTTTCCATCTGAGCTTGAAAAGATACACAATGTATTTCATGTTTCGATGCTCCGTAAATACTGATCCGATCCGTCACATGTAATTACTCCGTCTGAAGTTGAAATCAGATCAGATATGACCTACAAGGAAGAACCGATCCGTATTTTAGCTCGTAAAGTAAGAGAGTTGAGAAACAAGAAAATTTCGTTAGCAAAAGTGTTGTGGCATCGACACGGAATTGAAGAGGCTACATGGGAGCCTGAAGATTCTATGAGACAGTAATATCCGAATCTGTTTAACGGTAAGATTTTCAAGGACGAAAATCCCTAAGGGGGGAGAATTGTAACAGTCCAGTTTAGACCCTAGTCAGAACAGTGGTTTTGGGACCACAAATCCGAGTTAGAATAATATTTTAATATTATTTTCTGTGTCTATGATATGTGATTAAGCATGTGTGTAAGTTTCGTGATTAAATTTGTCTGTTTGTGTGCTTAAATGGATAAAAAGGACTAAATCGCATAATTGGTAAAAGTGACCTTCTATTTAATTGAATGGCTTAATTGATGTGTTTTCTTTTATATGAGGCCTTATGTTGTAAATTGGCCTTTTTGCAATATAGTGGAGCACATATTAATGTGATAAATAGTTTATTTTATTTGATAATGGTTTATTAAATGATGAATATTATAATATAAAGATTTAATAAATAAAACAAAACATGAATAAGTAGCCATATTCATTATTTTTGGCCGAATAAGAAAAGAAAAAGAAAGAACAAAAGCTTTCAAGGGCTTCGTCTATGGTTTGGCTTAATTGAGGTAAGTTTTGACTTCGGTTTTTGATGATTTCTACGTTTTTGCAATCGTTGCTTCGTAAACTTTGAAACCCATGTTTTAATTGTGAGAATTGATGATGTTTTTGAAATGAGCCTTTGATGAACTCAAGTGTTTTATGATGCTTGATGGTGAAAAATGAAAGATATGTGTTTGATTATCATAGTTTGTATTTGAAGTTTTGTTAAATTTGAGTATTCTGGACTCAATTGAGAAAATAGTATTTTGAGGGACTAATTTGTGAAATAAATGAAATGTATGGACTTGTATGAGATACATGAATATTCGGCTAAGCATGGGTATATAGTAATTTTGTGTAATTTGTGATTTTTTGAATTAGGGACTAAATTGTCCAAATGTGAAATGTGAGGGCTAATTTTTAAATTACCCTAAATATGTGTTCTTTAATTGAAATGAATGAGTTAGTGAATAAAAGAGTGAAATTTGAATATGTATAGATCAAGAACCGAAGAAAATAGACTTTGATCACGGGAAAGCGAAAGTAGTCGAATAACCGAGTCCGAACGAATATCTGAATCCGAGGTAAGTCGATATACAAATAAATGTATTTGCATTGAATTATTTGAATGTATATGATATATGAAATACTATGATTGTCCGTTGAGATGAAATGTATGTGAAATTCGAGTTGGCTAATAAGTCGATAAGCTGATAAAGTCCGAGAAGTCCCGTGTGAACCTAGGAATATATAGGAGTTACGTATGTCATGACATAGGTGTCTGTTATGTGATATCATGTAAGACCACGTCTCGGACGTTGGCGTTAATTCGAGATTTTGTGTAAGACCACGTCTGGGACATTGGCGTTAATTCGAGATTTCGTGTAAGACCACGTCTAGGACGTTGGCATCGATAAGAGATTTCGTGTAAGACCACGTCTGGGACGTTGGCATCGATATGAGATTTACGTGTAAGACCATGTCTGGGACATCGGCATCGTATTTGATTCATGTAAGACCCTGTCTGGGACAGTGGCATCGATATCTGATTACATGTAAGACCACGTCTGGGACGTTGGCATTTTACGACTATTTCGAGCACTCTGAGTATCCTATTAGATTCCGAACGATTCAACAGGCTAATCCGAGATACGAATGACTATGTGAATTGTATATCCATTTCAGGTACGCTTGGTATGTACACTAAGTGTGTATGAAAGGTAAGTATCTATATGAACTTACGAAGATGATTATGTATATGAAATGATTAGATTATATGAGAAGTTATGCTTGAATGAGCCATATGAATGTGTGATATTTGAGTTGAAGAAATTTGTAAGATATGGCTAAACAAACGAGCCAAAGAATATATGTGATGAATTTGCTATGAGAACCAATAATGTCATTGTGCCAATATGGTTATATGCATAATATGCTAAGTTTATTTGTATATGGCTTACTAAGCTTTTGAAAGCTTACTCTGTGTGTGTGTTTGCTCTGTTTTATAGATCGTCAAAGCTACTGAAGGCTCGGGGATCGTCAAGGATCGTCATCACACTACTTAAGCTCATTTTGGTATCTTTTGAAAATGTATATACTATGTATGGCATGTATAGGCTAGTGATTTGGTATATGTTTGAGTTCTAAATAGCCATGTGATTTGGCTAGCTAATGTTGGTAATGTGCATGAGTAAATGTGGTATATGATGAATGTTTTGGTATGGCAAGTTAGTTATTAAAATGATCAAGGTTATGGTAAGCTTATGAATGCATTATGATAATGTATGTTTGATCAATAAAATGGCTACATGGATGAATAATGTGGTTGAATCATGCTTGGATGTATAAGTGTTTTTAGTTGTGCAAATTGGCATGGTTGGAAATGAGATCGGATGCAAAGCTTTGTTGATTAGTTGATATGTTTTAGAATGTCAATTGTGCATAAAATGATTTGGTATTTAGCTTGTAGTGTAAACCCAAGTGTAGGTGGCAAATTGACCTTGCAAAGGGCCTGTTAAGTAGACACGGTTGTGGCACATGGGCGTGCCTAGTGACCGTGGGATTAAGTTTGTATATAGCATATGAGTACACGGCCATGGCACACGGGCGTGCCTGTTGGTCGTGGGGATAAGTCAGTATACATGCCCTGTTTTGGCACTGTAACAGCCCAGTTTTGGGGCTAGTCAGAACAGTGGTTTCGAGACCACTAATCCGAGGTCGAGGAAATTATTTTGATATTATTTCATGTGTCGTAACATGTTTATAGGGATGTATGAGAATTTTGGTACCTTAAATTTTAATGATTGATTGCTTAATTGTGAAAAAGGACTAAATCGCATAAAGTGCGAAAGATCTAATTTACAAGGTAGAGGTGTCAAATAGCCATAGAATATTAAATTGGAGGTCCTTAATGTGTAATTAGGCCATACTGAGAGTGTTGGCCGGCCATAGAAAGCTAGGGGGACAAGAGCATTAATTGTAGTCAAATTTGGTGACATTAGGTGATAAAAAGATGAATAAAAAATGCTAAAAAGGAAAGATATCATCTATCACTATTCACCTTCCTTCTTCCACCGAAAATTGAAGAGAAAAATAGAGTTTTGGGGTTCAAACTTTCAGCTAAGCTATCTCTTTGCAAGTAAGTGATTTTGGTGGTTTTATTTGATAATTTTGTACTTTTGGAGTCCCCAAAGCTCAAGCTAGATAATGAGGGGACTAAATTGTGATATGATTGAAAGTCTAGGGATTTTCCATGAGAGTAATTATGTTGTTAGTTGAGTTTTTATGAGAGAAAATTAATGTTAGGGAGATGAGGAACAACTTTTGTGAAAGGTGTTTGCATGAAAACACCTAAGTAGGAACTAAAAGCAAGAATGAGGTTGTGTTATAAATGCATGATATTATGAGAATGGTGAGTATTTGTAAGAGAAATAAATGCTCAGCTAGACTTAATTATTGAGGAAATGTGTTGAAAAATAAATTACGAGCCTAGGGGCAAAATAGTAATTTTGCCAATGTACAAGGGCAAAATGGTCATTTTTGCCCAAGTGTAGAATTTGACGTATTATGATCATAGAATGATCTAAACGAGTGAATTTCATTGTTATAGATCAAGAAGAGCGCGGAATCAACCTTGACCGTGGAAAAGGCAAGGTGACAGATTAAGCCGTTGGTTATCACGTTTTGCACCGAGGTAAGTTTATGTGTAAACAATGCATATTTGTGTAAACATTGTGTTGCTAATTAGTGTATGGCATGATTGAGAACATGTGTGGTTCAAATGGATAAAATGTAGTAATCGTTGAATAATTATTGTGTGAATGATGAAATAGTTATGTAAATATGTAATGACGACACTTGTTGGTAGGCTAAGTGCGATACCACCTTGTTGTTTAATTACGATGGGCTATGTGTGATACCATCGTCTATACTCTTTTGGTGGGCTAAGTGCAATACCACCTTGTTGTTTAATTACGATGGGCTATGTGCGAAACCATCGTCTATACTCTTTTGGTGGGCTAAGTGCGATACCACCTTGTTGTTTAATTACGATGGGCTATGTGCGATACCATCGTCTATACTCTTTTGGTGGGCTAAGTGCGATACCACCTTGTTTCTTAACTATGATGGGCTATGTGCGATACCGTCGTCTCTAATCTTTTTGGTGGGCTAAGTGCGATACCACCCTAATAAAGGCTGTTGGTGGGCTAAGTGCGAAACCACCAAGTAATTTAATTATAAGCAAAGGAACTAGAGATAGTGATGTGTTGTATTATGTGATTTTATGATGCTATGTGCAAGGGAATCTGTTAATGAATGTATGTACTATACTTATGACATGGTGGAAATGTGGGAATAGAGAAAATGAGTAAGCATGATCATGAATGTAAATTATTTCTTGCTTAGTATGTAATGCTATGTAATCGTTTAATACATGTTATAATGTTATGTTGTTACATGTAAACTTACTAAGCTTAAAGCTTACCCCCTTTCTCTTTTTCCCTTGTTTCATAAAGCTTAAGAGCCAAGCCGAGATACGTCGATAACCAGAAGACCGCCCGCACTATCAGTTCATCTCGGTATATCTAGACTTAATGATTTTGTAAATGGCATGTATAGGGGCTAGACTAGTAAAATTATTTTGTTATTTTGGCCAAAGGTGTAATGGCTCTTGTTAAGACCTTTAATTTGTAAATTGCCATGCATGATGGCTCATTTTACCATTTATGAAATTACAAGTTATCTATGGGAGTTCATGTTGAAGTTATGAGATGTTTACTAGTATGTTGAATGGAGTCATGTAGTGTGAGCTATAGGGGTACAAAGTGCTTGGCAAACAACCCTTTTCTTGTCCACATGGGTAGACACACAGACGTGTGTCTAGGCCATGTGCGAAACACGACCAAGGCATGGGCGTGTGCCCAGGCCGTGTGGAGTCTGCACCTTGAAATTTGAAATTTGAATGGTCACACGGTTAAAGCACACGAGCGTGCCTAGACCGTGGGGAAATAGTCAGAGGCGACCACGGACCAGCCATATGGGCGTGTGTCCAGGTCGTGTGACCCAAGCCAGTGTCGTCCACGGGTGTCGAACACGGGCGTGTGACTAGGCTTCGAGACCGTGTGTATGTAGTCAGTATTTACCACGGTTGAGGATCATGGGCGTGTGTGTCTACACACGGGCGTGTCACATTTTACACGGGCGTGTGAGCCCTGTATAAAAGAGAAAATTTGAAAAGGTTGAAAAAGTTTCGGTATAATCTCGAGAGTCTTCGTGCTTATGAGTGAGGTCTCGTAGGTTAAGAACGAGGTTGTTAAGGCGATTAGAGAGAGTAGTCGTGATAGGTCCAAGTGGCGATTATGAGGACCTTTTACGGTAACGCCTCGGGCCCGGTTCCGGTGTAGAACTCGGGTAAGGGGTGTTACATTTAGTGGTATCAGAGCTATTGTTTAGTCGGTTCTAGGACTACCGTAGCGTGAGTAGGAGTCTAGCTATACATGCAATAAGCGTATGATGACAGTGTGGTGGCTTCTGATGATTTTAAACTTGTTTTATGTAGTATATGAATCCCAAACAGTCGGCTACTGATGACGCACTTAGTAATGCGCCGGCTCTTGCGCAAGGGACCGCTCCTGTGCAGAGTGAACCTGAGACTAGGGGTCAAGGAGAAAAGGCTCGGGAAGCCTTTCTCCAAATGATGAGTAACTGGTACACTGAGTACGTATGAGAGAATCCCAACGCTCAACCTCCTCCACCTCCTCCTATACCTCAGCCAGTTCCTGTGGCTTCTCAAGGTATAGAAGTGGTGAGGACAACTAAGCCCCCGGTAGACAAAATTCGGAAGTAAGGGGCTGAGGATTTTCGAGCTAATATAGATGATGACCTTGAGCGAGCGGAATTCTGGCTTGAGAACTCAATAAGGGTTTTTGATGAACTCTCCTGTACACCTGAGGAGAGCTTGAAATGCGATGTGTCCTTGCTGAGGGACTCGGCATACCATTGGTGGAAAATGTTGACATCAGTGGTTCCTAAAGAGAGGGTAATGTGGGACTTCTTTTTGGAAGAGTTCCAAAAGAAGTATATAAGTCAACGGTTTGTTGACCAGAAGCGGAAGAAATTCCTTGAGTTAAAACAAGGAAAAATGACTGTGGCGGAGTATGAGCGCGAATTTGTTAGGCTCAGGAAGTATGCGCAAGAATGTGTATCCACGGAAGCCATTTTATGTAAGAGATTTGAAGATGGGCTGAATGAAGATGTCAGACTTCTAGTCGGGATTTTAGAATTAAAAGAATTTGTGGTATTGGTGGATAGGGCTAGTAAGGCCGAAGAATTGAGTAGGGAAAAGAGGAAAGCCCTGAGTGAGGCTCGAGATGCAAAGAAGAGGCCGATGAGCAAATCATACCAAGCTCAATCGAAGAGGTCCAGGGAAGTGAACCCTCGGACAACTACATTAGTCGGGTATTCGTAGAGAGAGCGAGGTAACACGTACTCGGGTTCAAGAGTTCAGGCCACCTCAATGGCAAGTGTGGGTAATCCAAGGTCCAAACCAGAGTGCCCAAGTTGTGGCAGACATCACACTGGGGAGTGTTGGGGAAGCAATAGAAATTGTTACAAGTGTGGATCCCCCGACCATCTCATCCGAAACTGTCCTGAGAGGGATGACAAGGAGAGGAAACAAGAGATAAGATCAACCAGTGCACCCTTTAGAGGTAGACCACAAAAGAACCCGGGAGGTGGGACTAGTGGTAGAGGTGTATCACGAGACACTACTGTGAGGCCGAAGGGCCGGGCGCCAGCAAGAACTTATGCTATTCGCGCTCGAGAAGAGGCGTCATCACCAGATGTAATAACGGGTACATTCTCTCTCCATGACACCTCTGTTATTGCTTTGATTGACCCGGGGTCAACCCATTCGTATATTTATATGAGATTGGCATCTAGTTTGAGTATGACTGTTGAGTCTACTAAATTTGTGGTAAAGGTGTCGAATCCTCTAGGTAAACAGGTGTTAGTTGACAAGGTGTGTAGGAACTATCCTTTGACAATTAGGGGTCATTGTTTCCCGGCAAACCTTATGTTGTTGCCGTTTGATGAATTTGATTTGATTCTTGGTATGGACTGGTTGACTGCCCATAATGTTTTAGTGAATTGTGGTAGTAAATTTATTGAATTGAAATGTGAAAATGGAGATGTTATTCGGGTTGAATCAGGTGAGTCAGATAGTTTACCGGTGATGATTTCTTCCATGATAGCTGAGAAATATCTGAGAAAAAGGTACGAATCTTATCTCGCTTTTGTATTAAACACTCAAGAATCTGAAGTAAGGATTAAAACAGTACCGGTTGTATGTGAGTATCCGGATGTATTCCTGGAAGAGCTACCCGGATTACCCCCAGTTAGAGAGGTCGAGTTTGGAATTGAGTTAATTCCGGGAACAGCACCCATTTCGGTTGCTCCGTATAGGATGGCCCCGCTAGAGTTGAAAGAACTGAAAGTTCAGTTGCAAGAGTTAACGGATAAGGGTTTTCCAAGACCGAGCTATTCACCGTAAATTGCCCAAAGATCTTTGTAAAGAAGAAAGATGGGTCGATGAGATTGTGCATAGACTACGATGCACTCAACAAAGTAATCGTGAAGAACAAGTATCCTTTACCGAGGATAGATGATCTATTTGATCAATCAAGAGAGAGAGCTACGGTGTTCTCCAAGATTGACTCGAGTGTCCGTTATTACCAGTTGAGGGTTCAGGAACAAGATGTGCCAAAACAAATTCGGGACGCAGGTATGGCCATTATGAGTTTACGGTCATGCCGTTCGGTTTAACGAATACTCTCTGCGGTTTTTATGGACTTAATGAACCGTGTCTTCCGACCGTATTTGGATAAGTTCGTGGTTGTTTTTATTGACGACATATTGGTTTATTCTCGAGATGAGAGTGATCATGCAGAGCATTTGAGGATTGTCTTACAGATTTTGAAGGACAAGCAATTATATGCTAAATTTAGTAAGAGTGAATTTTGGCTTCGAGAAGTAGGATTCCTAGGACATATTGTGTCAGGTGAAGGTATTAGAGTTGATCCGGGAAGGGTCTCGGCTATTGTGGAGTGGAAACTGCCGAGGAACGTGTCAGAGGTCAGAAGCTTTTTGGGTTTAGTGGGGTACTATAGGCAGTTCGTGAAGGGATTCTCTATGATTGCTATTCCAATGACAAAACTATTGCACAAGGATGTTAAGTTTGAATGGACTGAAAAATGCCAACAAAGTTTCAAGAGATTGAAAATGTTATTGACAGAGGCACCGGTTTTGGTACAACCTGATTCGGGAAAGGAGTTTGTGGTCTACAGTGACGCTTTGTTAAATGGTCTCGGTTGTGTGTTGATGCAAGAGGGTAAGGTAATCGCTTACGCCTCGAGACAACTAAAACCACATGAGAAGAATTATCCGACTCATGATCTAAAGTTGGCCGCAAATATTTTTGTGTTAAAGATTTGGCGACATTACTTATATGGTGAGAAGTGTCGAATCTTCACGGATCATAAGATTTTGAGGTACTTGATGGATCAAAAGGAATTAAACTTACGGTAATGACGGTGGCTTGAATTATTGAAGAACTACGAGCTAGTGATCGATTACCACCCGGGGACAGCGAATGTAGTTACGGATGCTTTAAGTAGAAAATCCTTGTATGCTTTGAGAGCTATGAGCACGAGTTTGTCATTGTCCGATAATTGTAACACCCTAAACCCGGTCAATACACCACGACCGAATCTGGCATGTTACGGGGAAAATCGTGTTTGAGGGTTAGGTTTCAGTTAAAGATTCGATGAAAAAAAACTCTTTGACATATTTTATACTTGTCAAAATCTTGGGCATGATTGCTTTAAAGCGGTAGTGAATTTTGAAAACCCGGAATTTGAAAACTTGGTTGCCTCCATAAGTAAGACAAATCCATATCGTTTGAGAATCCCAAGTAATCTCCTTCTTGATGCTTAAAAACATTTTGAGCTTAGTGTGGAAAAATCTCTAGTTTTGGAAAACGTTTGAGTTGCATTTATTTTTAATTTATAGTGTGATACCCGATGGTAAAATTTAAAACATATCGCTTGGTAGTTTTGAAAACCTCATTTTATATCCAAGTTTTTATTCGATAATAATCCATAATTTATTAGGACATAATTGAAATCCAATCAAAGCATGTGAATAATCAAAACATAATTTTAAGAGGCCTTTTACAATCCCAACAAAACCATATGGAATAAAAGAAATTAAGTACCAAGTCTAAATCGGTGAAATTTCGAATTTATTCATGGCATGGTCACCTCGAGTCCACCCGGCTCCTGTCCGCAATCTAAGTGTCACTGAAATGATAAGGGAGAAGGTGAGTCGCAAGACTCGATGCATAAATCCTCTCCCGATTAATGCAACATGCTAACACACATCATAGCAACGCAATACATGTAATGCACCCAATCCTAGCCATCCGTACTCCATTTCTACCCCGTGTGGTACCAAACCACCGGTGGTGCCAAACCACCGGTGACCCAAAGTCACGATATCCATAATTGTGGTGCCAAACCACTTTGGTGACCCAAAGTCACGAATAATCCAATGATGGGGCCAACCCATTGTGTGATACCAAGTCACTTTGGCGTCAATCCGTATAATCGGTGTGGGGCCAACCCACCGTGGTGCGAAAGCCACCGGGACGAGACGCTATGAGGTGCCAAACCTCCGGTGTCCCAAAGACACGAATTTGATACCAAATCACCGGTGACCGAAGTCACGAATCCAATGATGGGGCCAACCCATCGTGTGATACCAAATCACCGGCATCAATCCCGTATAATCAATCGTGGGGCCAACCCAATCGTGGTGCTAAGCCAGCGGGACAAGACGCGAGGTGCCAAACCTCTGTGACCCAAAGTCACAATAATCAATGCTGTGGTACCAAACCACTTTGGAGGTGCCAAACCTCTGGTGTCCCAAAGACACGGATATCATATTCCCCCTCCTCTCACATCACCCATAACATATCATACTAATGCAAATCGTGCAAGACATGTAATCATGCTAACATGTTTAACATTGCATCTCATATCACATACATCATCGATCATGATATCATATACCATTAATAGAACTCGTAATGAAACGGGCTTACAGAATCCGTGCACATACCCCATAGGGTATCATATCAATCAACCACACTTTGTTTGACAATTAGGTTTATTAACCATATTACTAAGCAATGAGTGTGTTAGTTTACACACCTGTTAAAACGCAAGCTTTTAAACCCAATGAACCGATCTAAGATCCTCAAATACCTTGCTCCTATAATCGGCCAAACATAGATTAGCCACTTATACCATTCGGCCAAAACCATTAAACCAAAGGGGTTAACAATTGAATCCCTTACCTTTCACTTGGTTTGGTTTCCTACCAAAACCCGAACCAACCAATGCTTCCTTAGTCAATCGGCCACACCCTAACAAGAGAACTGTTAAATTTTTGAAGTCTTTGATTAACGAAAACTAAAAGAATGCACTACTAGAACCAATCCCTTACCACCACTTACCAACGATTAACAGAAAGAAGACTCCTCTTGCTTGCTTCCAAAATCCAAAGGCCCTATAACGTAATAGTTAACAAAGATTAACTCCTTTCAACCAAACCCAAAATCGAACCGAACGAGGGAGAGGAGAAATAACCATTCGGCCAAAGCACTTACCTAACACCAACCAATATTCGGCCAAGAACCACTAGGAGAGAGAAAAGATTCGGCCAACTCTTAAACAAGATGGAAAAAAAGAGGATTCGGCTAGGGTGGCTTGTAATAATCAAACAAGATTCGGTCGAGTGAAAGAAAAGAGAAAACGAAATGCAAAAGGATAGGGGTTGATATTCGGCCAACAATAGAAATGGGAAAAGAAAAAGAAAAGGAAAGGTTTAGAAGGGTGAAGTTTAGACTTGCAAAAGAAAGAATGGAGAAAGTGTTTTGGAGAATGGAGTTTGGCTTACACAAATGAAGAGAAAGAGAGAGCAAAAAGAACATTCGGCTACCAAGAAAATTGAGAGGGACAAAGCGAATTCGGTAAGGCTATAGGGTTTGGTCTCTTGGTTTCAAGAAGTAAAGAAAATGAGAGAAAGCTCTCTTGTAATTTCGGCTACTATTGACAAAAGAGAGGAATTTGGCTTGACACAAAGTGACCGAAAAAGGCAAAAAGTGCTTAAGTGAATTTCGGCTAACACCCCTCCCCACTTACCAAAACCGGCCACTCTCTCTACAAACTCCCCAACATTCGCCCACTACCCACAATTACTCCAAGCCACACATTCAAACTAGTTTGAACTAGTCTCCCTCCTAAATTCGCTCTCCACCCACCATTTAAACATTTGACTTGGTCCATGGCGAGTTTGAATCGCCCACAACTCTTCTCCTCCATGCCAGTCAAAATGAGAGCAAAAATGTGGGATTTTCGTAGCTTGAACACGGGACCTCCTCTCCTGCAAGTGACGCCAAACACAAGCCCTGTGTGGCGCATGCTTTGCCATCTTACTAGCTCAACTCTTGTGCTAACTTTTCACCTAAAATTATTTATAAACCCCAGCTCCTTGACTCCTCTCACATAAAACTTAAAACCAAAATTTTTCCTACCACTCAAACATACTAAACTTACAACTAAGCCCCAAAACAACACAAAAGCAACATTGCAAAACAACCACATGCAAAACAATGCAATAACAAAATAGCCCCTATCCTGGATATTACGGTTCTACCCCTAAAAAAATAATTTCGGCCTCGAAATTACGATCAAAAGAGTTGAGGTATTCTTTGTCTCATCACATCCTCGAGTTCCCACGTAGCTTCTTCCACGCCATGGTTCCGCCATAGCACCTTTACGAGAGGCACCGACTTCCTACGCAAAAAACCTTCACATCCCGATCTAGGATGCTGCGCACGAGTTCCTCCTCCATGGTCAAATCCGGATTCACCTCGATCTCTTCCACTTTGCTACGACATGCGATGGATCCGAGCGATAACGCCTAAGCATCGAAATGTGAAATACATCGTGAATCGACTCAACTCGGCCCGGCAACTCAAGCTGGTAAGCTACTAGTCCCACTCGTTTGATTACCTTATACGGCCCAATAAACTCGGACTTAGCTTGCCTTTCCTTCGAATCTCAATACTTTCTTCCATGGCGAGACCTTGAAAAAACTTGATCCCCACGACAAACTCTATATCTCTCCGCTTGAGAGATCGGCATAAGACTTACGCCTATCAGAAGCTTCTTTCAATCGAGCTGAATCAACTTAACCTTGTCTTCGGTCTGCGCAACCAACTCGGTCCCAACAAGCGGCGTTCACCCAACTCCGTCCAACATGTAGGTGGCGACACTTTCTACCATACAACGCCTCATATGGTGCCATTTTGATGCTTGCTTGGTAACTATTATTGTAGGCGAACTCATTAATGGCGAAAAACTCCTCCCAACTACCTCTGAAATCCGAACACAACCTCTCGACATATCCTCTAAGATATGTATAACCCTTTCATTGCCGTCGATTTGCGGGTGAAAAGCCGTCTTTGAAATCAAAGCGCGTACCCAAAGCTGATGCAACGCTTTCGAACCTTGACGTAAATCGGGATCCCTATCCGAGATAATCGATCTTGGCACACCGTGCAATCTCACTATCTCGACACATACGACCGCCAACCTCACGAAGTGAGTAATCAACCCTTACCGGAATGAAGTGAGTGATTTAGTCGACGATCCACAATTACCCAAAGCGAGTCTTTCTTGCTCGGCGTGAGAGGTAATCCACCGACGAAATCCATAGTTATTCTTTCCCACTTCCATTGTGGAATCTTCACCTGGTGAAGCAACCCCGACGGCAATCGATGCTCGGCCTTGACTGCGACATGTCGACACTTCCTACAAACCCCGTCACTTCTTTTTTTAGACCCGGCCACCAAAATTACTCTCTTAGATCTCTATACATCTTGCTTCCTCCAGGATGCATAGCGTATGGGCTGCTATGTGCGTCTGAAGAATCCTGCTGCCTCAGCTCAACGTCTTTCGGCATACAAGCTCTGCCTTGGAAACACAACACTCCATCACTAGATAACCTGTAACCCTCCAAACCACCATCCTGCACCTGAGACCTCTGCGCACTCAAAACCTCATCTTCCAACTGTTTCTCTCTGATCTGCTCAACCCAAGTAGGCTTAACCTGCAGCTCTGCCAGAATACTTCCGTCGTCATACAAACTCAGATGGCCAAACATCGCTCTTAAGTCCGAAACAACCTTACGGCTCAACGCGTGCGCCACCACGTTAGCCTTGCCCGGATGATATTCAATCGAACAATCATAATCCTTGAGCAATTCAATCCATCTGCGCGCCTCAAATTCAAATCCTTACGAGTCAAAAGATACTTTAGACTCTTGTGATCTGTGTAGACTATCGATCTCTCTCCGAACAAGTAGTGCCTCCAAATTTTCAAGGCGAAGACTACAGCTGCTAACTCCAAGTCGTGCGTCGGATAATTGACCTCATGTGGCCTCAATCGCCGAGATCGTAAGCCACAACCTTACCTTCTGCATCGGCACACAACCCAATCCGTATGTGATGCATCGCAATACACTGCTGTAATTCCTTCCCACCTCGGGTTGAATTAAAGCAGGAGCTTGGTCAAAATCTTCTTTAGTTTGTCGAAACTCTCCTGCTTTGCTTCTCGGACCAAACAAATGGAACCCCTTTCCTTAACAACTTGGTCATTGGCGCTACGATCAATGAAAAACCTTCTACAAATCTTGGTAGTATCCCGCCAAACCAGAAAACTCGAATCTCGACCATCGACTTAGCGGCTTCCAATCCAAAAGCGCCTCAATCTTCCGAGGATCTACCTAATCCCCTCACCACACTACATGACCCAAGAATGTCACCTCCACGAGCGAAACTCGCACTTACTAAATTTTGCATAAAGTTGTTTTCCCTCGAATCTGCGAGTACTATTCGCAAGTGTGCATCATGCTCCTCCTCTGTCTTTGAGTATACTAAGATGTCGTCAATAAAAACCACTACGAACTGATCCAAATCTTTCTTTGAAACACCCTATTCATCATATCCATGAATGCTTGCCGTAGCGTTAGTCAACCCAAGCGGCATTACGAGTAAATTCGTAGTGCCCATACCGAGTGCAAAACGCTGTCTTGTGGATATCCGCCTCCTTCACCTTCAATTGGTGATACCTGACCTTAAATCAATTTTTGAGAATACCGAAGCACCCTTGGTGATCAAACAAGTCATCTATCGCGACAACGGATACTTGTTTTTGATCGTCGACTTGTTCAAGCGGCGGTAGTCTATACACATCCGCATGGTACCATCTTTCTTCTTAACAAAGAGTTGGCGCTCCCAAGGTGAAACACTTGGCCTAATAAAGCCTCGATCCAACAACTCCACGGATCTCGAGCCTTTAATTCCACTAACTCCTTTGGCGCCATCCTATACGGAGCAATAGACACCTTTGGCGTAGTTCCGTAATGAGATCTATCCCGAACTCCACCTCACGATCGGTGGCAAGCCCTAAGTTCCTCTGGAAGCACATCAACAAATTCTTTAAGCTGTCCGGACCTTTTCCACAAAGAGATTCCTTAGCCTCCAAGGCATACACGTGAACCACATACGCTTCACAGCCCTTCCTGACCATCTTCTCCGCTTTCAGAGCAGATACCACGTTGGATAAGTAATCTCTTCTATTACCTATCATGACTACCTCATCACCCTCAGCCGTCTTTAGAACCAAGCGCTTAGCCGCGCAATCCAATCTAGCCTGGTATTTAACCAACCAGTCCATCCCGAGAATCAGATCGAACTCCCCAAACGGCAGTTCCATCAGATCAGCCACAAACACTACCCCTTGGAGTTCTAGGGGTACATCTCTATCTGACTTATCTCGACTACGAGTGACCTAGAGGGCTAATGACTGTCATCTGCCTAGAAGTAGTTTCAGAGTTTAAGTCCATGGTCTCTACTATGCTACTAGCAACGTATGAATGCGTTGAACCCACATCAATTAAAGCAGTATATGGAGAACCAAAGATCAAAAACGTACCGGTTATGACGTCCGGTGCGTCGCCCTCCTCTCGGCGTCTCGCTGCATACACCAACCCAGGCTGTCTTGCCTCAGAGCTACCCGCACCTCTGCCCGGTGCTCCGCGGCCTCGACCAGAACCATTACCTCCTCTGCCATTACCACGACCCCTCTGCGGTGGCGGTCCATTATTCCTGAACTGAGTACGGCCCTGCCCCTCGGACTGAATCCTAGTCAACTTACGCGGACAGTCCCTCACACGGTGATCCAAAGAGCCACACTCGAAACATCCTTTTCCACCGGTCCAGCAACCTCCCCAATGAGATTTCCCACAACGGTTACACTGTGCGGGTCCCTGATTACCAGCAACAGACCTACCAGACTGATTCGGCCCACTTTGTCTAGCTCTTTTCTGCGGATTACCCGACGACCCAGAAGATCCAAAACTCCTCTTATGTTTGTTCCTATCCATGTTTTGCCTCACAGATTCCTTAACACCCTCGGCTACCTTAGCCTTCTCAACCAGGATGGCAAACTCACGCTCCTGCTGTGGAGCAATCAGCAGTCTTAATTCGTCTCTCAGACCATCCTCGAATCGAACACACCTCTCGTGTTCAGTAGCCACAATGCCCCTAGCATACCTACTCAGCTTCAAGAATTCTGCCTCGTACTCGACCACGGACTTACTCCCGAACTAGCCTCAAAAATGCTTTTCGTTGTGCGTCAATGTAGCTAGCTCCAATGTACTTTTTCGATAAGCGACCTAAAATAGTCCCAAGTGAGATCCTCTGCTGCGGCCCGTCTCGAACCGTGAGCCACCACTGGTATGACTCATCCCGAAGGAGTGATACTATCCCCTTCACTTCTCCTCAGCGATCGAGTCCGGATCATCCATGATCCGCTCCGTCGCTTCCGGCCAATACTCGGCCGTCTTTGAGAGCAACACCGAAACACCTCTAAATACCTCAGCCCCATTTGCTCGGAGTCGCTCGGGCACAGATTTCCTAACTCCTGCACCTCCACCTACTCCGGCTACCCTTTCCGAACTCGCGGCGCTCGCTGCGACAACGTGTCATCCCCATCGATCACGAAATTCACCACCTCCACCGTGGTGGTGATGCAGATATCTCATTCTCTCGACCCACGACCCAGACCCTCTTTGGGTTCAAAAGCGTCATCCTACCCCGACCACGTCCGTGTATTACGACCACGTCCACCCCGAGTGCTCATGACTACTGATCTCGACTTATCGATTTAGAAGTTTTATGCATCGATATTTATTCCGCTATTTAAAAGCACGATCTTATGAATATTTCTTATTAAAGAAATTTTTGTTTTCGCAAATCGTGGACCTAGTGGTTTCAATTTCTAAAGTAATTGCTAGCCATTCAATCATATTACACCAACATCGGTAATCACAAGAATAGTAAGGGTACTTACAGGCGGATTGGTGCGAGAGACTCGAAGCCATGCCTTTCAAACCATATACTTTGAAACAAAAACATTTAAAAACAAAAAAATTTCTTAAAACATTTTGGGCCTCGGGCCCACAGTAGAAACCTTGAACTTAGCTCGATACCAAATTGTAACACCCCAAACCCGGTCAATACACCACGACCAGAATCGGCATGTTCTGGGAAAATCGTGTTTGAGGGGTTAGGTTTCAGGTTAAAGATTCGATGAAAAAAAAAAACTCTTTGACATATTTTATACTTGTCAAAATCTTGGGCATGATTGCTTTAAAAGCGGGTAGTGAATTTTGAAAACCCGGAATTTGAAAACTTGGTTGACTCCATAAGTAAGACAAATCCATATCGTTTGAGAATCCCAAGTAATCTCCTTCTTGATGCTTAAAAACATTTTGAGCTTAGTGTGGAAAAATCTCTAGTTTTGGAAAACGTTTGAGTTGCATTTATTTTTAATTTATAGTGTGATACCCGATGGTAAAATTTAAAACATATCGCTTGGTAGTTTTGAAAACCTCATTTTATATCCAAGTTTTTATTCGATAATAATCCATAATTTATTAGGACATAATTGAAATCCAATCAAAGCATGTGAATAATCAAAACATAATTTTAAGAGGCCTTTTACAATCCCAACAAAACCATATGGAATAAAAGAAATTAAGTACCAAGTCTAAATCAGTGAAATTTCAAATTTATTCATGGCATGGTCACCTCGAGTCCACCCAGCTCCCTGTCCGCAATCTAAGTGTCACCTGAAATGATAAGGGAGAAGGTGAGTCATGAAGACTCGATGCATAAATCCCTCTCCGATTAATGCAACATGCTAACACACATCATAGCAACGCAATACAAGTAATGCACCCAATCTTAGCCATCGTACTCCATTTCTACCCCGTGTGGTACCAAACCACTGGTGGTGCCAAACCACTGGTGACCCAAAGTCACGATATCCATAATTGTGGTGCCAAACCACTAGTGACCCAAAGTCATGAATAATCCAATGATGGGGCCAACCCATCGTGTGATACCAAGTCACTGGCGTCAATCCCGTATAATCACCGTGGGGCCAACCCAACGTGGTGCGGCCACGGGACGAGACGCTATGAGGTGCCAAACCTCTGGTGTCCCAAAGACACGAATGTGATACCAAATCACTGGTGACCGAAGTCACGAATCCAATGATGGGGCCAACCCATCGTGTGATACCAAATCACTGGCGTCAATCCCGTATAATCAACTGTGGGGCCAACCCACCGTGTGGTGCTAAGCCAGCGGGCGAGACGAGGTGCCAAACCTCTGGTGACCCAAAGTCACAATAATCAATGCAATGGTACCAAACCACTTTGGAGGTGCCAAACCTCTGGTGTCCCAAAGACACGGATATCATATTCCCCCTCCTCTCACATCACCCATAACATATCATACTAATGCAAATCGTGCAAGACATGTAATCATGCTAACATGTTTAACATTGCATCTCATATCACATACATCATCGATCATGATATCATATACCATTAATAGAACTCGTAATGAAACGGGCTTACCCGAATCCGTGCACATACCCCATAGGGTATCATATCAATCAACCACACTTTGTTTGACAATCGGGTTTATTAACCATATTACTAAGCAATGAGTGTGTTAGTTTACACACTGTTAAAGCGCAAGCTTTTAAACCCAACGAACCGATCTAAGATCCTCAAATACCTTGCTCCTATAATCGGCCAAACATAGATTAGCCACTTATACCATTCGGCCAAAACCATTAAACCAAAGGGGTTAACAATTGAATCCCTTACCTTTCACTTGGTTTGGTTTCCTACCAAAACCCGAACCAACCAATGCTTCCTTAGTCAATCGGCCACACCCTAACAAGAGAATCATTAATTTTTTGAAGTCTTTGATTAACGAAAACTAAAAGAATGCACTACTAGAACCAATCCCTTACCACCACTTACCAACGATTAACCGAGAAAGAAGACTCCTCTTGCTTGCTTCCAAAATCCAAAGGCCCTATAACGTAATAGTTAACAAAGATTAACTCCTTTCAACCAAACCCAAAATCGAACCAGAACGAGGGAGAGGAGAAATAACCATTCGGCCAAAGCACTTACCTAACACCAACCAATATTCGGCCAAGAACCACTAGGAGAGAGGAAAGATTCGGCCAACTCTTAAACAAGATGGAAAAAAAAGAGGATTCGGCTAGGGTGGCTTGTAATAATCAAACAAGATTCATCAGTGAAAGAAAAGAGAAAACGAAATGCAAAAGGATAGGGGTTGATATTCGCCAACAATAGAAATGGGGAAAAGAAAAAGAAAAGGAAAGGTTTAGAAGGGTAAAGTTTCAGACTTGCAAAAGAAAAAATGGAGAAAGTGTTTTGGAGAATGGAGTTTGGCTTACACAAATGAAGAGAAAAGAGAGAGAGCAAAGAACATTCGGCTACCAAGAAAATTGAGAGGGACAAAGCAAATTCGGCAAGGCTATAGGGGTTTGGTCTCTTGGTTTCAAGAAGTAAAGAAAATGAGAGAAAGCTCTCTTGTAATTTCGGCTACTATTGACAAAAGAGAGGAATTTGGCTTGACACAAAGTGACCGAAAAAGGCAAAAAAGTGCTTAAGTTAATTTCGGCTAACACCCCTCCCCACTTACCAAAACCGGCCACTCTCTCTACAAACTCCCCAACATTCGGCCACTACCCACAATTACTCCAAGCCACACATTCAAACTAGTTTGAACTAGTCTCCCTCCTAAATTCGCTCTCCACCCACCATTTAAACATTTGACTTGGTCCATGGCAGAGTTTGAACTGCCCACAACTCTTCTCCTCCATGCCATCAAAATGAGAGCAAAAATGTGGGATTTTCGCAGCTTGAACACAAGACCTCCTCTCCTGCAAGTGACGCCAAACACAAGCCCCAAGTGGCGCATGCTTTGCCATCTTACTAGCTCAACTCTTGTGCTAACTTTTCACCTAAAATTATTTATAAACCCCAGCTCCTTGACTCCTCTCACATAAAACTTAAAACCAAAATTTTTCCTACCACTCCTAAACATACTAAGCTTACAACTAAGCCCCAAAACAACACAAAAGCAACATTGCAAAACAACCACATGCAAAACAATGCAATAACAAAATAGCCCCTATCCCTGGATATTACAATGATGGTACTATACTGGCCGAGTTGAGAGCTAGACCACTATTTGTTCAACGAATATGTGAGGCTCAAAGGAATGATAGTGAGATACTAGCTAAAAGAGCTAAGTGTGAATCAGGAATTAATTCTGAATTCCGGGTGAGTTCGGATGGTTGCTTAATGTTCCATGATAGAATTTGTGTACCCAAAAATGACGAGTTGATCCGAGAAATTTTACAAGAGGCACATAGTAGTTATTTGTCGGTACACCCGGGCAGTACGAAAATGTAAAATGATCTGAAAAAATTCTTGTAACACCCCAAACCCGGTCAGTACACCACGACCGAATCTGGTATGTTACGGGGAAAATCGTATTTGAGAGGTTAGGTTTCCGGTGAAAGGTTTAACGAAAACTCTTTGATGTATCCGTAATTGTAAAAAAAAAACCTTGGGCATGATTGTTTTAAAACCGGTAGTGCATTTTGAAGACCGGGAATTTGAAAGCTTAGTTGAAAAGTAAGTTTTTATCATTTAGAAGGCCGAAATTCCTTTTAGTTACTTAACAACATTTTTGAACTTAGTGTGGAAGATCACAAGTTTAGAAAATATTTAAGTTATGTTCATTTAAAGATTTTAATGTGATACCCGTTGGTAAAGTTTAAAACATATCGCTTTGTAGTCTTGAAAACCGTTTCATTCCAAGTTTTATCCATTATTAACTTGATGAATTTATTAACGCTAAATTGAAATCAAATTTTAAGCATATAAATAATCAAAGCATAATTTTAAAAGGCCATTTACAATCCCAACAAAACCAAATGAAAATAAATGAAATAAAGTACCAAGTGCTTAAATCGATTACAAAACCGACTTTCTTCATGGCATGGTCACCTCGAGTCCACCCGGCTCCATGTCCGCGATCTAAGTGTCACCTAAAATGATAAGGAGAAGGTGAATCGCAAGACTCGGTGCATAAATCCCCTCCCGATTAATACAACATACTAACACACACAATACAGAGCAATGTCATTAATGCACCCAATCCTAGCCATCCACAACACCCTTTCTACCCGTGTGGTACCAAACCACCGGTGGTGCCAAACCACCGTGACCCAAAGTCACGATATCCATAAGTGTGGTGCCAAACCACTTTGGTGACCCAAAGTCACGAAGAATCCAATGATGGGGCCAACCCATCGTGTGATACCAAATCACCGGCGACGATCCCATATCTCAAAAGTGGGGCCAACCCACGGTGGTGTTAACCACGTGGACGAGTCGCTATGAGGTGCCAAACCTCTGTGTCCCAAAGACACGAATGTGATACCAAATCACCGGTGACCGAAGTCACGAATCAAGTGATGGGGCCAACCCATCGTGTGATACCAAATCACCGGGCGCCAATCTCGTATTATCAATCAGGGGCCAACCCACTCGTGGTGCTAAGCCACCGACGAGACGCTATGAGGTGCCAAACCTCTAGTGACCCAAAGTCACAAAATAATCTGTGGTACCAAACCACTTTGGAGGTGCCAAGCCTCGGTGTCCCAAAGACACGGATATCATATTCCCCCTCCTCTCATATCACCCATTATCATACCGACTCATGTAAAGTATGCAAATCATGCAAATCATGCTACATGTTTAATGTTGCATCTCATAACACGTACATCATAGGTCATGATCTCAAGTATATCAACAATAGAACTCGTAATGAAACGGACTTACCCGAATCCGTGCACATACCCAATCGGGTATCATATCAATCAACCGACTGCTTTTGGCTTTATTAAACAATCAGATTATTAAGCATATTACTAAGCAAAGAGTGTGTTAGTTTACACACCTGTTAAAACCCAAGCCTTAATCCCAAGGAACCGATCTAAGACCCTCGATTATCTTGCTCCTATAATCGGCCACATATGAGATTAGCACCTAGGCCATTCGACCAAAACCATTAAACCAAAGGGGTTAACGTTTGAACCCTTACCTTACACTTGATTTGGTTTCCTACCAAATCCCGAACCAAACGATGGTTCTTCTTTATGCACACGGCACACCCTATTAAGAGGAAAGATTAATCCTTTGAAACTTTGACTTAACGAAACTAAAAGAGTGGACTAAAAGAACCAACCCTTACCACCACTTACCAATCGATTAACAGAGGAAGACGGCTCCTCTTGCTTACTTCCAAAATCCTGGATGCCCTATGATAAAATCGATTCCAACATAAAAGATTAACTCCTATCAACAAAGGCCAAAATCGGCTCTTAACCAAACCAAAATCGACAAAGAACAAGGGAGAAGAGAAATGAACATTCGACCAACCACTTACCTTGCTCTAAACCCGATTGGACACCACACACAAGAGAGATCACACCACACCAATATTCGGCCAAGACTTAAACAAAAGGAGAAGAAGATTCGGCCTTACACAAAGAAGGAGAACACAAGAGAAAGATGAAAAGAAAGGGGTTGATATTCGGCCAATAATGTAAAATAGGAAATAGAAGAAGAAGAAGGAAAGTACTTTCGATTTTGAAAAGAAGAAGGAATGGAGAAAATGTTTTGGGGAATAACTTTCGGCTATCAAGGTTTCAAGAGAAGAAAGGAAGAAAGTATGAGAAGAATAGGGTACTAATTTCAGTTTACACAAATGAAAAAGAAAGAAAGATGGAAGAGAACATTCGACTATCAAAGAATATCAAGAGAAACAAGCAATTTTCGGCAAGTATGTGCTTGGACTTTCGGTTTCAAGAAGAAAATGCAGAAACTCACTTGAAATTTCGGATTGCTTTTGACAAAAGAAGGATTTTGGCTTACACAAATTTGACCGAAAATGCTCCAAAATGCCAAAAAGAATTTCGGCCCTCTCCACTTACCCACTTACCAAAATCGGCCACTCCCCCCATGAAGCACCCAACATTCGACCACTACCTCCAAACACTCCCAACCACTAATTCAAACTAGTTTGAACTAGTCAACCTCCACAATTTACTCTCCACCCACCATTTGAATAATTTGACTTGGTCTATGGCAGAGTTTGAACTGCCCACAACTTCTTCTTCTCCCTGCCGTCAAAATGGAAGCAAAAATATGAGACTTCTGCAGCTTGAACATAGGACCTCCTTCCCTGCAAGTGACGCCAAACCCAAGCTCCAAGTGGCGCCTAACTTGCCACTCTACTAGCTCAATTCTTGTGCTAACATTCTCCTAAAAATATTTATAAACCCCACTCATTCAAATCCCCTCACCTAAAGCTTAAAACTAAAGTTTCCCCAACCACTCAAAGCTTACACCAAGCTTACAACTAAGCCCCAAAACAATTGAAACACAACATTGCAGGCCAAATACATGCAAACAATGCAATAATCAAAATAGCCCCTAACCCGGGATATTACAATTCTACCCCCCTTAAAAATAATTTCGGCCTCGAAATTACCTGGTCAAAAGAGTTGAGGGTATTGCTGCCTCATCATATCCTCTGGTTCCCACGTAGCTTCTTCTACGCCATGATTCCGCCATAGCACCTTTACCAAAGGAACTGACTTTCTACGCAGAACCTTCACATCTCGGTCTAGAATCTGCACTGGTTCTTCTTCCATAGTCAAATCCGGATTTACCTCGAGCTCCTCCACCGCTACGACATGCGATGGATCTGAACGATAGCGCCTAAGCATCGAAACATGAAATACGTCGTGAATCTGACTTAGCTCTGCTGGTAACTCAAGCTGATAAGCTACTGGTCCCACTCGTCTTAGTACCTTATACGGCCCAATAAACCTCGGACTTAACTTGCCCTTCTTTCCGAACCTCAACACTTTCTTCCATGGCGAGACCTTTAGAAAAACTTGATCTCCCACAAAGAAATTCTATATCTCTCCGCTTTGAGATCGGCATAAGACTTCGCTATCCAAGCTTCCTTCAACCGAGCACAATCAACTTAACCTTGTCTTCAGTCTCTGTAACCAACTCTGGTCCCAACAACTGACGTTCACCCAACTCCATCCAACATGTAGGTGAGCGACACTTCCTACCATACAACGCCTAATATGGTGCCATCTTGATACTTGCTTGATAACTATTGTTGTAGGCGAACTCACTAATGGCGTAAACCTCCCAACTACCTCAAGTCCAAAACATGCCTCTCAAAGATATCTTCTCGAGATCAGTATAACCCTCTCCGATCGCCTCGTCGATCAGGGTGAAATGCCGTCTTTGAAATCCAACCGCGCACCAGAGCCCGATGCAACGCTTTCGGAACCTTGATGTAAATCGGGATCCCTATCCGAGATGATCGATCATCGCACACCTTGCACCTCACTATCTCGACACATACAACAGCCGCCAACCTCTGAAGGAGTAATCGACCCTCACCGAATAAAATGAGCTGATTTAGTCGACGATCCACAATTACCCAAATCGAGTCCTTCTTGCTCGGCGTAAGAGGTAATCCACCGACAAAATCCATAGTTATCCTTTCCCACTTCCATCGGGAATCTTCACTGGTCAAGCAACCACGACGGCAAACCGATGTTCAGCCTTGACTGTGACATGTCGACACTTTCCAACAAACTCTGTCACCTCTCTCTTCGAGACTGCCACCAAAATCGCTCTCTTAGATCCCTATACATCTTGCTACCTCCGGGATGCATAGCGTGCGGGCTACTATGGGCGTCTGAAGAATCCTCTGCGCTTAACTCGATATCCTTCTGCGCATACAAGCTCTCCCTTGAAAACACAAAGACACCCCATCACTAGACATACAGTAACCCTCTAAACCACCATCCTGCACTTGCAACCTCCGCGCATTCGAACCTCATCCACTAACTGTTTCCCCCTGATCTGCGTAACCCAAGTAGGCTTAACCTGCAGCTCTTCCAGAATACTTCCGTCATCATACAAACTCAAATGGGCAAACATCACTCTTAAGTCCGATACAACCTTACGGCTCAACGCGTCTGCCACCATGTTAGCCTTGCCCGGATGATATTCAATCGAATAGTCGTAGTCCTTGAGCAACTCAATCCATCTGCGCGCCTCAAATTCAAATCTTTACGAGTCAAAAGGTACTTCGACTCTTATGATCGGTGTAGACTATCGATCTCTCTCCGTACAAGTAGTGCCTCCAAATTTTCAAGGCGAAGACTACTGCTGCTAACTCCAAGTCGTGCGTCGGATAATTGACCTCATGTGGCCTCAGCTGCCTAGATGCATACGCCACAACCTTCCTTTCTGCATCAAAGACACAACCCAATCCCGTATGTGATGCATCGCAATACACTGCGTGAATTCCTTTCTGCCTCGGGTTGAATCGAAACAGAGCCTCGGTCAAAATCTTCTTTAACTTGTCGAAACTCTCTGCTGTTTCTCGGTCCAAACAAACGGAACTCCTTTCCAATGCGACTTAGTCATCGGTCTTTGCAATCAACGAAAATCCTTCTACAAATCTTCTGGTAGTATCCTGCCAAACCCAAAAACTCCGAATCTCGACCACGACTTAGGCGGCTTCAATCCAAAATCGCCTCAATCTTCCGAGGATCCACCTAATCCCCTCGGCCGACACTACATGACCCAAGAAAGTCACCTCCCTAAGCCTGAACTCGCACTTACTAAACTTAGCATAAAGCTGCTTCTCCCTCAAAATTTGCAGCACCACTCGCAAATGCGCATCATGCTCCTCTTATGACCTTGAGTACACCAGGATGTCGTCGATAAAAACCACAACGAACTGATCCAAATACTGCTGGAACACCCTATTCATCATATCCATGAATGCTGCCGGCGCGTTAGTCAACCCAAACGGCATTACCAAAAATTTGTAGTGCCCATACCGAGTACGAAACGCTGTCTTGTGGATATCCGCCTCTTTTACCTTTAATTGGTGATACCCAAACCTTAAATCGATCTTTGAGAATACCGAAGCACCCTTCAGCTGATCAAACAAGTCATCTATTCGTGGCAACGGATACTTGTTTTTGATCGTCAGCTAATTCAATTGGCGGTAATCTATGCACATTCGCATCGTACCGTCTTTCTTCTTGACAAAGAGTACTGGCGCTCCCCAAGGTGAAACACTTGGCCTGATAAAGCCTCGATCCAACAACTCCTGGATCTGAGCCTTTAATTCCACTAATTCCTTTGGCGCCATCCTATACGGAGTAATAGAAACTGGCGTAGTTTCGGGTAGCAGATCTATCCCGAACTCCACCTCGCGATCCGGTGGCAAACCCGGAAGCTCCTCTGAAACACATCAAAAATTCCTTAACCGCTCAGGACCTCCTCTACAATGGACTCCTTAGCCTCCAAGGCATACACATGAACCACATATGCTTCACGACCCTTCCGACCATCTTCTCACCTTCAGAGCGGATACCACGTTGGATAAGTAATCTCTTCTATTACCTATCATGACCACCTCATCACCCTCAGCCGTCTTTAGAACCATGCGCTTAGCCGCGCAGTCCAACCTCGCCTGGTGCTTAACCAACCAGTCCATCCCTAAAATCAGATCGAACTCCCCAAACGGCAGTTCCATCAGATCAGCCACAAACACTACCCCTTGGAGTTCTAGGGGTACGTCTCTATATAGCTTATCTACAACTACAGAGTGATCTAGAGGGCTAATTACTGTCACCTGCCTAGAAGTAGTCTCAGAGTCTAAATCCATGGTCTCTACTATGCTACTGGCAACGTATGAATGCGTTGAACCCACATCAATCAAAGCAGTATAAGGAGAACCAAAGATCAAAAACGTACCGGTTATGACATCCGGTGCATCGCCTCTCTCGGCGCCGCCAGTATACACCAACCCGTGCTATCTTGCCTCGTAACTACCGCACCTCGCACCTCGGCCTGCTCCCGCGGCCCGACTGCAAACCATTGCCTCCTCTACCATTACCACGACCCGCTGCGGTGGCGGTCCATTATTCTGAGCGAAATCGAGTACGCCCCGACTTTCGGATCGAATCTCTAGCCAACTTACGCGGGACGATCTCACTCACGCGGTGATCCAATGAGCCACACTCAAACATCCTTTCCACTCGGTCCAAAGATCCTCCCCAATGAGATTTCCCACAACGGTTGCAATCATGCGGGTCCTTGATTAGCGGTAATGCACCTACCAGGCCGATTTGGCCCACTGTCTAGCCCTTTTTCGAGGATTACTCGATGACCCGTAAGATCCAAAACTCCTCTTATGTCCTGCTCCTATCCACGTTTTGCCTCACGGACTCCTTCACTCCTTCGGCTACCTTAGCCTTCTCAACTAGGATGGCAAACTCACGCTCCTGGCTTGTGGAGCAATCAGCCATCTTAATTCATCTCTCGGACCATCCTCAAATCGAACACACCTCTTGTGTTCGGTAGCCACAATGCCCTAGCATACCGGCTCGGTCCTCAAGAATTACGCCTCGTACTCGACACGGACTTGCTCCCCGAACCAACCTCGAGAAATGCTTTTCGCTTTCTCATCAATGTATCTAGATCCAATGTACTTTTTCTCGATATGCACCTTGAAATAATCCCAAGTAAGATTCTCTCTTCGCGACAACGTCCCAAACCGTGAGCCACCACCGGTATGACTCATCCCGAAGAAGCGATACTACCCTTTCGGCTTCTCCTCGCGATCCAAGTCCAGATCATCCATGATCCGCTCAAGTCGCCTCCAGCCAATACTCACCGTCTTTGAGCAACACCGAAACACCTCAAATACTTCCGCCCCATTTGCTCGGAGTCGCTCGGCCACAGATTTCCGAACACCTGCGCCTCCACCTACTTCAGCTACCCTTTCCAGCACTCGCAGCATCGCCTGCGACACTGCGTCATCCCCGGTCTGATCCTGAAACTCACCACCTCCAGCTGGTGGTGGTACCGGTATCTCATTCTCTGACCCCTGATCAGACCCTACAGGTTCAGAAACCGTCATCCTACCCCGACCAAGGCGTCCACGTGTATTACGACCCGACCTCGAGTGCTCATGACTAAAATCTCGACTTATCGATTTAGAAGTTTTATGCATCAAGTACCTTTTCCACTCGTCTTTTAAAGCAAAGTCTTATGAATATTTCTTATTAAAGAAGTTTTGTTTTCGCAAGTCCACGAGTCCTATCGGTTTAGCTTCTAAAGTAATCCACTATTGCTAGTCTTTCAATCATATCACACCCATCAATCACAAGAAATAGTAAGAGGTACCTACCTCAGCGATTGGTGCTTGGAGACTCGGTGCCATACCTTTCAAACTATATACTTTAAAACAAAACACTTAAAAACCAATATTTAACACATTTTGGGCCTCGAGCCCACAAATGAAGCTTTTGAACTTAGCTCGATACCACAAATGTAACACCCCAAACCCAGTCAAGACACCACGACCGAATCTGGTATGTTACGGGGAAAATCGTATTTGAGAGGTTAGGTTTCCGGTGAAAGGTTTAACGAAAAATCTTTGATGTATCCGTACTTGTAAAAAAAAAACCTTGGGCATGATTGTTTTAAAATCGGTAGTGCATTTTGAAGACCCGGAATTTGAAAGCTTAGTTGAAAAGTAAGTTTTATCATTTAGAAGGCCGAGAAATTCCTTTTAGTTACTTAAAAACATTTTGAACTTAGTGTGGAAGATCACAAGTTTAGAAAATATTTGAGTTATGTTCATTTAAAGATTTTAATGTGATACCCGTTGGTAAAGTTTAAAACATATCACTTTGTAGTCTTGAAAACCGCTTCATTCCAAGTTTTATCCATTATTAACCCAATAATTTATTAAGGCTAAATTGAAATCAAATTTTAAGCATATAAATAATCAAAGCATAATTTTAAAAGGCCATTTACAATCCCAACAAAACCAAATGAAAATAAATGAAATAAAGTACCAAGTGCTTAAATCAGTGCAAAACCGACTTTATTCATGGCATGGTAACCTCGAGTCCACCCGACTCCATGTCCGCGATCTAAGTGTCACCTGAAATGATAAGGAGAAGGTGAGTCGCAAGACTCGGTGCATAAATCCCCTCCCGATAATACAACATACTAACACACACAATACAGAGCAATGTCATTAATGCACCCAATCCTAGCCATCCACAACATCTTTTCTACCCCGTGGTACCAAACCACCGGGTGGTGCCAAACCACCGGTGACCCAAAGTCACGATATCCATAAGTGTGGTGCCAAACCACCGGTGACCCAAAGTCACGAAGAATCCAATGATGGGGCCAACCCATCGTGTGATACCAAATCACCGGCGGCGATCCCATATCTCAAAAGTGGGGCCAACCCACGGTGGTGTTAACCACGTGGACGAGTCGCTATGAGGTGCCAAACCTCCGGTGTCCCAAAGACACGAATGTGATACCAAATCACCGGTGACCGAAGTCACGAATCAAGTGATGGGGCCAACCCATCGTGTGATACCAAATCACCGGGCGTCAATCCCAGATTATCAACCGTGGGGCCAACCTTTCGTGGTGCTAAGCTACCGGGACGAGACGCTATGAGGTGCCAAACCTCTGTGACCCAAAGTCACAAAATAATCTGTGGTACCAAACCACTTTGGAGGTGCCAAACCTCTCGTGTCCCAAAGACACGGATATCATATTCCCCCTCCTCTCATATCACCCATTATCGTACCGACTCATGTAAAGTATGCAAATCATGCAAATCATGCTACATGTTTAATGTTGCATCTCATAACACGTACATCATAGGTCATGATCTCAAGTATATCAACAATAGAACTCGTAATGAAACGGACTTACCCGAATCCGTGCACATACCCAATCGGGTATCATATCAATCAACCATACTGTTTTGGCTTTATTAAACAATCAGATTATTAAGCATATTACTAAGCAAATAGTGTGTTAGTTTACACACCTGTTAAAACGCAAGCCTTAATCCCATGGAACCGATCTAAGACCCTCGATTATCTTACTCCTATAATCGGCCACATATGAGATTAGCACCTAGGCCATTCGGCCAAAACCATTAAACCAAAGGGGTTAACGTTTGAACCCTTACCTTACACTTGATTTGGTTTCCTACCAAATCTCGAACCAAACGATGGTTCTTCTTTATGCACACGGCACACCCTATTAAGAGGAAAGATTAATCCTTTGAAACTTTGACTTAACGAAACTAAAAGAGTGGACTAAAAGAACCAACCCTTACCACCACTTACCAATCGATTAACAGAGGAAGACGGCTCCTCTTGCTTACTTCTAAAATCCTGGATGCCCTATGATAAAATCGATTCCAACACAAAAGATTAACTCCTATCAACAAAGGCCAAAATCGGCTCTTAACCAAACCAAAATCGACAAAGAACAAGGGAGAAGAGAAATGAACATTCGGCCAACCACTTACCTTGCTCTAAACCCGATTGCACACCACACACAAGAGAGATCACACCACACCAATATTCGGCCAAGACTTAAACAAAAAGGAGAAGAAGATTCGGCCTTACACAAAGAAGGAGAACACAAGAGAAAGATGAAAAGAAAGGGGTTGATATTCGGCCAATAACAGAAATGGGAAAAAGAAGAAGAAGAAGGAAAGTACTTTCTGTTTTGAAAAGAAGAAGGAATGGAGAAAATGTTTTGGGGAATAACTTTCGGCTATCAAGGTTTCAAGAGAAGAAAGGAAAAAAGTATGAAAAGAATAGGGTACTAATTTCGGTTTACACAAATGAAAAAGAAAGAAAGATGGAAGAGAACATTCGGCTATCAAAGAATATCAAGAGAAACAAGTAATTTTCTGCAAGTATGTGCTTGGACTTTCGGTTTCAAGAAGAAAATGCAGAAACTCACTTGAAATTTCGGCTTGCTTTTGACAAAAGAAGGATTTTGGCTTACACAAATTTGATCGAAAATGCTCCAAAATGCCAAAAAGAATTTGACCCTCTCCACTTACCCACTTACCAAAACCGCCACTCCCCATGAAGCACCCAACATTCGGCCACTACCTCCAAACACTCCCAACCACTAATTCAAACTAATTTGAACTAGTCAACCTCCACAATTTACTCTCCACCCACCATTTGAACAATTTGACTTGGTCTATGGCGAGTTTGAACCGCCCACAACTTCTTCTTCTTCTCCCCGTCAAAATGGAAGCAAAAATATGAGACTTCTGCAGCTTGAACACAGGACCTCCTTCCCGCAAGTGACGCTAAACCCAAGCTCCAAGTGGCGCCTAACTTGCCACTCTACTAGCTCAATTCTTGTGCTAACATTCTCCTAAAAATATTTATAAACCCCAAACTCATTCAAATTCCCTCACCTAAAGCTTAAAACTAAAGTTTCCCCAACCACTCAGGCTTACACCAAGCTTACAACTAAGCCCCAAAACAATTGAAACACAACATTGCAGGCCAAATACATGCAAACAATGCAATAATCAAAATAGCCCCTAACCCGGGATATTACAATTCTACTAGTAGCCGGGAATGAAAAGAGACATCTCGGAGCATGTAACAAGATGTCTAATTTGTCAACAAGTGAAAGCGGAGCATGAAGTGCCTTCAGGATTACTTCAGCCAGTGATGGGTCCCGAGTGGAAGTGGGATCGGATTACCATGGATTTTGTTACGGGCTTGCCTATGACCCCAAAAAAGAAAGATAATGTGTGGGTGTTCGTAGATAGACTAACAAAGTCGGCTCACTTTAGTCCAGTATGTGTTGATTATTCACTGGATAAGTTAGCTGAGTTGTATATTGCAGAGGTAGTAAGATTACACGGAGTGCCTGTATCTATTATCTCGGATAGAGACCCAAGATTTACTTCGAGGTTTTGGAAGAAGTTACAGGAGGCCTTGGGTACGAGGTTGAATTTCAGTACTGCATTTCATCCTCAAACTGATGGTCAGTCTGAGAGAGTAATCCAAGTTCTTGAGGATATGCTCCGATGTTGTGTGTTAGAGTTTGAAGGTAGTTGGGAAAGATACCTACCCTTGGTCAAATTCGCTTACAACAATATCAGTCGAGCATACGGATGGCACCGTATGAAGCCTTGTATGGTCGTAAGTGTCGAATCCCTTTGTATTGGACCGAGCTGAGAGAGAAGCAAATTCATGGATTGATTTAGTTAAAGAGACTGAGGAGAAAGTGAAAGTTATCCGGGATAGTCTGAAGGCTGCTTCGGACCGACAAAAGTCATACGCGGATTTGAAAAGAAAAGAAATTGAGTTCCAAGTGGGTGACAATGTATTTCTGAAAATGTCACCATGGAAGAAAATATTGAGATTTGGTCAAAAAGGTAAATTGAGTCCGAGATTCATAGGGTCGTATGAGATTACCGAAAGGATTGGGCCAGTGGCATATCAGTTGGCTTTACCGATAGAGTTAGAGAAAATTCACACTGTGTTCCATGTATCAATGTTGAGGCGTTATCGCTCTGATCCTTCGCATGTGATTCCTCAAAGAGAAATTGAGATACGACCAGATATGACGTATGAGGAAGAGCCGATTAAAATCTTGGCTTGAGAAGTGAAACAGTTGAGAAATAAGGACATAGCCTTAGTAAAAGTGTTGTGGTAGAAACATGGTGTAAAATAGGGTACATGGGAACCGAAGGAAGCCATGAGAGAACAATATCCAAACCTTTTTACCGGTAAGATTTTCGAGGATGAAAATCTCTAAAGAGGGGGAGAGTTGTAATAGCCCAGTTTTGGGGCTAGTCGGAACAGTGGTTTCGAGACCACTAATCCGAGGTTGAGGAAATTATTTTGATATTATTTCATGTGTCGTAACATGTTTATAGGGATGTATGAGAATTTTGGTACCTTAAATTTTAATGATTGATTGCTTAATTGTGAAAAAAGACTAAATCGCATAAAGTGCGAAAGATCTAATTTAAAAGGTAGAGGTGTCAAATAGCCATAGAATATTAAATTGGAGGTCCTTAATGTGTAATTAGGCCATATTGAGAGTGTTGGTCGGCCATAGGAAGCTAGGGGGACAAGAGCATTAATTGTAGTCAAATTTGGTGACATTAGGTGATAAAAAGATGAATAAAAAAATGCTAAAAAGGAAAGATATCATCTATCACTATTCACCCTCCTTCTTCCACCGAAAATTGAAGAGAAAATATAGAGTTTTGGGGTTCAAACTTTCAGCTAAGCTATCCCTTTGTAAGTAAGTGATTTTGGTGGTTTTATTTGATAATTTTTGTACTTTTGGAGTCCCCAAAGCTCAAGCTAGCTAATGAAGGGACTAATTTGTGATATGATTGAAAGTCTAGGGATTTTCCATGAGAGTAATTATGTTGTTAGCTGAGTTTTTATGAGAGAAAATGAATGTTAGGGAGATGAGGAACAACTTTTGTAAAAGGTGTTTGCATGAAAACACCTAAGTAGGAATTAAAAGCAAGAATGAGGTTGTGTTATAAATGCATGATATTATGAGAATGGTGACTAGTTGTAAGAGAAATAAATGCTCAGCTAGACTTAATTATTGAGAAAATGTGTTGAAAAATAAATTACGAGTTTAGGGGCAAAATAGTAATTTTGCCAATGTACAAGGGCAAAATGGTCATTTTTGCCCAAGTATAAAATTTGACGTATTATGATCATAGAATGATCTAAACGAGTGAATTTCATTGTTATAGATCAAGAAGAACGCGAAATCAACCTTGACCGTGGAAAAGGCAAGGTGACGGATTAAGTCGTTGGTTATCACGTTTTGCACCGATGTAAGTTTATGTGTAAACAATGCATATTTGTGTAAACATTGTGTTGCTAATTAGTGTATGGCATGATTGAGAACATGTGTGGTTCAAATGGATAGAATGTAGTAATCGTTGAATAATTATTGTGTGAATGATGAAATAGTTATATAAATATGTAATGACGACACTTGTTAGTGGACTAAGTGCGATACCACCTTGTTGTTTAATTACGATATGCTATGTGCGATACCATCGTCTATACTCTTTTGGTGGGCTAAGTGTGATACCACCTTGTTGTTTAATTACGATGGGCTATGTGGGATACCATCGTCTATACTCTTTTGGTGGGCTAAGTGCGATACCACCTTGTTGTTTAATTACGATGGGCTATGTGCGATACCATCGTCTATACTCTTTTGGTGGGCTAAGTGCGATACCACCTTGTTGCTTAACTATGATGGCCTATGTGCGATACCGTCATCTATAATCTTTTTGGTGGGCTAAGTGCGATACCACCCTAATAAAGGCTGTTGGTGGGCTAAGTGCGAAACCACCGAGAAATTTAATTATAAGCAAAGGAACTAGAGATAGTGATGTGTTGTTTTATGTGATTTTATGATGCTATGTGCAGGGGAATCTGTTAATGAATGTATGTACTAAGCTTATGACATGGTGGAAATGTGGGAATAGAGAAAATGAGTAAGCATGATCATGAATGTAAATTATTTCTTGCTTAGTATGTAATGCTATGTAATCGTTTAATACATGTTATAATGTTATGTTGTTACATGTAAACTTACTAAGCTTAAAGCTTACTCCCTCTTCTCTTTTTCCCTTGTTTTATAGAGCTTAAGAGCCGAGCCGGGATACGACGATAACTAGAAGACCGCCCGCACTATCAGCTCATCTCGGTATACCTAGACTTAATGATTTTGTAAATGGCATGTATAAGGGCTAGACTAGTAAAATTATTTTTTTATTTTTGCCAAAGGTGTAATGGCTCTTGTTAAGACATTTAATTTGTAAATTGCCATGCATGACGGCTCATTTTACCATTTATGAAATTACAATTTATCTATGGGAGTTCATGTTGAAGTTATGAGATGTTTACTAGTATGTTGAATGGAGTCATGTAGTGTGAGCTATAGGGGTACAAAGAGCTTGGCAAACAGCCTTGTTCTTGTCCACATGGGTAGACACACGAGCGTGTGTCTAGGCCGTGTGCGACACACGACCAAGCCATGGGTGTGTGCCCAGGCCGTGTAGAGTCTGCACCTTGAAATTTGAAATTTGAATGGTCACACGGTTAAAGCACACGAGCGTGCCTAGACCATGGGGAAATAGTCAGAGGCGACCACGGACCAGCCATATGGGCGTGTGTCCAGGTCGTGTGACCCAAGCCAGTGTCGTCCACCGGTGTCGAAAACGGGCGTGTGACTAGGCTTCGAGACTGTGTGTGTGTAGTCAGTATTTACCATGGTTGAGGAGCATGGGCGTGTGTGTCTACACATGGGCGTGTCATATTTTACACGGGCGTGTGAGCCCTGTATAAAAGAGAAAATTTAAAAAGGTTGAAAAAATTTCGGTATAATCTCGAGAGTCTTCGTGCTTACGAGTGAGGTCTCGTAAGTCGAGAACGAGGTTGTTAAGGTGACTAGAGAGAGTAGTCATGATAGGTCCAAGTGGCGATTATGAGGACCTTTTACGGTAACGCCTCAGGCCCGGTTCCGACGTAGAACCCGGGTAAGGGGTGTTACAGGCACGGCCAAGACACATTGGTGTGTCTAATAGCCGTGGGAGGCACACGGCCTGACTACACGGGCGTGTGACCTCTGCAGTGTTCAAAAAGTTTTAAATTTCTGAGAATTTCTGTATGTGTTCGGTTTAGTCCCGACCCTCCTTTAAAGCATGCTTAAGGTCTCGGTGACCTATCTAAGGGACACAGTGATTACAATCGATGACTTGTAGTATGAAATGTCTGTAAACTTTTCCGTTCCATCTGGTAATACCTTTAACCCTAATCCAGCGACAGATACGGGTTAGGGGTGTTACAGGTTGGCCGTTGTACCTTTTGCATTAAAAGACCTTTTAGTCATTTTACCTTCTAAGCAAGATTCACTTTGTGGAAGACTAACTTTCTTAAGCATACTTAAAGGATAATCTGTCACGAGTCTAGTAATTCTTTCTTGGTTAATATGACCAAGTCTTTAGTGCCTTAAGTACCCCTTATTATAGTGAGAAGTTTTAAGCTTTTTGTTCACTATTTTAGTTTGAAGCATCGAGTAGTTATTTGGTTTGATAAAGTAGAGATTGTTTTCCATCCATCCATTACAAATTAAAGAACGATTTCTATGAATAGAAATCCCTTTTATTGAATGTCACGGTATAACCATGATAAAATAAACATGCTATAGAAATTAAATTCCTCTTAAAATGAGGTACATAAAACATGTTCTTTAAAACAATCTTCCTAAAATTATCAAAGTGTAAAATAACTTCTCCCACTGCTTCGGCTGAAACATAACTCCCATCTCTGGTCTGCAATGAGAGGCTCCTGTCACGCAGACTTCTCGTTTCGTAGCACCCTTGTGAAGAAACACACACATGGTTGGTGGCTCCAGAATCAATAACCTAGTTGCCAATTGATTCTTCCACTAAGCAAGGTTCAACCACAAAGAGTTTCACACCTTTTCCCTTTTCGGCTAGGTAATCCAAATATTCCTTACAGTTTGATTTGAAATGCCCTTTCCTGTTGCAGAAGAAACATTTGATCTTTTTAGGATCTTTTGACTTCTTAGCCTTCTTCCTATCCACACGAAGTGGAACCGAAGACTTAATCGGTTTCTTCTTTCTCATAGCTTTCTGTTTCCTCTTAGAGGACGAGAAGACCACAGCTAAGTTTGCCTCAGGTTTCTTCTGAATCGGCTTACCACCATCAACTCATAAGATTGTAATTCCTTCATGAGTTGAGACAAGGTAAGCGCCTTGTTCCTTAAGTTGTAAGTAGCCCTAAAACTAACAAACTCATTGGTTAAGGATTTGAACACTATTTCAATTTATGTGTTCACGTCTAGTTCAGCCCCATTGTCCTACGCTTCCACAAAGAATCCCATAAGTTTAAGCATATGTTCTTTGACTAGAGTGTCATGTTTCTGCTAAGAATTCATCAAATTTGTAATAGCAGATTGTCGAGCCAATGTGACTTGGCCTCTGTGCAAATCCTCCAAATTTGTCATGATCTCTTTGGCAAAACGGATATTCTCATGTTGCTTTTGCAACACACTATTCATGCTCGCTAACATATAACATCGAGAAATTGAGTTAGAATCTCTCCAGTGATTTCTCGATTTGGGCTGAGCTTTAAGAGGGCATGTTTCATCAAGAATGAATTTGTGTTTCTCACAATTAAGAACTATTAGCAACTTCTGTTTCCATTCTAGAAAGTTATCCCCATTTAATTTAATCTCAGTAAGAACTCTAATAAGAGGAGTAGGAGACATATTTGAACTGAAAAAATTAAAGATTCACTAATTACTATCTTTGTGTTAAGCAAATATTTTTCATTTTAGCAACTTATCAAGAATGCAGTATGATGCTTGCGACTTGTATTAAAACCTTGAAAAAATATTTTTTCGTTGCTACGATCATTCTCACACCCATCAACTATGTCGCCTTGGGGTCCCACAATTAACTAGCAAGAACATGGATTACATCCAATTAGTTCGTGAATCTTAATTCTTAAGACTCCATACAAACTAACGACCGTTTAATGTTTAGCTATCATCTCTAGCTTAAATATCGTTTCATGGGAAACTATTTAATAAGAGATGATCTTATGTGTGTAAACATTGACTCAACACACATCATGAACATGCTTTCATTTGTGAGTCATCTTGGGACAATCTCTTTGAAAGTCATTCACGACTAGTTGTCCTTAAAAGGAAATCTCATCTAGTGAACCCACACGATAAATTTTACCTTGGGGTGCGACCAGGGTAGGAACCGACTCGAAACTTTATCACGCTATCACTTATGACCATCAATGGAGGCCCTAGGTCTTGTTCAAGGACCTTCTCCCGCTCAATATTTTAAAAACATGTAAGGTTTTTTATCCCAAACTTCAAATGACATACTTTGAATATATGCATGACATGCTATGGCAGTAATATTCATTCACAAGAATCAATCAATCTTAAAACAAACAATTTTGATTCTCCACAGTTTTTCTTTTAAAGGAAAAATCGAAGAAGTGAATGCAAACTGTGCACCAAGTAGGGTCCCAGAAAAGGGAGGTGAGTCAAATTTGACCGCTTAAAAACCAAGCCTTTCCTAGCCAGAGCCAGTCTTAAACATGCACATTCTCATTACCACACTTCTCAGAGTTATCGAATAAACTAAAGAAGTAATGGAATAATACAACACATGTATTTTCTCATTACCACACTTCTTATTTTCAATCAATCAACTGCAGATCATCTCATATATATATATATATATATATATATCACAATTATAACATTACATAATATTATAAAAAAATTATAAAACATATATTGTTAGCTCAGAAGGATCAACTCGAGATCGACGATAGGGAGGTTGAATCGGCCTTTGAAAAGTTGTGGTGGAAGTAACAAAAATTGTGCAACAAAGGATACAAGGATTTATAGTGGTTCAACCCCAATTTCCTACTCCACTACCTTAGCTTTCCACAACTAAGGATTTTCCCAAATTCACTAATTTGGCAACCTTTGAGGACAGTGTTTAACCTTACAATCTCTCTTAAGACTTATATCCCAAAATCTTAAGTTTCAACTCCCTTAAGGTTTCTACCCAAACCTTAAGAATATACCCTTTCTCAAAAGAGATACAAATAAGCAAACAAAGAAAACAATCCTCACAAGATCAGGATGTTTTCCAATTAAGAACAAATACAAAGAAGAACACTTGAGCTAAATGAATACACTGAAAGCTCACAAGTGTCTACAAGAAAAAGTATGAAATAATTAAGTTCTAGGTTGTTTTGATTTATCTTTAAGCTTTGCACATTGCTCTTCTTGTTGCTAGACATTTGGAAGATGGTATTTGATAAACCGTAATAGTAACATATTTTAAGCCAACATTTAGCATACTTTTGGATGATTTATCCCTTGAATTATGTAATTTGGTGCTCTTAATCCTTTAATTTCATGTTTTATACTCAGGAGAGCACATGAGGATGAAAAGAACGAGAAACAGGCTTAAAACGGACCAAATGGGCCAAAGAAAGAAATCGACACGGTTTGGGCCAAAGCCACACGGCCGTGCCTCATTGATAGACTTGAACACGGCCTGGCCACGATTCACACGGACGTGTGCCAAGGGCGTGTCGCTGTCGTGACAAAGAGGAATTTCACTCAAATTAGGATACTTAGAGGCGAAGAAACACATTCCAAAGTCTATATAAACACCCTAAGTATGACCTAAAGGGGGGAGTTGGACAGAAGCCCTCTGTCGGGGCGTCCAGCTAGTCCAAGGAGCCGAGCCAGAGGGGTCAGAATTGTGGAATTTACTCGAAGAAAGCCAGTTGATTCATCTCAAGAAGCCGATATCATACTCAAGACGGAGGATCTTCTCTTCAATTCCTTCAGGGAGTTTTAGGGTTTTTCTTATGTTTTGTTTTATCTTTTCCTCTGAGATGTATTCTTTTATGATGATGAACTAAACCCTCAGACACCTGAGGGGTATGAAACCTAAGATGAATCTTGTTATCGTTTGCTGAACTATATGATAAATACTTGGTTTGTTCTTAATTATGTGTTCTTAATTCTTGTTTTGATATTTCTGGGATATTGATTCAAGTAGTGATGTGCTTAGGTGGAGGAGCAAAAGTCCCTGCCTAAGAGTAGATCTAGCATAGTTAAGTGGAGTTGCTCGCGCGCCTAGAGATAGGGTGATGAAATTTTTCCGGATTAGGGTAAAACCTAATATGGGAGTCCATAGATCGAGTTAATGCAATTCTAGGGGTTTTAATTAGAAAGAGATTTCAATTAATCAACCTAGGGTTAGACATTAGTTGCCTCGAGAGAGGGATTAATATACATTAGGGAATCCTACGGATCAAGTCAAGTGAATAAATCGTCTGGTTCAGAGTTAGATAACAAGTGAAGTCTAGGTGGATTCTTCCTCGGGTATTGTCTTAATCAATTGGTTTTTCCCACAAGTATTTTCCCAATTCATTCTCTTTGTCTTAGCATCTATAGCTTAGTAGTTAGTTAATTTTAGTTTAAATAACAAATCCTTTAATTTTTAGGCTAAATAATAGAAAGAAAGTTAGTATTAGTACTTTTAGTTCCTTTGGGTTCGACAATCCGGTCTTGCCACTAAACTATACTATTGTTCGATAGGTGCGCTTGCCTCAATCGTTGTCATAGTTAGTTTCTAGGCTCGATCATTCTTTATATAATTTTTTAAGACTCTGACAAACGATCAGTATTTATACCCTCTAATTGATTTCCAACCGTTGTGGTTGTTGTACAAGTGAATATAGCTGTTGGGGATGAAATACCATGTCATTAACTGCACCTGCAGCAATGAGTATCGATAACTACTAAAAGGGTATCGATATTTTTTGCAATTAATGCAGATTTCTGTGATAGTTGGAGCAGGAATGTTGATACCTTAGGAAATATATCGATACCTTAAGAAAAGTATTGATACTGGATTGATACCTACCAGGGTTTGAAAGAAACAAAATGTCAATTTGATATCGATTATCAGAGGAGTATCAATATCTTGTAAAATATCGATACTTACACAAAAAGTATCGATACCATTTCAACATATTTGAAAATGGTTAAAACATATTTGAAAATGTTTGACTCAATTGAAACCATTTCAACTTGATTTTATCAAATTGCTCAACTTTAATTTTATTCAAAAACACTTTAATTTGTTATATCCAAACATATTATCTAATAAGGCTTAGTTTAACAAATATATAATGAGATAGGTAATTAAAATAAAATTGCCAGCCAAGGTTTCCATGGTTCTATTTCTAGAAAATAAATGGAAAAATAAAATTACATAATTTTTCACCACAAGGCATTCCTTGGGTTTTCAACCGCCACCGTCTCTTTTACTCGTCATGGACTTCTTTTGGAAAAATTACATTTAAGTCCTATTTCCATTTTTGGCTCACAAGAATTCTATTAATTTTAAAAAAATAGCCCTACGTGGAAATGATAGTCCACGGTCTATTTCCTAATAACCACAACCTCGAAAAAAAACAAATATATAATATCGCATCCATTCCCATATATAACTCAAAACATGCATAAGATTTAAAGAATGCCACTTTCTATGTAATCAAATCATTCAAGAAGAAGAGAAATTTATTCAGACTATCTGTTTATACTTATAGGTAGAACCCAACCTGGCTCTCATACCAATAGTTGGAAAAATAGGTTTGGAAAACACAGCGAAAAATAAATTTAGGGAAAAACCAGAGTTTTAAATTTTTTTCCAAAATAAGATATTGGTTGTGATATCTAAAGTAATAAACACTTAATCAAAATTGTACATTTTCGATTCGTCTAGGATGAGCGCTTCGACCGAATAGTCTTCTCTGCTATCCTCAAGTTCACGTCTGCCGAGTGTGAGCTCTCTTTGAATCAGAAAATTTTTCACAAAAATAACCAGCGGGGTAATTTTGTAATTTCTCTGAACTTTTGGGTCAAGTTGTAAATAAAAAAATATCTCTAGAAATTTTCTGGAATAATCTCTTTAGAGAATTTTCTCTTTACAGCTTTCTTTTGAATTCAAGTGTGTGTAAATAATAACTCAAGGCTCTCTTTATATATGGAGAGTTTAGAGAGTCCAACTAAGATTAAACTTAATCACTTTAATATTAAAGTAATATAATATTTATCAAGATAAATAATAAATTAAATTTAATATTAAATCTTATTAAAATAATAGAATTTTTATCTACAAGATAAACATTAAATTAAATTTAATATTAAGATAATCACTTTAATATTAAATTAATAAAATACTATTAAGATTAGTATTAAATTAAACTATTAAAATAATATTATTTTTGGAATAATTAATCTGAAATAAAATTCTCTGGTAGAGTCTCAGTAAGAGTGTAACTCTTCCGCTGCTCAACCACAGACGACCAGCTGCTACCGGCCATTGGGACGCCGTTGTCGCAAGCATCGGCACCGCCATGTTTGGTGATGCAGGTCTGACACCCTTACAACACCCCGAGCCGGTTTGGCTGTTGCCGGTTCGATCCAGGTTAGTGACAACCCGATTCGTCCGATCCATCCACCAGTTAGACCGTCAACCCGGATTCATATATCGGGCCCGATTCCACCAGTTTTTGGGTCTTGGTATCAATTTTGGGCTTTCGGGCCCAATTTACGATTTTAGGTCCAATTTTCAAGTTCAATTACCTATTGGGCCAATTGTTTGACTTGAAAATTAACTTCCAAAAATATTATATTAATTTTAATTGATTTGATTAATTTAATTTTACTTGATCAAAATTAATTTTTACAAAAATCACTTAGATTTTCCAAATTAATTTTTCAAGAAAATTCTTCAATGAAATTCTCTAGTTAAACAATTCTCACGACCACCTAATTTAATTCTACATCAAATAAATTGACTCAATTAAATTATTCTAAAAGTAGTAGAATTTTCTTCTGATTAAAATGCAGTCTGATCGAGCTTTTGTTGAGCTAGCGAAGGGACCAATTGGACATATACAATTAGGCTCTAGTGATTGTAATTATGTCCAGAAGCATCATTCTGATAATTCGCTATTACTTAATCATGGAGTCAGTCCACAAGAAGTACCATGATTGAAAACGCCTTATTGTATACTCTTTACGAAAGCAATTCATCCAACTGCTTTGTCCAATGACTTCATCATGTGTGTGTTGCCCTTATATGATATCATTGATTCCTTTAAGTTAAACCTGTTCACTCAATACAATCCTATTTTATCTCATTGTCAGCATTGTGTCTTCTTAATGATTAATATGATCACTATCAACAAATGACTGTGATAAATTGCTCGTTCGAGAACAAGTAACCCGTGGCCACGTTCCATATTTATCAGTCCACACTATGCCAATGAGAGGATATCATTAACTCTTTAATTAAGCTATGAATTTCACAGTTGCTAGTATACACAAGTCATGTACCCAACATACCGGCTATGGGCTCGATCATCTTTAGAGCATAAGCTTCCACTTAAATCAAAGCACATGAGTTGCATATTCATAGTTAGTGACTAACTCAAGATTTAGGTAAATCACACCATTAACGTCACAAGTGAATTAATTCACAAACGGATTCAGAATTTATTCATCTTGGGTCCAGTCCAATGCATCATTCTACCAATAATTACATCTATGTCTCTACTCATGGAGTCAACTACTCCAATAGGCAAGACTAGCCATCTCCCTAATTGGAATTGTAGATGACATAATAATTCTTCTCAGTATTTGAATGAAATGTTTACTTTGATTCTTTTACAGGATTACAGACTCATTTAGATTATCTACTGAAGTAAGTTGTCTTTCTCGCAATGTAAACGTTCTTTACAATGCCACTTATCTTCAATTTGAACTTTAGATAATCAGTGAGCTAATATTTGCTTGTCACAATTTTGCTATGCATGAAAAATATAAAAGACAGAAAATACAAAAGACATAATAGTGAAATGTGAAATTAACTTTATTTATTTATTCATCGTTAAAATAAATAAAAAACAGTTACATGTTTACTACAATATGAGCACATTTCACAACACCAATCCCCATATACTATATTATATTTAATAGTATATCATCTATTATTGTTAGTGATTAAAACCGACTTAACAGACCAAATCGAGCCAATTCAAGCAAATTGGTTGGTAAATTTAGTTTTGATTTTGGACCAATTAATAGTTTTAAAATATATTGGTACACTATGTAATTCTATATCACATACTGTGATAGTAATGTATAATATATTAATTATCATTATACATTATTCTTTAGTATTATATTAATTGAAATATGCTTTAGGTCCCTATTGTAACAGCCCAATTTCATTGAAGTCAGAATAGTGGTTTTGTAACCACAAATTCGAACCGGAAAGATAAAATGTTTTTAATATTATGAAATGATTAGTAATCTGATAGAATGATTGCATGATAATTTTGATAAGAAAATTTTATCAATTAGGTGCTTAATTGTAGTAAGGACTAAATTGCATAAAATGTTAAATTTGAATTCTAGTAGCTATAAGGATTAAATAGCTATGGAATTCAAAACTTGAGGTCCTTAATTTGTAATTAGACCATTGATGAAAAATATGTAGATATTTTTGGTGAATCATCCATGGAAAAATTAGAAAAGGCTAAGGACTAAATTGGAAATGAAAAAAATTAAAGATGATAAATTAATTAAATAGAAATATCATCATTTTATATCATCTTCTTCAACCAAAAATCCATGGAAATCCTAGGAGAGAGAAAATAAGCTTTCCAAGCATAAATTGGTAAGTTCCTATGTCCCGTTTTTAGTAATTTTTATATTTTTGAGATCGGGAAAGCTTAATTTCTCTATTTAGGGGGTTAATTTGAATAGTTATCAAAGTATAGAAAAATTTTCATGGATGAATATGCTAAAATTTAAAAGTTTATGGTAGAAAATGTAACACCTCTAACCCATATCCGTCGCCGGAACAGGGTCACGGAGTATTACCGGGATTTACAGAACAGTCTCATGCAATTTGTATTAAACATACTATTCATACTCCAAAATTTTTCTTATTGTCCCTTGAATGGGCCCTCAAGGCCCAAAACGAGTATTAGAATCGAATCGGGACTTAATCGGAACCTCTAAGAATTTTTCGCAAAATTACAAAATTTTTCTAAGGTACAGGGCTCACACGCCCGTGTGGTCCAAAGGACACGCCCGTGCTACAGGCCATGTCCGATTTAGGGTGCTCTCTGACTTGCGCCACACGGCCATGCCATACGCCCGTGTGCTAGGCCATGTGGATAATTAATTTAATTCGAATTAGGTGCAGGTTTCACACGGCCAAGACACACGCTCGTGTTCTAAGCCGTGTCTCCCACACGGCTGAGACATACGCTCGTGTCTATGCCCGTGACCTAAATTCTGAGTGTTCTATTTTTCTCAAATTTAAGGTGCAGGGGACACACGGCCTGGCAACACGCCCATGTACTCAGCCGTGCACGCCTGTGTGTCTACCCGTGTGGACAAAATGAAACCATTTCTTAGCTTCATTTTCTCACCCAATTTTTCCCACAACCTACACCAATACTTGCATGTATATACCAGCCAAATCAAGCATTAAACCAAGCCTAAACTAATATCTATCATGGTATAATATCACATGCAATTCATATTTATAATCATACTTTTAATGCATATACAATATAAACATACTCCATTCATACACACTTTACACATAAGCATTGAACATGAGATAACTTATAACATACCAAATTAAATCATTACTAGCCATTCCAATGGCTAGATTACAAAACATCACTTACAAGTCAACATTTGGCCAAATAAGTCTATACATGCCATTATACCAAAATGGGATTTCTAAGTATACCAAAAAGGAGATAGTGGATGGTGTGATTATGCTCCGACCGATCCTCAAACCTTCGCGAGCTTACGAGCACTATAAAACAAGGGAAAATTAAACGGGGTAAGCATTTTCATGCTTAGTAAGTTCGTATAACGGAAAATAAACTTACCAGTTATATTTATTCAAACTAGCATACATAAACATACATTTCATCCATTATAAGTAGTTCACCTAAACATATACACTTAATCAAACAAGTTAGTCACATAACATCATATAAATATCAAGTAAACATAAATGAGCTCATTATATACAAACTTCCATTAATTCCACCTTTCCCTATTTCGAGAGTCTTTCCCGTTGAACTAATGAAATTTCGATGGACATTCGGGTGATGTACATAAGATATACATATGAATTATCCGTCAATTAGTATTAATTATTACCTATTGGACATAAGTCCGAAGAGCATACTCTCGAGCCACATATTTTACAACAGGATTACCAGTCCAGGCTAAATCCCGATTTTTAACCAATGTTCACAAGAGTCATTTAGGATTGCCAGTCCAGGCTAAATCCTATTAGTGACCTGTACTCTAAAGAGCTTAATTAGGGTTACCCGTCTGGGCTAAACCCAATCTATAACATATGCTCAAGAGGCTTAAATTTAGGATTACCCGTCCGGGCTAAATCCTCTTTGTAACCTTTGCCATGTTATACCCGTTTCAAGAAATCACCATAATCCATCGAATTTTAATATTCAACCGGGACATGATATCTTATCAATATTTCCAACTTGTAATTAATTTCATTATGTATATCACCACATACATATTATCACAATCACACAATTCAATTCAAACATATTAACGTACCAAATTAAGTTACACGAACTTACCTTAACAGTTATTCGGGTTTGAATTCCAACTAATCTAAAACTTTTTGTTTCCCTCGATCTAGTTCCGCAGTTGGTCTTTCCGGGTCTATATAATAAAATTTAATTATTAACACATCACATTTTACATACATTTGAATTCTACTACATCTTAGGCAAAATTACTATTTTGCCCCTACTCTTTTCAAAAATTCCAATTTCGTCCCTAGGCTCGAAAAATAAAATTCATGCAATCTAGTCCTCTTTCCAAGCCTAACCAAGATTTAATAACAATTTTTACAGCACACACATTTCACAAATTTTAGAATTTTCCATGGGTTTTACCACTTTTTTATTTTAGTCCCTAAATCAAGTTTCCATGAAAAATTGCTTTGTAAAAGTTGTTTATCTATCAACTATCTTTCATTTTCTACCATAAATTTCAAATTTCCAGCATTTTCATCCATGGAAAAGTTTCTACACTTTGTTATCTTTTCAAATAAATCCCATAAATAGAAAGATTAAGATATCCTAATTCTAAAAATATAAAAATCATTAAAAACGGGACTTGATTTCATACCTTTGTAAGCTTGAAAAGTTCTCTTCCTCTCTCCTAGGGTTTCTATAAAAAAAATTTGGGGAAGAAGATGAATAGAAAAGATGATAATTTCTTTTTATTTTTCTATCATCTTTTAATTTTTTTGATTTCCAATTTAGTCCCTAGTCATTTATAATTTTTCCATGGATGAGTCACCAAGAAAAATCTACATACTTTTCTTAATGGTCTAATTACCATATAAGGACCTCTAGTTTTGAATTCCATAGCTATTTAATCCTTATAGCTACAAGAATTCAACTTTCGCATTTTATACAATTTAGTCCTTTACCTAATTAACCACACAATCGATAAAATTTTCGTATCAAAATTTTCACGTGACCTTCCTATCATAATACCAACCATAAAATAAATTTTTATTTTTGGGCTCGGATTTGTGGTCACAAAACCACTGTTCCGATCTCATCGAAAATGGGCTGTTACAACTCTCCTTCCCTTAGAAATTTTCGTCCTCGAAAATTCTTACCAAAAAAGAGGTTAGGGTACTGCTTCCTCATAGTATCCTCCGGCTCCCAGGTAGCTTCCTCTAAACCATGCCGTTGCCAGAGCACTTTTACCAATGCCACCATTTTATTTCTTAGCTCTTTCGTCTCATGTGCAAGTATTTTGATCGGTTCTACATTGTAGGTCATATCAGGCTGAATCTCAACTTCTATTGGAGTAATAATGTGTGAAGGGTCCGATCTATATCGTCGTAACATGGATACATGAAAAACATTGTGAATCTTATCAAGCTCAGGTGGTAATGCTAATCGATATGCAACCGGCCCGATTTTTTTCAATGATTTAATAAGGTCCGATGAACCGTGGACTCAATTTCCCTTTACGACCGAATCGGAGAACTTTCTTCCATGGTGAAACTTTCAAGAACACTTTATCACCAACCTAAAATTCTATCTCTTTTCTTTTCAAATAGGCATAGGACTTTTGACGGTCTGAGGCTGCCTTCAAACTGTCTCGGATTATCTTCACTTTTTCCTCGGTTTCACAGATTAAGTCAACTCCGTGTATCTTTTTCTCGCTCAACCCTGTCCAATACAATGGAGTTCTACATTTGCGACCATATTGAGCCTCATACGGTGCCATTTTAATACTGGACTGATAACTATTATTGTAAGCAAATTCAATCAAAGGTAGATACTTTTCCCAGTTACCTCCAAATTCAAGTACACAACACCGAAGCATGTCCTCTAAAATCTGTATCACACGTTCAGATTGCCCATCTGTTTGAGGATGGAATGCAGTGCTAAAGTGTAAACGAGTGCCCAGAGCTTCTTGCAATTTACTCCAAAATCAGGATGTAAACCGGGGATCTCTATCGAAAATAATGGAGATTGACACTCCATGTAGTCTTACAATCTTAGAAACATATAGTTCAGACAATCTATCCAATGAAAAGTCCATATGTACTGGGATAAAGTGTGTTGACTTCGTTTGGCAGTCAACAACTACCCAAACAGTATCTTTCTTTTTCTGTGACAAGGGCAATCCCGATACAAAGTCCATGGTAATCCTCTCCCATTTTCATTCCGGTATTGTAATTGGCTGTAATAATCCCAAAGGTACTTAGTATTCAGCCTGTAACATCCTAGATTAGAGGTTGTGCGTTTGGAGCATAACTCAAGTGTAGTAGGCTTTAAGTGTATTTGGAGGTGTTTTAGGGGTTTTGAGAACCCTAGGGTGTAGGTGAAAGTTTTGGGAAAATATTGGATTTTAAGTATAAAAGGGGGAGCTGGGTAAAGGAGCCCTTAATAAAATTTTTGGGGAGTTTAGGACACAAGTAGCCGTGTGGTAAAGTGGCAAGGGACGCCACCTGGGTGCTGGGGAGTTTGCGTCAAGTGGAGTGCCAAGGGGAGGAGGTTCGAGCTGCAGGAATCGCACTTGGGAGTTTTTATTTTTGTCGTTAAAGGGGAGCAAGGCCAGGGAGGCCTTAAGGGAAAAATCTTAGGTGTGTTTGGCATAAAACAGGCCTTGGTAAAGTGGTACAAAGGCGCCACTTAAGAACTGGAAATGACGCTTGTCTTTGTCTTGGGTTCGAGCAACGCAGAGGAAGCAATGGACTTTTATTTTTGGCGTTAAAGGGAGTTTGGCTAAGGAGGCCTTAAGAATAATTGTAAGGACTTTTGGACATGAAAGTGAGCACAGTAAAGTGGCTTGGGCGCTTGCGGCAAAGGGAGCTTCAAGAGGGCTCGGGTTCGAGCCTTGTTGACAGCATAGGCGTTTTTATTTTGTTTACGCGTTAAGGCAAGGGGAGCTAGGCAATGAGGTCTTAAAATGAATTGGGGCGAGTTTATGTCACAAAAAATGCCTTGGCAAAGTGGCCGGGCGTTATCTCACGACTTGCGTCCAAGGGCTCCAGTGGTCTTGGGTTCGAGGCTTGTGAGCAGCAAGGAGGGGGTGGTTTTATTTTTGGCTGATCGTCAAGGCGAGGGAAGGGAGAGGTTGGACGGAAAATGGACTTCTACTTGGGTGAGGATTAAGCTTGTTTCTCCTCTTAAATTTCGGCTAAGAGTAGGATAAGTGTAGTTTTATTTATTTTAATATAGGATAATTATGGCTTTATTTAGATCAAATAAGATTTTATTTTATTTATTTTAGGAGATAGGATAAGAGATTAAATGGGATATTAGTAAGGGATATTATTGTTTATTTTATTTTAAGTTGGTGGATACAGGGGATAATTATGTGATTTATTATTTTAAATAGGTAAAATAATTGTAGATTAAATTCAATTTAATTTGAATGGGTGTTGAAGAGACATAGTAGGAGATTAAATTGGGATATGATAATGAGTTGACGTGGTGGCCAAGCATGGGGCTCTTTTGGGTAAGCAAATTTGGCCATGAAGAGGAGATAGGGCCGAAACTATTTAAAGGGGTTATAGGTGTTTTTCGGGTTCTTTTTCTTCCTTTTAGTGTGTGCCGAAATTCCTCTACATACTCTTCTTCATCTTTATTTTCTTTCAACCCCAATTTTACACCTTTGCTTGAATTGCCGAATGACCCTTTATCATTCAAGACCTTAGCCGAATGTTTCATCTCCATTGAGAGCCATTGCCGAAATCTCTTAGCCACTTTTATACCTCTTTTCTTCCATCTACATCTACTTTTAAGAGATAACCAAATATTGAATCACCTTTTTAAGGGCTTAGCCGAATCTTCGATGGCCATATTCTCTCTTCTCTGTCACTTAAGTGATAGAAGCCGGAGGTGTCATTGGTTGAAGGTTGCTCCAATCGATTCTCTATAGTAAGTAAGAGTTCTCTCCTAACCGTTCTTCTATCTCTTTGGTATGCCAAAATCAAGGGTGGTCTTGATTTCTATGGATAATAGCCGAATATTCATAGTGCCTTACCATTGTGTCTTTTGTATATAGCCGACAAGAGGAGTATTAGAGGAGTTTTGGATCAGGCGATTAAGGTAAGCAAGTATGGTATTCGGCCAAGGGTTATTTTTCTATGAATTTATGCTTAAGCCGATTTTGATGTGGTTTCACTTAGGGATTTTGATGAGTTCAAGAGCAATGAGTAGTTTTGGGATTTGGTAAGCAAGGTAAGGAAGTATTGATATTCACCATAGGCCATTTTATGAGCTTAGGTGATGATCGATTTACGACTTTGGTTCTTAGGAGCAAATCGACGGGAATAAGAAGAGTTTCGGGATTCTAGATCGTGTTAGATTTGAGTAGTTCGGGATTTCGCTAAATAGACAGTGTGTGATTAACCCACCGTTTTCCGTATATGATATGTATGTGAAATGTGTATGTGTTATGAATGTGCTAACTTGATGCGATGGAAATTGTGATAAGGATACCCTCAAGGGTATGTCGATAATCCGGTAAGTACCAAACACGATGATATGTGATTATTAATATGAATATGTGATAATATGCTTGATGAACATGCTCATGCATCTTTACATTGTATCATTATTTTATGTGGCATGTGCATGGGTGGGATATGATATGAAAGAAGGTATGCGTGTGTACTTGAGTACGTGGTTTGATGTTAGCCTTGAGCTACATCGTGGATTGGCGTTGGATCGAGGTCACGTTGTGGATTAATTGCGATTTAGTTCGCGTGGCTTGATGAGTGGCTATGTGCCTCATCGTGGTTGATATCGGCTATGTGCCATATCGTGGTTGATGAGTGACTATGTGTCCCATCGTGGTTTTGGTGTTAGCTACGGCTACATCGTGGATTAGCGCCGACCGAGGTCGCGTTGTGGACTATTGTGCTTAATTGCACGTGGGCGGCGATGATTGCCTTTGGTGTGAAAAGGAGAGGGTGATTTGATAATCCCACGGTGTGTGGTATGTTGGATAAGGGGGTGTGTAGCGGATGGACCCTAGGTTTGGGTTGGGCTTCATAATTGCATGATTTCGTATGTGAACATATGTGGAAATGGGCCAAGCCCAATATGATATGTGGATTAATGTGGAAATGGGCAAAGCCCGATATATGAATGTGGATCGGTGTGGAAATGGGCAAAGCCCAGTATGTGGAAATTATGTGGTTAACTACCCTATTAGATGAATGTGATATGAATATGGGCCAAGCCCAGAATGTGATAACATGTGAATTTGATAATTGATATCTGATATATGAGTTAATATGTGGTTAACATGTGGGTGGAATTCGGTGGACTAATTACACACTTGAGTGCAGTATGACTCACCCAATTTTTATTAAACATCGCGGTGATCGTGATTTTTGGACCGGGTTGGAGTGGATACAAAGGTGGTCATGCGAAGCGATTTCCATGCAGAAAGATATTTTAATTAATTAAGTAGTTATATTTTCAGTATTTTGATTAAGTGTTTATTATAATAAGGCCCATTAAAGTGATTGAACATTTTTATTATGCTTAAGCTAGAAGACCATTAAATTATTATTGGGAAGTGCTTTTAATTTTGGCAACTTATATTTTAAAAGCTTATAATAAAGTTTTAATTTGGATATTTTATCAAGCTTATATTATTTAGAATTTTTAATTGGACATGGTTTTCAAATGACAAAATTTTTAATGTTTTTCCCAAAAGTGAAATCGGTCTTCCAACGTTTTTTCCGCATGATGGCATTTCAAATTCGGTTAAGTAGCAGCGCGGGCGGGTTTGGGGTGTTACAGTTTGGTATCAGAGCCCGGTTCAAAACTCGGCTTTGAGGTTTTGGGCCCGAAAATAGTTTTCAAAAAAAATGGGCTTTTCAAAATATGGGCTTTTATTTCAGGTTTATTCTAGCATGGCACCTGTATCTCCGGCCCGAAGTCCACCAGGTAAGTACTTCTGGCTATTGAAGTGGTTTGAATATGTGAACTATATGGGCTTTTATGGGAACGTAGATTAGTAGATTAGGGCTATTGGACCCTAGGACTAGTCTACTCAAACACAAGTACATAAGACTTAAGGACCATTAAACAAACCCATGACTAAGTCGCCGAGCTAGGGTGTGGCAACCATTGTGCGCATGTCTAGGAGTGGATTTAGTAAGAGCTTGGTATTTAAGCAGTCCTAGTGAGTCACCTCCTCTTTACTCGAATCCTACCTGGTGTGTAGTTGCAGTTCACCCTAACCAAGAGGACTTAGTCACCGGCCAAACCAATGATTAAAACCCGAAAGGGACTAGCCTTACTATTTACAAAAACCTTAATTTTTAAATCTCCAATTTACCCTCTTTGATTTGAAAATACTAGATTAGATTTTGAGAAACACATTTTTTTGAATTATTCCCGGTTGACAAAATTACCAAAATACCCCACAGTTGTAAAATTACTAAAATACCCACAGGTTTGAAAATTTTTGAAATTTCCATACTACCACAACTTTTACTGAAATATTCCTACTTTGCAAAATATTAAATCTCTATTTTGCAAAATTTGGTTTGTAAAAAAATTACGAAAATACCCACGACTTACAAAATTACCAAAATGACCACGATTTCCAAAATTTACGCCATACCTCTGATTTGAGAAAATTTTCAAAATAACCACTGAGTTTTGAAAATTTTGAAATACCCTTGATTAGTAAAGATTTTCAAATTGACCTTGATTTATTACCAAAATACCCTATAGGACAAATGATGAAATTACCCACAGGATGGGGATGGACGAAAATACCCAACGAGGTGTAGTGAATCTTTGTTATGGATAAATGTGAATGTGATTCTCTGAATTAGAATAAGTGAACTTGAGCTGAAACTTTGTTTGATCGAAAGAACCACTTCTAAATCTTCTTTCCATAAAATTTGTTCGCGGTTAATCAGTGGAACAACTTACTAATGCATAAAACTTTTTAATCAGATAAAATCGCGACGTTAGAAATGAGCTCTAGGAGACGTGGTCGAATGACAGTATCGAAACCAGTAGGGTCTGGCCATGGGTCAGAAAGTGACGTGTCGTCGTCGCCATCAGTGGGCGCGGAGGATCAAGATCCGAAAAGAGGAGATGACGCCGTATCGCAAGCTATGCTACGTGTGCTACAGCAAGTAGCAAGAGTTGGAATGAGAAGTGGAGCTCGGAAGTCAGTTTCGGAGAGACTTAGGTCCAACGGAGCTGAAGTTTTTAGAGGAGTATCCGGAGTAGCTCCAAACGTAGCAGAGTATTGGTTGGAAGCAGTCAAAAGAATCATGGACGATCTAGACTGTACTCTGAGGAAAAGGCGAAAGGTCTTTGTCTCGTTGCTCGGGACGGAAGCTTATCGATGGTGGCTCACCGTCGGACAAGGTGTCCCGCGGTCGAGTGGATTGGGAATATTTTAAGGTTAAGTTTGAAGGGAAGTATGTGGGAGCCAGTTACTTAGACTCGCAAAGGAAAGCGTTTTTAAACTTGGTTCAATGAAGTAAGTCGGTAGCAGAATATGAAGCAGAATTTGTGCGGTTAAGTCAGTACGCCAAGGGGATCGTGGCTCACGAGTATGAAAGGTGCGTCCGATTCGAAGATGGGTTACGTGATGAGCTACGAGTGTTGATTGCTCGCATAGAAAAGAGACTTTGCCATTCTAGTGGAGAAAGCTCGGATAGCTGAGGAAGTTAAGAAGACTGTAAGGCAGAACCGAGATAAGGAAAGGAATGGGAATAAGAGAAGTTTTGGACCGTCAGCATCATTTGAAGATGTTCAAAAAAGACCAAGGATCGAGAGTGCAATGCGAACGCACTGTACTGCGGTTCGAGAATCGGAGTCGTTTATGTGCTCGATGTGGAAGAGCTCATGCGGGGAGAATGTTGGGGAAATAGTAAGGCATGTTTCTAGTGTGGATCTAAGGTTCATTTGGTTAAGAAATGTCCTCAAGTGATGGATAGGGCTCGAGGTCAAGGTCGTGGAACCCCAAGCGAGAGGAGTGCTGAAGGTTCGGATGTGAGACAACCAAGGATGTGATAGCGGGTAAGTTCCTTATTTTGGAATATTATTTATTACTTTAAAGATAGTTCGTTTTGTAAGCTAGTGAAGTGTAAGGAACTTTGAATGCGAATCTTGAGATAGTATCCAAGGAATGTGTTAGTTTTGTTAAGATCAGTCTTGTGATGAGAGAGTAGGGTGATGAGTTAAGAATGCACGATTGTTTGATAGTAAGTAATTTCGAGGACGAAATTATTTTAAGGAGGGTAGAACTGTAACATCCTAGATTAGGGGTTGTGCGTTTGGAGCATAACTCAAGTATGGTAGGCTTTAAGTGTATTTGGAGGTGTTTTAGGGGTTTGAGAACCCTAGGGTGTAGGTGAAAGTTTTGGGAAAATATTGGATTTTAAGTATAAAAGGGAGGCTGGGTGAAGGAGCCCTTAAGAAAAGTTTTGGGAGTTTAGGACACAAGTAGCCGTGTGGTAAAGTGGCAAGGGACGCCACACAGGTCTTTGGGAGTTTGCGTCAAGTGGTGTGCCAAGGGAGGAGGTTCGAGCTGCGGGAATCGCACTTGGGAGTTTTTATTTTTGTCGTTAAAGGGAGCAAGGCCGGGGAGGCCTTAAGGGAAAAATCTTAGGCGTGTTTGGCATAAAGCAGGCCTTGGTAAAGTGGTGGCGCAAGGCGCCACTTAAGGGCACAGAAATGATCTTTGTCTTTGGTCTTGGGTTCGGACGACGCAGAAGCAATGGACTTTTATTTTTGGCGTTAAAAGGGAGTTGGGCTAAGGAGGCCTTAAGAATAATTGTAAGGACTTTTGGACATGAAAGTGAGCACAGTAAAGTGGCTTGGGGCGCTTGCGGCAAAGGGAGCTTCAAGAGGGCTCGAGTTCGAGCCTTGTTGACAATGATGGCGTGTTTTTATTTTGTTTAGGCGTTAAGGCAAGGGGAGCTAGGCAAGGAGGTCTTAAAACGAATTGGGGCGAGTTTATGTCACAAAAACGCCTTGGAAAAGTGGCACAGGGCGTTATCTGCGAGCTTGCGTCCAAGGGCTCCAGCAGGTCTTGGGTTCGAGGCTTGTGAGCGACAAGGAGGGTGGTTTTATTTTTGCTGATGTCGTCAAGGCAGGGAAGGGAGAGGTTGGACGGCAAATGGACTTCTACTTGGGTGAGGATTAAGCTTGTTTCTCCTCTTAAATTTATTAAGAGTAGGATAAGTGTAGTTTTATTTATTTTAATATAGGATAATTATGGCTTTATTTAGATCAAATGAGATTTTATTTTATTTATTTTAGGAGATAGGATAAGAGATTAAATGGGATATTAGTAAGGGATATTATTGTTTATTTTATTTTAAGTTGGTGGATCTGAGGATAATTATGTGATTTATTATTTTAAATAGGTAAGATAATTGTAGATTAAATTCAATTTAATTTGAATGGGTGTTGAAGAGACATAGTAGGATATTAAATTGGGATATGATAATGAGTTAACGTGGTGGCCAAGCTTGGGGCTCTTTTGGGTAAGCAAATTCGGCCATGAAGAGGAGATAGGGCCGAAACTATTTAAAGGGGTTATAGGTGTTTTTCGGGTTCTTTTTCTTCCTTTTAGTGTGTGCCGAAATTCCTCTACATACTCTTCTTCATCTTTATTTTCTTTCAACCCCAATTTTACACCTTTGCTTGAATGGCCGAATGACCCTTTATCATTCAAGACCTTAGCCGACTGTTTCATCTCCATTGAGAGCCATTGCCGAAATCTCTTAGCCACTTTTATACCTCTTTTCTTCCATCTACATCTACTTTTAAGAGATAACCGAATATTGAATCACCTTTTTAAGGGCTTAGCCGAATCTTCAGTGGCCATATTCTCTCTTCACTGTCGCAAGTGATAGAAGCCGGAGGTGTCATTGGTTGAAGGTTGCTCCAATCGATTCTCTATAGTAAGTAAGTGTAATATCCTAAAAAAATTGAGTATCATCTTGTTATTTGTGTTAGCTCGAGTATGATTATTATTATGTGCTTAGTATAGTTTTATGAAGGCTTGGAATTATTAGCTAAGCTAGAATGATTTTTAGTATTGAAAATATAGTGAAGTGGATTAGATGAACTTGACACTTAAGTTAATTTAAGTGTTAAATTCTAACACAAGAGGAGTTAGTAGCATTGTGGATAAGGCGCATGAAAGGTTGTTTGAGGGAAGTGGTTCGAGTAGCATGGAAGGCATATTAAGGATTTTATTTTTTTATGCATCCTAGCATTAAGTGTCGGTCAACTATTCATATGGATAAGATGGACAATTTTCTTTTTATGGCAAGAAGACTTAAGGTTATGGTAAGCATGAAATAAGGGATAGAATTGCTAGATTTTGGGGATAAAATTTCTTCAACTTTGGGAATGTAGATGATTTCAAGGCTTGGCTTAAGGGTGTTGTTTTGGAAACTCTCCTATGGCCATTAGTGCATGAATGTGGACGGCATGTGTGGCTAGGGGGTGGCGAATGTTGATAGGAAGTTTGGGGGAATAGTTGGCCAACTTTAGCATTTTGTGCATCATTTGGCATTTTCTCTTCCTCTCCAAAAACTCCTCTTTGGCCGAATGTATCTTAGGCATTTTGGTGCAATTTTGCTTTTGATTTAGCTCTCATTTGTGTTTGAACCAAAATCTAGTTTCTTCCTCTCATTTCCCTTTTGAAACCGAAACCACAATTTGCATTTTTGTGCACTTTTCTTTTAAAGAAACTAGGTGTTTGGCCGAACCTCTTTCTCCCATCTCTCTTTTCTTTCTTTTGATACTTGCTCAAAAACCACATTTCCTTTTTCACTTCCTCTTGGCCGAATCTTCCTCCTTCCCAAATCCCATCTCTTTCATTTTTTCAAAGTTAAAAACATCCATTACCATTCTATTTTCATTTTCTATTTTCTTATTTCTTCTATTTTCGAATCATCCTTCTCCTATTTCACTTTCACTTTTATTTTTCCTTTCTTTTACTCCACCATAGCCGAATCTTCTTTCTCTCTTTTGGTGTTATATTGGCCGAATATCATCAAGGGTAGATAATCTTTGGGTTTTCTTCAATCGGTTTTGGAAGATAGGTAAGTGTTCATGGCAGATATTTACTGTATTTCCTTCTCCTTTCTAAGTCGTTTTCTTGTGGACAAAGGCCGAATCCTTGGGCATTTGTTTGCAAGGTTCTAACCATTATTTAGGAACCGATTTTTCCTTTAGGCTCTTTGGGACGTTGGAAGCAATCGATCTAAGCCATTCCATTAGCAATCGAAGTTGGTAAGTCAAGTGGTAAGATTCATGTCGATTCATTATTCTTTTTGAGGATAAAGACTAAGGCTATTGGGATTAAGATGTGATGTTGGCGAATGGATTTTTGCTTATAGTTTTGTGGTATGGCCGAATGTAGGACAAGGTGATCTAGTGCGATGAGATCGGATCTTTGGAAGTTAGTATTTGCGTTAGTGAAAGGTGTGTACCTTACACACTTTATAACTCGGTATATATATATATGTGTGTGTTAATAACTATTCATGTTGTTAAAGTCGAAAACTATGAGATCTTGAAATGATACCTTGATGGGTATGAGCAAGGATACGGGTAAGTCCGTTTCGATATGATGTTGATATATGTTGTTAATATCACGATCTACGATATATATTGGTTATATGTTTATATCAAAGTATAATGACATGATTTGTTATCTATTGCATTGGTATGGGCGATATGAGAGGAGGGGAAGATTGATATCGGTGTCTTTGGGACACCGGAGGTTTGGCACCTCCAAAGTGGTTTGGTACCACATATTTTGTGTCTTTGGGACACCAGAGGTTTGGCACCTCATAGCGACTCATCCCGGTGGTTTCACACCACCGTGGGTTGGCCCCACATTTGATGTATTGGGATCGTCGCCGGTGATTTGGTATCACACGTGGGTTGGCCCCACAACTTGATTATTCGTGACTTTGGGTCACCAAAGATTTGGCATCACATTATTGGATATCGTGACTTTGGGTCACGGTGGTTTGGCACCACCGGTGGTTTGGTACCACACGGGTAGAAAAGGAGTTTTGGATGGCTAGGTTGGGTGCATTATATATATATATATTGCTTGGTTATAATTTGTGTAAGTATGTGGCATTTACCCGGAGAGGGATTATGCACTGAGTCTTGGTGTCTCACCTTCTCCTTTTTTTTTGAGGTGATTCGTAAAATCGCGGATGAGGAGCCGGATGAACTCGAGGAGGCCATTCAATAAAATTTGGTTTTACATGAACTTCCATTTGGGTACTTTATTTTAATTCGTTTTCATCTTTTATGGATTTGTAATAAGGCCTCTTTAATTATATTTTTGGATTATTTATATGCTTTGGATTTGTTTTAAATATGGCTTATAAATTACATGGTTGATATAATAATTTGAGCGCCAAGTTTTCTAAACTACTAAACGCGATGGTTTTAAAATGTTACCATCGGGTAACATAAATCAATTGATAGTATTTAACAACTTAAGTATTTTTGATAACTCATACTATTTTCCAAAACTCCGGTTCCAAATTTCTATTAGATACGGTTTTCAACCTAATCGCTTTAGTTTCTTTTCAATTTATAAAAGGTTTACAAATCTAAGCTGCAACTAATTTTTAAAGATTTATTTTCGGGATTTCAAAGTAAATTATTAGTTTTTAATTTATTATACACATGATTTCTACGAACTTAGAACAACAAAGAGTTTTTCACTAAAATTTAATCGGTAACTCGTTTTTCCTCAAAACGTTTTCCCCTGTGACATACCAAATTCGGTCGTGGCGTATTGACCGGGTTTGGGGTGTTACAAATTGGTATCAAAGCCAAGTTCAAAAGCTCGGCTGTGGCCCGAGGCCCAAAATGATTTAAAGTATGGTCTTAAAATGTTTTGTTTAAATTTATATGGTTGGAAAGGCATGGCACCGAGTCTTCGGCACCGATCTGCCCGGGTAAGTATCTCAAACTGTTGCTTTTGATGATATGATTATAATGATGATGGCATGACCGTATAGTAGTAGAAACTACTCTAGAGACCCAAAACTATAGGTTGAATGTACTCGCGAAACAACCTCTTATTAAAAATTTTTCATAAAACTGTGCTTTAAAGAAAGTGGAATAATGACTAATGCATAACACTTTTAAATCAGATAAGTCGAGACTTTAGACATGAGTACTCGAGGTCGGGGTCATATTACTCGTGGACGCGGTCGGGGTAGGATGGTTGTGTCTGAGCCAGTGAGGTCTAGTCAAGGATCCGAAAATGAGGTACCACTACCCCCACCACCAGCGGTTGGAGTTGAGCATCAGGATCAAACGGGGGATGACGCAGTGTCTCAGGCGATGCTGCGAGTTCTTGAGAGGGTAGCTGGAATAGGTGGAGGCGCGGGAGTTCGAAAATCTGTACCTGAGCGACTCCGAGCCAATAGAGCTAAAGTATTTCGGGGTGTTTCTGGTGTGGCTCCCAGTACGGCAGAGTATTGGTTAGAGGCGACGGAGCGAATCATGGATGACTTGGATCTAAATGCTGAGGAAAAGCTGAAAGGGATACTGTCGCTTCTTCGGGATGAGTCATATCAGTGGTGGCTCACGCAGTGCGGAATAGTCTTTGCAATGGAGGATCTCACTTGGGATTATTTTAAGGCGCGTATCGGAAGAAATATGTTGGGTCTAGTTACATTGATGCACAGCGTAAGGCATTTCTGAGTTTGGTCCAGGGAAGTAAGCCCGTATTATAATATGAGGCAGAATTTTTAAGATTGAGCCGATATGCTGGAGGTATCGTGGCTTCGGAGCACGAGCGATGTGTTCGGTTCGAGGATGGATTGAGGGACGAATCGAGATTGCTGATTGCTCCACATCAGGAGCGAGAGTTTGCTGCGCTAGTTGGAAAGGCTAAGATAGTAGAATGGATAAAGGAATCAGTAAGGCAGAGGAATGACAAGAATAAACATAAGAGAAGTTTTGGATCATCCGGGTCAGCCGGTAATTCTCAGAAGAGGGTTAGGCAGAGTAGGCCGAATCAATCTGGGAGGCCTGTTACTGCTAATCATGGACCAGCATAGTGTAACCGATGTGGAAAATTTCATTGGGGCGAATGTTGGACCGGAGGGAAAGGATGTTTTGAGTGTGGTTCGCTGGATCATCGTGTGAGGGATTGTCCATGTAAGCTAGCCAGGAATCAGTCTGAGGGTCAAGGTCGTGCTCAGTTCAGAAATGAGGGACCGTCACCGCAAAGAGGTCGTGGTAATAGTAGAGGAGGTAATGGTTCTAGTCGAGGCCGCGGAGCATCGGGCGGCGGAGGTGCGAGCAACACCGAGGCAAGACGGCTGGTTTGGTGTATGCAATGAGGCGTCGAGAGGAGGGTGACGTCTGGGGCGTTATAACCGTGCGTTCTTAATCTTTGGTGTAACATATCTTGCTTTGATAGATGTGGGTTCGACACATTCGTATGTTGCTAGTAGCATAGTAGAGACTATGAATCTAGACTCGAGACTACTTCTAGGAAGATGACAAAGATTTAGCCCTCTAGGTCACTTTGTAGAAGTAAATAAGCTATATAGAGATGTACCCTAGAACTCCAATGGGTAATGTTTGTAGTCGATCCGATGGAACCGCCGTTTGAGGAGTTCGATCGATTCTTGGGATGGACTGGTTGGTCAAGTATCAAGCAAGTTTGGATTGCGCTAAGCACGTGGTTTTGAAGGCAGTGAGGGCAAAGAGGTGGTTATGATAGGTAATAGAAGAGATTATCTATCCAACGTGGTATCTACGTTGAAAAGTTTGTGAAGTTAGTCGGGAAGGGTCGTGAGGCATTTGTGGTTCATGTGTGTGCGTTGGAGGCTAAGGAGTCTCTTTGTGGGGAATGTCCGAATGGTAAAGGAATATGTTGACGTATTTCCGGAAGAACTTCGGGATTGCCTCCGGATCGTGAAGTTGAATTTGGTATAGATCTGTTGCCGGAATCGCGCCGAAGGTGTCTATTGCTCCGTATAGGATGGCGCTTGAAGGAATTAGTGGAATTGAAGGCTCAGTTCGGGAATTGTTGGATCGAGGTTTTATCCGACCAAGTGTTTCGCCTTGGGAGCACCGGTACTTTTGTCAAGAAAAAGGATGGTTCGATGCGGATGTGTATAGACTATCGCCAGATTGAATAAGTCGGCGATCAAAAACAAGTATCCTTTACCGAGGATAGATGACTTGTTTGATCGACTTAAAGGAGCAAATGGTTTTCTCAAGATTGATTTAAGGTCCGGATATCATCACCGAAGGTGAAAGAGGCTGATATCCATAAGACGACTTCCGCTTTCGGTATGGGCACTACGAATTTACGGAAATGCCGTTTGGGTTGACTAACGCGCACGGCATTCATAGACATGATGAATCGGGTATTCCAAAGAGTTTTTGGACCAGTTTGTTGTGGTATTTGTAGACGATATTTTGGTATACTCCAAGTCGGAGGAGGAGCATGATGCGCATTTGCGAGTAGTGTTGCGATTTTGAGGAAAAGCGACTTTATGCAAAATTTAGTAAGTGCGAGTTTTGGCTTAGGGAGGTGACTTTCTTGGGTCACGTAGTATCGGTGAGGATTAGAGTGGATCCTCGAAAGATTGAGGCGATGTTGGATTGGAAGCCGCCTAAGTCGGTGGTGAGATTCGAGTTTCCTAGGTCTCAGCGGGGTATTACCGAAGATTTATGGAAGGATTTTCTTTGATAGCAGCACCTATGACTAAGTTATTGAGAAAGGAATTCCATTTGTGTGGACCGAGAAGCGACAAGGAAGTTTTGACAAGTTGAAGAAGATTCGATGAAGCTCCGTTTTGATTCAACTTTGAGGCGGTGCAGGAATTCACGGTTTCTTGTGATGCATCACATAGTGGTTTGGGATGTGTCTTTGATGCAGAAGGAAAGGTAGTGGCTTATGCATCTCGGCAGTTGAGACCACATGAAGTTAACTATCCGACGCATGACTTGGAATTAGCTACGATGGTTTTGCTTTGAAGATATGGAGACACTATTTGTATGGAGAGAAGTCGATAGTCTACACGGATCACAAGAGTCTTAAGTATCTTTTGACTTAGAAGGATTTGAACTTGAGGCAGCGTAGATGGATAGAGTTGTTGAAGGACTACGACTGTTCGATTGAGTATCATCCGGGCAAGGCTAACGTGGTGGCAGACGCATTGACCGAAAGGTTGTATCGGACTTAAGATCGATGTTTGCTCATCTTAGCTTATATGACGATGGGAGTCTTTTGGCTAAATTGCAAGCCAAGCCGACTTGGTTAGAGCGGATCAAGGAGAAACAGTTAGAGGATGATGGTTTGAATGATCGGAGGTTCTGAGTTCGAGAATGGTGGTTTAGAGGATTATAGTTTGTCCAAGGATGGAGTATTGTGTTTTAAAGGAAGAGCTTGTATGCCAAAGGATGTTGAGTTGAGGCAAAGGATTCTTGGGACACACATAGCAGCCCATACGCTATGCATCCCGGAGGTAGCAAGATGTATCGGGATTTAAGAGAGCGATTTGGTGGCAGTGCAGGCGGGAGGTAATCGAGTTTGTGGGTAAATGTCGGCGTGTCGCCAGTCAAGCGGAACATCAATTGCCGTGCAGGTTACTTCAAATGAGTAAAGATTCCACAAAGGAAGTGGGAAAGGATCACTATGGACTTTGTCGATGGATTACCCACGCCAAGTAAGAAGGACTCGGTTTGGGTGATTGTGGATCGCGTCGACTAAGTCACTCATTTTATTCGATGAGGGTGGATTACTCGCCTGGTTAGCTAAGTTGTATGTGGCGGAGATAGTAAGGTTGCACGGTGTACCAGTGTCGATCATCTCAGACAGAGATCCTAGATTTATGTCGAGGTTTTGGAGAGCGTTACATTAGGTTTTGGGTACGCGGTTGGATTTTAGTACCGCATTTCATCCACAGTCTGACGGGCAGTCGGAAAGAGTTATACAGATTTTTGAGGATATGTTGAGAGGTTGTTTATTGGACTTCAGAGGCAGCTGGGAAGAGTTTTTACCATTAGCAGAGTTCGCATACAACAACAGTTATCAAGCAAGCATTAAGATGGCACCATATGAGGCGTTGTATGGTAGGAGGTGTCGCACACCTACATGCTGGACTGAGTTGAGTGAGCGTCAAATGTTAGGACCAGAGTTGGTTGCAGAAACCGAAGATAAGGTGAAGTTGATTCAAGCTCGGTTGAAGGAAGCTTGGATAGGCGAAGTCATATGCCGATCTCAAGCGGAGGATATAGAATTTTCCGTGGGTGACAAGGTTTTTCCGAAAGTCTCGCCATGGAAGAAAGTGTTAAGATTTGGGAGAAAAGGCAAGTTAAGTCCAAGGTTTATTGGGCGTATAAGGTGTTGAGACGAGTGGGACCGGTAGCCTATCAGCTCGAGTTGCCATCGGAGTGAGTCGATTCACGATGTGTTCCATGTCTCCATGCTTAGACGCTATCGTTACGATCCATCGCATGTTGTGGCGATGAGAGGAAATAGAGGTGAGTCCAGATCGGACGGTGAGAAGAAGAACACATGCGATTCTAGACCGAGATGTGAAAGTTTTGCGTGGGACGTCGGTTCCTTTAGTGAAGGTTTTATGGCGGAACCATGGCGTAGAAGAAGCTACGTGGGAACCGGAGGATGTGATGAGGCGGCGAGTTTCATCAACTCTTTTGAGCGAGTAATTTCGAGGACGAAATTTTCTTAAGGGGTAGAATTGTAATATCCTAAAAAAATTGAGTATCATCTTGTTATTTGTGTTAGCTCGAGTATGATTATTATTATGTGCTTAGTATAGTTTTATGAAGGCTTGGAATTATTAGCTAAGCTAGAATGATTTTTAGTATTGAAAATATAGTGAAGTGGATTAGATGAACTTGACACTTAAGTTAATTTAAGTGTTAAATTCTAACACAAGAGGAGTTAGTAGCATAGTGGATAAAGCGCATGAAAGGTTGCTTGAGGAAGTGGTTCGAGTAGCATGGAAGGCATATTAAGGATTTTATTTTTTATGCATCCTAGCATTAAGTGTCGGTCAACTATTCACATGGATAAGATGGACAATTTTCTTTTTTATGGCAAGAAGACTTAAGGTTATGGTAAGCATGAAATAAGGGATAGAATTGCTAGATTTTGGGGATAAAATTTCTTCAACTTTGGGAATGTAGAGGATTTCAAGGCACGGCTTAAGGGTGTTGTTTTGGAAACTCTCCTATGGCCATTAGTGCATGAATGTGGACGGCATGTGTGGCTAGGGGTGGCCGAATGTTGATAGGAAGTTTGGGGGAATAGTTGGCCAACTTTAGCATTTTGTGCATCATTTGGCATTTCTCTCTTCCTCTCCAAAAACTCCCTCTTTAGCCGAATGTATCTTAGGCATTTTGGTGCAATTTTGCTTTTGATTTAGCTCTCATTTGTGTTTGAACCAAAATCTAATTTCTTCCTCTCATTTCCCTTTTGAAACCGAAACCACAATTTGCATTTTTGTGCACTTTTCTTTTCGGCGAACTAGGTGTTTGGCGAAACCTCTTTCTCCCATCTCTCTCTTTTCTTTCTTTTGATACTTGCTCAAAAACCACATTTCCTTTTCACTTCCTCTTGGCGAATCTTCCTCCTTCCCAAATCCCATCTCTTTCATTTTTTTCAAAGTTAAAAACATCCATTACCATTCTATTTTCATTTTCTATTTTCTTCTTTCTTCCATTTTCGAATCATCCTTCTCCTATTTCACTTTCACTTTTATTTTTCCTTTGTTTTTACTCCACCATAGCCGAATCTTCTTTCTCTGTTTTGGTGTTATATTGGCCGAATATCATCAAGGGTAGATAATCTTTGGGTTTTCTTCAATCGGTTTTGGAAGATAGGTAAGTGTTCATGGCCGTATTTCCATTATTTCCTTCTCCTTTCTAAGTCGTTTTCTTGTGGACAAAGGCCGAATCCTTGGGCATTTGTTTGCAAGGTTCTAACCATTATTTAGGAACCGATTTTTCCTTTAGGCTCTTTGGGACGTTGGAAGCAATCGATCTAAGCCATTCCATTAGCAATCGAAGTTGGTAAGTCAAGTGGTAAGATTCATGTCGATTCATTATTCTTTTTGAGGATAAAGACTAAGGCTATTGGGATTAAGATGTGATGTTGGCCGAATGGATTTTTGCTTATAGTTTTATGGTATGGTCGAATGTAGGACAAGGTGATCTAGTGCGGTAGATCGGATCTTCGGAAGTTAGTATTGGCGTTAGTGAAAGGTGTGTACCTTACACACTTTATAACTTGGTATATATATATATGTGTGTGTTAATAACTATTCATGTTGTTAAAGCCGAAAACTATGAGATCTTGAAATGATACCTTGATGGGTATGAGCAAGGATACGGGTAAGTCCGTTTCGATATGATGTTGATATATGTTGTTAATATCACGATCTACGATATATATTGGTTATATGTTTATATCAAAGTATAATGACATGATTTGTTATCTATTGCATTGGTATGGGTGATATGAGAGGAGGGGGAAGATTGATATCCGTGTCTTTGGGACACCAGAGGTTTGGCACCTCCAGTGGTTTGGTACCACATATTTCGTGTCTTTGGGACACCAGAGGTTTGGCACCTCCAGTGGTTTGGTACCACATATTTCGTGTCTTTGGGACACCAGAGGTTTGGCACCTCATAGCGACTCATCCTAGTGGTTTCACACCACCGTGGGTTGGCCCCACATTTGATGTATTGGGATCGTCTCCAGTGATTTGGTATCACACGTGGGTTGGCCCCACAACTTGATTATTCGTGACTTTGGGTCACCAGTGATTTGGCATCACATTATTGGATATCGTGACTTTGGGTCACCAGTGGTTTGGCACCACCAGTGGTTTGGTACCACACGGGGTAGAAAAGGAGTTTTGGATGGCTAGGTTGGGTGCATTATATATATATATTGCTTGGTTATAATTTGTGTAAGTATGTGGCATTTACCCGGAGAGGGATTATGCATCGAGTCTTGGTGACTCACCTTCTCCCTTTTTTTCAGGTGATTCGTAAAATCGCGGATAAGGAGCCGGATGAACTCGAGGAGGCCATGCAATAAAATTTGGTTTTACATGAACTTCCATTTGGGTACTTTATTTTAATTCATTTTCATATTTTTATGGATTTGTAATAAGGCCTCTTTAATTATATTTTTGGATTATTTATATGCTTTGGATTTGTTTTAAATATGGCTTATAAATTACATGGTTGATATAATAATTTGAGCACCAAGTTTTCTAAACTACTAAACGCGATGGTTTTTAAAATGTTACCATCGGGTAACATAAATCAATTGATAGTATTTAACAACTTAAGTATTTTTGATAACTCATACTATTTCCCAAAACTCCAGTTTCCAAATTTCTATTAGATACGGTTTTCAACCTAATCGCTTTAGTTTCTTTTCAATTTATAAAAGGTTTACAAATCTAAGCTAAGCAACTAAGTTTTAAAGATTTATTTTCGGGATTTCAAAGTAAATTATCAGTTTTTAATTTATTGTACACCTGATTATCAGTTTTTAATTTATTATACACCTGATTTCTACGAACTTAGAACAACAAAGAGTTTTTCACTAAAATTTAATCGGTAACTCATTTTTCCTCAAAACGTTTTCCCCTGTGACATACCAAATTCGGTCGTGGCGTATTGACCGGGTTTGGGGTGTTACAGTAAGAGTTCTCTCCTAACCGTTCTTCTATCTCTTTGGTATGCCGAAATCAAGGGTGGTCTTGATTTCTATGGATAGCCGAATATTCATAGTGCCTTACCATTGTGTCTTTTGTATATAGCCGACAAAAGGAGTATTAGAGGAGTTTTTGGATTTGAAGCGATTAAGGTAAGGAAGTATGGTATTCGGCCAAGGGTTATTTTTCTATAAATTTATGCTTAAGCCGATTTTGATGTGGTTTCACTTAGGGATTTCGACAGTTCAAGAGCAAGGAGTAGTTTTCGAGATTTGGTAAGCAAGGTAAGGAAGTATTGATATTCGTCCATAGGCCATTTTATGAGCTTAGGTGATGATCGATTTCTGACTTTGGTTCTTAGGAGCAAATCGACAGGAATAAGAAGAGTTTCGGGATTCTAGATCGTGTTAGATTCGAGTAGTTCGGGATTTCGCTAAATAGACAGGTGTGTGATTAACCCACCATTTTTTGGGTATATGATATGTATGTGAAATGTGTATGTGTTATGAATGTGCTAACTAGTGCAGTGGAAATTGTGATAAGGATACCTTCAAGGGGTATGTCGATAATCCTGGTAAGTACCAAACACGATGATATGTGATTATTAATATGAATATGTGATAATATGCTTGATGAACATGCTCATGCATCATTACATTGTATCATTATTTTATGTGGCATGTGCATGGGTGGGATATGATATGAAAGAAGGTGCGGGTGTACTTCGAGTGCGTGGTTTGATGTTAGCCTTGAGCTACATCGTGGATTGACGTTGTTGATCGAGGTCACGTTGTGGATTAATTGCGATTTAGTTCGCGTGGCTTGATGAGTGGCTATGTGCCTCATCGTGGTTGATATCGGCTATGTGCCATATCGTGGTTGATGAGTGACTATGTGTCCCATCGTGGTTTTGGTGTTAGCTACGGCTACATCGTGGATTGGCGCCGATCGAGGTCGCGTTGTGGACTATTGTGCTTAATTGCACGTGGGCGGCGCAGTGATTGCCTTTGGAGTGAAAAGGAGAGGGTGATTTGATAATCCCACGTGTGTGGTATGTTGGATAAGGGGGTGTGTAGCGGATGGACCCTAGGTTTGGGTTGGGCTTCATAATTGCATGATTTCGTATGTGAACATATGTGGAAATGGGCCAAGCCCAATATGATATGTGGATTAATGTGGAAATGGGCAAAGCCCAAAGATATGAATGTGGATCGGTGTGGAAATGGGCTAAGCCCGTATGTGGAAATTATGTGGTTAACTACCCTATTAGATGAATGTGATATGAATATGGGCCAAGCCCGAATGTGATAACATGTGAATTTGATAATTGATATCTCGATATATGAGTTAATATGTGGTTAACATGTGGGTGGAATTCGGTGGACTAATTACACACTGAGTGCAGTATGACTCACCCAATTTTTATTAAACATCGCGGTGATCGTGATTTTTGGACCGGGTTGGAGTGGATACAAAGGTGGCCATGCGTAGTAGATTTCCATGCGAGAAAGATATTTTAATTAATTAAGTAGTTATATTTTCATATTTTGATTAAGTGTTTATTGTAATAAGGCCCATTAAAGTGATTGAACATTTTTATTATGTTTAAGCTAGACGACCATTAAATTATTATTGGGAAGTGCTTTTAATTTTGGCAACTTATATTATAAAAGCTTATAATAAAGTTTTAATTTGGATATTTTTATCAAGCTTATATTATTTAGAATTTTTAATTGGACATGGTTTTCAAATGACAAAATTTTTAATGTTTTTCCCAAAAGTGAAATCAGTCTTCAAACGTTTTTCCGCAGTGGCATTTCAAATTCGGTCGTAACGAATGGGTCGGGTTTGGGGTGTTACACAGCCTTTACTTGTTGACATATCAAGCATCTAGATACAAATTCGGAGATATCTCTTTTCATTCCCGGCCACCAGTACATTTTTTTCAAGTCATTATACATTTTGTTGCTACCGGGATGCACAGACATAACACTATTATGCGCTTCATGTAAAATATTCTGTACTAGTTCTAAATTCTTCGGTACACATATTCTGTCTCTGAACAAAAAACAACCATCTAAATCAATCTAATACTCTGAATCAGGATCGGACTCACTTTGCACTCGTTTGGCCTGTAACTTATCATCATCCTTCTAGGCCTAACAGATTTGTTGCTGAAATGTTGGTCTAGCTCTTAACTCAGCTATAATTGAATCATCATCACACAAGGACAATTGGGCGTTCAATGCCCGCAAGGCAAACAAAGATTTTCGACTCAAGGCATTCGCCACTACATTAGCTTTCCCCAGATGGTAATCAATAACGAGATCATAATCTTTCAATAATTCCAACCATCTCTGTTGTCTCAAGTTCAATTCTTTCTGTGTCATTAAATACTTTAGACTTTTATGATCCGTAAAGATATGACACTTTTCACCAAAGAGATAATGCCTCCATATCTTCAGTGCAAACACAATGGCTGCTAACTCAAGGTCGTGTACCGGGTAATTCGTTTCATGCAGCTTCAATTGTCTGGATGCATAAGCTACAACTTTACCATTTTGCATCAATACACATCCTAAACCGTTCAATGAGGCATCACTGTAAACTACAAATTATTTACCCAATTCAGGTTGGACTAGTATGGGCGCTTCCGTCAATAAGGCTTTTAATCTATCAAAACTTTGCTGGCACTTATTGTTCCACTCAAATCTCACATCTTTTTGCAGTAATCGAGTCATCGGAGAAGATATCATTGAAAACCCTTTAACAAATCTCCGATAATATCCGGCTAGCCCCAGAAAACTTCAGACTTCAGAAACATTCCTTGGTGGTTTCCAACTTACAATAGCTAAAATTTTATTCGGATCCACCCGGATACCTTCTGCAGATGCAACATGTCCAAGGAAACTAACTTCCTTTAACCAGAATTCACATTTACTGAACTTGGCATACAATTGTTTCTCACGCAGAGTTTGCAAGATAGTTATCAAATATTCAGCATGCTCATTTTCATCCCGAGAATAAACAAGAATATCATCAATAAAAACAACCACGAACCTGTCCAGGTATGGTCTGAAAATTCTGTTCATTAAATCCATAAATACCGTTGAGGCATTCGTTAATCCGAATGGCATCACCAAAAATTCATAATGCCCATATCTGGTTCTAAAAGTTGTCTTCGGCACATCCGAATCCTTTACCCGTAGTTGATAGTAACCAGATTGTAGATCAATTTTTGAAAATACAGTGGCACCTTTTAATTGATCAAACAAGTCATCTATACGAGGCAACGGGTACTTATTCTTTATTATGACTTTATTAAGCTATCTGTAATTGATGCATAATCTCAATGATCCATCTTTCTTCTTTACAAATAATATCGGTGCACCCCACAGTGAAAAGATGGGTCGAGCAAATCCTTTATCAATTAATTCCTGCAGCTGCACTTTCAACTCCTTTAATTCAGTAGGAGCCATTCTATATGGTGCTACCGATATCGGTGTCGTCCCTGGTATAAGGTCTATAGAAAATTCCACCTCTCTAGCTGGTGGTAAACCGGGCAATTCTTCTGGAAATACCTCAGGAAATTCACGAACAACTGGAACTGACTGGATTTTCAACTCAGACACTTTGGTATCTAGCACATAAGCAAGATAAGCCTCATACCCTTTTCTAATATATCTCTAGGTTGATATTGTTAAAATCACATTAGATAACCCATCCAGTTTCTCAGATTCAACCCGAAGTAACTCACCATTTTGACACTTCAATTCAATGTATTTATACTTACAATTTGCAACTACATCATGTTGGGTTAACCAATCCATTCCCAATATTACATCAAATTCATCAAAGGGTAATAACATCAAATTAGCTGGAAAACAATGACCCTCTATTATCAACGGATAATTCTTACAGATTTTATCCACCATAACATGCTGACCCAAGGGGTTTGAAAGTTTAACCTCAAATTCGGTGAATTCAACAATCATATTTTTAACAGTCACAAGTTTCGTGCATATATATGAATGCGTTGAACCAGGATCAATCAAAGCAATAATATCAGTATCAAGTAAAAAGAATGTACCAGTGATAACATTTGGTGCTGAGGCATCTTCCCTTGCACGTATGGCGTATGTCCTCGCCGGAGCCAGTGCCTCAAGTTTAGCCGTTGGGTCCTTTGCAGCACTATGACTACCACCGGCATTTCATGGATACTGTGGTGGTCTACCCCTCGAGACAGGATTACTCGACTTCGGGGTCTGTTCAGCATCTTTCTCAACTCTTTCTAGGCAATCCTCAAGAAAGTGGTCGAGAGACCCACACTTAAAACATGCCCCACTTCTCATTCAGCATTCTCCAAAATAAGATTTGTTATAGACATTGCATCGTGGCTTGGGGTTTCCAACACTCCCAACACTAGTTGTTAGCGGATATGAAGACCTAGGGTTGGAGAATTTTGAACTTCTTTCCTTTCCCGAATACCCCGTTGATGAGACAAAACGTTCTTGGTAACTTCTTAATTTCTTTGAGGCAGATGATTGCGTCTTGCTCATAAATCTTTTACTCGGTACCCGAGCTTCTCTTTCGGTTTGCTTCTTCTCTTTGCTTAATTCCTCGGCCTTGTGGGCTCTTTCAGCCAACACCGCAAATTCCCTTAATTCTAGAATCCCAATCAACAACTTAATGTCTTCATTCAGCCCTTCTTCAAATTGTTTGCACATATCAGCTTCGGTCTGAACCCATTCAGTAGCATACTTGCTCAATCTAATAAACTCTCGTTCATACTCGGCAACTGTCATATTTCCCTGTTTGAGTTCTAAAAATTCCTTCTTTTTTTGATCTAGGAACCTCTGACTAAAATATTTCTTTTTGAACTCGGTTTGGAAGAACTCCCACGTAACATTTTCTCGCGATACAACAGAAGATATGGTTTTCCACCAATGGTAAGTTGTATCTTTCAGTAAGGATACCACACATTTCAAACACTTGGCGGGAGTACATGATAATTCATCGAGAACCCGAGTAGTATTTTCCAGCTAGAACTCAGCCCTTTCTGGATCATCGTCGGCCGTAGCCCTAAATTTTTCAGCCCCATATTTTCTAATCTTATCAACCATAGCCTTACCAATTCTGACGGGTCCAGTACCCTGTGGCATTTCATCGGTTTGTAAAATACGTGGGGGAGGTTTTTGAACAGCAGGGTGCGTTCTAATATATTCACTAAACCATTCATCCATCATTTCAAAGAAGGCAGCTTTTGCCTCTTCACGGCCCTCAGACATGGGCCTCCTACTACTACTAGTTGCGGCTCGTTGCACAGAAGCTTGAGCAGTGCTCTCAGCTTCCTCAGACTCATCTCGAGCTTGGTTGGAAGACATTACTATATGAAAATAAATTAAAAAGTGGTCAGGAGATATCGCACTATCATGATTTATACAATGGCATATATAGCTAGACTCGTACTTGCTACGTTAGTTCGAGAATCGACTAAACTGTAGCTCTGATACCACTAAATATAACACCCCTAACCCGTATCCGTCGTTAGAATAGGGTCATGGAGTATTACCCAGATTTACAGAACATTCTCATGCAATTTTTATTAAACAGACTATTCATACTCCAAAATTTTTCTTATTGTCCCTTGAATGGGCCCTCAAAGCCCAAAACGAGTATTAGAATCGAATCAAGACTTAATCGGAACCTCTATGAAATTTTCACAAAATTACAATTTTTTTCTAAGGTATAGGGCTCACACCCTCGTGTGGTCCAAGGGACACGCCCGTGTAACCCTGGGACACGCCCGTGCTACAGGCCATGTCCAATTTAGGGTGCTCTTTGACTTGCGCCACACGGCCATGCCACACGCCCGTGTGCTAGGTCGAGTGAATAATTAATTTAATTCAAATTAGGTGCAGGTTTCACACGGCCAAGACACACGCCCGTGTTCTAGGCCGTGTCTCCCACACGGCTGAGACACATGCCCGTGTCTCTGCCCGTGTGCTCAATTCTAAGCGTTCTATTTTTCTCAAATTTAAGGTGCAGGGGACACACGGCCTGGCTACACGCCCATGTACTCGGTCGTGTGTCACACATGGCCTAGACACACGCCCGTGTGTCTACCCGTGTGGACAAAATGAATCCATTTCTTAGCTTCATTTTCTCACCCAATTTTGCACACAACCTACACCAATACTTGCATGTATATACCAGCCAAATCAAGCATTAAACCAAGCCTAAACTAACATCTATCATGGCATAATATCACATGCAATTCATATTTATAATCATACTTTTAATGCATATACAATATAAACATACTCCATTCATACACACTTTACATCTAAGCATTGAACATGAGATAACTTACAACATACCAAATTAAATCATTACTAGCCATTCCAATGGCTAGATTACAAAACATCACTTACAAGTCAACATTTGGCCAAATAAGTCTATACATGCCATTATACCAAAATGAGATTTCTAAGTATACCAAAAAGGAGATAGTGGATAGTGTGATTATGCTCCTACTGATCCTCCAACCTTTGCGAGCTTATGAGCACTATAAAACAAGGGAAAATTAAACGGGGTAAGCATTTTCATGCTTAGTAAGTTCGTATAACGGAAAATAAACTTACCAGTTATATTTATTCAAACTAGCATACATAAACATACATTTCATCCATTATAGGTAATTCACCTAAACATATACACTTAATCAAACATGTTAGTCACGTAACATCATTTAAATATCAAGTAAATATAAATGAGCTCATTATATACAAACTTCCATTAATTTCACCTTTCCATATTTCGAGAGTCTTTCCTGTTGAAATAATGAAATTTTGATGGACATTCGGGTGATGTACATAAGGTATACATATGAATTATTCGTCAATTAGTATTAATTATTACCTATTGGATATAAGTCCGAAGAGCATACTGTAATGCGTAGGTTTTTGCAAGTGTACACAGTCGTTATCAAGTAATAAGTAAGTATCAAGTTATCGTCTCCACAGGGATTGTATTTGTGCTAAGTCACTTAATTTGTAAAATTATATTAACAATTTAGTAAATAAAAACACAATATAGTTGAGAAGTGGTGATTAAAATATATTAAACTAAATGCAAGGATCCCTAATGCAAATTATCCTAAGTATGCAAACTATATGAATGAAATAGATTTTAGTAAAATTAAACACAATTTGGAACAATTATAACATAAATAAACTAGGACAATTACTTTAATTAAACTCGGTTTATTATCAACATGTAACAGTCCGGTTTAGACCCTAGTCAGAATAGTGGTTTTGGGGCCACAAATTCGAGTTAAAAAAATATTTTAATATTATTTCCTGTGTTTGCAATATGTGAATAGGCATGTGTGAACTTTCGTGATTTAATTTATCTGTTTGTGTGTTTATTTTGATAAAACGATCTGATTGCATAAAATGCAAAAATGGCATGCTATGTGTTAAAAGTACCTATGTGTTATGTCTTTATAAATGTAGTGGCCTTATGAAGTAATTAAGCCATTATATAAGTAAGTGGATGGTTAATGGACATTTATAACCAACCATTATATAAGTTTATATGTTTAATAATAAGGTTAAATTGGTAATTGAATTAATAATATACATTATAATAAAAACAAAGCTTAAAATAAGCCATTTATTTTGTGTTCATCCACCGAAAATTTAGAAAAGAAAAAGGGCTTCAAGCTTCCATGATATTCGGCCATTGAAGAGCTTGATTAAGGTATGGATTTTGATCGGTTTTTGATAATTTCTAAGTTTTTGTAATCATTGCTTCGAGTTCTACAAAACCCATGCCTTAATTTTGGAAATTTATGATGATTTTGAAAAGTTCCATTGATGAATGCTTAATCTTTGTGATGTTAGTTGATGAAATATGAAATATATGTGTTAGATTAACATGTTTTGTCTTTGGATTTTTGGTGAATTTGAGTAATTTGGATTAAATTGTGAAAATAATATTTTGAGGGACTAAAATGTGAAATAAATGAAATGCATGGATTTGTATGAAGCATATGAAATTCGGCTAAGCATGGGTACAAGCAAATTATGTGTATTTTGTGATTTTGTGAAATAAGGACTTAAATGTCAAAATGTGAAAATATGAGGGCTAATTTGTAAATTACCCTAAATGTGTGTTTTTGGATTGAATTGAATGATTTGGTTAATAAAAGAGTTAAATTTGAATATGTATAGATCAAGAACCAAAGAAAACGGGTTTAGACCGAGGAAAGTCGAAAGTGATCGAGTAGTCGAATCTGTCTGTTTATTCAGAGATACGAGGTAAGTCTATATACAAATAAATGTATTTAAGATGATTTATTTATGTTCATAAGAAATTGAATTGTGATGAATGATTACGGAAGATATATATATGTGATCCGAGAAAGAATCGACAATTTGTCAATGTCCGAAAAGCCCCGTACGAACCTTAGGAATAGATAGGATTTATATGTCATGACATAGGGTTCCGATATGTGATATCGTGTAAGACCACGTCTGGGACATTGGCGTCGATTTGAGATTTACGTGTAAGACCATGTCTGGGACATCGGCATCGTATATGATTTCGTAAGACCCTGTCTGGGACTGTAACGCCGCGAATTTGGGCCTAGAAGAATTGGGCTTTGGGCTTTGGGTCTCAGAAAATTTTTAAGTGAGCGAGAAAATGACAATTGGCATGTGGGCTTTGAGGGTTAATTAATTTGGACTGTCTAGGGGTGTTGGAGTGGTTCTGGGATCAAGTAAGTGTATAGGAAAAAATTTGGGTTTAGCCCCAAGGGAACTGTGACTTCAGTTAGTAGGCCTTTTAAATAAATGAAGAAGAGAAATGACACAAAAGAGCTTGTGGTGTAGTGGCAAAGTGGCACCACTTAGGGAGCAGGGAGGTGGCATCATTAGCAGGCAAGGGAGTCCAAGGTTTGAGTAGTGGCATGGTATTTTGTTGGGGATTTAATTTTTGCCTTCTAGATGGTTAGTAGTGGCGTTGGATGTGAACTCTGAAGGAAGTGTTCATAAGAGAAAATTAAGGAAGGGATAAAGGAGCTTATCTTAGAGAAAATTTAGGATGAGATTGAGGAGTTATCAGGGAGAAAAGTTAGGAGCTGAGAAGTGTGAAGAGTTGGTGCCGTTGTGGGAAGTGGGAAGTGTATAAATTCGGCTTAGGAGGGTAAATGAGTGACGTTTTTGGGTCTTTTAGGGTGTATTACGAATTTTCATTGTGGCTTTTGGCATTTGGAGAGTTTTGCAAATAGGTCAGTCTTTCTTTTCTTGACTGAATATCCTGTAGTTACCCTCACACAAGCACATTTGATCTTTTCTTTTCTCCCCCTCATTCTGTTCTTCTGTTGCCGAATTCTTCCATTGCCGAAAAACCATCATCCCTTTTTGCCAAAATCCCTATTGGTGTTGTGTTCTTCTTATTTCTCTGAAAGTCGAATACTCTCTTATAATCGAATAGCCCTATCTTTTTGTCGATTCCTTGTTGTTTTTCCTCCATCACAAATCGGTTGTTGTTATCTACTCTTAATCAAGTTTTAAAAGCCGGATCTTGTTCAGTAGCTATCTAGGCCGCGGGATCAAAGGAGGGTTTCGATAAGTACTCAGTCAACTTCCTTAGTGCGTTTTGTTAAAAGCCGAAGGGCTATCTAATTACTCATTGTCGTTAACCTTGTATTAACAAGGGTAGGGTTTAAAGATCGCAAGCGTGGTAAGGATCGTTAGCAAAGTGGTAAGTGTTCACATCTCAGTTATGGATTAGTTGATGGCTGAATGTAAGTATGGCTTATAGAGGTGACTTATGTGGAATATGAGTCACTTGATTTTGGTGATATATGTTTGGGTGCAGATCTAGGGGATATTCGCAAATAGTAGCTAAGGAAGGGCTACTAGAACTGGTGGCACACGGTAAGGTTACGGTGAGGCTTCAGTTTTTGATAAAGAATGTATTAAGCCCTTAGTTAATCATTAAGTGATGTCTATTGTAGGTTCATGATTAAGGGGTTACAGCACGTGTTATTACTAGGTGTGTACAAAGACTACACACACGATATCGGCAAATCCGGAAAGCCGAAAGTGGCTAAAGGGGCCCGGTGGGCCCTAAGGCTAAGTTTGATGAAATTGTTTGGTTTGGTCATACGTATTGCGTTAGTCATGCATGTTACATGATTTTGAATTGTTTTGGGTCTAATAGGCCATATGGATGAGATTTGAGCCTAATGGGCCGTAAGGATGTGATTTGGGCTTGATGGGCTGCATGGGGACGTAGAAAAGTATACTAGGGTTTAATAGACTTTAGGCCTAGTTCTGAAAAACTCTTAATCCGCATAAGACTTAATCTAATAATTAAACATGTCCGTGGAAAAGTCGCTGGGTTAGAGTGTGGCAACGGACATATGCATGTCTAGGATTGGATCTAGGGAGAGCTTGGTACTTAAGCGGTCCTAGTGGCCCACCTCCTCTTCTCTGGAATCCTACCTGGTGCATAGTGTCTGTTCACTTTAGCCGCAAGGACTTGTTAATGGGCCAAAGTTCATAACTAAAACCCGAGAGGGACCAAAATACCCTTAGATTTGTAAAATTACTAAAATACCCCTTATTTAAAAATTACTAAAATACCCTTAGTTTGAAAATTTCCAAAATATCCTTAGATTTGCAAAATTACTAAAATACCCTCGAATTGTGAAATTACCAGAATACCCTTGATTTGCATAATTACCAAAACATCCCTAATTTACAAAATTTCAAAAATACCTCTATTTTGCAAAATCACCTAAATACCCCTGTAGAGTAGATTTACAGAAATACCCCTAGATAGTGAAATGACTAAAATACCCCTAAGTGCCGAATGGGTGGAAATATGTATGTTGCATTCATGGAATATATGTTCCACTTTTGTGGATTTTGATGGTACAAAGGAAGATTTGAGGATCGCATAGTCGCTTGACGACCGTGGATCCACCAGTGGCTTTTAGCCCATTATAGCAGCTTTGCTGCAACGTTTGAGTAGTTCCGCTGCTGGTGCTACCTTTAGTGTGTAGGGATGGGTGGGTTGATATTTATATCCGCACAAGTTTGTAGGGTTGGAAGGGAAATGGTGTGCAGGTTGGATTTGGGATGGGTGCATTGCATTCATGTGACTCTGATGTGGCAAGAGGTCATTGTGGGCTAAGGCCCAAGACCACTTATTTTGATAGGGCTTAGGCCCAATGTAATATTTGTATGTTGATTTGGTTGCCAAGGGTCGTACACATTGAGTTTTGAAACTCACCCCTTTTTATGTTTCAGGCGATCCTCAGTAAACGGCTCGACGTGGGAGAGGACTCGGAGACGGCCACACTACAAGATACTTAGAAGTTTTATTTATTTGTCTCAAAAGACATTATTTTAATTACTTTATTTTCGTTTGATGTAATAAGGCCTTGTATGTCCAAGTTGACTTTAGGTTTTGGGTTTTATTATTATTATGTCTACTGCCTATTTATGATACTGAAATAAATTTCTAAAGTTTAAACATGGTTTTCGATATAACTCAACATATGAACGTTTTCTTAAAATATGGGCTTTTCATCCTAACTTAACAAGATTCATAGATTTTGGGCTTCTAAACCTTAAACTTAAGTTTTTAACTAAACAAAGTCGTTTTGGAATTGTCCTTTTTAACTTTTCTTTAGAAGGGTTTCAATGAAAACAAGGTTTTCGCTTAAACACTTCAATGTGGCACGCCGGATTCGGGCCTAACTTCTGGGCAGGGTTTGGGGGTGTTACAGGGACAGTGGCATCGATATTTGATTACATGTAAGACCACGTCTGGGACGTTGGCATTGTATGAGTATTCTGAGTTATCTGGGTAACTTATGTGGTTTCGAATGGTTCAACAGGCAATTCCGAGAAAAGAAAGTCAATGTGAAATATGTATCCTAAACAGGTACGTTTGATGTGTATAACAAGTTTGGCTATGAATGGTAAGTACATGTGAGATTGTGGAATTGAAATATATGTATTGATTGAATGAGATAAGATGTGCTATATATATGTGATTTGTTGGTAAACAATGGCTAAATAAATGAGCCAAAGAAGAATTTTGAATTTGTATTTGAAATATATTAATGATCTTGCATTTAATATAATTATAAATGTTCATATGTTAAGTTTATTTGTATATGGCTTACTAAGCTTTTGAAAGCTTACTCTGTGTGTGTGTTTGCATTGTTTTAAAGAGCGTTAAAGCTACGGAAGGCTTGGGGATCGTCGAGGATCGTCACCACACTATCAACTCTATTTTGGTACCTTTTGAAAGAGTAAATATTTAAGTATGGCATGTATAGTCTAGTTGAAATGGTTGATGTTTTGAGTTGTATATAAATAGCCATGTGATATGGCTAGATAATGAACATGATGTGAATGAGTAGTTATGTTATATGATGCACAGATTGGTATGTTTGGTGGCTAATGGTTGGACTAATGAGATAGTCAAATTTATGGTAAGTTTTATGATGCAAAGCTAGTATAATATTGATGATAGAGTATTATAATGAATTGGTAAGTTTGGGGATGTATTTTGCTTAGAAATGCTTGTGATTAAATTGAGCTAAATGGCTCATGAGTTTGTGTGGTTGATATGTTCTTCAATGGCTAGAAAAGATGGTCATTTTGGTATGTTTTGTTTGCATTGTAGATATGATTTGAATTGGTTCAATGCTTGTAGGTATAACTCAAAGTGTGGGTGGCAAATTGGCCTTGCAAATGGCCTATATTTGCCCACACGGTTGAGCACACGGGCGTGTGGCTTGACCGTGTCCTTCGTGGTTATAATTCAAAATAAGTCAGACTCGACCACGGACTGGACACACGGGCGTGTGACTGGCCGTGTGGTGCAAGTCAGTGTCGACCACGGGTGAGGCACACGGGCGTGTCTCAAGCTGTGTGGATAAGTCAGTATGTATGCCCTGTTTTGCCACGGCTTAGACTCACGGGCGTGTCTGAGGCCGTGTGAGGCACACAGCTTGCTCACACGGGCGTCTGACATCTGTAACTTTGAAAAATGTTTGATTTTTTAAAATTTTTTGTATGATTTCAGTTTAGTCCTGACTTATTTCTAATGCATGTTTAAGTCTCGTAGACATCATTAAGGGACTATATGCTTGTATTCTGCTATGATTTGATGATGATATACTTTATGTTACGAAATGATTGTAAAAGTTTTTGATTGTCCGGTAATTCCTCTTAACCCTAGACCGGCGATGGTTACGGGTTAGGGGTGTTACATTTGATTGGTATCAGAGCTACAATTTAGTCGATTCTAGGATTAACGTAGCGTGTGAGAGTCTAGCTATACATGCCATATATACAAACTGTGATAGTATGATGAATCCTGACATATAAAATGTGTTTTTCGTATAGCTAATGGATCCTGAAAGAGCTGTAGCTGACGATGTTAAAAGTAATGTGCATGCTCCCGCTCAAGGGATAGCGCCATCTGATTTGAGACCGGCTACTAGCGGTCAGGAAGGAGAGGCTAAACAAGCCTTCTTCCAAATGATGAATGAGTGGTTCACTCAATACGTTAGAACAAATCCAGTTGTTTCATAACCTCCACCCCCACCCAATCCTCTTTAGACTTCTGTTGTACCTCCGGTTATGAATTTGAATCTGTTGAATAAGCCTCCGGTCGATAAAATCCGTAAATATGTTGTTAAATTTGCTAGTACATATAATTACATGATGAATGGAATTTTTTTGAATTTTTCTATGGCCGAATATATATTGTGCTAAAGAGCTATGTTTCAAGTTGGATTCGATCGAGATCCGATGTTCAAAAGCCCTGTACGAACCCTAGGAATAGTTAGGATACATATGTCATGACATAGGATATCCGATATGTGTTATCGTGTAAGACCACGTCTGGGACGTTGGCATCGACTTGTGTTTACGTGTAAGACCCTGTTTGGGACAGTGGCATCGATATGTGATTACATGTAAGACCACGTCTGGGACGTTGGCATTGTACGAGCTTCCGACTATCTGCGTATCCTTTTTAATTCTGAACAGTTCAACGGGCATTGTTAAGTGAAGACCTAATGTGGAAATCGAATTAAAAGGGCTCAGGTATGTATTTAAACTATGTTATGAAAGTAAGGTAAGTTAATTGCTTATTCGATTGTATAAATGCTAAAGTTATGAATGTGTTCCATGTGTAAGCATTTTGAATTAGTATATTCGGTCAAGTGAGCTATATGAGATCTTAATATTGCGAATTGTATAAGTTCTTATGTATATGTATAATTTACCATATGATATGTGTATGGAAGATTTTAATGCTAAGTTGTGCTTGTGACTTTGTTTATTTGGTTTTGTTAATTTGATTAATATTTACTTGCTTATGACTTACTAAGCTTAAATAGCTTACTCTGTGTGTTTTCGTTTACCTCTGTTTTATAGATTTTGGATTCACGTTACGAGCTCGGGGATCATCAGCAAAGCCTATCAGACTATCGTCTCTTTTCAGTATTTTGTAAAGTTTGAATCTGAATTTATGGCATGTATAGTCTAGCCTAAATATTTGACTTTGAGATATGTATATGTATAAAGCCATGCGAAAATGGCTTGTTCATTATGTTTAAATCTATTTTTTTATGTTCTTGATTCAGTGTTTGATGTGCTTGGATTGTGATTTTGGTCATGGAATTAGTTTATTATGGAAGTGTATTTCATAGGTATTTATGTTAGGTGCTTGGTTATGTAGTTTGATTGTTAATTGAGTTAGTTGATAGTTGTGTAGTAATGATTATGGTATTTGTGTGATTTGGTAAGTAAGTTTCATGATATGTATGAATGGATTATTGGGTTATATATCTTGGTTGTGAAAAGATATGTATGATTTATAAATGAAATAAGTGAATGGATACATATATATTGATGTTAAAATGGTTAATTGGGTTGGTTGGAAACGGTAAGTCTCATCGGTTTTGAATTAGAAATAGAGAATAAATGTGTATAAATGTGTACGACTTTGTTAAATGGTAAAAATTAGGTATAACTTGACTTAGTAATGAAGTATAAAAGATGAAATGTGTTTGATTACATATTGGCCTTATTGGTGTGGTTGTTAGTCGATAGATAAAGAACATGCTTTATGATTGGTTTTGGTTAATTTGAGAGACATGACTTGGGTATAATGCATGTTTAAGTTTGGTTACTTTTATGTGAAATAAATGCATATATGTTTATGATGTGTTCATTGTTTGGTTAATGGGATTGAATAATTTCATTATTATTGAATAGAGAATTTGTACGAAATTTTAAATCTTATGTAACCGAATAGATAGTTAATTCATTAGCTAAGTGTATGTATTTTGACTATGGTATTTGGACATGTGAGATAAGTGAAATATTAGTTGTAATTTATGTTCAAGATGTTTTAGATTGATAAAGTTTATGCGCATAGCCTTGTGATGAACTAAAATGGCTAAGTATTTGGTAAATTTGGTAATTGTAAAATAAACGAAATAGAATCAATGGATATATTAGTGCATGATAGGCATGAGATGATTATATATTTGAACATACATAGGTTATTATGATTCGGTTGTAATGGCAAAATATACAACTCTACTTTGTTTGAATGATTCAATATACATATACGAACCTTAGTTTGATTATAAAGCATGCGAATTTGTATACTATGAATTGTTCTTTTTGTTCATGAATGATATATGTGAGTACAGTGACATACTAATAAACCGTAAAAATAACATATTTTAAACCCACATTTAGCATACTTTTGGATGATTCATCCCTTGAATTATGTAATACGGTGCTCTTAATCCTTTAATTTCATGTTTTATACTCAGGAGAGCACCGAAGGATGAAGAGAACGAGAAACGGGCCTAAAACAGAGTAAATGGGCCATATCATGAAATCGACACGGCCTGGGCCCAAGACCACACGGCCGTGCTCCTTCAGCAGGTTCGAACACAGCTTGGCCACGATTCACACGGGCGTGTGCCATGGGCGTGTCCCTGACGTGACAAAGAAGAATTTTATTCGGATTAGGGTACTTAGAGACAAAGAAAGCCATTCCAAAAGCCTATATAAACACCCTAGAGGCCAACCTTCAAGGGGGCGTCCAGCTAGGCCAAGGAGCTGAGCTAGAGAGGTCAGAATTGTGGGATTTACTCGAAGAAAGCCAGTTGATTCATCTCAAGAATCCGAAATCATACTCAAGACGGAGGATCTCTCTTCAATTCCTTTAGGGGGTTTTAGGGTTTTTCTTATGTTTTGTTTTATCTTTTCTTCTGAGATGTATTCTTTTATAATTATGAACTAAACCCTCAGATACCTGAGGGGGATGAAACCTAAGATGAATCTTGTTATCGTTTACTGAACCATATGATAAATACTTGATTTGTTCTTAATTATGTGTTCTTAATTCTTGTTTTGATATTTCCGGGATATTGATTCAAGTATTGATGTGCTTAGGTGGAGGAGCAAAAGTCCCTGCCTAAGAGTAGATCTAGCATAATTAAGCGGAGTTGCTCGCGCGCCTAGACATAAGGTGACGAAATTTTGTCGGATTAGGGTGAAACCTAATATGGGAATCCATAGATCGAGTTAATGCAATTCTAGGGGTTTTAATTAGAAAGAGATTTCAATTAATCAACCTAGGGTTAGACGTTAGTCGCCTCGAGAGAGGGATTAATATACATTAGGGAATCCTACGGATCAAGTCAAGTGAATAAATCGTCTGGTTCAGAGTTAGATAACAAGTGAAGTCTAAGTGGATTCTTCCTCGGGTATTATCTTAATCAATTGGTTTTTCCCACAAGTATTTTCCCAATTCATTCTCTTTGTCTTAGCATCTTTAGCTTAGTAGTTAGTTAATTTTAGTTTAAATAACAAATCCTTTAATTTTTAGGCTAAATAATGGAAAGAAAGTTAGTATTAGTACTTTTAGTTCCTTTCGGTTCGACAATCCGGTCTTGCCACTAAACTATACTATTGTTCGATAGGTGTGCTTGCCCCAATCGTTGTCATAGTTAGTTTCTAGGCTCGATCATTCTTTATATAAATTTTTAAGACTCTGACACACGATCACATACGTATGTTATTATAATATTCAGGTTATGTACAGCTTTGATGTGATATGTTTTTAAAGAAAAAAACAATATGCCTGTTCTGAGCTGTGTTTTGTTTGGTAGTACCTCGTAACCCTAATCCGATGACGGATACGGGTTAGGGGTGTTACAATGGGTTACATGTGATTTCTTTCAGTCTGAATTTCGGAAGAAATATATCAGTCAGAGATTTATAGATCAGAAATGGAAAGAGTTTCTTGAACTGAAACAGAGTCGCATGTCTGTCACTGAATACGAACGAGAATTTGTGAGATTAAGTCAATATGCTCGGGAATGTGTTTCGACTGAAGCTATAATGTGTAAAAGGTTTGAAGATGGCTTGAATGAAGATATCCGATTGCTAGTTGGAATTCTGGAAATAAAAGAGTTTGTTGTGCTTGTTGATCGAGCATTTAAAGCTGAGGCACTTGGGAAAGATAAAAGAAAAGCTGAGACAGAAGCTAGAGATGTGAGAAAGAGATTCTCAAGTAAAACATTTCAGTCTGCATCAAAGAAATTCAAAGATGAACATAGTCGTTCAAAGACTAATATGGGACATTCGAACAGAGATTGAGCTAGATCGCAGTCGAACTCTAAAGCTTCAGTAACTTCGATGGCTAGTGTGGGAAATATCTCGATCTGAGCGACACAGAATGTAAGCCTTTGTGGAAAAGACATCCGGGTAGTTGTAGATTGAATGGTCGAGCACATTTTGGATGTGGATCACTAGATCATTTCATCCGAGATTGTCCTGAGTCTGTTGAACAAGAGATTGTATAGAATCCGAAGTCAGATAATGCTTCAGCTAGAGGTAGACCTTCAAGAAACATAAGAAATGTTAGTGGTATTCAGAGAACTACGAGAGATACAGTAGCGAGATTTGAAGCTAGGGCACCTGCCAGAGCGTACGCTATTCGAGCTCGTGAGGAAGCTTCGTCTCCAGATGTTATTACGGGTATATTTACTCTTTATGATACTTCTGTGATTGCATTGATAGATCCAGGGTCTACTCATTCATAAGTATGCATGAACTTAGTATCCAGTAAGACTTTGCCTGTAGAGTTTATTGAATTTGTTATTAGAGTATCGAACCCCTTAAGTAAATGTGTATTAGTTGACAAAGTCTGTAAGAACTGTCCGTTGATGTTTCGAGATATCTGTTTTCCGGCTGATCTGGTGCTATTACCTTTTGATGAGTTTGATATAATTTTGGGTATGGATTGGCTAACATTGCATGATACTGTTGTGAACTGCAAACGAAAGACCATTGATTTGAGATGTTAGAATGATGAAATAGTTCGGATTGAATCTAATGATTTGAATGGGTTGTCGGCTGTGATCTCAGTGATGAAAGCCCAGAGTTATGTGAAAAAGGGTTGCGAAGCCTATTTTGCCTATGTGATCTATTCTAAAGTGAGTGAAAAGAAAGTTGAATATGTGTCAGTTGTTTGTGAGTTCCCTGATGTATTTCCTGAAGAATTAACGGGACTGCCTCCGATACGAGAAGTTAAGTTTAGTATTGATTTAGTACAGGGAACGACTCCTATCCCGATAGCTCCGTACAGAATGGCACCACCAGAATTGAAAGAGTTAAAGTCACAGTTGCAAGAGTTGACCGATAGAGGATTTGCACGATCGAGTTTCTCACATGGGGGTGCTCCAGTTCTATTTGTGAAAAACAAAAATGGCACGATGAGAATGTGCATTGATTACCGTCAATTGAACAAAGTGACTATAAAGAACAAATATCCTCTGCCCAGAATTGATTATTTGTTTGATCAGTTGAAGGGAGCATCTGTGTTTTCAAAGATAGATCTGAGATCAGGGTATTATCAGTTGCGAGTAAAAGATTCAAACATTCTGAAAACTGCTTTCAGAACGAGGTACGGGCATTATGAGTTTTTAGTTATGCCTTTCGGACTAACAAATGCTCCTGCTGTCTTTATGGATTTGATGAACAGAATTTTCAGACCATATTTAGATCGATTTGTTGTTGTATTCATTGACGACATTTTGATTTATTCACGTGATGAAACTGAACATGTTGAACATCTGAGAATCGTGCTACAAACTCTACGAGATAAGCAACTATATGCAAAATTTAGTAAATGTGAGTTTTGGTTGCGAGAAGTTAGTTTTCTGGGGCATATTGTGTTAGCATTTGGTAAACGAGTTGATCCGAGCAAGACATCAGCTATTTTGGAGTGGAAGCCTCCGAAAAATGTGTCTGAAGTCTGTAGTTTTCTAGGACTTGCTGGTTATAATCGACGGATCGTAAAAGGATTTTCGATGATTGCAACTCCATTAACGAGATTTCTTTAGAAAGATGTAAAATTTGAATGGTCCAATAAATGTCAGAAAAGTTTCGATCAGTTGAAAACCCTTTTAACCGAAGTTCCAGTGCTAGTACAGCCAGAATCGGGTAAAGAGTTCATGATTTATAGTGATGCTTCGTTGAATGTTCTGGGATGTGTTTTAATGCAGGAAGGCAAAGTTATAGCTTATGCCTTGAGACAATTAAAGCCAAATGAAAAGAATTATCCGGCACACGATCTTGAGCTAGCCGCAATTGTGTTTTCTTTAAAGATCTAGCGTCATTATCTCTTCGGTGAAAAATGCCATGTGTTTTCAGATCATAAAAGTCTGAAATATTTGATGACTTAGAAAGACCTGAATTTGCGACAGAGAAGATGGTTAGAACTGTTGAAAAACTATGAGCTTGTGATAGATTATCATTCGGGTAAGGCAAATGTTGTTGCCGATGCATTAAGTCAAAAATTGCTATTTGCATTACGTGTGATGAATGCTCATTTAGACTTGTCTGGTGATGGTTCAGTTTTGGCTAAGTTGAAAGCGAAACCGTTGTTCTTACAACAAATATGTGATGCTCAGAAAGTTGATAATGAAATGTTAGCGAAACGAGCTCAGTGTGATTTGAACTCTGATTCGGAATTTCGAGTTGATGTTGATGATTATTTGAGATTTCGAGATCAAATTTGTGTTCCGAGAAACCCAGAGTTGATTCAGTTGATCTTGAATGAAGCACATAACAGTCGCTTATCTGTTCATCCGAGAAGTACAAAGATGTATCATGATTTGAAGCAACATTACTGGTGGTCTGGTATGAAACGAGACATCTCTGACTTTGTTTCGAAATGTTTAGTCTGTTAGCAAGTTAAAGCTGAACATCAAGTGCCATCTGGTTTGTTACAACCGATAATGATTGCCGAGTGGAAATGGGATAGAATGATGATGGATTTTGTTTCTGGGTTGCCTTTGACTCCGAGAAAGAAAGATGCAATCTAGGTTGTAGTTGATAGATTGACGAAGACAGCCCAATTTATTCCGGTACGATGTGATTACTCACTTGATAAATTAGCTAAGTTGTATATTTTTGATATTGTGAGATTGCACGGGGTGCCATTATCTATTGTGTCTGACAGAGATCCGAGGTTTACTTTACGATTCTAAAAGAAACTGCAAGAAGCCTTAGGTACTAAATTACATTTTAGTACAGCTTTTCATCCACAGACGGATGGTCAATCCGAGCGGATTATTCAGATTCTTGAGGATATGTTGAGATGTTGCATCCTTGAGTTTAATGGTATGTGGGAGATATATTTGCTATTGATTGAGTTTGCGTACAATAATAGTTTTCAGTCAAGCATTAGAATGGTACCTTATGAGGCGTTGTACGGACGCAAATGTCGTACACCTTTGTATTGGACTAAGCAAAGTGAAAACAAGATACACGGGGTTGATTTGATCAAAGAAACTGAACAGAAAGTGAAAGTGATTCGTAATAGTTTGAAAGCCGCATCAGATCGATAGAAATCTTATGCCGACTTAAAACGAAAAGATATCGAATTTGAGGTCAGTGATAAAGTGTTCTTGAAAGTGTCTCCGTGGAATAAAATACTTTGTTTTGGCAAAAAAGGCAAATTGAGTCCGAGGTTCATCGGGCCGTATGAAATTATTGAGCGCATCGGACCTGTTGCGTACAGATTATTGCTACCACCTGAGCTAAAAAAGATTCATAGTGTCTTTCATGTGTCAATGCTACGACGATACAGATATGATCCCTCGCATGTGATTTCTCCGTCTGAGATTGAGATCCGATCTAATATGACTTACGAAGAAGAACCGATTCGTATCTTGGCTCACGAGGTTAAAGAATTACGAAATAAGAAAATCTCATTAGTAAAGGTACTGTGGCATCAACAAGGAGCGGAAGACGCTACGTGGGAGCCCGAAGATTTTATGAGACAATAATATCCGAATCTGTTTAACGGTAAGATTTTCGGGGACGAAAATCCCTAATGGGGAGAATTGTAACAGTCCAGTTTAGACCCTACTCGAAATAGTGGTTTCGGGGCCACAAATCCGAGTCAAAAAAATATTTTAATATTATTTCCTTTGTTTGCAATATGTGAATAGGCATGTGTGAAAGTTTCGTGCTTTAATTTATCTGTTTGTGTGTTTATTTTGATAAAAGGATCTAATTGCATAAAATGCAAAATTGGCATGCTATGTGTTAAAAGTACCTATGTGTTATGTCTTTATAAATGTAGTGGCCTTATGAAGTAATTAAGCCATTATATAAGTAAGTGGATGGTTAATGGACATTTATAACCAACCATTATATAAGTTTATATGTTTAATAATAAGGTTAAATTGGTAATTGAGTTAATAATATACATTATAATAAAAACAAAGCTTAAATAAGCCATTTATTTTGTGTTCATCCACCAAAAATTTAGAAAAGAAAAAGGGTTTTAAGCTTCCATGATATTCGGCCATTGTAGAGCTTGATTAAGGTATGGATTTTGATCGATTTTTGATAATTTCTACGTTTTTGTAATCGTTGCTTCGAGTACTACAAAACCCATGCCTTAATTTTGGAAATTTATGATGATTTTGAAAAGTGCCATTGATGAATGCTTAAGCTTTGTGATGTTAGTTGATGAAATATGAAATATATGTGTTAGATTAACATGTTTTGTCTTTGGATTTTGGTGAATTTGAGTAATTTGGATTAAATTGTGAAAATAATTTTTAAGGGACTAAAATGTAAAATAAATGAAATGTATGGACTTGTATGAAGCATATGAAAATTCGGCTAAGCATGGGTACAAGCAAATTATGTGTATTTTGTGATTATGTGAAATAGGGACTTAAATGTCAAAATATGAAAATATGAGGGCTAATTTGTAAATTGCCCTAAATGTGTGTTTTTGGATTGAATTGAATGATTTGGTTAATAAAAGAGTTAAATTTGAATATGTATAGATCAAGAACCAAAGAAAACGGGTTTAGACCGAGGAAAGTCGAAAGTGATCGAATAGTCGAATCCGTCCGTTTATTCAGAAATACAAGGTAAGTCTATATACAAATAAATGTATTTAAGATAATTTATTTATGTTCATATGAAATTGAATTGTGATGAATGATTACGAAAGATATATATATGTGATCCGAGAAAGAATCAACAATTTGTTAATGTCTGAAAAGCCCCGTACGAACCTTAGGAATAGATAGGATTTATATGTCATGACATAGGGTTTCGATATGTGATATCGTGAAAGACCACGTCTGGGACGTTGGTGTCGATTTGATATTTAAGTGTAAGACCATGTTTGGGACATCGACATCGTATATGATTTTGTGTAAGACCCTGTATGGGACAGTGGCATCGATATTTGATTACATATAAGACCACGTCTGAGACGTTGGCATTGTATGAGTATTCCGAGTTATCTGGGTAACCTATGTGGTTCCGAATGGTTTAACGGGCAATTCCAAGAAAAGAAAGTCAATGTGAAATATGTGTCCTAAATAGGTACGTTTGATGTGTATAACAAGTTTGGCTATGAAAGGTAAGTACATGTGAGATTGTGGAATTGAAATATATGTATTGGTTGAATGAGATAAGATGTGCTATATATATGTGATTTGTTGGTAAGCAATGGCTAAATAAATGAGCCAAAGAAGAATTATGAATTTGCATTTGAAATATATTAATGATCTTGCATTTAATATAATTATAAATGTTCATATGTTAAGTTTATTTGTATATGGCTTACTAAGATTTTGAAAGCTTACTCTGTGTGTGTGTTTGCATTGTTTTATAGAGCGTTAAAGCTATGGAAGGCTTGGGGATCATCGAGGATCGTCACCACACTATCAACTCTATTTTGGTACCTTTTGTAACACTCCTTACCCGTGATCGACGCCGGGACCGGATACGAGGCATTACCATACTTGACCTAGCTTGAACATGTAATAACGGGCTATAAAATTTCGTTCCAACTTAAAACTTTTCTTTCTAAATCATAACATACAAATCATGGGCCTACGAGGCCTTAAACATGCATTCGGAAGTTTTCAGAGTTAAATCGGAAACTTTTACACTCTTGAAAATTTTTGCCTAAACAGGGGCCACACGCTCGTGTGATCCAAGGGACACGCCCGTGTGCCCTTAAGACATACCGGTGCTCAACACCCGTGGTCGACACTGACTTATCTCACACGACTGAGCACATGCCCGTGTCTCCTGCCTGTGGAGCTCTCTGTTTATGACGTCATCAAACCTTGATTAGCACACGGCCAGAGCACAAGCCCGTGTGCTGGCCCGTGTGACGAATCGAATTCTCGTAATTAAAATGCAGGGGACACACGGCCCATTGATCATATTTCTGTCGAGTTTTAAAATTTATAAAGAGAATGATCGAACCTGGAAACTAACTCTGACAACGATTGAGGCAAGTGCACCTATGGAACAGTAGTATAGCTTAGGCAAGACCGGATTGTCGAACCCAAAGGAACTAAAAGTACTAATACTAACTTTTTTTCTATTATTTAGCCTAAGAATTAAGCGAATGGTTGTTTAATCTAAATTAATTAACTACTAGACTAAAGACTCTAAGACAAAGAAGAATGAATTTGGGAGAATACTTGAGGAAAAACCAATTGATTAAGACGACACCCAAGGAAGAATCCACCTAGACTTCACTTGTTATCTAACTCTGAACCAGACGATGTGTAATATCCTAAAATAGGGGTTAGTTGTGATTGAATTGTTTTGCATGAGTTGGACTGTTGTGTTATTATTTGTAGTGTTTTAAGACCTAGTTATAAGTTTAGAGTGGGCCCGAGTTACAGGAATTTTTTTTTTGTTTTTAAGTTGTAAGTAAGGGAGTTTGAAGGAGCTAGGGCTTAAGTGTAATTTGTGGGGTATTGTAGCACAAGAATTGGCTTGGCGAGTGGCAGGAGGCGCCACTTAGGGCCACGAGAATGACGCCACAAGCGGTGGGAGAACTCAAGTTCGAGCGGTAGAAAATCCCATTTTACTCGCTTTGCATTTTGACGCCAAGGGGAGAAGGAGTTGTGCTCAAAGACAAACTCTGTCGAATAAGTTTGGCTAGGTCAAAATATTTAAATGGGTGGCAAGGAGAAAATTTAGGAACTTGTGGAATTAAAATTCATTTGAATTAGTGGCCGGGGAGGAATTTGAGAAGTGGCGAAATTTTGAACTCCTGCTTAGGAGGAGTGTTCGTTTTGGAAAGGCGAGGAGTGGAGGTGTCAAATTTCCTTAGGCACCTAGTTGTGCATTTTCGGCTAGCTTTTGTTTTGTGTCAAAGCCGAAAGCAAACCTTTTTTGAGTGTGCCGATTTCCCCTAGTGCACCATATTGAGGAAAAGCCGAAAGACCATATGAAGCATTGTATGGTAGGAAGTGTCGCACACCTACATGCTGGACGGAGCTGGGTGAGCGTTAGATGTTGGGACCAGAGTTGGTTGCAGAAACTGAGGATAAAGTTAAGTTGATTCAGGCCCGGTTGAAGGAAGCTTCGGATAGGCAGAAGTCGTACGCCGATCTCAAGCGGAGGGATATAGAGTTTGCCGTGGGAGACAAGGTCTTTCTGAAGGTCTTGCCGTGGAAGAAGGTATTGAGGTTCGGAAGGAAATGCAAATTAAGTCCAAGGTTTATTGGGCCGTATGAGGTACTGAGACGAGTGGGACCAGTAGCCTATCAGCTCGAGTTGCCAGCAGAGCTGAGTCAGATTCACGATGTGTTCCATGTCTCCATGCTTAGGCGTTATCGTTCAGATCCATCGCATGTTGTAGCAGTGGAAGAAATAGATGTGAGTCCAGATATAACCATGGAAGAGGAACCAATGCAGATTCTGGATCGAGATGTGAAAGTCTTGCATAAGAAGTCCGTTCCACTGGTGAAAGTAGTATGGCAAAACCATGGCGTGGAAGAAGCTACGTGGGAACCAGAGGATGTGATGAGATAGCAATACCCTCAACTCTTTTGACCAGGTAATTTCGAGGCCGAAATTATTTTAAGGGGGTAGAACTGTAATATCCTAAAATAGGGGTTAGTTGTGATTGAATTGTTTTGCATGAGTTGGATTGTTGTGTTATTATTTGTAGTGTTTTAAGACCTAGTTATAAGTTTAGAGTGGGCCCGAGTTGCAGGAATTTTTTTTTATTTTTAAGTTGTAAGTAACGGGAGCTGAAGGAGCTAGGGCTTAAGTGTAATTCGTGGGGTATTGTAGCACAAGAATTGGCTTGGCAGAGTGGCAAGGAGGCGCCACTTAGGGCCCGAGAATGACGCCACAAGCGGTGGGAGAACTCGGTTCGAGCGGCAGAATCCCATTTTACGCTTTGCATTTTGACGCCAAGGGGAGAAGGAGTTGTGCTCGGCACAAACTCTCATCGAGATAAGTTTGGCTAGGTCAAAATATTTAAATGGGTGGCAAGGAGAAAATTTAGGAACTTGTGGAATTCAAATTCATTTGAATTAGTGGCCGAGAGGAATTTGAGGAAGTGGCCGAATTTGAACTCTTGCTTAGGAGGAGTGTTCGGTTTGGAAAGGCGAGGAGAGGAGGGTGCCGAATTTCCTTAGGCACCTAGTTGTGCATTTTCGGCTAGCTTTTGTTTTGTGTCAAAACCGAAAGCAAACCTTTTTTGAGTGTGCCAATTTCCCCTAGTGCACCATATTGAGGAAAAGCCGAAAGACCATAGGTGGTTGTCGATTTCTCCCTTGGGCATTTGGCCGAATCTCCACTTGAACTTCCTTCTCATCTTTTATTTTCTTTGTAGCCAAGAAGAACCTTTTTTTTTCTTTTCATCTTTTTCTTTCTTCCATTGTTGCTCAAAGCCGAAAGTATCCCTCTCCCATTCTATTTTTTTTTTCTTCTTTTCTTCTTCTTTCCATTCTCTCCTTTCTTCTTCTCCTGCCGAATCTTCCCTCTTCTATTCTTATTTTTCTTTTCCTTTCTCTTTTTCCCACTCTAGCCGAATCCTAATTGTTGTTTTTAATCAACCATAGCCGAATCTTCCTTCTTTCTTTTTGTTTATTTTAGCCGAATCTCAATCAAGCCTTGATCTCCTTTTGGTTGTTTCTTCAATCGGTTTCTGAAGGTAAGTGTCCATGGCCGAAACTCCTTCTTACTTTCTCTTCTTCTCTGTCGACACACATAGATAAAAGCCTAATCCGGCATTTGTTGATAGTATTATTAATTATTAATGGGAATCAATTTCTTATAGGATATTCGGGACTTTGGAAGCAGTAGATCTGAGCTATCTTTTCTTTGGCAAGTGATTCATTAAAGTCTGTGGTAAGGATACATCACGGTTTAATCATTTTTTAAGTTATTTGGAAAAGCTGAAGGCTATTGAGACTAAGTTGTGTTGGTGGCCGATTGTAGGGGGAAGATCAGTCTCGTATACTTTGTGTTGTGGTTAGCATTCGTAAGGCAGAAAGGTAAGGATGGTGTTAGTTATGCGTTACCTCATCTTTCGGGATTTATTGGTGTGGCTGAATGGCCTTGTTAATGGTTTTGAGTGTTGGCCGAATGTAGGTCAAGGAGATCTAGTGCAGTAGATCTGGTCTTCGGGATTTAGTGCTTGCGTTAGTAACAGGTGTGTAACTTACACACTTTATAACTTGGTAATATATTAATAACCTAATCTTGATTAAAAGCGAAAACCGTGAGATCATGATATGATGCCTTATGGGTGTGAGCAAGGATTCGGGTAAGTCCGTTTCGATATGATTTTTTTGTATGGTGCATAATAATATGATTTATGATATATTTGCTTTATGTTGCATGTTAAAGCATGATGGCGGGATTTGCACTTGTAATGCATTGGTATGGGTGATATGAGAGGAGGGGAAGATGATATCCGTGACTTTGGGTCACGAGAGGTTTAGCACCTCCGGTGGTTTGGTACCACGATTATTTCGTGACTTTGGGTCACGGAGGTTTGGCACCTCCGGTGGTTTGGTACCACAGATTATTTCGTGACTTTGGGTCACCAGAGGTTTGGCACCTCATAGCGTCTCGTCCCAGTGGCTTATCACCACAGTGGGTTGGCCCCACAGTTGATATATCGAGATTGACGCCAGTGATTTGGTATCACACGTGGGTTGGCCCCACAGATGGATTATTCGTGACTTTGGGTCACCAGTGGTTTGGCACCACCAGTGGTTTGGTACCACACGGGGTAGGAACGGAGTTATGGATGGCTAGGTCTGGGTGCATTATATATATTGCTTAGTTATGATTTGTGTAAGTATGTTGCATTAACCGGAGGGATTATTATGCACCGAGTCTTGGTGACTCACCTTCTCCCTTATCTTTTCGGGTGATTCATAGATCGCGGATGAGGAGCCGGGCGGACTCGAGGTGGCCATGCATTAAATAAACTCGGTCTTTACGTGGACATTGGTTTGGGTATTTTGTTTTATTTCAATTCAGTTTCACTTTTATTACGGGTTTGTAATAAGGCCTTTTGATTATGTTTGGATAATTTTTATGCTTTGGATTTGTTTTTAACTGGGCTAAATAAATTACATGGTTAACTAAATAATTTTGAGCCCAAGATTTTCTAAACTAAAGAACGCAATGGTTTCCAAATGTTTACCATCGGGTAAAACAAATCAATTGATAACAACAACAACTTAAATGGATTTCAAACTTAAGTTTTCCACATTCAACTTAACTAATTTCTAAATAGTTAAGGAAGGAACATCGGGTTTTAAAATGACATAAACATTTTTTTTCAAGCCTATGAATCATCAACTAAGTTTTAAAGATTTATTCCAGGATTTCCAAATATCAATTTTTAACTAATCATGCACCTGTTTTCTACAAACATAAAACAACAAAGAATTTTCACTAGAAAAATTAACCGGTAACTTGTTTTCTTCAAAACAATTCCCTCTGTGACATGCCAGATTCGGTCGTGGTGTATTGACCAGGTTTGGGGTGTTACAATTTTGGTATCAGAGCCAAGTTCAAAGGCTCAGCTGTGGGCCCGAGGCCCAAAATGTTTTAAAGTATGGTATTGTTGGAAAATACATGGGTTGAAACGCATGGCACCGAGTCTTCGGCACCAGTCCGCCCCAGGTAAGTACCCCTAACTGATGGTTGCATTTGATTATGATGATATGCTATGAATGACTAGTGATGGTGGACTACCCTAGAGACTGAAACTTATAGGATTCTATGAACTCGCGAAAAAAAAAAAAAACTCTCTAATAAGAACTATTCATAAGACTGTGCTTTAATAACAGTGGAATAAAGACTGACGCATAAAACCTGCAAATCAAATAGGTCGAGACATTAGACATGAGCACTCGAGGTCGTGGTCGTATTACACGTGGACGCGGTCGGGGTAGGATGATTGTGTCTGAACCAGTGGGGTCTGGTCAGGGGTCGGAGAATGAGATGCCACCACCACCAACTGCTGGTGTCGAGTTTCGAGGATCGAGGCGGGGGATGATGCGATGCTCGCGACGATCTTTGCGAGTTCTTGAGAGGGTGGGTGGAGCGAGGTTGAGGCACGGGAGCTCGTAAGTCTCAGATCCGGCGACTCAGAGCCAATGGAGCCGAGGTTTTTCGAGGTGTTTCGTGTGGCTCCAAACGCGGTGAGTATTGGTTAGAGGCGATGGAGCGAATCATGGACGATTTGGATCTCGATCGCGAGGAAATCGGAAGGGATAGTGTCGCTTCTCGGGATGAGTCATACCGGTGGTGGCTCACGGTTCGGGATAGTAGTCTTTGCGGCGGATGATTTCACTTGGGAATATTTTAAGGCGGCGTATCAAAAGAAATATATTGGATCTAGCTACATTGATGCACAATGAAAGGCGTTTACGAGACCGGTTCGGGGAGTAAGTCCGTGTCGAGTCTGAGGCGAAATTCTTAAGGTTGAGCCGGTATGCTAGGGGTATCGTGGCTACTGAGAACATGAGCGGTGTGTCGAGTTTGAGGACGGTTTGAGAGATGAGTGAGGTTGCTGATTGCTCCACAGCGGGAGCGTGAGTTTGCTTTGTTACAGTGGAAAAGGCTAAGGTAGCCGAAGGGGTTAAGGAGTCGGTGAGCGCGAATATGGATAGGAATAGACATAAGAGAGGTTTTGGATCATCCGGGTGTAGGTAATTCCCGAGAAAAAGGGCTAGACATGGTGGGCCGAATCGATCTGGAAGGTGCATTCTTTGCCAATCGAGGGACCCGCGCGTGTAACCGATGTGGGAAATCTCATTAGGGAGGATGTTGGACCGGTGGAAAGGAGGATGCTTTGAGTGTGGCTCGTTGGACCATCGTGTGAGGATTGTCCACGTAAGCAAGCCGAGATTCATCCGAGGTCGTCGGTCGTGTGCTCGGTTCAAAAATGAGGACCGCCACCGCGGAGGGTCGTGGTAGCGGTAGAGGAGGTAATGGTTCGCCTGGGGCGCGAAGCACCGGCAGAGTGCGCAGCAACATCGAGGCAAGAACCGGACGTCATAACCTGTGCGTTCTTATAGGATATTCGGGACTTTGGAAGCAGTAGATCTGAGCTATCTTTTCTTTGGCAAGTGATTCATTAAAGTCTGTGGTAAGGATACATCACGGTTTAATCATTCTTTAAGTTATTTGGAAAAGTGAAGGCTATTGAGACTAAGTTGTGTTGGTGGCCGATTGCGGGGGAAGATCACCTCGTATACTTTGTGTTGTGGTTAGCATTCGTAAGCGCGAGAAAGGTAAGGATGGTGTTAGTTATGCGTTACCTCATCTTTCGGATTTATTGGTGTGGCGAATGGCCTTGTTAATGGTTTTGAGTGTTGGCCGAATGTAGGTCAAGGAGATCTAGTGCGATGGAGATCGGGTCTTGGGATTTAGTGCTTGCGTTAGTAACAGTGTGTAACTTACACACTTTATAACTTGGTAATATATTAATAACCTAATCTTGATTAAAAGCCGAAAACTGTGAGATCTTGATATGATGCCTTATGGGTGTGAGCAAGGATTCGGGTAAGTCTGTTTCGATATGATTTTTGCCGTATGGTGCATAATAATATGATTTATGATATATTTGCTTTATGTTGCATGTTAAAGCATGATGGCAGGATTTGCACTTGTAATGCATTGGTATGGGTGATATGAGAGGAGGGGGAAGATGATATCCGTGACTTTGGGTCACCAGAGGTTTGGCACCTCCAGTGGTTTGGTACCACAGATTATTTCGTGACTTTGGGTCACCAGAGGTTTGGCACCTCATAGCGTCTCGTCCCAGTGGCTTAGCACCACAGTGGGTTGGCCCCGCAATTGATATATCGGGATTGACGCCAGTGATTTGGTATCACACGTGGGTTGGCCCCACAGATGGATTATTCGTGACTTTGGGTCACCAGTGGTTTGGCACCACATTATTGGAGATCGTGACTTTGGGTCACCAGTGGTTTGGCACCACCAGTGGTTTGGTACCACACGGGGTAGGAACGGAGTTATGGATGGCTAGGTCTGGGTGCATTATATATATTGTTTGGTTATGATTTGTGTAAGTATGTTGCATTAACCGGGAGGGGGATTATGCACTGAGTCTTGGTGACTCACCTTCTCCCTTATCTTTTCAGGTGATTCATAGATCGCGGATGAGGAGCCAGGCGGACTCGAGGTGGCCATGCATTAAATAAACTCGGTCTTTATGTGGACTTTGGTCTGGGTATTTTGTTTTATTTCAATTCGGTTTCACTTTTATTACGGGTTTGTAATAAGGCCTTTTGATTATGTTTGGATTATTTTTATGCTTTGGATTTGTTTTTAACTGGGCTAAATAAATTACATGGTTAACTAAATAATTTTGAGCCCAAGATTTTCTAAACTAAAGAACGCAATGGTTTCCAAATGTTTACCATCGGGTAAAACAAATCAATTGATAACAACAACAACTCAAATGGATTTCAAACTTAAGTTTTCCATATTCAACTTAACTGATTTCTAAATAGTTAAGGAAGGAACATCGGGTTTTAAAATGACATAAACATTTTTTTTCAAGCCTATGAATCATCAACTAAGTTTTAAAGATTTATTCCAGGATTTCCAAATATCGGTTTTTAACTAATAATGCACCTGTTTTCTACAAACATAAAACAATAAAGAATTTTCACTAGAAAAATTAACCGGTAACCTGTTTTCTTCAAAACAATTCCCTCTGTGACATGCCAGATTCGGTCGTGGTGTGTTGACCGGGTTTGGGGTGTTACACGATGTATTCACTTGACTTGATCCGTAGGATTCCCTAATTTATATTAAACCCTCTCTCAAGGCGAATAACGTCTAACCCTAGGTTGATTAATTGAAATCTTTCTCTAATTAAAACCCCTAGAATTGCATTAACTCGATCTCTAGACTCCTATATTAGGTTTCACCCTAATCCAAAAACGCCTCGTCACTCTATCTCTAGGCGCGCGATCAACTCCGCTTAACTATGCTAGATCTACTCTTAGGCAGGGACTTTTGCTCCTCCACCTAAGCACATCAATCGATAACCGCGAAATATCAACACAAGAATTAAGAACACATAACTAAGAACAAGTCAAATATTTATCATATAGTTCAGCAAACGATAACAAGATTCATCTAAGTTTCATCCCCCTCAGGTATCTGAGGGTTTAGTTCATAACAATAAAAGAAAACATCTCAGAAGAAAAGTTAAAACAAAACATAAGAAATCCCTAAAACCCCCTGAAGGAATTGAAGAGGAGATCCTCCATCTTGAGTATAATTCCAGCTTCTTGAGATGGATCAACTGGCTATCCCTGAGTGAATCCCACAAATCTGACCTTTTCGGCTCGGCTCCTTGGCCTAGCTCACCGCCCCCTTCTAGGTTATACTTAGGGTGTTTATATAGGCTTTTGAAATAGGTTTCTTTGCCCCTAAGTATCCTTTTCCGAGTGAAATTGCTCTTCTCCACGACAGGGACACGGCCATGGCACACGCCTGTGTGAATCGTCTTTAGGCCGTGTTCAGACTTTTAATGAGGTGACACGCCCGTGTAAATCGTGATCAGGCCGTGTTCTAGTCTGTCAGGGAGACACGGCCGTGTTGGCTCAAGTCAAGGCCGTGTCAATTTTCACTTTGGCCCGATTTGGTCCGTTTTAAGCCTGTTTCTTATTCTTTTCATCCTCCGGTGCTTTCCTGAGTATATAACATGAAAAGAAAGGATTAAGAGCACCTTTTTACATAAAATAAGGGATAATTCATCCAAAAGCATACTAAATATGGGATTAAAATATGTTGCTTTTACGGTTTATCAAATACCCCCACACTTAAGCTTTTGCTTGTCCTCAAGCAAAATTCTCAACTTAGAATTGAAACGAACTTTCCATAATTCATAATAGTCATTAATAATGTTTCATCATAATTCAAGGATAATTTATACATGGATAATTCAACTCAAAGAGTCCTAAAGATTCAAACAGTCTAAGTCATACATTTGTAGCACAAAACATAGGTGTTTTCCCTCATCTAAATAATTACCTCTGGTTCAAAACCGACAAGAATTGACATCCTTACTAAAGATTCACTCAAATCACTCAAGGTGTTTAAGGTTCAGAATTAAGCACTCAAATATCAAACCTGAAAAGTTAATCCCATAGGCTTGCATGAAAATCAAATCTCCACCACTGTAATATGAGATGATGCACAAATCAAAAGGTCTTTATCAGGGTTGTAACTTGGCTTGGGTTAAGGTGTGGATAAAGGCTGAATTAGAGGGTTAGAATCGAGATCGACCTTAAAAAATACCTAACTAGAAACAACGAACTGAAAAATAAATAATTACATGAATTGAAACTTTGAAACTAATAATACGAGCCTCATTCTTCAATAAATAGACGTTAACTGTACAAGCTCGCTTTTCATCATACTAATACTGAATATACTTCATTTTTTTTTTCGAACAAGTCACAAATATTTACAATAATAAGAAAGTACTTTAACAACTAAAATATAGAACATAGTTAGGCAACTGCTCAAAATCAAATCTCGACAAAAAGGATAGTTAAGAAGAATGGCGATAACAATTACAAATGGTTTTGGGTTAATATTAGTGGGTGAGTCAATAAAAAGGGTTGTTAGGATCAAAGGGGTTCACTAGGGGTTAATTATGAAGGTAGGTTTTTTTATGGAGTAAGTGGGTTAAATCCTAGGTGCCTTCATCATCTCTGTATATCAAATCAAAGGTGTGGTCTCGACATGTATAATCGGTGCAAGTTCTAGAAAAACAAATCAATGTTGACACACTCATGATTCAAAAAGTGAGCATGAAAAAGGATATATGCTCTTATAAGGCTCAAAATCTCACAAAAATTATGGGTATTTTGATATCAACCTTGTAAATTTCAAATTTCAAAGTAATATTCAAATTCAGGTTAACAACCTAGAAAAAATTTTAATTCTGAAAAATAGACTTATCATGCTTGATTCTCTAGTATTTTAGAATTTAATTATTAATGACTTAATCTAAAACATATCAATAAAGATCATGAATCATAGGAATCTCATTCTAATGATAATATGAGAAATTTACTTTAAGACAAGGCATAATTCAGGGATTTGAGAACAATGCAAAAAGTTTGGCACCTAATTTCAGGAATTTGAGAATAATGAAAAAAAAATTAGGCACCTTTTTAGGTTGTTCACCCCCCCACACTTAAGATGTACATTGCCCTCAATGTACAAAGATAGATAATAGCAAAATAAAATCATACGATAGGGAGAGAGGTGAAACTTCCTAAATTTTGGATGAAGTCAATGAAAAGAAACCGGATAGGATTGGAGGTGAACGTGGGGAAGCGCCTCGAACCGTTTGAACTTGAATCCTCAAAGTAGCCGGTCTGATTGTAACACCCCAAACCCAGCCCATTCGTTACGACCAAATTTGAGATGCCACTGTGGAAAAATGTTTGAAGACTGATTTCACTTTTGGGAAAAACATTAAGAATTTTTTCATTTGAAAACCATGTCCAATTAAAAATTCTAAATAATATAAGCTTGACAAAAATATCCAAATTAAAAGCACTTCCAAATAATAATTTAATGGTCGTCTAGCTTAAACATAATAAAAATGCTCAAATAGAAATACTTAAATACTTTAACTGGGCCTTATTACAACAAATAATTAAACAAAAGTTCTTAGTAATAAACTGAATAAAATAAAGAAGATGTCTTCTGCATGGGCCACCTCGTATCCACTCCAACCCGGTCCAATCACCACGAATCATCTGCGATGTTTAATAAAAATTGGGTGAGTCATACAGACTCAGTGTGTAATTAGTCCACTGAATTCCACCCACATGTTAACCACATATTAACTCATATATCAGATATCAATTATCAAATTCACATGTTATCACATTCTGGGCTTGGCCCATATTCATATCACATTCATCTAATAGGGTAGTTAACCACATAATTTCCACATACTAGGCTTAGCCCATTTCCACATTAATCCACATATCATATTGGGCTTGGCCCATTTCCACATATGTTCACATATGAAATCATGCAATTATGAAGCCCAACCCAAACCTAGGGTCCATCCGCTACACACCCCCTTATCCAGCCTACCACACACCAGGGGATTATCAAATCACCCTCTCCTTTTCACTCCAAAGGCAATCACTGCCGTCCACGTGCAATTAAGTACAATAGTCCACAACGCGACCTCAGTCAACGCCAATCCACGATGTAGCCGTAGCTAACACCAAAACCACGATGGGACACATAGTCACTCATCAACCACGATATGGCACATAGCCGATATCAACCACGATGAGGCACATAGCCACTCATCAAGCCACGCGAACTAAATCGCAATTAATCCACAACGTGACCTCGATCCAACGCCAATCCACGATGTAGCTCAAGGCTAACATCAAAAACCACGATGGGACACATAGTCACTCATCAACCACGATATGGCACATAGCCGATATCAACCACGATGAGGCACATAGCCACTCATCAAGCCACGCGAACTAAATCGCAATTAATCCACAACGTGACCTCGATCCAACGTCAATCCACGATGTAGCTCAAGGCTAACATCAAACCACGTACTCGAAGTACACCCGTACCTTCTTTCATATCCCAACCCATGCACATGTCACATAAAATAATGATACAATGTAATGATGCATAAGCATGTTCATCAAGCATATTATCACATATTCATATTAATAATCACATATCATCGGGTTTGGTACTTACCGGATTATCGACATACCCTCGAGGGTATCCTTATCACAATTTTCACCGCACTAGTTAGCACATTCATAATACATACACATTTCACATACATATCATATACCCGGAAAACGGTGGGTTAATCTTACACCTGATCACTTGGAGAACTATGCTTTCGATACTGATGCTATCACTAGGCGATACTACGGCTATTTGCCTACTTTCTTGTTACGACGTTGGTCCACACCCGGTGGCCAATCCCTAACTGCCGAGACAGATCTCTTCTTAAACTTCGGGATAGGGACCTTCCTTTCCCTTCTTGAATGGTATTCGCCTCCATCAACACACTTAATCGTAACAATCGATTTAATCATCAATATACGAATTCTTAACTAAATATCCACAACTTATCATACTTACCGAAAGGGTCTTGAAATCTCGAAAAGCTTGACCTAATGCTTAGATCCTTAATCCCTACATTTGATTAATCACCTACTACTTTAATAAAAAGCCATTCGGCCATAAATCCAAATCCTAGTAGGATTAGTATACTTAAACTTACCTTGTTGCCGTTTGACTTAAGAATCAAGTCTTGAAATCTCTGCTATACTCTTCTTGCATTCGGCCAAGCATTGAATCAATTAACTTGGTTAGTTTTTGGCTTTTGAATAATTAATGAACGCATATATTTACCAAACATGGCCTTGGCCGAATACTATAGACACTTACCTTGTGGATTTTAAATCTCGAAACTCACCGAATAACTAGGGAACACGTGGCCTATGGTGTACCTTCGGGAAAAGAACTTCTCCTTCCTTGTAGTCGACACTTAGTAAATTCCGAAAGATCTCTTCAAAGTTTCGACAACAAGATATTAATGGGGTTAGTCCTAGATCTCGGCAAATCTTAAGAAAAAAGGATGAAACCGAATGAGATCTTACCCTTACTTAAAGAAATCGATTGCACCTTCACTTCAACCTTTAGAGATTCGGCTATGGCTAGATGATGATCTCACAACTTTCGGCTTTTGGAGGGATTTAGAAAGAAAAGAGAAGGAAGAATAAAGATGGAGGATTCGGCTAGATCACAAGGTATTTCGGCTTGGCAAAAATAAAAGAAGAAGAAGATTTGGTGAAGAGAATTCGTGAGGCTTTCAAAGAACAGATAATAATGCGAGAATGGCCTCTCTTTTCCTTTTATAGCCGATATTACTAACTTAGAATCCCTTACTTGGCCATCACTCTTCTATTTTAATAGCTTTATCTCTTTAATTATCACTTAAAATAAAAGATAATTCAGCAACTATCCTTACTTAGCCGAAATTATTAAACTCAAAGTCCCTTACTTGGCCATCACTTCTCCCTTATTTTCCTCTTTATCTCTTTATTCAAATTAAAAGAATTTAATCCAACAATTATCTCTTGAAAATAATGATAAATAAATCCCTTATTTATCCACTATTTATAAAATAATAAAAGCTCCTAATTTATAGCCATGTGCCGTCCATCTCTCTGCTCCTTGTAGCAAAATAAAATTTCTTTTATTTGCTTCCCATGTGACTCGAACTTAGGCCCATTCCTCTTGCATATGGCGCCATTTCCATAGGCCCTAAGTGGCATCTTCAGACCACTTTTCCAAGCCTGTTTGTGTGTCAAATTTCACTAACTTTTTCTTTTAAGGCCACCTTGCCTTAATTTCCCCTTTTAAACCCTAAAACTCGTCATTTCTAGGTCATTTCTAAGTTTCCAAAAAATTTTGATCAGCTCTGTAAACTTGACATTTCCTTACATTTCCAAGTTTCCAAAAATGTTCACTTTCCATTTTCCTTACATTTCCTAGTTTCCAAAAATGTTCACCTTCCATTTTTAAACTTAACATTTCCATACATTTTCAGGTTTCCAAAAATGTTCAAAATTTATTCATAATACTTAAAACATGTCACTTCATACAATTAAACTGAAAATGCATAGGCCCTATTTTAGGATGTTACACTGATTTTATTGTATCCTAAGTTAAATCCGTGGTGTCCACTCGGCCACCGCCACGATTGTGTGCAAGGCCGTGTGGGTGTGGAAACCAACGCCTAAATATGAAAAGAAATAAAACGAAACTAATTAGTAGAGATAGTGCTCGGGTTGCCTCCCGAGAAGCGTTCGTTTAAAGTCTTGAGCTAGACTTACCTCTTATTCGCATTATCAGGGTGGTTTGAGGAGGTGAAAATCCTTTCTCATGCGTTCAATTCAGTTTTTGATATATTTTTTAAGTCAAGTAGTGTTTACCTTAAAAGTGTTGAATTTAGGATTAGTTACCTCGATTGTTCCATCTAGGAAGATTTTGAGTACCTGATCTCCTATCTTAAGTGGGTTGTCCCTTCATTAAGTTTCTCGTGGAGTTGCCTCGTTTTTGCTTCGTGTATTTCTTTGAAGTGTATCTTCCACTCGTCTAGTTCATTGATCTGAAGCTTTCGTTCCTCATGAATTTTTTCTTTATTGACACGAGGTCTAGGATCTGGCATCTGCGAAAGATTTTCAAGAAACGACAAGTTAATAAGAAACTTCTTTGGAGGTTTAAGAAATTTATCGAATTGTTCCTCTGTGTGGTCTTTCTTTATCGCCTTGGGGTATGGCATATGATCTTGGTACTCTATAATTACCGGGTTTGGTAAATCATGGCTTACCTCATCCTTACCTTCACTTACTACAAGCTCTTGCCTTGGGTCAGATTCCACTAAACTTTCACTGTCATGAGCTGTTACGGCTTGAATTTGCTCTTTTGGGTTAGTTTCAGTGTTGCATGGTAGACGCCCTTGCGGTCGTTCGGAAATTATCTTTGCGAGTTGTCCAACTGTGTTAGTAAGTTGTCCAACTATCTTAGTGAGTTCCCCAACTTGGCTCTCGATCCCTTTAATTGATGCCTGTTGGTTCTTAAGGGTGGTCTCAGTGTCTTGAAGACGATTATCTGTGGCTACCATGAATTTTGTCAGCATCTCCTCGAGGTTCGACTCCTCTTCCTGTTGGTAAGGTGGTTGTTGAAAATTTGGAGGAAGTTCCGGTCCTTGGCTACTTTGATCATCCCACGAGAAATTAGGGTGGTACCTCCAACCTGCATTATAAGTGTCACTATAAAATTTATTTTGAGGTCTAGAATAGTTACCCATAGAGTGGACTTGTTCGTTTTCTATGCCATATCCGTAGGGTGGGTACTCAAGATTCGCCACGCCTCCGCTTGTTTCGTACTGCTTAACGGGATGTATCTGCGAAGAACACAAATCATCAAACTTTTTATTTAACATCTCTAACTGGTTTGATAGCCTGGTTATTGGGTCGAGGTTGTAGATATCGGCTGCTTTTATTGGCTTTGTCCTCATAACTTGCCACTGATAGTTATTCAATGCCATCTCCTCTATCTGCCAAAATCAAATAAAAGAAAATTTAGCAAAGTAAAATAATAATAATAATAATGGCTAAAGTAATAAAAATTGAGCTTTCATAATATTTTAGTTCCCCGACAACGGCGCCAAAAACTTGATCGTATGTCTGTCGAGTTTTAAAATTTATAAAGAGAATGATCGAACCTAGAAACTAACTCTAACAACGATTGAGGCAAGTGCACCTATCGAACAGTAGTATAGCTTAGGCAAGACCGAATTGTCAAACCCAAAGGAACTAAAAGTACTAATACTAACTTTCTTTCTATTATTTAGCCTAAGAATTAAGCGAATGGTTGTTTAATCTAAATTAATTAACTACTAGACTAAAGACTCTAAGACAAAGAAGAATGAATTTTGGAGAATACTTAAGGAAAAACCAATTGATTAAAACGACACCCAAGGAAGAATCCACCTAGACTTCACTTGTTATCTAACTCTGAACCAGACGATGTATTCACTTGACTTGATCCGTAGGATTCCCTAATTTATATTAAACCCTCTCTCGAGGCGAATAATGTCTAACCCTAGGTTGATTAATTGAAATCTCTTTCTAATTAAAACCCCTAGAATTGTATTAACTCGACCTATGGACTCCCATATTAGGTTTCACCCTAATCTGGCAACGCCTCGTCACCCTATCTCTAGGCGCGCGATCAACTCCGCTTAACTATGCTAGATCTACTCTTAGGCAGGGACTTTTGCTCCTTCACCTAAGCACATCAAACTTGAATCAATATCCGCGAAATATCAACACAAGAATTAAGAACACATAATTAAGAACAAGTCAAATATTTATCATATAGTTCAGCAAACGATAACAAGATTCATCTAAGTTTCATCCCCCTCAGGTATCTGAGGGTTTAATTCATAACAATAAAAGAAATCATCTCAGAAGAAAAGATAAAACAAAACATAAGAAATCCCTAAAACCCCCTGAAGGAATTGAAGAGGAGATCCTCCGTCTTGAGTATAATTCTGGCTTCTTGAGATGGATCAACTGGCTATCCCTAAGCGAATCCCACAAATCTGACCTTTTCGGCTCGGCTCCTTGGCCTAGCTCACCGCCCCCTTCTAGGTTATACTTAGGGTGTTTATATAGGCTTTTGAAATAGGTTTCTTTGCCCCTAAGTCTCCTTTTCCGAGTGAAATTGCTCTTCTCCACGACAGGGACACGGCCATGGCACACGCCTGTGTGAATCGTCTTTAGGCCGTGTTCAGACTTTTAATGAGGTGACACGCCCGTGTAAATTGTGATCAGGTTGTGTTCTAGTCTGTCAGGGAGACACGGCCGTGTTGGCTCAAGTCGAGGCCGTGTCGATTTTCACTTTGGCCCAATTTGGTCCGTTTTAAGCCCGTTTCTTGTTCTTTTCATCCTCCGGTGCTTTCCTGAGTATATAACATGAAAAGAAAGGATTAAGAGAACCTTTTTACATAAAATAAGGGATAATTCATCCAAAAGCATACTAAATGTGGGATTAAAATATGTTACTTTTACGGTTTATCACCCATCAACACACCCATATGGGTTGACCTTGCGTCACACACGGCCTAGACAGATGCCCGTGTGTCTACTCGTGTGGACACTTATAGGCTATTTTCCAAACCTCTTTGCCACCCTGAAACATAGACTCAATCATTTCACCACAAGTAGCACATATCACAGCAATAATAAACTATTAAGAATCCTTAATTCGTCATTCATTCCACCTGTATTTCGCTCAATTACCAGCATGAACATCCATTTCATTTAACTCATCAACTTTGTAATGCAAATTTGACAATGTTGGCCAATTCACCATAACCCTTTTACAAAATGAGTGTAAAACATTAATAGCCAACACTTTGGCCTTTACACATGACATGACACAAAATGATCAAATCCCTATACATGCCATACTCAAAATGAAATAACTTTACTATACCAAAAGAGCAGTTGATAGTGTGTTCCGAGCTCCAACGTTCTATGATCCCTGAGCTAACTTGGCGTAACTACAAGGAAAAAGGGAAAAGAGAGGGGTAACCATATAGCTTAGTAAGTTTGCATGAAATTCTAAAGCAACATAATTGCTCAAACTAGATTCATCCAACTCATGAAACAATAGCAACATAATCTCAAATGCTTAGGCATATCTATTCATACCTACTCACACTTATTCTTACTCATCTCATGTCACAATATGATTTCTTAACTTGTACTTATTCATGGTACCTGTATCACTCAATCACATAACTTATCACATATGTTAACATGAGCATAAATTCAAATCTTAATCATTCATAACATGAATGAAACTCAAGGTCATACGTAAATAGTTTTGGCTCTATACCATCTTACTTACTCAGCTCATTTGCCCATGAACTAGTCAAATTATCATAGGATACTCGAACTCATCGTTCATAAAATTCGATGCCAACGCCATATCTCGGATATGGTCTTACATGAAATCACCCCTTAATGCCGATGCTATATCCCGAATATGGTCTTACACGGGATCTTATAACTCGATGTCGATGCCATATCCCAGATATGGTCTTATACGAGATCGTACATGAATGTCGATGCCATGTCCTAGACATGGTCTTATACGAGATCCTCCTCTGGTGCCGATGCCATATCCCAGACATGGTCTTACACGGAGCCTTCTTTATTCAATACTAATACACGGGTAACCTCATTATTTTGAATCTTTATTCAGAATTTCTCATAACTTATTTTCACCATTTCTTCATCGAGGCTTCATCACTCGATTTTCATAACAATAACATACATTTTCATAATATTAAGTAGTTTCAAATATCGAAACATTATGAAACTCTAACTTCATACAAACTTACCTCGATTCTTCAAAATGTGTCTCGATGCTCGATTTAGTCCCCGATTTTATTCTTACCTCAGTTTCAATCCAGGCTTCGTGTTTCTTGATCTATAATAATAGTTTCACTTTTTAAATAGACACATTGACTAGATCGACTCATAATTCATATTTTGGCAAAATTACAATTTTTCCCCTAAACTTTTACATAAATACACTTTTGCCCCTAGGCTCGTAAAATGATTTTTATTCAACTTTCTTGCATTTCAAGCCTATCAGAATCATCTTCTCAACTATAGCAACATTCAATTTCCACTATTTCACTCATGTATGACCATTTCTACAACTTTTACAAATTGGTCCTTTTATGCATTTTTCATGAAAATCACTTAGAAAAAGATGTTTATCATACATCAAACTTTCATATTCTTCCATAAAACATCAAAATACATGCATGTCATACAAGGGTAAATTTTTGAACATAAACCCTAGCTCAAAATATAGCTAGAAATAGCTAAATCGAGCTACGAGTGTCTCAAAAATACGAAGAACATTAAAAACGGGGCTAGAGTGCACTTACTATCAAGATTGAAAGTTGAAGAAACCCTAGCTATGTCCTCCTTGAAATTTTCGGCCAAGAAGAAGAAGATGGACATGATTTTGGCCTTATTTTCCCTTTTAATTCTTTTATTAACCAAATGACAAAAATGCCCTTAATGGTCCTTTCTTAAGATTTTTCCTTCCCATGTCTATTTTTGTCCATCATCAAGTATGTTGGTCTAATTGCTAAATAAGGACCTCTAGAAATTTTTATAATTCTATTTCATACTTGAATCTTCTAGAATCTCATATTTTCTAATCTTTGCAATTTAGTCCTAATGGACAATTAATCACTAATTAATAAAATTTCTTTATGAAATTTTCACACAATCATGTAATCACCTCATAAACCTTGTAGAAATCATATAACTAATATTTTTACTTCAGATTTGTGGTCTCGCACCACTATTCCGACTAGGCCCTAAGTCGGGCTGTCACACCTTTTGAAAGTGTAAATATTTAAGTATGGCATGTATAGTCTAGTTGAAATGGTTGATGTTTTGAGTTGTATATAAATAGCCATGTGATATGGCTAGATAATGAACATGATGTGAATGAGTAGTTATGCTATATGATGCACAGATTGGTATGTTTGGTGGCTAATGGTTGGACTAATGAGATAATCAAATTTATGGTAAGTTTTATGATGCAAAGCTAGTATAATATTGATGATAGAGTATTATAATGAATTGGTAAGTTTGGGGATGTATTTTGCTTAGAAATGCTTGTGATTAAATTGAGCTAAATGGCTCATGAGTTGGTGTGGTTGATATGTTCTTCAATGGCTAGAAAAGATGGTCATTTTGGTATGTTTTGTTTGCATTAGAGATATGATTTGAATTGGTTTAATGCTTGTAGGTATAACTCAAAGTGTGGGTGGCAAATTGGCCTTGCAAATGGCCTATATTTGCCCACACGGTTGAGCACACGGGCGTGTGGCTCGACCGTGTCCTTCGTGGTTGTAATTCAAAACAAGTCAGACTCGACCACGGGCTGGACACACGGGCGTGTGACTAGCCGTGTGGTGCAAGTCAGTGTCGACCACGGGTGAGGCACACGGGCGTGTCTCAGGCCGTGTGGATAAGTCAGTATTTATGCCCTGTTTTGCCACGGCTTAGACACACGGGTGTGTCTGAGGCCGTGTGAGGCACACGGCCCGCCCACATGGGCGTGTGACCTCTGTAACTTTGAAAAATGTTTGATTTTCTGAAAAATTTTGTATGCTTCCGGTTTAGTCCCGACCTATTTCTAATGCATGTTTGAGGTCTCGTAGACCTCATTAAGGGACTATATGCTTGTATTATGCTATGATTTGATGATGATATACTTTATGTTATGAAATGTTTGTAAAAGTTTCTAATTGTCCGGTAATGCCTCTTAACCCTAGACCGGCGATGGTTACGGGTTAGGGGTGTTACACAACATGCTTAATAACATTCGTAAAAACATTCCATGGCAAGTCGATCTTTCATGAGTTTGGAAACCACATTAGGTCCTTTTCGAATCCTTTACATAGTAAATACGCTTTTTACTGATCTTTATTTACTAAGGGTTTCTTAGCATTCGTGTGAGGTAACAGGGACGTGTCAGGTTTGAAACAGTTTAATCACACAAATCTAAAAACTATACAGATAAAAGAGCTTGGTCAGAGTTATTATGCAACCTACAATTTAATCGGGTCAGGATCTAAATTGAGCATGCACATTTCAATTATGTGTCCATTAGCCGTCGTCTGGTCAGGATCGCTCAGCTAATTTAGGTGCATTTCAATCATGTATAAACGAAATACAGAATTGATTTTAATTGAAAACATGATCGATTGAGGCACAAACATTATAAGCATGAACCAAATAAATATTATTTAATCAAAGCAATCATCCTAGCTTAAATAAAACTAAGCTAACATTGTTGTAAACAAGAACAAAGAACACATAGCAAACATCTTTAGATTAAATTAAAGAAAAGAAAGATTAAACCCAATTCGTGAGTGGTCACCCTAAGACTCTGACGATGATGAGGCTCCTTCGTTCCTTTGCTTTGCTCCTTTGCTGATGGCTCTCCAAGGTGGCCGACCAAGGGTTCTTTAAGAGGCTTAATTGCTAAAATCTCTATGAAGAGATGATACTAGGCGTGGGAATGGAAAAGGCTAAGAGAATTTGGAGAGAATGAGGAATGATTGAGGGATGATTGAGGGATGCTTGAGAGATGATGAATGAGGGAATGAGAGGGTCTTATTTATAGGTGAGGAGAGGGGGATAGTTTGCTAAAAATAGTGGATGTTAACCTCTTCAAATCTCCTCAAATTGTGGCCGTCCATGCTTAGTGGCTTTTGACTTGATTTTTGCTTGATTTTTAAGCAATTTTGGATGCCACACAACTCAAGATTGAGACTCGGTCAATCGTAAATCTTCGGGCAAATCTCTAATTTCTTCAACACTACAAGGACCTTTTGTAATTAAACCAAAGAATGGTTTAAATGGACAGCCATGTGTAGCCGAATATTGGGTTGACTTGGTCTCCAATTTGGGCGGTTTTGTAATCCAGCAAAGCTATCAAACCTGTCCAGAATAAATCAACAAGTTAGAGGACCAAAGAATAAAATTTATCCAATTTAATTAATTAATTAAAACCCTCATTATTAATGAAATATTTTAAAATGGATTATTAAATATAATTTTATATTTTATTATTTAATTTAATCATGCATGGCCCACTTTATGTCTTAAAAAATATAATATATTCAAATTAATATAAAATAAGCCATTTATTACATGAAAACTATATAATAAAGCATAAAATCACATTTTAATAATTTCTATGTCCTAATTTCATATTTTCATATATTTCATTAATTTATTAAACAATTAATTAGTTTTAACAACGGATTTAAGTAAAAAGGTAATAAATTACATAGGAAAAATCCTATATATTTTTCCGTTTACACATACTTTCGAGCCACATATTTTACAACAGGATTACCAGTCCAGGCTAAATCCCGATTTTCAACCAATGTTCACAAGAGTCATTTAGGATTGCCAGTCCAGGCTAAATCCTATTAGTGACCTGTACTCTAAAGAGCTTAATTAGGGTTACCCGTCCGGGCTAAACCCAATCTATAACATATTCTTGAGAGGCTTAAATTCAGGATTTACCCGTCCGGGCTAAATCCTCTTTGTAACCTTTGCCATGTTATACTCGTTTCAAGAAATCACCACAACCCATCGAATTTCAATATTCAACCGGGACATGATATCTTATCAATATTTCCAACTTGTAATTAATTTCATTATGTATATCACCACATACATATCATCACAATCACACAATTCAATTCAAACATATTAACGTACCAAATTAAGCTACACGAACTTACCTTGACAGTTGTTCGGGTTTGAATTCCAAGTAGTCCGAAACTTTTTGTTTCCCTCGATCTAGTTCTGTAGTTGGTCTTTTTGGGTCTATATAAGAAAATTTAATTATTAACTCATCACATTTTACATACATTTAGATTCTACTACATCCTAGGCAAAATTACTATTTTGCCCCTACTTTTTTCAAAAATTCCAATTTCATCCCTAGGCTCGGAAAATGAAATTCATGCAATCTAGTCCTCTTTCCAAGCCTAACCAAGATTTAATAACAATTTTTACAGCACGCACATTTCACAAATTTCAAAATTTTCCATGGGTTTTACCAATTTTTTTATTTTAGTCCCTAAATCAAGTTTCCATGAAAAATTGCTTTGTAAAAGTTGTTTATCTATCAACTATCTTTCATTTCCTACCATAAATTTCAAATTTCCAGCATTTACATCCATGGCCAAGTTTCTACACTTTGTTATCTTTTCAAATAAATCCCATAAATAGAAAGATTAAGCTATCACGATTCTAAAAATATAAAAATCATTAAAAACGGGACTTGATTTCATACCTTTCTAAGCTTGAAAAGTTCTCTTCCTCTTTCCTAGGGTTTCCATAAAAAAAAATTTGGGGAAGAAGATGAATAGAAAAGATGATAATTTCTTTTTATTTTTCTATCATCTTTTAATTTTGTTGATTTCCAATTTAGTCCCTAGTCATTTCTAATTTTTCCATGGATGAGTCACCAAGAAAAATCTACATACTTTTCTTAATGGTCTAATTACCATATAAGGACCTCTAGTTTTGAATTCCATAGCTATTTAATTCTTTTAGCTACTAGAATTCATCTTTCGCATTTTATGCAATTTAGTCCTTTACCTAATTAACCACACAATCTATAAAATTATCGTATCAAAATTTTCACGTGCCTTCCTATCATAATACCAACCATAAAATAATTTTTTATTTTTGGGCTCGAATTTGTGGTCACGAAACCACTGTTCCGATCTCACCAAAAATGGGTTGTTACAGAAAATGAAAGGTTGTTGATAGATGAACAACTTTTACAAAGGGAAATTTGATAGAAATTGATTTAGGGACTAAATTGAAAAAATGGTAAAACTCGTGAAAAATTCTAAAATTTTTAGAATACATGTGCTGTAAAAGTTATATTTGAATTTTGGTTAGGCTTGGAATAAGGATTAGATTGCATGAATTTCAATTTCCGAGCCTAGGGACGAAATTGGAATTAATTAAAAGTATAGGGGCAAAATGGTACTTTTGCCTAGATTGTAATTGAGTTCAATAGAATGTGAAATGGATTGAATTGATGATTAAATTCATTTATATAGATCCAGAAATACCAAACAAAGAGCTAGATCGAGGAAAGTAAAAGATTTATAAATTAGTAGATTTTAGATACGAACAAATATCAAGGTAAGTTCGTATAACTTAAATGAGTATAGAAATGTATTGAATTGAATGTTATATTACATTGATTATGTTACATGAAATCATGTATGTGAATTACATAGATATGGGAATGAATGAAATGATACATGTTTGGAAAATTATTGAAAAAAAGGTTGAATTCCTTCAATATTGAATTCCGATGGATAAAAAGGTGATTTCCCTGATGAAACTACATGTGTTGCAGAATGGATTTAGCTCGGACGGGTAATTCAAAATGAGCCTCTCGAGTATATGTTTCAATTAGGATTTAGCTCGGATCGTAATCCTAATTGATGGATTTAGCTCGGATGGTAATCCGAATAAACTCTATAGGAATTCTTTGTCATATAAAGGATTAAGCCTGGACTGGTAATCCGAAAAAGCCCTTAGAGTATATGTTACAGCTAGAATTTAGCCTGGACTAGTAATTCTGCTGTGTGATATGTGGCTCGAGAGTGTACCTATAAGGTACTACTGGATATGAATTGACGGATAATGGAATTGTACGCCTCGAGAGTACTACTTGAAATATCCATCGAAAATTCAATGATTCAACGGATAGAATACGTATATGGCATGATGAGCTCATCTATGCATAATGGTATATTTATGACTAATGTGTTGGTTGAATGTATGTGAATAGGAAAATTGCCAAATAGTTGGAAAGTATGTTTTGTATGGGTAATATATGGAATGAAATGGTAAGCTTAGTTTTTGGTTATACGAGCTTACTAAGCATAATATGCTTACTAGGTTTTTTTTCCCTGTTTTATTGTGCTCAAAGCTCGGGAAGGTTGGAGATTGGTCGGAGCAAATCATCACACTATCAACCTATCGTTTTGGTATAAATGAAAATCTTATTTTGTTAATGGCATGTATAGGCTAACTAAATCAAAAGATGTTGTGTAAGTAATGAATGAAACTTAGCCATTAGAATGGCTAATACACTTATGTTTTGATATATGTTATGGTTGAATCAATACATTAACTAAAATGATAAGTATGAACATCTAATGTTGCAAATTATGTAAATGACATAAAGGTAAGTTATTAAACACAAATATATGATGAAACATATTTGTTGGATGATAGAAATTGACTCAAATTATACTTGCAATTGGTTGGATTATATTTGTAAATATTGGTGCAGGAAGATGGTAAAATTTGGGTGAAAAATGAGGCTAGGAAATGGCCTTATTTTGTCCACACGGGTAGACACACGGGCGTGTGTCTAGGCCGTGTGTCACACACAGCCTGGTACACGGGCGTGTTGTCTGGCCGTGTGTCCCCTGCATTTTAATTTTGAAAAACAGAATGCTCAGAATTGAGCAAACGGGCGTGTGTCTCAGCCGACGATCTTGAACACAGGCGTGTGTCATGACCGTGTGAAACCTGCACCTAATTCGAATTAAATTAATTAACCACACGGCCTAGCACACGGGCGTGTGGCATGGTCGTGTGGTGCAAGTCAGAGAGCAACCTAAATTGGACACGGCCTAAAGCACGGGCGTGTCTAAGGGTCACACGAGTGTGTCCCTTGGACCACACGGGCGTGTGAGCCCTGCACCTTAGAAAAATTTTGAAATTTTTTGAAAAATTACTAGAGGTTTCGAATAAGCCCCGACTCATTTCTAATGTTCGTACTAGGCCTCGAGGGTCCATTTAAGGGACGTTTTCTAAAATCTCGATTAATGAATAATGATTTACATGGTTTATTTGAAACTGTTTTGAAAAGTTCCAATAATGCTCTCTAACCCTGTTCCGGTGATGGATTCGGGTTAGGGGTGTTACATTTATTTGTATAGGAGCTACGATTTAGTCGATTCTCGGGCTAACATAGCAAGTATGAGTTTAGCTATACATGCCATTATATAATTGTGATAGTGTGATATCTCCTGACCATTTTTAAATGTATTTTTCATATAGTAAATGTCTTCCGACCGAGCTAGAGCTGATCCTGAGGAAGCTGAGAGTACTGCTCAAGCTTCTATACAAAGAGCTACATCTAGTAGTAGAAGGCCCGAGTCTGAGGGTCGAGATGATGAGGGAAAAGTTGCATTCTTTCAAATGATGAATGAATGGTTTACACAATATATAAGAACAAATCATGTTGTTCAGCAACCTCCCCCAACTGCTCCTCAACCAATTCCTGAGACACCACAAGGTACTGAATCAGTTAAAATTTGTAAGGCTCCGGTTGATAAAATCAAAAAATATGGGGCTGAGGAATTCAGAGCTACTATCGATGATGGTGCAGAAAAGGCTGAGTTTTGGCTAGAGAATACAATCCGAGTATTAGATGAATTGTCTTGTTCACCAGCTGATTGTCTGAAATGTGCAGTTTCTTTATTGAATGACATAGCCTATTATTGGTGGAAAACTATAACTTCTATTTTTCCGAAGGAAAACATTACATTGGAGTTCTTTCAAACAGATTTCAGAAAGAAATATATAAATCAGAGATTCTTGGACCAGAAAAGAAAGGAATTTTTAGAACTTAAATAGGGGAATATGACAGTGTCAGAATATGAATGGGAATTTGTTCGACTGAGTAAATATGCTCAGGAATGGGTTCAAACTGAGGCCGAAATGTGCAAACGATTTGAAGAAGTGCTGAATGAAGATATTAAACTGTTGATTGGTATTCTTGAAATAAGAGAATTTGCAGTTTTGGTTGATCGAGCATTAAAAGCAAAAGAACTTAACAAAGAAAAGAAACAAGCTGAAAGAGAAGCTCAGATTTCTGCTAAGAGGCCTATGGGAAAATCCCAATCATCTGTTTTGAAGAAATTAAAGAGATATCAAGATTGTTTTACTGCATCTACTGGATATTCTGGAAAAGAGAGGGGTTATCAACGCTCTAACCCGAGATCATCGTCCCCATCAGTAACTAGTGTTGTAGTGTCGGCAATCCAAAGCCAAAATGTAACTACTGCAATAAGTTTCATTTTGGAGAATGTCGTCTAAAAAGTAGGGCTTGCTATCGATGTGGTTCTTTTGATCATTTCCTCAGAGATTGTCTGGAAAGAGGGGAAAAAGAGGTTGAACAGATTTCAAAGCTGAGTAATACTGTCTCTAGAGGTAGACCACCTCGGCACCCTGCAAATGTTGGTGGTAGCCAAAGTGCTACAAAAGATTCAACAGCTAAATTTGAGGCACGAGCACCAGCGAGAACCTATGCTATACGTTCCAGAGAGGATGCCTCTGCCCCAGACGTCATTACTGGTACATTTTCTTTACTTGGCACTGATATTATTGCTTTAATTGATCCCAGTTCCACACACTCATATGTATGTACAAAATTAGTAAATTTTAAAAATTTACCGATTGAATTCACTGAATTTGTGATGGAAGTTTCAAATCCTCTAGGTCAATGTGTGATGGTGGATAAAGTTTGTAAAGACTGTCCATTGCTGGTAAAGGGTAAATGCTTCTTAGCTGATTTAATGTTACTGCCTTTTGATGAATTTGATGTAATTTTGGGAATGGATTGGTTAACCCAGCATGATGCAGTAGTGAATTGCAAACAAAAATACATTATGTTGAAATGTCAGAATGGTGAGTTACTCCATGTGTAACACCCCAAACCCGGCCCAAACACCATGACCGGATCTAGCATGTCACTTAGGGAGATTTTAAAAGATGTCGCAATTTCAGAAAATATTTTTCTTGAGTTTAACACTTTATTCGAGAAAACTAAATGGTTGGATGATTTGTAAAAGATATACATTTTATATTTATGCCTTAGTGGATTAAAAACCGAAATTTGATACATGCCTTAACTTAATTAAGACGTAAAATGTAAATGTCTAATAATAATAAAAGCCCAAAACAAACGAAAATATGAAGCTAGTGGCCCATGGCCTTATTACAATGAAATTTAAACCCACTAATTAAAATACTAAAAATAAATAAACTAGTAAAGTCTTTTGCTGAATCAAAATAATCCCTCGCATGGACACCTTGCGCTCTTCTCCAACCCGGTCCGATGCACTAGGTGCTACCTGAAAGATGTTAAATAATAGGGTGAGTCGCGAGACTCAGTGTGCAACCCTCGTGCACCATCGAGTTGGGCCTTAGCCCCACAGAGCAGAATAACAGTATAATATATCGAAAAATATGCAAAGCCCAACCCAATCCTAGGTTTCCATCCGCTACACACCACCCTTACCCGCCAATCACACCATTGGGGATTTCTACAATCAACCCACACCGCTACACACCATCGATGGCGCTCATGCTGCAGAGATAGCTACTCATCGTCAGATCATGGCAATAGCCACTACAACAGATCATGGCATTAGCCACTACAACAGATCATGGCAAAAGCCACTACAACAGATCATGGCAAAAGCCACTACAATAGATCATGGCAAAAGCCACTACAACAGAACACTTCCCCTTTCATCAATCACCCAACCCCATGCAATCACAGAAACCGGCATACATGTTCATCATACCAAATCGATAGAAACATTCACTTTAGAATGATAGAGATCACTAACCTGGTGATTCGCCTTTACCCTCCTCAGGTTTTCAACAGCCATACCGGTATTTTGGCATTTAGCAGAATATAACAGATTTATAAACATATACTAACAAGCAATACAAATGGTGTGATAATGTTACACACCTGGTTAATACGTAGGACTACCCTCTATATCGATACCCTTGCTAATCGGATCTACTACCCTTTGTCTACAACTTTGCTCAAAAGCCGGAAGAACGCGAAGATAAGGCCTCTCCTATATTCAGCCAAGGGTTAGTGTTTTACCCGAATTATATGCTTAAATTAACAGATCTCCTTACCTAAAATGATTAGATCCCGGAAGTAGGATGATTCGAGTGCTACCGATTTAGAAACCTATGCGACTAGATCTTCACTTCAGAAGATTTCGGCTACCCCCTTGCAGGAAGATTCGGCAATCACAGAAGAAGATCGAAGCGTAGAAGATTAGAGATCTAGGAATTTCACCTTTTAAGAAAATCTCGAAAAAAATGAACAAAAAGGCTGATGCGTTTTTGGCTTTTAGAAGAACTGAGTGAGGAGTTTCGGTTTTGGCTTAGAAAAAGAAAACAAAAGAGCCTTGGAGATTTCTGGCTAGGAAGTAATTTCGATGGAAGAAGAAAAAGAATAGAAAAGTTTCTGTGAGAGAGAAAACCGAGAGAGAGAGAGAGAGAGCTTGAGAGAAAAGAATAAGAAAGGGAAAAGCGTGAATCTCGGCTTTGCCTAACTCTATCTAGCCGTCCCCCTTTACACACACAGTCCCATATTCGGCCACCTCTATCCTCCTAGATAGCTTCTCATCATTTCCCTTATCCTTATCAGAACACCTATAAAAAGAGACTTAATTAGCTCCAACTCTTCCCTCCTTTATCAGCACAATATCCATATATTTTAAACATTAAAAATCCCTAGATTTTAGCCTTGTTGCCGTCCCCCCTAGCTCCTCTTTAAGTGCCGAATTTGGCCCAAAAACTTGGGCTCCAAGCAACCAAAATTTGGGCCTTCTCCATCCACTAGTGACGCCCCCCTCTTTTCTCCTCTATGGTGCCACCCTACTTTGGGACCACAAGCCCAATTTGACATTTTAAACAACCAAAACCTTATTTTAAGCCCTAGAGTATCTAAACAGAATATTTAACCAAGACCTTGGCCTATTCCCGAGCCCAATTTGCACCTCTAATGCTTAAATTAACACATTAAACGTATCCACCCATTAAACGCATAGGCCCAAAAATTCAGGATGTTACACCATGTTGAATCTAATAGATTAGATGGGTTCTCTAATGTGATTTCAGCAATAATAGCACAGAATTGTATTAGAAAGGGATATGATGCTTATCTTGCTTATGTGTTGGACACAAAGGTAACTGAGTCAAAGATTCAGTCAGTGTCGGTAGTGTGTGAATTTCCAGATGTGTTTCCGAAAGAATTACCTGGTTTGCCACCGGTTAGAGAAGTGGAGTTTTCTATAGACCTTATTCTGGGAACAACACTAATATCAATAGCACCTCATAGAATGGGTCCAGCTAAGTTGAAAGAGTTGAATTGCTTGACCCAGTTTTTCACCTTAGGGTGCACCAATTTTATTTGTGAATAAGAAAGATGGATCTTAGAGGTTATGTATTGATTACATGCAGCTAAATAAAGTTACAATAAAGAATAAGTACCCGTTGCCTCGAATAGATGACTTATTTGATCAGTTAACAGGGGCTACTGTATTTTCAAAAATTGATCCTTGCTCGGGTTATTATCAATTACGGGTAAAGGACTCAGATGTTCCAAAAATAGCATTTAGAACCAGTATGGCCACTATGAGTTTTTAGTGATGCCATTTGGGCTGACTAATGCACCAGTAGTGTTTATGGATCTGATGAATAGAATTTTTAGACCATACCTAGATAGGTTTGTGATGGTATTCATTGATGATATTTTAGTCTATTCCGAGATGAAAAAGAGCATGCTGATCATCTGAGAATTGTATTACAAACTCTACGGGAGAAAAAATTGTATGCCAAGTTCAGTAAATGTGAATTTTGGCTACGAGAAGTTGGATTTCTGGGACATATTGTATCTGTTGAAGGTATCAGGGTAGACCCGAGTAAAATTTCAGCAATTGTTAATTGGAATCCACCAAAGAGTGTGTCAGAAGTCAGAAGTTTTCTTGATTTAGCCGAATACTATCGGATATTTGTTAAAGGGTTTTCGATGATAGCCTCTCTGATGACTCGACTGTTGCAAAAAGATGTGAAGTTCGAGTGGAATGATAAATGTCAACAAAGTTTTGACAGGTTAAAAGCTTTATTAACTGAAGCACCTGTGTTGGTACAGCCTGAATCGGGTAAGAAATTTGTGATTTATAGTGATGCATCTTTAAATGGTTTAGGTTGTGTTTTGATGCAAGAAGGTAAAGTAATTACCTATGCTTCAAGACAACTAAAACCACATGAAAAGAATTACCCGATACATGATCTTGAATTAGCATCTATTATGTTTGCATTAAAAATATGGCGACATTATTTATATGGTGAAAAATGTCATATCTTTACTAATCACAAAAGTCTGAAGTATTTGATGACACAGAAAAACTTGAACTTGAGACAACGCAGATGGCTTGAATTGTTAAAAGATTATGATCTTATGATTGATTATCATCCGGGTAAAGCCAATGTAGTTGCTGATGCTTTGAGCAGGAAATCTTTATTTGCTTTACGAGCAATGAATACTCAGTTGTCTATTTCTGATGATGGTTCTATTATGGCTAAGTTGAAAGTTAAACCAGTATTTTTGCAACAAGTTTTTGAAGCACAGAAAAATGATGTTGAGTTACAGGCAAAACGGGAACAATGTGAATTGAATCCTGATTCGGAGTTTCAGATTGGGTCTGATGGTTGTTTGTTGTTTAGAGACAGATTGTGTGTGTCGAAGAATTCAGAATTGGTACAAAAGATTTTATATGAAGCTCACAAAGGTACAATGTCTGTTCATCTCGGTAGTAATAAAATGTACAATGATCTAAAAAAGATGTATTGGTGGCCAGGAATGAAAAGAGATATTTCTGAATTTGTATCTAAATGCTTGATATGTCAGCAAGTGAAAGCTGAGCATCAGGTGCCTTCGGGGTTGTTACAGCCAATTGTTATACCTGAGTGGAAATGGGAAAGAATTACAATGGATTTTGTATCGAGATTACCATTGACTCCGAGGAAGAAAGATGCTATTTGGGTGATTGTTGACCAGTTAACAAAGTCTGCACACTTTATACCGGTACGTATGGATTTTTCTTTATATAAATTGGCTGAATTATATCTCTGTGAGATTGTTAGATTACATGGGATGCCAGTTTCTATTATTTCTGATAGAGATCCCTGATTTACATCTCGATTTTGGAATAAATTACAAGAAGCATTGGGTACACAGTTGCATTTCAGCACTGCATTTCATCCTCAGACAGATGGCCAGTCTGAACGTGTTATACAACTTTTGGAGGATATGTTATGGTGTTGTGTACTTGAATTTAAAGGTAATTGAGAAAAATATTTACCTTTGAATGAATTTGCTTATAACAAAAGTTATCAGTCCAATATTAAAATGACACCGTATGAAACTCTGTATGGTCGAAAATGTAGAACACCGTTGTATTGGACAGAGCTTAGTGAAAAGAAGATTCTTGGAGTTGATCTAATTCGGGAAATAGAGGAAAAGGTAAAGGTGATTCGAGATAGTTTGAAAGCAGCCTCTAATAGACAAAAGTATTATGCCAACCTTAAAAAGAAAAGAAATAGAATTTGAAGTTGGTGATAAGGTATTTTTAAAAGTATCACCTTGGAAGAAAGTTCTTCGATTTGGACGGAAAGGAAAATTGAGTCCAAGATTTATCAGGCCCTATAAAATTATTGAAAGAATTGGACCGGTTGCATATCGATTGGCATTACCACCAGAGCTTGATAAATCCATAATGTTTTTCATGTATCAATGTTATGACGGTATCGATCGGATCCTCCACATGTTATTTCTCCGACAGAAGTGGAGATTCAGCCTGATATGACATATACTGAAGAATCGATCAAGATTTTGGCACGAGAAATAAAAGAGCTGAGAAATAAAAAGGTGGCATTGGTAAAAGTTCTTTGGAAAAAACATGGAATTGAAGAAGGTACTTGGGAGCCGGAAGATACCATGAGAAAGCAATACCCTAATCTCTTTACTGGTAAAATTTTTGAGGACGAAAATCCTTAAGGGGGGAGAGTTGTAACAGTCCAATTTCAGTGAAGTAGTGGTTTCGTAACCACAAATCCGAACCAGAAAGATAAAATATTTTTAATATTATGAAATGATTAGTAATGTGATAGAATGATTGCATGAGATTTTTGATAAGAAAATTTTATCAATTAGGTGCTTAATTGTAGTAAGGACTAAATTGCATAAAATGTTAAATTTGAATTCTAGTAGCTATAAGGATTAAATAGCTATGGAATTCAAAACTTTAGGTCCTTAATTGGTAATTAGACCATTGATGAAAAATATGTAGGTATTTTTGGTGAATCATCCATGGAAAAATTAGAAAAGGCTAAGGACTAAATTGGAAATGAAAAAAATTAAAGATGATAAATTAATTAAATAGAAATATCATCATTTTATATCATCTTCTTCAACCAAAAATCCTTGGAAACCCTAGGAGAGATAAAACAAGCTTTCTAAGCATAAATTGGTAAGTTCCTATGTCCCGTTTTTAGTAATTTTTATATTTTTGAGATCGTGAAAGCTTAATTTCTCTATTTGGGGGGTTAATTTGAATAGAAATCAAAGTATAGAAAATTTTCCATGGATGAATATGCTGAAATTTAAAATTTTATGGTAGAAAATGAAAGGTTGTTGATAGATAAACAACTTTTACAAAGGGAAATTTGATGGAAATTGATTTAAGGACTAAATTGAAAAAATGGTAAAACTCATGAAAAATTCTAAAATTTTTAGAATACATGTGCTGTAAAAGTTATATTAGAATTTTGGTTAGGCTTGGAATAAGGATTAAATTGCATGAATTTCAATTTCCGAGCCTAGGGACGAAATTGGAATTTATTAAAAGTATAGGGGTAAAATGGTACTTTTGCCTAGATTGTAAATTGAGTTCAATAAAATGTGAAATGGATTGAATTGATGATTAAATTCATTTATATAGATCCGGAAATACCAAACAAAGAGCTAGATCGAGGAAAGCAAAAGATTTATAAATTAGTAGATTTTAGATACGAACAAATATCAAGGTAAGTTTGTATAACTTAAATGAGTATAGAAATGTATTGAATTGAATGTTATATTACATTGATTATGTTACATGAAATCATGTATGTGAATTACATAGATATGGGAATGAATGAAATGATACATGTTTGGAAAATTATTTAAAAAAAGGTTGAATTCCTTCAATATTGAATTCTGATGGATAAAAAGGTGATTTCCCTGATGAAACTGCATGTGTTGCAGAATGAATTTAGCCCGAACGGGTAATCCAAAATGAGCCTCTCGAGTATATGTTTCAATTAGGATTTAGCCTGGACTGGTAATCCTAATTGACTTGATTTAGCTGGGTGGTAATCCGAATAAACTCTATAGGAAATTTTTGTCATATAAAGGATTAAGCTGGGACTGTGTCCGACAAAGCCCTTAGAGTATATGTTACAGCTAGAATTTAGCCTGGACTAGTAATTCTGCTGTGTGATATGTGGCTCGAGAGTGTACATATAAGGTACTACTGGATATGAATTGACGGATAATAGAATTGTACGCCTCGAGTGTACTACTCGAAATATCCACCAAAAATTCAATGATTCAACGGATAGAATACGTATATGGCATGATGAGATCATCTATGCATAATGGTATATTTATGACTAATGTGTTGGTTGAATGTATGTAAATAGGAAAATTGTCAAATAGTTGGAAAGTATGTTTTGTATGGCTAATATATGGAATGAAATGGTAAGCTTAATTTTTTGTTATACGAGCTTACTAAGCATAATATGCTTACTAGGTTTAATTTTCCCTGTTTTATAATGCTCAAAGCTCGAGAAGGTTGGAGATTGGTCGGAGCAAATCATCACACTATCAACCTATCATTTTGGTATAAATGAAAATCTTATTTTGTTAATGGCATGTATAGGCTAACTAAATCAAAAGATGTTGTGTAAGTAATGAATGAAACTTAGCCATTAGAATGGCTAATACACTTATGTTTTGATATATGTTATGTTTGAATCAATACATTAACTAAAATGATAAGTATGAACATCTAATGTTGCAAATTAAGTAAATGACATAAAGGTAAGTTATTAAAAAATATATGATGAAACATATTAGTTGGATTATAGAAATTGACTCGAATTATACTTGCAATTGGTTGGATTGTACTTGTAAATATTGGTGCAAGAAGATGGTAAAATTTGGGTGAAAAATGAGGCTAGGAAATGGCCTTATTTTGTCCACACGGGTAGACACACGGGCGTGTGTCTGGTACATAGGCGTGTTGTCTGGCCGTGTGTCCCCTGCATTTTAATTTTTAAAAATAGAATGCTCAGAATTGAGCAAACGGGCATGTGTCTCAGCCGTGTGGGTGACACGATCTTGAACACGTGCGTGTGTCATGACCGTGTGAAACCTGCACCTAATTCGAATTAAATTAATTAACCACACGGCCTAGCACACGGGCGTGTGGCATGGCCATGTGGTGCAAGTTAGAGAGCAACCTAAATTGGACACGGCCTAAGGCATGGGCGTGTCTAAGGGTCACACGGGCGTGTGAGCCCTGCACCTTAGAAAAATTTTAAAATTTTGCGAAAAATTACTAGAGGTTCCGAATAAGTCCCGACTCGTTTCTAATGTTCCTATTGGGCCTTGAGGGTCCATTTAAGGGACGTTCTTAATAATCTCGATTAATGAATAATGATTTACATGGTTTATTTGAAATTGTTCTTAAAAGTTCCAGTAATGCTCTCTAACCATGTTCCGGTGATGGATTCGGGTTAGGGGTGTTACACCTATACTCTTTGTACATTTGAAAGTTAACGCTTCTACTACATTATATAATGCTATATCATATTGTATAATATTTAATATATTAATAGTTTATATATATGCATTAATGATTAAACATTATAATATTGTCTAATACTACATATTTTATTATAATTTATAATATAATAATATATATGTATTAAAGATTAAGTAATAGTTACATATTAAATTATTATATTATGTAATAGTATATCATTTATTATAGTCAGTGATTAAAACTGACTTAACCGATCAAATTCGAGCCAATTCAAGCATATCGGTTGGTAAATTCGAGTTGATTTTGGACCAATTAATAATTATATATATGCATTAATAGTTCTAAAATATATTATTACATTATGTATTACTATATCATATACTATAATAGTAGCACATAATATACTGTTTATTATATATTATTGTGTATTATTATACTAGTTGAAACATGTTTTTAGTCCCTATACTCTTCGTACATTTGAAAGTTAGTCCTTTCACTATATTATATAATGTTCTATAAAATATAATGTATAATATATTAATGCTACATTTGGTTGAAGTATTATTTTTTGCATATGTTTTAGTACATAAGTTAGCAATAAACTTATTCAATTGGTAATATTTTGTAACAACGAGAAAGTCAGTGGTGTTAGAAAATACGGTTTTTTGACCTCGTTTCCATAATTGAGCCTGTAAAAACGATAATATAGGTGAATTAAATCTTGGGTAAGTAATTTAGCCGAATTAGTGATTAATTAAGGTAAAATGACTAAATTAAAAAAGTTGTAAAAGTCAATCATTATGAATTTTTGAATAACTAAAAGATCAAAATGGTAATTGGGCCATCTTAAATCACCAAATGGTGGTGGATGGCATGAAAACCCATTACCTTTGCTTAAATTGTAATTAGAAATTAGTTAATTAAATTTTAATGAAGTAAAACATAATTAATTAAGTTAAAACATAAACTAATCTAAGTATATATATATCATTTTTGGTGGAAAGAAAGAGGGTATCATCTCTTTCAACTGAATTGGGAGAAGAAGAAAACCTTAGACCTCGTTAACAAGGGTTTCAAGCTTTTAAACAACAAATTGGTTCAATTTAGTCTTTTTTTTAATTATAATTTTTATGTTTTTGAACTCATGGGAGCTTAACCTAGCTAGCCCATGTATCAATTTGTAAAACTGGTAAAGTTTTGAAAGTTTCCATAGTTGAGAATTGAAAGTTTTAGGTGTTAAATTGATAGATTTTAAGCTTAGATATGAAAAAGGACTAAATCGTAAAGGTTAATTGATAGTTTCATACATTAGAGGCTAAATTGAATAAATGATAAAATTGGTTGTAGAAATAAGAAATAGGAGGTCCCTAATGAATAATAGTGAAATCAGATTACAAATTGGAGTTTTAGATTGAAAGTTATGTTAGTATCAGTTTTAGGGACCAAATTAAAAAAATCATATAAATTGATAATTGACTGTGAATTGGTTGAATATTGATTGTGTTGTATGTTTTATGTTAATCCCTAGCTAACGGCGACCTAAATTCGTCGAGAGGGAAAGGAAAATCAAAAGTCGTCGACGAGTAGCTCAGAATTTCCTGTTTGTATTTCTATGATTCAGGACCTATTTAATTACTGCATTTTCATGTCATTTCTCATCATATATTTTTGAGGTAAATCATTGATGACTATTTGAGTTGATTTGGTATGTATGATATTGATTTTCAAGATAGGGGCTAAATTGAATAAAGTATGAAACTTGGAATTTACTTGATATTTCTAAATTTACATGGACTTGTGTTGAAATATGTTATATAAGTTATGGAATTATGATATGTTGATTGATTTGAGATTTTTGAATTGTAATTTGAATTGAATATAATGAATCAAAAGTGGAATACCCTATTAGTTGTTTGGACTGAATCAAATATAATTGGCATGCCATAGGGTCAGAATATTGTTGATAACCATTGTTGCCAGACAACCTGGGATGTTAGATTATAAACGTTGAGTCATCATTGTTGGGCTATCTGGGATGACAGATTTATTGAGTTGAGGAAACCATTGTTGTCGGGCAATCAGGAATGGTATTATAAATTGTTTTAGTGTCATCGTTGCCAGACAACCCGGGATGATGGATCCGCGTATTCGTTCTGAGTCCGTGTCAAGTTAATAGGGTTAAGAAAACATTTAAATTGGTTAAATGGAAAATAAAATGAAATGTGAACTTTCATAGTATGCGAATTGAATTGAGAATGAGCCCCATGGGGTAGATTAAGTTTTGATGAACTTGTAAACTCGGAAATGATTGAATTAATAACATGGAATTATGTTTAATGTTTTCAAAAGAGTAAATTATAATTGAATAAAAGAATGATATGTTTAGACATGCTTATAATGTAATAAGTTGCAAAGGTGATTATGTTTAAATTCATATGTATATATAATGATAGTTTTTTTTATATGAATAGATGAATGGTTGATATGTAAAATTGGTAAAAGCATGTTTTATATGAAACTAAGGTGCTTGATATGAAATAGAATGAAAGGTTAGAAATTAAATATGTGTTACATAAACTTGTTTATAATGTTTGAATCATGGAAAATACCACTAAGTGTTTTACTCAATGTACGGTTTTGTTTTCTCTGTGTGCAGGTAAGATAGATTTTCGGTAGATCAAGGAAGGTCATCTCAGCATCCAGGAAACGAACCCAACTCAACAATGCTGGTGTAATTTCGATTTTGTAATAGTTTAGCATTTACCTATCTAGTTGAGTCACTTTTGGTATATCTTGATATCCATATGAATGTGATTATCAAATTGGTATATATGAATGATAGTGTGATTATATGCTTATAAGTTATATGTTTGTGATGTGTATAATGCTGCAATTAGACTTGATTTTGGATGAATTTGACACAGTTGACATGTAACAGCCTAATTTTCAGTGGTGTTGGAAACAGTGATTCGAGATCACTAAATTCGACGAGTAAGTTTGAAAATTTAGTAAATTAATATTTATGAGTCAAGTGTGACATTAGAAATATTCTTGAATTAGTAAATTTGTGTTTATAAAAAATTATTAGGTCAATTAATTGAGAAAAAGAGATATCGAGACCTTGGTGTTATAAGCCGAGTCATAAATATTTTTATAAATATTTACGGAGTGTCAATATGGTAGTATTAAAGTTTCGTCAGAAAATTTTAACATTTCGGTAGTCAATTAATTGAAAATGACTAAATTGAAAAAGGTGCAAAACTTGCTAAAGTGATTAAATAGCCTAATAGTAAATAAAGGAGGACTAAAAGGGCAAATAGACCATCTTAAATGGCTGAGGCGGCATAACGTGAAAAAAATCAAAGATATTTATGTGATTAGGGACAAAATTGGAATTAAAATAAAGTTTATATGGCCAAATGTTATTTTAATAGTTTCTAGACATTTTCTTCATCAATTTTCTATAAAAAATAGCCATTGAAGAGGGTTTGAGCTGGTATTTCATATTTTAGCTTCAAGTAAGTTCAATTCTTGCTTTTTCCTTGAAATTTTTATGTTTTTGGACTTTTACAATTAGGTCCAACTTGTTATTTCATTAGTTTTTGATTCTATGAGTGATATTGAAAGTTGCCATGGATGAGTTCTGTATGTTTATGATAAATTATCATGGATTTGAAGCTTTAAATTCATTATATGATGAATTTATTAAGTGATTTTAATAGAAATTGATTTTTAGGACCTAATTGTCAAAAAGTTTAGAATTAGGGTTTGATGTTAAAATTCTGAATACCAAAGGTTTTGTAGTAGTTTAGAAGATGGAATAAAGTGTTAATTAAGGAAAATTAGCTCAATTGATGGGTTAATTAACCAGGGACTAAATTGTAAAAATTATAAAATTTGGGGTAAAAGTGTAATTTTAAAAATTAAATGGCATAAATTGTGAAGTGAATTAGAATTGAATTTTATGCTAATAAATGGAAAATTTTATATTTTAGATCAAGAATTCGAAGATAAACGCGAAAAAGAGAAAATTATCTATTAGTCCCTGAATTTCTACAACTTCTACAAATTGACCCAGGTAAGTTCATAAGGTTGAAATTTTATGATTATTTGTTAATTTAGAAGTGATATAATGTATTATTTTATGTAATTGTTATTGAATTATGACTATTGAAGTATATGGAAAATGATATGAATGTTCAAATTGAGTAGAACGCTGGATTGAGTACAATCGTTCAGTGACAAGTGAAGTGACAAGTGATGAATTGACGGAAAAAATCATGGTATAACCATGATAAAGTGTGGAATGTAATACCATAGCTGGGCTATGGCATTTCAGTGAAAAGACCATAACTGGGCTATGGCAATTGTGAACGTAAGACCATGGTTGGACCATGGCAGTATATGTGTATATGTGTAAGACCATAGTTGGGCTATGGCATCGTAATAAAGTGCAAGACCATAGCAAGGCTATGGCATTGTGATAAAGTGTAAGACCATGGCAGGGTCATGGCAATATATGTGCAAGACTAAAGTGAACTGTGACAATAAGAAAATGATGTACTCAATTCCGTAAGACGTTCTCTAATTTGACGAGTAATGGTAAGGGATAAGTGAACTAATTTGATAGAAATTGAGTGATTATTGATATTGAGCTCAATTATGTGATTTCATCATTTGAAGTTGTGATTGACAGGAAATGTTATTGAATTGCATATTTTATGATTTGTAATAGAATGTTCGATAAGATCTAATTTAAAGCCTATGAACTTACTAAGCTTTCATCAACTTACTTTTGTTTGTTAAATGTTCTTGTAGATTAATAAGAGTTCGGTGGATCGGATCATCACATCGGGTCACACTATCCAGATTTTCACCGGTAGACTTTGTATACAACTTATGGTTTATATGGCATGTATAGGATGGAATGAAAAGAAAGTAAACTTGTAATATGGTTATGAATGACTATTTTACTTATATATATATATATATATATATATATTAGTTTATATGCATGTGTTTAATAGAATCTAATAAAAGTTAATGAATGGAATTAAATGGTAAGTTTATGCAAATGAGTAGTGTGATGACATAATAGTTACAAAACTTGATAATTGACTTGAATTGGTTGTTTGGTTGGGTTATATTGGTATGAGGAAATGTTGTATGCAGGTTAACATTAGATAGGGTGAGAAAAGTGGCCTTAAAATGGCCTATTTTTGTCCACACAAGTAAACACACCGGCGTGTGTCTAGACCGTGTGTGACACACGACTTAGCACATGGGTGTGTGGTCCGGTCGTGTGTCCCCTGCACCTTAAAAACGAGAAACAGAATGCTCAGAATTGAGCACACGGGCAGAGACACGGGCATGTGTCTCAGCCGTGTGGGTGACACGACCTTGAACATGGGCGTGTTACATGGTCGTGTGAAATCTGCACTTAAAATGTGAAAATTAAATTAACCATACGGCCTAGCACACGGGCGTGTGACTTGGCCGTGTGAGTTCAATTTCTTCATGCCTTATAAGTTAGAGAGTTATACGAATTAGGGACACGGGCGTGTGTAGCCACACGGCCTGATTACACGGGTGTGTCCCTAGACCACACGAGCGTGTGGGTATTGTATATAAGGAAAATTTTGTAATTTCGTAAAAAACTCTTAGAGTTTCTGAATTAGTTCCAATTTGATATTACTGTTTATATTGGGCTTCGAGAGTCCAATTAAGGGACGATATGATTATTTCTGAATGCGAATAGTACTTTTTCATAATTTATTTGAAATTAATCAGTAAATTTTGGTAATGCTCTGAAACCCTGTTCCGGTGACGAATATGGATTAGGGGTGTTACATGACAAAAGTATAGATATAGTAAATTAGTTAACCTATTTGAATTTGTTAAGATTTGATACATTATTGTATCATGGTATTGAGAATCATGTTTTGAGTGTTTGAAGTTAGCATGGTTTAGCTGGATGTTGTAATATATGTGTGCAATTATTGAATGGAAGAAACTGCAAGTTAAGGGTCTTAGATTTTACAAAAATAGTATGTGACGTCACGACATCAAATGCATGTTGTTGGAACAAGAAATGACCTATAGTGTCATGTTGAAACAAGGAACCTTGTCGTCTTGATGAGACCAAAACAGTAAGTGATGTCGTGACGTGACATATTGTGCGATGATGTCTCGACGTGAAATTGTGACGTAACGACGTTAACCCTGTAATTTGAATATTTTACAATTCAGTCCTAATTTAACATCGGGTTTACTTTAAGGCTTACATAAGCCAGTATAAGATCCGAGAATGATTATTATTTGTATTGTTTATTTAAAATTCTTATGGTTATATGCTTGATGTGATTTGTATTTAACTGGTCGTAGTTGCTCCGGCAATAAATGTGGCATATTGTAGCTCGGACCCGATGATCGGGTCGGGTATAGGGTGTTACATATTTAGCCAATCATGTGCTTTATTTTTAGTAAAGAGAAGGAAAATTTTTCACTTATTGTGAAAATGTCTTATTTTTTACAAGAATTTTCATTTATCTTTTTAGTTTCAAGTTTAAATTTATACCAATTATTCTTTATTTTATGTCTAACTATTGTAATACATATGTAATAAATAAACATTTTCCTCATGTTATTACACTAGTAACCAAACAAGGCATAATAGTTTATATATGAATTAATGATTAAATATATCGGTTAATAATTAATAGTTTACATATATGCATTAAGGTCGGGTTAGACAATCGGTTGATTTGATGTTATCGGTTCGGTTTTGAAATTCAAAACCGTTTAAACCAAATTAACCAACTTTAAAACTTTAAATGTAATATACATTTAAACCCAAACCCAAAACCAACCAAACCCAAATCTAAATACAATTTAAACTTTCTTCAAAACCCAATCTAAATAAAAATAAACTCATTCCAAATTAGAAATTAATATAAAGATAATAATATTAATTAAAATTTAATATTCATAAAAATATTAAACATTAATAAATAAAAAATAAAATTAAAACCTCACTTCTCAAATCATTAAAATTAAATTTATTAGTAACACTAGTAGTTTTTGTATAATAAATCATGTTTAATCATTTTTGATAAGTATAATACTAGTTATTGTATATTATCATTACATCTAAATTTAATAAATTTTAATAACTATTACTTTTATATTATTATTATACACATATAATAATAGTATTAAAATATTTTATATTCAATAAAAGTTTTTAAAATTTTATTTCACTTTATAGTTAAACATAACAAATTTATTATTAATTACTTTCGCTATTAATAAAATTTTAATATAAATATGTAATCTTTATGAATACATTTTCATAAAATAAATAATTATCATTTGTTTTTATTTTATTTTTATTTTAAGTAATATCATAAAATTATTTTAACTATTATCTATTATGGCTGTTTAACTATAAATTTGAGCTTTTTTGTGTTTTGGGTTGAATTTAACTCGAGCTCAAGTCATTTACCTCAGACTCAGATTTTCTCAAGCTCGGATTTCTTAATCACGGGCTTTCTCGAGTTCAAATCTATTACAAACATGGACGTTTTCAGATTGTTACGGGCTCAAATCAGTATGAAACGGACTTTTATACTCATGCTTGTTTTGCCAACTCTAACTATAAATATTGTAACACCCCTAATCCGTCTCTGTTACCATATTAGGGTTACAGAGTATTACCAAGCAAAACAAAATATTTCACAATATTTCAGAACAATTATTCAAATAATTTATACACATACAATAAATAGTTCAACTCATGGTACAAATACTCTTATGGGCCTTAAATCGAGCTTACGAGGCCCTAAAAATAACATGGGAACAATCTGGAATCAAACCGAAACAAATTAGAAAATTTTAGAAAAACTTGCAAAATTTGAAAACAGATGTCACACGGCTCTGTGGCCAGGCCTGTGACAAAGCCCAAACCGTGTAAACATTCGAAGTCAGAATACACGGCTGTGTCCCAGCCCGTGTGTCCTTCCGTGTGAGTATTCAAAATAGGGCCACATGACCGTGTAACAATCTATTTTGGCTCACACGGCTGTGTCGCGGGCCGTGTGCTAGGCCGTGTGGATATTGCACTTATAATCAATAATTACACACGGCCATGCATGGTGACTGTGTATGGCACATGACCGTGTGACAGCCCGTGTGCACCCTTTTAACCCCTAACTCAAGCAATGTCATTCATTATTCCTTGCATATCAAGACATGCAAATCTAGATCAATTCCTAGGTTCAAAAATACATTTAAATCACCAAATAAATGCCCAAAATTTCATTCATCTCATGCCTAACCAATGTTCCATTCAAAGACACCACATTTAATAATCATTCAAAACAACCATTCAACTATAAAAGGGCACACAACATGGTTCACCAATTCATACTCAATCTTCATCCAAAATGACCAAATAAATATAAACACACACATCAAATTGCCCTTTCAAGCATTATGACCTTAATCTTAACATTAAGAATAGCAAACCAACACACATCAACCATACATATTTAATTCAACCATTTCACTAAATATGTCATTTAACATAACATTTATATATTGAAAACAAAAGACCTATATACATGTTTGCATTCCAAACAAAATGCAAAGCTACCAAAATAGCTGGATAGCGTGAGCTTTCAGTCGATTCGTCTGGTCAGTCCGCAGATTTGGTAACTACAAAAGAATAAAAAACAAAGACAAGTAAGCTAATGAAGCTTAGTAAGTTCATAGTTTAAATCATCAAACTAAACTTACCTTGATTGATATTAAAATATAAAGAGATAACATACAATTCCTAATAGCCAAATACACATTCTCAGATCACCTTAGTTCATGATCACAAATCAACATATAATATGATAATCCTCATCACGAATAGTTCATCAATTCCATATTCAACATGTCATCAAAATAAATGTGCTCACATATAAACAAGTATTTCATTGAACATTTAACACTTTCAAATATCTTGAATATGCATCAACACTTAAATCCATAAGTCAACCATGCATACTGTTAACATTTAGCCCGATGAACTAAGTAACTTGACTCGGATACTTGGGTAACTACACCACACCAAAGGCATCATAGATGCATAACAGAGGCATCGAAATGCAGATAGAGGCACCGAAGTGCGAATAGAGGCACCGAAATACAAACAGAGAAACAAATGTGCAATCAGAGGCACTGAAGTGCGAACAAAGGCATCGGAGTGCAAATTCTGTACAAGCGCGCATACTAACCCTATTGGCATACCAATCGTATCCTATGCAATTACTATGTTCAACCGAACAATATGCGTAAATCCATTACTTTAATTCATTTTCATCATACAGAGGCACTTCATCATTTCCGTACATATACTATAAACTTAATACATTCATATATATATATGCAACTCCAAACCATGCTACTATCATTTCTTTTCAAATTTATATAAATAACTAATGGAATTTCTCATACATTCAATAATTAACTAGAAACAATAATATATTCACAAGCAAATTATATTATATAATAAATCACTATGAACTTACCTACGATCACTCCCGATTTCACAGCAGGGACTACTCCGCAATTTTTCTTTTTCCACGATTATTGTCCTTTTGATTCAAATCTTGATCTAAAATAATAATTAAATACAATCTATTAAATTCATATACATTTCACACTCAATTTAATGCATATGACCCTTAACTTTTCATTAATTACACATTTTCCCTAAACTTTTACATATTTAATCAATTTAATCCTTTACTCAAAAACTAACAAAAACCACTTTATAAAATACTCATAATCAACAACTAATAGTTCAAATCTATTATTTAACATTCAAATTAATAAGAATTCATCAATGACAACATATAAAATCCTTGATAGTTTTAAAAATGAATGTACGGGCTAACTAGACCTAATTGCAACGATCTCAAAAATATAAAAATTACAAGAAACGAGTTTATAATGAGCTTACATGCAACCAAAGAACTAGAGCCGAACCTAAAGCTTGAGAACAATGGTATTCTTTCCCCCAGAATTTTCAGTTGCCTATTGTGGAAGATGATGATACAAAATTTTATTTTATTTTATTTAGTTTAGTTTTCTTATATTACAATTTTACCCTTTACAACAACTTACAAAATTTCACAAATATGAAAAAGCATAAACATCCATCTAAATACCCTATGGGCTAATTACTTTATAAACCCTTAATCATTTACTACTTAAATTATCAAGTCAATATAATTCATTTATTACTAAATTTTACAACTCTCATAATTTAATGTTTTTTATTCAATTAACCAACTAAGCGATAAAATTTTTCACCCAAAACTTAATAAAACTATAATTTAACTCTATAAACATTAACTAAATAATAAAGCACGAACTCACTTCTTGAAATTGTGGTCTCGAAATCACTATTTTCGAACCTACTAAAAAAAAGGATATTACAAATATATTTTTGAAAAAGAATCTAGTTCTTGTGAAAGATCCTACAGGTGATGAGAACGAAAGAAGGATATTCAACTGTTCCCTACATGAATGCAATGGAGAAATTCTGTTTGCGTAATTTGTGTTCGCATGAGAAGAAAAAGGATGTTTTGATTTTCATGCAGTTTCATGCTTTGTCTCACTTTGCCTCGTCATTATCATATGTTTTATCTCGAGTACTATATCATATATATTCATGGATCATGCCCCTTGTATGATTCTTTATTTAACAAAAAAAAAAAACTATTTTTCTTATATTTTTCATGATTCTATCCTCAAACAACCTTATCCAACAACTATACAATCTTTGTAAATGGAAACATCAATTTATATTTGGATGCTTTCCATTCAGTTGTCTTTTTAAGTTCTGTTAATGTAGATATTCACCGGTGGCTCATCTGGTTCTATAACTATTGGAAATATTAGGGTGGGTTTGAATGGGCGATTAAGTGCGGTGCGGTGCGTTTAGCTTACTTTTTGTCTCACGCTACAGTATCGCTACAGTATCTAATCTCACCGCCACAGCTGTTTTTATACTAACTGCAAGTAAACGTACCGCTCATCTAAACCCACCCTTAATCTTCATAAAGAGAATAAATAAAATGAAAATAATAGAAAAGGCGGCATCCTTATTTGAGACATTAACTACAATATATGTTTTTTAAAACTTTGTTTTCTAAATTTTTGGAAAAGGTCTCAGGATCCAGGAGATGAGAAGGGAGGACCTAACAAGGGAAAAAAATTGTTGGGGGGGTGGGGGATATGACACCGTTACAGAGATTATATCCACTGTCACCCATCTGAAGAAAACAGATTTTCTCTCTTTACCTCGTTGTCCTCTCAGTTATCTTTGGAGCTCTTCCACATAAAGGTGGAAAACCTGTTTATTGGTGACTTCATGTGGCTCCCACTCCAAGAAAGTCAATGAATGGCGGTAGAATAGTCTCATAGTGGCTGTAGTTACTGCTCCCTGCCACGGATGATGAAGGTTCAATGGCTGAAACTTGAGGTGTTATTGATGCTGTGGAATCTGTGTTACTTTGGGAGCTGAGGAACTCTGACTGTTGCATTGTCATCATGTGTGAAGGATGCAGCTGCTGATGTTGATGCTGGGGATAGTAGCCACAGACTTGGGGTTCATCGATGGGACTATCCCAAAATCTGGTCTGGCTAAACATGCCCATCATGTCATTGCTAAGATCTGCAGATGTTGAGATACCAGCAAATTAACAAAGACCAAACGTAATGAATAGATTGTATTGGATTTAAAGCAGCAAAAAGGTAGATGAAAACAGTTACATCAGTCAATGTCTATAAAGCAAAAGAACAAATGAACACAAAAATCTTCACACATTTGGTTCAGCTGTTGAAAGAAAAGTGAATCACAGAAGACTTGTGGTAAGAAATTCGAGGTAGGTTTCCAAAAATGAAAACAATGACAAACAGCACAGAAACCAAAACACACCAAAACGTATCATAAAAGAAGCTTAAGAGGAGAATCACACACCAGGGAAGAAATCAAAAGGTGGCTGTTGTGCTTGTGCACAAAACCCATTACGATAAGGGGCCTCGCTGCTTAGGATTGCTTCTCTCTCACTGGTCATGTGGGGTGAAACATTTGAGCCACCATTAACCCCACCTGCATCACCACCGTTGAAGATCCCAAACTGATAGTGGGAGATAATGCCTAGTCGTCTATCCGACATATTGAGACAGTAGGGGGGTGGTTCTGCTTTTGTTACTGCATCTCTGCAGACAATGTTCGGAGTTTCTTCCATCTTTCTATAAACAGATTGACTCAGCTTCCGCCTCCTGTAGGCACTCGATTGTTCTCTATACTTCCTAGCCATGATCACATGCCAATGGTTCTTCACTGCATTATCAGTTCTTCCAGGGAACAGCCTCGCTATCATTGCCCACTTGTTACCATAAAGTCTATGAGCTTGCATTAGCCTCTCTTCTTCTTCTTCGGTAAAAGCTCTTCTATTGATCCTAGGGTCCAACTGATTAAACCATCTCAGCCTGCAGCTCTTACCTTCAAACCCGAGAGACAAGAATCAGAACAAATAAGGCTTGGCTTATAAGCACATTGATTCTAACACTAAGAATATGTCACTAAAAGAGAGAAATGTTTTAATGAAACAAAGATAGATAACACACTTTTTCTTTTTCCACTGTTTTTGGCCACTATTTTACCTGATCTTCCTTCCAACTTCTCTGCAATAAGGTTCCAGTTCTGAGGGCCGTAAAGAGCAACAAGTTCCTTCAGCTTAGAATCTTCTGCAGGCCTCCAGTGGCCTCTGGCACAAAGCTTTGACTGTCCACTGTCTGTTTCCTTGCCACTTACCGCATTCTCATTGGGGTTCTCTTCATTTAAGTTGGAATTGAGATTAATGGGCATATTATTATCTCCAAACCCGTCACTGTAATCAGAGCCCTTACCCTCCACAGCATCAGAGCTGTGGTTTTCCTCAAAGCTCCTTGTTTTGCTGTTTTCCATGAAACGAAAACCCGAAGAAGCTCTTTCATTTTCCTGTGAGGAAGAAACAACAATACCATAGTTTGGTGCAAGAGAAAGACAACCCATGTCTGGATAAACCATCCCCATGGATGAAGAAGAGGAAGAAGGAGTAGTTAAAGAGTGACAGCTGAGCCTATTCATGTTGTCTGGTGCATATAAAGCACACTCTTGTTACCCATGCCTTCATTTTCCTCATCTGACAAATGCTGTTATACAACTGTTACAAAGTCATCTTCATGCGCACATAAATATTAAACAAAAGGGAATACTAAAAAGGGGAAGGGATGGCTTGCATTGCATAGACTGAAAACGAGAAGCAAGTTTGACAAATAGTGAGAGAACTGGGAAAAGTGAAGTCAAGCCAAAAAGATTAAAACATGGAAACAGGAAAAAACAGCAATTAAGGCATGTGTGTAAGGGAAACCTACACGGCTGGGGTTAAGAAAGGGGCTAAAAAAAGGAGTGCTTGAAGTAGTTAACCACCCTGACTGACCCCTCCCCCCTCCCCCCCTAGTTTAACTAGTTTTGGTGCCGTGGTGCGAATCCATGCTCTTATCTTAAAAGTAAACATGAAGCATTCATTTTTTAACTTGATACAATTATAAGTTAAATAGTTTTGGGTAAGGGATCATTTTTTTTCCTCTTATTTGGAAATTAAATAAAAAATTAAAGTTGTACATAAATATTATTTTTATTTTAAAACCTTTTAACATTTAAAATTATTTTTGAAAATCTATAAGCCTTTGCCCCATGTTAGTAGTTTTTTAAGGAGCTGAATTTTTTGACAGCCAACAAAGTTAGTCTTTTTTAAGTTTGTATTTTATTATAACATACTTAAATTATATCATTTTTCTCATCATAAACTAAAAAAAAAAAAAAGTGAAAAGGAAAAAATAAATTATTGGATAATTTATATCCTAACTTGATTCGAAGTTCCTATCATAGTTACAATTAATAGATATAAGGTCAAAAACTCATTTTTTTAATGTAAAAAATTAATGAATTACTGATTGAGTGAATAACAAGTATTGAATTAACATATTTAATAATTTAAATTTATTTTCATTAGTTTAATGATTCGCACCATTAAAATTTGCACTCTATTTGTGACTTTTTTTTAATAAATCCAACATCATTCACACGTGTGTGAGTAAAGTGTTTTTTTTTTTCTTTTTTTTCCTTTTAATCTCTTTCACTGTCTTGTAGGCATTAGGACTCTTAGTCTGTCCCTCTCTTTATCGAAAAGATAGACCTGATAATGTGATGTGTGTGTAAGTAAGGTGTAGACACCCTTTCTTTGAGAGAGCGTGAGACAAAGAGGCCCCTGCCAAAGTTAAAGCTACAAAAAAAACCTACCCCTATCAAACATCAATGAATAGAAGAAGGAAAGAAAGTAAATTTAACTTGAGGAATGGGTTAAATCTGGGTTTCAGTTAACCACCTGAAGTTGACCCAACAACCATACCCCCCAACCAAGAATTTTTTACCAGATACATGTCTCTTCCTTTCCCAACTAATTATAACAGTACAAACAAAGCATTGCCCATCTTAATGACTTACTAATCTCCAACTCCCCCACCTGTTCTTCTTCTTCTTCTTCTCCCCTTCATCTACCCTTCTTTATTAGGAACAAACACTTAACACTTGTTTATGCATATCATAATATCAAGATTCATGGCCGTCAGTCTTTTTATTACCCAAAAATATACATGCTCCGTCAACTAGTTATGGCTGAAAAGGTTTTGCATTTATGCATGATGTTGAGTAAATTTATTTGTCCATGTAATATTATGGAACCTGTATCTAGAAAAACAAATTTCCCTTTTCTTGTTTTGATATTTCTACAAGGCTGAACAGTAAAAAGCACAAGTGAATGATGAAAGAAAAGGGGGAAGAGATTTTAAGATGGAAACTGATGAGATTCAAGTTTCTAACTATCTTTCTCTAAGATCACTAAAACCCACGTATAGAACCGTACATGTGCTTTTAGGAATATGAACTTAGTTTAAAAAATTATAAAATATTCAACTTAAGTATTAATTACAAGAATAAATTAATTTTTACAGTAGAGTTGGGTGTCGTCATTTTCTCATACACACTACCCTAAAAATCCCCTCAAAAAATAATTTTTTTGGTGCCGCCTAATAAATTGATGGCATCAGATTGAAGCGAGTAGGGGCAAAACGTTTAGTAACATGATGAAGTAATTATTCTTTTTAGATTCACTAAAAAAAGAGTCCGCGAGAGTATGATGACATCTAATTAAATTTTTGGTCTATTTACATGTTAGGTTTGTCTATTTTTAAAATTAAATTTAAATAACTCTTAAAAGATATAAGAATAACAAAAATATACCATTCTTATTTTTTTTATTTTTTAAAATCAATAAACTTAAAAAATTATATAAAATTCTTATTTAAATTACTCAATATGTCCCTCAACAAATTTCCTCAAGTTTATCTAAATTCAAATATGCTAGAGATGGAATTGAAAATTGAAAATGTTTAAATTTAGAAAAACTTAAGGAAATTTTTTGAGAGACATATTGGATAATTTAAATAAGAATTTTATATAGTTTTTCAAGTTTATTGTTTTTAAAAAAATAAAAAAATGAGAAGGGTTTATTTTTGTAACTTTTATATCTTTTAAAAGCTATTTAATTTAATTTTAAAATTGGACAAACCTAACATACAAATATACCAAAAATTTAATTAGGTGTCGCTATATACCAAAAAGAGTATGGCATGATAATATAGCGACAATTTATTAAACAATATCAAAAATATTTTTTTAAAATTTTTAAAATGATGCCACCTGAAAAAATGACAACACTTAACTCTACTATAAAAATCAGATTATTTCCATAACTAATCTTTATGTTGAATATTTTCATAATTTTTTAAAACCTATAAGATCACGTATCTAAAAAATTCTTACATACATGTCACCATGTCAGTAATATGATGCATCAAAAATTTCTAATATTATAGTATATCTGCTTGAAACTTTTTTAAAAGGGTTTAATAATTAACTCTCAAATCAATAAGGTTAATATAATGAATCATCAATGACTGCAGAATCTTCAGTGAAGTTTGAAAAGACTGTCTACAGTTTATACATTGCCCCACTCAATTATCATTACTTCAATTAAACCAGTCAAAAGCATGAGCATATTACCATGTAAGGAATGTTCATAACATTTACCCAGAAAAAAAGGTGAAAAGACTGATTAATTTTATATGCTAAACTAGGTTTATGTTGCCATATATGTATACATACATGGATAATGGATGGTCCACTATTTTCTTATTTAGTCCTTTCTTTTTTTCCTCCCTCAGTTTTCAGTGACTGGAAAGTGGAAACCTAATGACAGACGTTACATTTAATGTGATCACAGAGTAACAGGAATGTACTGGAGATTTGGACAAAGTTTCGGTCAAAAAAACTTCAAAAACAAAAGCTGAAATTATTTGGGAAAACAAAGCGGCCAAACCCTAAATATAGACATAAAGAGAAAAAGGTCTCCGTCGCTGAGAAGAGAGATTAGAGACGTTCTCCATTTTTTGCACTTTACTTTACCTTCTCACTCAGCTCAGTTGCTTGTTGTTAACTCTTATACAAGGGGAGGGTCAGCCGGCCATGGGGTCCCCTACCAAGGAGGGCATGTTAGTGTCTCTTACTCTGTGTTTTCCCTGGCCCTCACTGCACTGCTAATTAATGGTGCTTGCATGTGAGCATGCTCATAGCCATAAGGTTATAGGGTTGTCTTCATGTCATCATGACATTGGGAACTGGCATGACAGTGCCTTCATTTTTGTTTTTTCTCATATTTATCAATTTAATTAAACATCATTCAAACATATATGGATGTATTAATTCAGTAGCAATCTCAGTATTACTAACAAACTACAATCATCTTCTTTCTTAATGGAAGTAAATGGAAACATATGAGCAAAGTTCTACAGAGCTGTGTAATGTCAACGATGCAGAATGTGAAAAAAGTGATTGCTTTTTATCTCTCATTCTCTCAAGTGTTATCATCATAGCTATGCATATAGCAAAATTATTTTTTACTAGTTTTTGTGGCTGCTTGAGATTGAAAGTTTAAAATAATTAAGCATTTTACCTAACAATAAAAACGATGTCACAGTTAAATGATCTAACTTTACACACCACTCTCAAACAATTTGACTATCATTTTTCCTTTTCTTATTAACAATAAAAATATCATAATTTTAAATTAAAAATGATGTCACCCATTAGATAATGTTACTAATAATAAAATATCATAATTTTAAATTACATAAATTAAAAATAAAAATAGGCAAAATGATAAATTTAACCCTCAATATTTATTCCTTCTATCAATTTGGCCCTTTTTTTTTTTAGCTAACACTAGTATCTTCTATATGCCTAGTCAACAAATAATTTAAAAATTATAAAATTAAAAATTATAAAATATTGAGAAAATAAAAAATTCATAAAAATTTTAAAAAATAGCATGGAATACATGTAGATTGTCATGCGAGATGCCATTGTTACAACTTTAATGTTTTAGTCAGTATTTTCGTTATAAAAACAATCATTTGACTCTTTTTGAAAAATTGATGATCAAATTCGACTCCTTTTAAAAAATTGAAGGTCAAATTTAACTAAAAGAATAAAGATTATATCGACAAAATATATAAACATTGAGGATTAAATTTGACATCATGCCAATAGAATATCAAAATTATAAATTAAATATGTTTTTAAAAAATAAAATATTTATAAAGAACATTTAATAATAAACTAAACTATGACACATTTAATAATAAACTAAACTATGACTATTTTTTGTGGTTTTACTTGTAATGGTTTTACCAATAAATGTTAACACAAACCCAAAGCCAAAGCCAGCTCCAACTCTAGCTTTAGATGAATCATTAGAGGAACGGTATAAGGATTTGTCTTCCTACCTTTTGATGTCACCTTTGAAGCTGCGAGAAAACATATGATAGAGTTGTCTTTAAGCTACGTGGGTAGTAAAGCCATATTGAATTTTTCTCTCGAAGCCAAGAAATTAAAATACTTAAGAGTTATTGTATTTTTTTTATGTTTTTTTAATAAATTTTATAACTTATTGCAATCTTTTATAATTTTGAGTAACTTTTAGTACTTGTTTATAATTTTCTACAATTTTTAAATTTTTTTTTTATAAATTTTAATAGTCTTTTGATAGTTTGTTTTGAAAATTTTCTTTTATGATTTTTATAATAATTTTATAATTTTATTCATTTTTATAATTTATAATAATTTAATTTATTTATTTTTATATTTTTTTATGATTTTTATTACTTTTCTACAAATTTTTAAAAGTTTTTAATTTTATTTTGTAATTTTTATATGTTTTATATTTTTTTAAAAATAATTATTAATATGACACGTCACATATTAATCCATATAGCATATCATGTATGGATATGTTAAGATTTTTATTTGCTACCACTACACCAAAACAGACTTTTAGCGGCGTTTTTTTGGGCCTTTAGCGGCGTTTTTAAGCGCCACTAATAGTACTCATGGCGCTTTTAAAAGCGCCGCAAAAACGCCGCTTCGTAAAACCGCCGCAAAAATTAGTGGCGTTTTTGCTGCAACGCCGCTATAGGTAGGGGCTTTTAGCGCGCTTTCTAAAAAAACGCCAAAGGTAGGGGCTTTTAGCGGCGCTTTCTAAAAAAACGCCGCTATAGGTAGGGGCTTTTAGCGGCGCTTTTTAGAAAAACGCCGCTATAGGTAGGGGCTTTTAGCGGCGCTTTTTAGAAAAACGCCGCTAAAGGTAGGCTTTAGCGCGCTTTTTAGAAAAACGCCGCAACAGGTAGGGCTTTTAGCGGCGCTTTTCAGAAAAACGCCGCAACAGGTAGGGGCTTTTAGCGGCGCTTTTAAAAAAAACGCCGCAACAGGTAAGGGCTTTTAGCGGCGCTTTTTAAAAAAACGCCACTAATTTGCACAGATTTGCTGTGTAGTTTTTTCCCAATATCCTACCCTCCCTGCAGTAAAAACCAGCCAATAACGGCAACAATTGCATATAATTCCAACCAATGCAGCAAATAAAACATTTAATTCTCAATAAAAGCATTAAATCTAAACAAATACTTCAAATTTAATAAAAGATGATACTGATTAAAAAATGAATCATAATTCAAACAATTCTTAGAATAATGTTTAACTGTAACAATGTTAAAAAAAAAAATCTTACAATAAGAAAAGAAATGTCTAAGATGGCGGCCTCTGTATTTGTTTGTTGAACATATTCATCATAACTTTGTTTGTGTAGCCGGAGTTCTTCATACTTTCGCTCGCTTTCTCCTCATGCTTTCTTGCCTCCGCTCTAAGTTGAGCAACATGCTCCGCCTCTCTCTCGCTTCTTTGCCTCGCTCTAAGCCGAAATTTGCTCGATTGTGCTCGCTTCCATCGAGGATATCTGTTCTTTCGGTCTTTGAACTTCAAAGACGAGATTGACTCGGAAGGCATGTATTGCCGAGCCGGATCAAAATATTGGGTCGAGTAACACTGATCCTTGACATCGAACCCGACCATACCTTGTAAGACCCAAAACATTAGTGATAATTACGTTATAAATATACTCAAGATTAACAAAACTATCAATCGAAGCGATCATACCTTTCGGGACCCAAAACATCGCATAATAATCATGTTATCAACCTCGCCGAGATTAACAGAATCGCGGACGGCTAACCGCTTCATACTCCGCCTTCTTCTCCTTTAGTTTATCCTAATAAATCAATAAAAGAGTTAGAAACGAAATATATAATAAAAATGAATGGAACATAAGTTAAAATTAGAAATTTAAAACTACAAACGATGAATTAAACCATTATAATTAAGCATTATAAATATTTATAAAAAATAAGCATTTATTAAATAAATATACCAAAATTTCTGCAGCCTCGGATGTCATCGGAGATCCATCCTTCTTCCTATATGTAATGTCAAAAGTTGAAGCCGTCCAACTTTTTGACACTGACTAAACTTCCTACATTATAGCGGAAAAAAATATAAGTTAATAGTATAAATCATTAATATTTGAAAGAAGTAATAAATTATAATACCTCACCTCACCCACACGAGCAAAACTTCGGAACTCGCCGTGCGTGAAATGTTGTTTACATGCTTTGCTTGTTCCAACTCGCTCACGGTCCTACATAATGGGATTTGAATTAATTATATAGTAAATACGATAAACCTAAAAATTTCTAAGACTTTGAAAGTACGCAATACCTCTCCTTTCTTTGAATTCCAGAATCTAACTTGATCTTCCCATTGGTACCTCAACATTCCCGGCGGGACATTTCGCAGTTTTTCGTCGAGGCTGATGTCTTTTTTAAAATATTGTTTTTTTAGGGTGCTTTTATTGTCTCTCCATTTTTTGCCCAACGTCTTCTTAATATAGTCATCTGAGACCTCTAAATCAAATCTACCACTGAAATTTTTTTAAAAAGTTAATATAAATGAAGGTTAAATGAAAGTATTATAAATTACATTCACCTTCTATTACCTTAATATTTTCGAGAGCCTGATTTTTGTTGGCATCAGGCATGTGATGCCATGATTCATAGTTAATGGGCAACATATTCGAATTTCGTGCTATAATGCCCAAATAGCCTGCCAACAATCGAGCTTCGGATCCGATAGGTCTGGCCATGATCGTTCTCCTTACTATAACACGCTGGGTAGGCTCCAAGTCATATAAATCAGTAAGCAACGTCGTCCCCGAGCTCTGCTGCGTCCCACCACCCTCAAATGAAAAATGATATATTATTATATTAAAATTGAAAAATGAATCAATAATAAAATTCAACATGCATGTAAAATAAACTTAACATTACTTTGGAATTCTCCATGCTCGTCATCTATATCAAGCAGAGTAGAAGATCCAACAAGCGTATCCTGCCCCACTATTTACGTCTGCTGAATTTTCAGTATAATTGCTAATATTTAAACCTCGTAATCGTCTTCTAGGCATTTTCTCTGCAAAAACACATAAAAGAGTTCAAAATTTTAGTAACAAATAACAACAATAATAGGACATTTAAAATAGTTAAATTATATAACATGACCAACATGAAAATTATAATATTACATATAGAAAATAAATCATTAAATCTTACTACATCATATTTCGTAAATATCTTCGTCCACATCCTGACGAACCCATTGGAAATTGTTGACTAGTACTAGGGATATTTTCGGTTAAGTCCTGTTTTGGAAAAGGCAAAGTTTCTGATCTTTCGACTATGTCATCTCTACTTCCACTGCCAATGTCGAACAAGTCTCTAGGGGTGTTTCGAAGTACAACGTACCAACCCTCATCAGTTGGATCTTCGGAGTAAAAAACTTGTTTAACTTGAGAAGAAAACACATACGGCTCGTCCATCACTTGTTCTCCGGTGTGAATCAATCGAGAGAAATTCACCATTGTAAAGCCATATTGATCGTTTTTAATTCCGCGAGCCGTATTCACATCAGCCCAATCACCTCGAAATAAGACAACTTTGCAATTGCCATAATAATCCAACTCAATGATGTCGATAATAAGTCCGTAATACTCGATTCCCCTCGACCGGATTCATCGTCCCTAGCACTAGCATAACTTGTAATCGAAGAATTAACAACAATTCCGCAATTTTGGGTTCTTCTCAATCTCTCGCGATACCTTGTATGAAATCTGTATCCGTTGATGAGAAAGCCATTATATCTTTTAACTATTCTGTTTGGACCTTGTGAAAGCCATTTAACGTCGTCATTTACTTCATTCCGGCTCAAAACCTATTGATGGAAAGTAAATCGAGAAATTATGAATGTTATGAGAGAACATTCTGACTTGTCAATGAAAACTTAAATTACATACCATTTGGCTTAACCATTCATGGAATGTTTCTGTGAACAACTTATTAATTTCTCGTCGATTTAATCTTCGGGATCGTGAACGAGCTCTTAATATTTGTTTGTACTCACTGTACGGTTAAAAAGGTTTTACCTTGTTAGAAGACAAATAAATTATAATTGATGAGTATTTATCAAATTCTAGAACTTACGTCAGAAATGGTTCCATTGAATCGTGATGAAAAAGAATGTATCGATGTGCTTGGACCCACGATCTATCGTCTAATTCTACAATTTCGACTTTGCCGATCGGTTCTCCGAAACTTTGAAATAAATAAGTGTCGACCGAATTATGATCTGTGAGCCCAGCATTTCTACTTGGTCTGCTTCATTCTTGTTTCAACATCTTCCAAATACCTCGAATGAGAAAGTCATACATTCCTCTCGCCAAGTAACCTCGGCAATTGATCCTTCCGGATAACGCTTATTGCGGCGATATGACTTCAATTTGGAAAGGAACCTAAACACGGTATACAACATTAACAAAAGTTGCAACTAAAGGCATTGAGCTGAATGAAGGAATATGTTGCAAATAAATTAAGACCTTTCAATGGGATACATCCATCGATAGAAAACGGGTCCACCAAGAAGTGCTTCACGCGGAGATGAATTAACAAGTGCACCATAATAGTGAAGAAGGAAGGCGGGAAGATCTTCTCCAGTTGCATAAAGTCAATGCGACTCGATCTTGTAGTCTCTCAAGTTCTTGAACATTCAAAACTTTACCACAAATACCTTTCATTATATTTGATAGTTCAATTATAGGAGCCGTCACCTTTTCGACATACAACACCGCATAGCAACTGGCGCGAAGTCTTGCATCAAGATGTGATAGTCATGCGATTTTAAGCCATATAGTCTTCGATCCTTAAGACTCACACATCGCGAAATATTTGATGCATACGCATCCGGGACCTTTATATCCTTCAACACCGTACAGAACACTTCTTTCTCCGTCTTTGACATTGAAAAAATAGCAGGCGGCAACCGATATTTCATATTCGGAAGTTCTCGGGGATGAAGCTCACGCCAATTCCCATGTGGACTAAATCAAGTCGACTCAAGATTATCTTTCGATTTTCCATCGACATTCAAAATAGTCCCAATGATGTTCTCATGACATTTTTCTCTATGTGCATGACATCAAGATTATGGCGTAAAATCTGATGCTTCCAATAAGGCAACTCGAAAAGAATACTTCTTTTTTTCCACAAGTCCGCCTCATGAGGATCATCCTGTTCATCAGATTCATCATCAGATTCATCCCTAGATCTTCTATTTCTTTGCGGGTTAGCCGGTTGATTCACCTTCCCATAAATGAAATTCATATCTTTCAACATTAAGAATATTTCGGATCCACAGTCTCATGGAGGAACTGATGCGAACTCTTGAGTACCATCAAACCGAGCACTCAAAATCTAAATGTATGATTTTCCAGTAACCACCGGCGATGCCCCATGTACGAGAACTTCTTCCCATTATATAACCATTGCGAACATGTGCATGCGGCTGCGGACAAGCATAACGTCCCCCGGTACTCCAACCGGATAAATTAGCATAAGCCGGAAGTCGTTAATAGTCCACATTAAAGCCGCACGTAAATTAAAGTTCTCTTTTCTCATTGCATCGTATAATGCGAACACCAGCCCATAGTTGTTTTAACTCCTCAACAAGTGGTCGCAAATAGACGTCAATATCATTCCCGGCCCTTTCTCTCGGTATAATCATAGACAAGATAAAAGAAGATTGTTTCATGCAAACCCATGGAGGCAAATTGTAGGGAACAAGCACCACGAGCCAGATCGCATGCGTTGTGCTCATGAGTTTGTAAGGGTTAAATCTATCGGATGCTAGCCCAAGCCTCACACTCAGAGGATCGCTTGCAAAGCTTGGAAATTTTGAGTCAAAAGATTTCCAAGCTAAAGAATCTGCGGGATGCCTTAACAACCCATCATCTGCTCGTCCATCCGGTGCCACGTCATTGATTCGGCTGTCTTCGAGGACATGAAAAGCCGTTGAAGCCTTGGTATTAGCGGAAAATACCGCAAAATCTTAAATGGCGCTTCTTTGACTGTATCGTGTTTCATCCTCGTTACCGTCCTCGTATTTCTTTTAATCCAACGGGATTGGCCGCATACATGACAGCACTGTTGGTTTATCCGGTCGCCCCAATACAACATGCAGTCATTTCGGCAACTGTGAATTTTGTTGTAGCCAAGGCCTAAATCCTTTATCAATTTCTTCATATCTTTGGAAGATCGAGGATTTTTGCAAAAGGGAACATTTCTTGCAGAAACTCTAACAGCCATTGTCAACGAGTTTCCGGTCCACCCCCAAACATTTCAAGTGAAAAAGACGAATACAGAATGATAGTTTGGAAAATCTTGAACCCTCATACAGGTTCATCGTTCATTTCACCAAGTAACGTGTAGAATCTTGCCGCTTCTTCATTTGGTTGTTCATCTGGTACACTTCTTCCCCTTCGGTGAAAGTATTTCCAACAAAATTATGATCATCGGTTGCACCCAAGTCAGGTGGAAACGACCCGAAACCATCACTACGCATATTAAAAGCATCCCGCAACATGTTTTCCATGTTATCGTCTCTAACATTCTGATTGAAAGCACTATGATGATACCCGATTCATCGATGAAGATGCTACACTAGGTGTACACTCTCCATGGAAAAACCATATTTTGTACCCCGGACAAAGCCATCAACAACTAGATGTTCGTAGACCACTTCACGACAATGCCATAAACCATTGCAAAGACTTCTTACGGGCAAAGAATCATATTCTCTTGGCTTCCATTTTGAAATGCGAAATTCGAAAAGTTTCTACTCCATTTCGATAGCCGTTGCTTACCCTTGATAGCTTCATCCAACTCCTATCCATTTCGTTGTTGTTGAAGTCTAAAGTTGATGATAATTTACACGGCTAAATTGTTAATTGTTAATTGACAAGAATTTGATTTTTAAAACAAAGATTTATTTAAGCTTCATCATACATGGCATTGTAAGTATTATTTAAATTGCATGTATTATTCAAGATTCTTCATACGTGGCATTGTTACACACAGGGGAGGATCCGTTATATCTTCCAAGAGATATAAGGCAACCTGTTAGGTTTCCAACCTATATACTTTGAATCTTATTATTATGTAAGTTATGTATTATGTAAAAGTTAAATAATTTTATGTTAGGTATGTATTACGTATTATGTAAGTTAAATTAAAATTTCAAATCGAGAATCAAGATTATTATTATTACTACTTTAATCATTATTATTATTACTATTACTTTAATCATTATTATTATTATTACTATTACTTTAATTATTATTATTACTATTATTACTACTTTAATCATTATTATTATTATTGTTACTATTATTACTACTTTAATCGTTATTATTATTATTATTACTATTACTTTAATTATTATTATTACTATTATTACTACTTTAATCATTATTATTATTATTATTACTATTACTTTAATCATTATTATTATTATTACTACTTTAATCATTATTATTATTATTGTTACTATTACTTTAATCATTATTATTATTACTATTACTTTATTTATTATTATTATTACTTTAATCATTATTATTATTATTATTACTATTACTTTAATCATTATTATTATTATTACTATTACTTTAATCATTATTATTATTATTACTACTTTAATCATTATTATTATTATTGTTACTATTACTTTAATCATTATTATTATTACTATTACTTTATTTATTATTATTATTACTTTAATCATTATTATTATTATTACTATTACTTTAATCATTATTATTATTATTACTATTACTTTAATTATTATTATTATTATTACTTTAATCATTATTATTATTATTACTATTACGTTAATTATTATTATTACTATTATTACTACTTTAATCATTATTATTATTATTGTTACTATTATTACTACTTTAATCGTTATTATTATTATTATTACTATTACTTTAATTATTATTATTACTATTATTACTACTTTAATCATTATTATTATTATTATTACTATTACTTTAATCATTATTATTATTATTACTACTTTAATCATTATTATTATTATTGTTACTATTACTTTAATCATTATTATTATTACTATTACTTTATTTATTATTATTATTACTTTAATCATTATTATTATTATTATTACTATTACTTTAATCATTATTATTATTATTACTATTACTTTAATCATTATTATTATTATTACTACTTTAATCATTATTATTATTATTGTTACTATTACTTTAATCATTATTATTATTACTATTACTTTAATTATTATTATTATTACTTTAATCATTATTATTATTATTACTATTACTTTAATCATTATTATTATTATTACTATTACTTTAATTATTATTATTATTATTATTATTATTATTACTTTAATCATTATTATTATTATTATTATTATTATTATTATTATTAATACTTTAATCATTATTGTTATCTAACAGTGAGATATAAGGAATTATGCATTCTTTAAGATTCATCATACGTGGCATTGTTACACCTAGGGAGGATCCATTATATCTAACAGTGAGATATAAGGCAACCCGTCAGGTTTCCAGCCTATATACTTTGAATCTTGTTTTTTTTAATCTATACAAGTAAGTTATGGAAGTTATGAATTATGTAAGTTAAACAAGTAAGTTAAACATTGTAGTTTTTTTTTTTAAAATTGATTGGTTTTAGTTTTTCGTTTGAGGTAGGCTTGGAAAATGTTATTATATGTTTTTATAATTGAAATTTGTTCGATGTTGTTAAATTTAAAAGTTTTTACCTTACTTCTTTTAAAAAAGAATTTATTTTCTATATTAAAACATATTTAAATAGTGATGTATATTATATTATATTGATAACAAAATATTTATAAGTTTTTATTTTTAAAAACTTTTTAAATTACTTCTTCTAAAAATAATCTATTTTTAATAATAAAACATATTTAAATAATGATAATTATTATTATACCGATAACAAAATATTATTACCATTTTGGAAGACATTGGAAATATTAAATATTCAAATCGCTCATTATTAATATAAAAATTGGTAATTAGTAATAAACCAAAAGCCATATAAAAAATTGGTAATAAGTAATTAATATTAAACGAACCGTAAAATCTTACCAAAGAAATCCAATCCGAAGCGATTCTGCAGTGAGCAGAGAGGAAGCGATGATCGAAATACAAACAACATATGAATTAACAAAAGCTATTGATTAATTACAAAAATGCTATTTACTAAAAACTAATACTCACATTCTTTGACCGAAAGAGAAATAGTCAATTCAGTAGTGGATCACAAATCCTCTTCAATTCTACTCACTTTTAAAGTACGGGTACCTTTCTCAATACAACCTATTACAAATAAATATGAAATTTATTAAAACAAAAAGTCTATTCAATTACTTTTACCTCAGTATAACTTATATGCTTTGGTGTATTGTAGACTAAAGTATAATAAAACTAGTAAGCAAATAAGTGAATACATGGGGTATAAAATTGATATTTTATAAATGTAATAACACTTGTCGATGTAATAACACTCGACAATTAAATGAAGAGAAGATGAGAATGGATAAATCCGTGACTTATGGGCTAGCCATGATAAGTGAGGAGTGTTGAGTTTCTTAAAGTGATAGATTCTATATATTTGAGATTTATAAGCAATATTCTCTATGTAGATTTTATAATAATGATATAAGTAATAAGATAAACTACATGAGGAAAACCATCAAGAATGAACCCCGATTCACCCTTAGCTTCTCCTGCTTCAAAACATTAACTCATGCGGTTTAAAAAACAGATTAGTTGGCATGTGCTTGCAATCATTAAAGACATGTCGATACATGGGACCATATCTACTCAATAGGATTAAAAACAACCGTGGAGATCAGCCTTCATCCCCAAACACGTAAGATCTTGGTACAAATTGATATATAAGTTCTTCAAAAATCAAGACAACACACAAGTTTTCAAGTAAGATTGGAGGAAGCATTCCCATTTATTTAGTTGGTCAATTGTAACAGATTCACAGAAATCTGAGGGGAAGAAATGAAAGCCAATCCCAAGTTCAAAGAGAAAAGGGAAAGAATAATCCGATGTTAAAAATAAGGGAAAGAACGTAAATTTAAAGAAAATAAAAAGATGAAAAAGATTGATAGTAAAAATGCAAGTCAAAGACGAGGAATGTATTACATGCATTACCATAATTAAACCTAAATATAACATGAACTAGAATGCATCTTCCCGCAATAAGCATCAAACCATCAACTATATCCGGATCTTAGGCCTATCCTTTACATCTAGATCTTATTGCTCGCTTTATATACACACGCTTAACACTCAACTCCATAAGTTCATTAACTTCAACAAAGAATCATACAGTCAATTAATTTCATTGACACTAAACTACAACCACGTTGATTGGAAATGCATGCTGCAGAAATTCGAGATAACACATCATACACTCGACGGAATGCCAACAAAAAGAGAATCCATTATCCTTCCATTATACTTGACTAATGGATTCTACCAAGTTAAAAAGTCACAAAAGAAACCGTTAAACAAAATTCTGGAATCTTCATTTGGAAATTAATTATATTATTTCCCTCTTCCACCCTTGTGCACCCTCTACTTTTGCTAGATGCTGAATATTTTCAAATAGCTTATAGACTAAATTACGATGACATGCTTTTATTGATTTCAACGAAGAATCCAACAAATAGATCCTTCTTATATGTTATCGCTTCATCACCGCAATATAAAACCCTCAAACAAATTTAAATTCAAAAGCCGAGCAACACCATACCGATTAACAATCATTCAAGTTAACAATCTAACAAGACTAAATTAGGATTTGACAAAAAAAGCAAAAATAATAAATCTAATAAAGACACAAATGTAAGAGCGAGCATTCTTACATCGGGAATTAGGGATTTGACCAAAAAAATGAAAAATAATAAATCGAGAATTAGGGTTTGATTACCTATTATGCTTCGAGCAAAGGGTTACTCTTCGTGTCCGCGATTGAATATCTTCCGGTGTCCGTGAAAGCTCAGTTGTGACCGGTGCGTAAGAGGATTAAATCGGCCACAGGTTACTCTTACTCGCTTCTAGTATCGGTAGAGGAAATGAAATGAAAAGGGGGCAAATGATCCTGCGAGCGAAATGGGAAAGGGTTATCGTGTGGGTAGAGAGCAAAACGACACAGTTTTGCCAAAAGAAATTTAACCTTTGCGGCGTTTTTTAAACAAAACGCCACTAATGCCTATAGGTCGGACTTTTAGCGGCGTTTTCCCAGAAGCGCCGCTAAAGGTCGGACTTTTAGCGGCGTTTTCCCAGAAGCGCCGCTATAGGTCGGACTTTTAGCGGCGTTTTCCCAGAAGCGCCGCTATAGGTCGGACTTTTAGCGGCGTTTTCCCAGAAGCGCCGCTATAGGTCGGACTTTTAGCGGCGTTTTCCCAGAAGCGCCGCTATAGGTCTGACTTTTAGCGGCGTTTTCCCAGAAGCGCCGCTATAGGTCGGACTTTTAGCGGCGTTTTCCCAGAAGCGCCGCTATAGGTTCGACTTTTAGCGGCTTTTCCCGTAAGCGCCGCTAAAAATTCTTTTAGCGCGCGTTTGAGGAATAAACGCCGCTATATATCATTTTTAGTGGCGTTTTTGAAATAAACGCCGCTATTACTCATTTTTTTAGCGGCGGTTTCCTTCAAACGCCGCTAATGTATAATATTTGCGGCGTTTTCCTCTAAAACGCCACTAAAAACGCCGCTAAAAGTCTATTTTGCTGTAGTGTACGTCAATATTTATTAACAGTCAAATGGATTAATAACAATTTTAATTAACAAATGATAAATAAATTTAATTTTGGTCGAGTTTAACTTTTTCTTAAGCGACTCTATACAATAGAGTCAAAAACAATTTAATTCCTATTAAAAAAATTAGTATTTATATCATTAGAAAGTAATAAATAAAAACAATTAATAATGACATTAACTATTTTTATTAATGAATTATAAGTTAAGAAACAATTCAGATCACGTCAAGATAAATTAATCAATTTAATCCCTATAATATTTGAAATTAAGCAAATAATGCCAAATGAAGCAACGTGAACCATTTTCTTTAATAAAATCTAATGTGTCTAAAAGAGGGAAAAAAAAAAGTGAAGATAAATGTGGCTATGAAAATCATGCTTATGTGTAGATGTACAATTCATTGAATTTTAAAAAAATAAAAAATAGTGAATTGAATCTTAGTTCGATTGATATTTGTATTGTTGCCAATGGAAGAGAATATGGGTTCGAGTGTGCTGAAGCGCATTATCCTCCTATTTGAGGGTTGGGGAGGGGTTATGGATAGTTTTAAACATTGTATCAAAAAGATAAAATATGAAAATAAACTTATAATGAGATTAATGTTCAAAAGAATAACAAATAAATTTTTTGAAAAATATTATAATATATGTGGGAGAATGCCTCTTATTTTGACCAAAATTTATTTTGACTTTTTTTCTTAGTTAAACTCTGTTTTTAGTTTCCCACTTAAAATTTAATTAACCTAGAGTTGTTGTAGTCATATATGCTACGAATTTCAGCCTATAAATAGGCTCTAGTTACTCTAGGTTTTACAACAACAAAAAAAATATTTAGATTGAGAGAATTTTATTCTTTGTTTCGAAGGGTTTTTCTTGTGGGGCTTTGGGTTTTCTTTTAATTCTCTCTATCTTTTGTGAAATCACTTTTTTGCCTGTAGTTTTTTATCCTCATTTGAGGAGTTTTTCCCCATAAAATTTGCGTGTTCGATCTTTTCGATTCTTATTTTATTCACTTTGTTCATTTTCTAATCATGTTTATCCCCTACAAACTAATATCAGAGCTAGTTCGATTTCCGCAGTCAACTCGTTCAAAGATGGCAACGTCAAGGTTCGATATTGAGAAGTTCAACGGAATTGCAAATTTCAGTTTGTGGCAAGTTCAGATGACTGCAATACTAGTTCAGAATGACCTGAAAAAGGTCGTTACAGGGAAGAAGCTCGCAGATATGGATCAATCAGAATGGGAAGAGCTTGATGAAAAGGCTCTATCCACTATTCAATTATGCTTCACGAATAATGTTTTACAGGAGATTCTAAAGGAGAAAACAATATATGCATTATGGAAGAAACTAGAACCCTTATATATGACAAAATCTTTGGCCAATAGGTTAGTATTAAAACAACGTTTTTACACGTTCAAAATGGCCGAAGGTGAGTCCATCAGAACTCATATTAGCGAGTTTGTTACCCTTCTTAATGACTTAAAAAATCTCGAAGTAGAGATTAGTGACGAGGATCAAGCTATATTATTGTTATGCTTTTTGCCCTCTTCTTATAAAACTTTCAGGGACACTCTGATTTATGGGAGAGATCATCTCTCGTTCGAGGATATGAAGGGGAATCTTTTGAGCAAGGATAAACTCGACAACGAATTAAGCCTAAACAAAAAATCAGACTGGCAAGCCTCAGTTCTAGTTGCAAGAGGTAGACAACAAACCAGAAAGACTGATCGAAACAAGTCTAAAGCAAGGTCCAAATCCAGAAATCGTGACAAATATTGTGGCTATTGTAAAAAAGGTGGGACATGTTAAGGCAGAATGTTGGAAACTTCAAAATAAAATTAAAAAGGATGCCGAAAATGATGAAAAATGTAACACCCATAACCCGATTCTGTCACCGAATTTAAGGTTACGGCATATTACTGTACTTTACAGAACAATCGAAAACAGATAGCATCAAGTTGTCAAATTAATTAACAGAATTTCATAATAATTCAAATCAGAGAAATACATACATTTACGGGCATTAAATTGAGCCTACGAGGCCATAAAATTAATTTAGAAACAATCGTGGACCAATTCAAAACAAATAAGAAAGTTCAGGGAAAAATTGAAAATTTTCAAAACAGGGGTCACATGGCCGTGTGGCATAGCCCAAGCCGTGTGGTGCAGGAACATGGTCGTGTGGCCAACCATGTGACAGATCGTGTACCTTTCAAAATAAATCCACACGGCCGTGTCGCAGGCTGTGTGCTAGCCCGTGTAGCATTTAAAATACCCTCACACGGCCGTGTCACGGACCGTGTGTCATCCTGTGTGAAAACTGCACCTAACACGTTCAGGGCACACGCCCATGTGTGACACATGGCCATGTGACAGCCCGTGTCCCAGGCCGTGTGTACCCAAAAATTACCCAAAACATACTTAATTCACATCCAAATGCTTAGGTACCTAAACCAATTCTCAACACATAATTATAAGACTTTAAAATGCATTTCAATGACACCCAAAACATGCCAAAACAATCATCCTAAGGTTTAACCAATGTATCATCAATGACACCACATTTCAAGTACTTACACAATTCATTATCTTAACTAAGTATACAAGCTACAAGCACATTCAAATAACTTATTTTCTATCCCAAAATTCAAGCCAAACTTACCATCACATGCCCAACCTCTTATGCTTTACCATAGAATTAAGTATGCACATCTCACTTAATTACTTATATCACATCATCATATGCACATTAACAATAACACCAACAAGTACTTATGAACCTTTACAAACATAATCGATTTCTCCTATTACATGCCATATAAGCCAAATAGAATCCAAAGTCTACTAAAAGATCCATGGATAGTGTGATTCTTTAAGTTGATCCGACTGCTCGATTATCCACAAGACGTTATCTACAAGGAAGCAAGACAAATACATGAGTAAGCTTTTATAAAGCTTAGTAAGTTCATCGATAAAATGATAAATCTTTCCAAATTTAAACATAACAAATCAAATAACAAGATTAAAAAGCAGAGTTCCTGTCACAAGGTTATTATCAGAATTTCTGTCAATCACAGCTTACAACAAGTAGTACAATAATTCAAATTATATTCCAAGTTATCATTCAGTAAGATCTCCAATCACCAATATCCAGTACGAATTGTTACACCGGCCAGAAGCCAGCTAGGCACACAGCCCGATAATTTCACCAGCAGCAAGCCTACTAGGCACAAGGCTCGATACATTACAGTACACCGGCATAAAGCCTGCTAAGCACAAGGACCGATACATTATAGTACACCAGCATAAAGCCTGCTAGGCTCAAGGCCCGATTCAATACACTCAATACATTTCAATTTCACTATTGACCTCCGTTAAATCAAATGTTCAATAATATAAAACTCTACAATTACTAAAGCAAAAAAAATGTTAAGGAAATTATCTATAACATACTTATATAAACAAACTTACAGGACTGATTTTCTGTAACGGTTCAAAGAATCTCAATCAGTATCGACGTTATATCAATTCATTATTTTCATTTTCAATTACACACATCAATATAATCCAACACTATGCAATTAGTTTCATATAATACATTTAAAAATGTACTAAAATTAAACCAAACAAACTTACCTGACTAAACTACAACAATGACAAATGTACATGGACTATTCAGTAACTTTTCTATGCTTCGATTTTCAACCTATTCTTGATCAAATAGAGGAACTAAAGCTTGGCCGAAGCCTCCCAAGCCTTAAAAATGGAGTTTCGGCTTCCTCTAGAAGAAACTAGGAGAAAGATAACTCAATTCATATCTTTTTATGTATTATAGTTCATTATAATTTACTATTTAGAAATTTACCCTTTTAAAACAAATAAAATCTCATAATTTCAAGCCCATTATTGTCCACTTGATACACACATGGTATATTTACTCACTAGATCCCTTACTTTACCTTCAACTTTTCATTGAGTACCTTTTAATTAATAGAAATAAACTTTTGCAGCTTTTACGATTTAGTCTTTTTTATTTAATTAACTATCTAAATGATAAAATTTCATAACCAAATTTTAACACGACACTAATGACCTCGAAAATATTAAATGATTAATATTTATAGACCAACATATAGGAGTTGTGGCCCCAAAACTGCCGTTTCCAACAATACCAAAATATGGACTAATTAGTAAATCCTTAATTAATTAGGATTTAAGTGTAATTTACCCCAATCTAGAGAATTCCACATCATCCCTACCATTTGGCCATTTAAGGAGGGTCCGATTGCCCAATTGGTCCTTCAATTATTTTAAATTCCAACTAAACAAACTTTATTTCAATTTAACCTTAAACTAATTAGGACTCAATGAATAAATAACTCAAAAGTTATTGTATCTAATCATGTCACCATCGCTTGGACTTTTTGACAATGGTTTAATCACCATTTTGGTCCCTATAGTATTTTAAATCTATAGTAATTCACTTTTGCCTCTTTTACAATTTAATCCTTTTACCTTAATTTACTATTAAATCACTAAAAATTTATGGATCAGACTTCAATACACTTATGATACAATTCTATAAATATTTAATATTTATGACCTTAAATTACGGAAACGAGGTCCCAATACCTCATTTTCATAAACCACTCGACTTTTGAACCGAACCACTTATACTAAATTTTAATTCAATTAGTTAAAATTCCTCAAATCCAAATTCAATATAAAAATTATTATTACCTCATATAATTTAAATACTAATTATACGAATCTACTCGTCGGATTTGTGGTCCCGAAACTAATGTTTCTGACACCACTAAAAAGCGGGCTGTTACAAGAAAGATAAGTAAAAAACCGAAGTTGCTAATGCTAGTGTAGTCGAGGATAGATGTGATGATTTCTTGTTGGTGTCAACGAGCGAAGGATCTCATCTTACTTCCGAATGGATCTTAGATTCAAGGTGCTCCTATCACATGTGTCCCAACAGGGACTGGTTCTTCACGTACAGTTCAGTTGAAGGTGGAGTTGTGCTGATGGGGAATAACTCTCATTGTAAAATATCCAAAATCAGAACAGTACAAATTAGAATGCAAGACAGAATTATTCAGACACTTTCAGATGTCAAGTATGTTCCTAATTTAAAGAAAAATCTTATCTCATTTGAAATTTTGGATTCTAACTATTGCAAGATAGTCATTGAGTCAAATGACTTAAAGGTTTCTCGTGGGGCTTTTGTTGTGATGAGAAGATAGAAAAAAGGGAAGCCTATACGTTCTGCAAGGTCAACGATTACTGGTGCGACTGCGATTACTGAAGAAAATCTGAAATCGCCATCACGTCGCAATAAGAATCAACCTGACATCGCGATGACATGACGTGACTTTTTCTCCATTGATTCTGACTCAACCAAACTTTAGCACATACGAATGGGTCATATGAGTGAGAAATGTATGACAGTCTTGTGCAATAGAGGTTTTCTCAAAGACATTAGAGTTGGTAAGTTAGGTTTCTGCGAGCATTGCATTTTCAAGAAACAAACTTGAGTCATTTTCGATTCAGCAGTGCACAGAACAAAAGGGACTCTAGATTACATTCATTTTGATTTATGGGGTCCATCTTATAACATCTCAAAAGGATTTAATAAATATTTCCTAACTTTTATTGATGATTACTCTAGAAAAGTTTGGGTTTATTTCTTGAAACAGAAAAGCAAAGTCTTCGGAATCATCAAACAGTGGAAGACACTGTTAGAAAAATAAATCAAAAAATTCGTGAAGTGTTTGAGAACGGATAATGGTCTTGAGTTTTGTTCATTAGATTTTAATGATTTCTAAAAATGGGAAGGAATTGAAAGACATCTAACCGTTGTTGGAACTTCGTAGCAGAATGGAGTTGTAGAAAGAATGAACAAAACCTTGCTGGAAAAGGCTCGATCCATGCTTTCTATTGTAGGCTTAGGGAAGGAATTTTGGGCTGAAGCCGTAAATTGGCAAGTTATTGGGTAAATCGATCTCCTCATCGAGCATTGAATGGTAAAGTTCCAGAGGAGATATGGTCAGGTAATCCTCCTAATTATTCCAATCTTAGTGTAACATCCTGATTTTGGGTCTAGTCGGAACAGTGGCTTCGGGACCCCTAATCCGACATAGTAAAATTTATTTTTATTATATTTTTATGGTCTACAGTTTTATGGAATGATTTCGTGAAAATTTCGTTCGAAAATTTTGACGTTTGGGCACTCAATTTAGTCAAAAGGGTTAAATTGCAAAAAAATGCAAAACTTGAATTCAATATGTTAAAGGTGTCCAATTGCTATGAAATTTTAAATTAGAGGTCCTTAAATGGTAACTAGACCATTGGTTAAGTTTGTGGACAAAAATGGACATGGTTTGGTATGTTTCTAAAGTTTTTCATTAAGGGTATTTTAGTAATTTGGTAATTAATGAATTAAAAAGCCAAATTAAAAGCCAATTTTTGCTCATCTTCTACCCCATGGCCGAATGTACCAAGAAGAAACCATGGCTAGGGTTTTTCAAGCTTCCAAGCTCGATTGTAAGTCTGTTCTAGCCCTGTTTTTAATAATTTTTATGTTTTTGAAATCCTTGTAACATGATCTATCTATTTCTACCACTAATTTAAGAAATAATCAAGGTCTAAAATTTTACACATGATGGATATTTGTGTATTTTTATGTCTAATGGTAGAAAATGTATGTTTGGTGTATGATAAACGACTTTTACTAAGTGATTTTTGTTAAAAATGTCAAAAAGACTTATTTGTAAAAGTTATAAAATGAGTATAAAAATGTGAATAAATGAGAAATGTGGGCTGTTATGAGTATGAAAATGGTTCGGCTAGGCTTGGGTTTTGAAGAAATTGAATGGAATTCATTTTACGAGCCTAGGGACTAAAATGTAAAAATGTCAAACTTTAGGGGCAAAAATGTAATTTTTTTCATAATATGATTTTGGGCTGATTTGAATATTATAATTATTAAATAAGTTAAATGTGATATTATAGATTGAGAAAAATGAGGTTCGGAGTTAGAACGGGGGAAAAACGAGTATTTGATGATTTAGTCCTTTTTTGCCCTTTTTATGCCGAGGTAAGTTCGTATGTAAATAATGCAATGTTATATTTGTATTTTAATGTTTTGATATTGCATGAAATGTATGATTGATTCTATGGGCATATTCGACGAAGTTCCGGCAAGAGAGAAATCCCGGTTGAACATTAGAAATAGATAGGATACAAATGTCATGACATTAGGGTTACTGAGATTACGTGTAAGACCATATCTGGGATATGACATCAAAATGAGACTTTGTGTAAGACCATATCTGGGATATGGCATTAATATATGACTTCGTGTAAGACCATAACTGGGCTATTGGTATCGATACGAGATTACATGTAAGACCATATCTGAGATATGGCATTGGTAAGGTCCTGTGTGTACGAGATTCCCGAGTATCCTTTAGTATTCCAAATGGTTCAACGGGAAATTCAACTGGTATGTCAAAGGAGAGAAAAAGTATGTAAGTATTATGAATTGGTACAGGTATGTACGTAAAGTTTATAAGCATTGACTTCATGAAATTGTGAGTTCATGATTTCCACAGAGATGTTTTTGTGAAAACCTTATGATTATTGGTCAATACTTGTGATGTATGAAATACATGGTAAATTTTTTTGACGATTATGTGTTTGGCTTTCGGGCTAAATTGAGTTATGATATAGCATGTTTTATTCACACAAATTGTATTTTATCAGATATGAGAAAAAGGAAAGATTGGAATAATTGCCTATTAAAAAGGTTATGGAAGTATAGGAAGATAAGAGATTAGGAAATTGAAAGATGTTAAAGTATATGCTTGAAATGTATATACTCATAATTAATGTGCATGTTTACTATGAGGATTGGAATGATTTGTTAATTGCTGCAATATGTTACAAAGGAGAGATTATGGTTGTTAGGCTAATGCCAAGATATGTTAAATTATGCTCATAAGTTGATAGAGTAAACATTACGACTGAATAAAAAATTATAACTGCGAGCTTTATAGCAATTTGTATTATCTTGTGTTTAAATTGTTGAACTTGATAAAAGATTTGTAAGAGTTGCTTATTATTTTCGTACGGACTTACTAACCTATATATATAGCTTACCCCCTTCCTTTCCAATGTCTTATAGGGTTATTCAGCTAGCTCGGGTTGGAAATCGTCGGAGATTCTATCACACTATCAAGCTGTCATTTTGGGTATAAATGAATTCAAGTATTTTAAGTCTATGGCATGTATAGGGACTAGGTCAATTTGTTATATGTGTCATGATTAATTTGGCCATATGTGTTGGCTTGTAATTGTTAATGCTTCATCTTATATATATAGCCATGAATGATGGCTTATGCTGATTATAAATATATTCGTACGTTAATGCCCTCTTGTGAATGTGAAATTAGTATGTTTTTAATGGGCTAAGTATGATGTTTTAAGCATGATAAATGATGGTATAAGAATGTCATGTTATTGTCTTGTTTGTGGTTGTTTGGTTGCATTTATATGCTTGAATTTGTGCCATGTGATGTTGTGTAGATGTGTGCAAGCAAGGGTTACAAAATGGCTTGGTAAATAGCCTTGTTTTTGTCCACATGGGTAGACACACGGGCGTGCGTCTAGGCCGTGTGTGACACACAGTCTGCCCCACGAGCATGTGTTCCGGCCGTGTGTCCCCTGCACCTAAATTTTGAAAAATAGAATGTCCAGAATTGAGCACACGGGCAGAGACACGGGCGTGTGTCTCAGCTGTGTGTGCTACACGGCCTAGCACACGGGCGTGTGGCACGGCCGTCTGGCATAAGTCAGGAAGCACCCTAATTTGAACACGGTCTGAAGCACGGGCGTGTCCCCGGCGTCACACGGGCGTGTCCCTTGGACCACACGGGCTTGTGAGCCATGCTTCTAGAAAATTTTTTCTAAGTTTTGTAAAAGTTTCTCGAGTTCTCGGTTTAGTCCCGAACAACTTCTAATACATGTATTGGGCCTCATAGGCTCGTAATAGGGACTTCATGATCAGATATGAATGGTTTTAATTTGTACGCAAATTTTATGACTCGAAATTGTGTGATTGCTTGTGATGTGAGTTCGGTAATGCCTTGTACCTTGTTCCTACGTCGAATACGGGTAATGGGTGTTACACTTAGAATTTTCAGTTGTCCTACTTATTCTAAAGTTAGCCAGGGAAAGCTCGAACCAATGGCTGTTAAATGCATTTTTCGGGGATACTTTGCCGGTGGTCGTGTCTGAGAGTTTTAATATTTATATAATGAATGATCGAGCCTAGAAACTAACTATCACCACGATTGAGGCAAGGGCACCTATCGAACAGTAGTATAGGTTAATGGCAAGACCGGAATGTCGAACCCAACGGAACCAAAATTACTAGTATTGACTTTCTTTTTTATTATCTAGCCTAAAATAAAGGGGATTGATATTTATCTAACTAATTACTAAGCTAAGGTTGCTAAGACACAGAGAGTGAATTGGGAAAATGCTTTTGGGAAAAACCAGTTGATTAAGACAATACCCGAGGAAGAATCCACCTAGACTTCACTTGTTATTTAACTCTGAACCAGACGATTTATTCACTTGACTTGATCCGTAGGATTCCCTAATTTATATTAATACCTCTTTCGAGGCTACTAACGTCTAACCCTAGGTTGATTAATTGAAATCTCTTTCTAATTAAAACCCCTAGTGTTGCATTAACTCGACCTATGGACTCCCATATTAGGTTTGACCCTAATCCGGCAGATTTTCATCATCCTATCTCTAGGGTTGCGATCAACTCCGCTTAATTATGCTAGATCTACTCTTAAACAGGGACTTTTGCTCCACTGCCTAAGCACATCAATACTTGAATCAATATCCTGAAATATTAAAACAAGAATTAAGAACACATAATTAAGAACAAATCAAGTATTTATCATATAGTTCAGAAAACAATAACAAGATCCGTCTTAGGTTTCATCCCCCTCAGGTATTTAAGGGGTTTAGTTCATAATTATAAAAGAATACATCTTAGAAGAAAGTAAATAACAAAACATAAGAAAAACCCTAAAACCCCCTGAAGGAAATTTGAAGGGAAGATCTTCCGTCTTGAATGTGATTCCGGCTTCTGAGATGGATCAACTGGCTTTCTTGGAGTAGTTCCCTGAGTTCAGCCCTCTCTGGCTTCGCCCCCTTTGTCAAAAGCGCTGACAAAAGGCTTCTGTCGAGCTCCCCCTTTTTAGGTTGCCCTCTAGGGTGTTTATATAGGCTTTAGGGATGCCTTACTTGGCCCACAAGTATCCTAATCCGAATGGAATTAAAACAGGTCAAGGCAGGGGCACGCCCGTGTGCAACGGCCGTGGTCGACTCTCTTGGCCGTGGTCGATCATGTTTACCACACACGGCCGTGTGATCTGGCCGTGTACGATGTTCTAGGCCGTGTCTTGGTTGTTACTCGAAACGCACGGCCGTGGGTGATAGTCCAGGCCGTGTGAGTCTCTAAGGTAAGCCCATTTCACTTTTTTTTGGCCTGTTTCTCGTTCTTTTCATCCTCCGATGCTTTCCTAAGTATAAAACATGAAATTAAAGGATTAGGAGCATCAAATTCCAAAATTCAAGGGATAAATCATCCAAAAGTATGCCAAATGTGGGATTAAAATATGTATATATTACGGTTTATCAAATACCCCCACACTTAAGCATTTGCTTGTCCTCAAGCAAAATCCTCAACTCACAATTAAAATTAACTCCCCTCAATTCATAACCTTCATCAATAATGTTTCATCATAATTCATAGGTAATTCATACATTGATAATTTAACTAGAAGGTTCCTAAAGATTCAAACAATCAAAGTCATAGTTTTTATAGTACAAAAAATAGGTGTTTCCCCTTACCTAAATAATTACCTTTAATTCAAAATCGACAAAAATTGACATCCTCACTAAAGGTTCACTCAAATCACTCAAAGTGTTTAAGGTTCAAAAATAAGCACTCAGAAGTCGAACATGAAAAGTTACTCCCATAGGCTTGCATGAAAATCAAATCTCCTCCACTGTAAAATGATATGATACACAAATCAAAAGGTCTTTTATGGGTTGTAACGGGGCTTGGGTTAAAGGTGTGGATAAAGGCTTGAATTAGAGGGTTAGTATCGAGACTGAATTGACAAATTACCTAACTAGAAAGTTGGACTAATACTGAATAATTACATCAATTGGAAACTTAATACTAATAACATGAGCTTCTTCTCAAATTATAAAATTAACTGCTTAAGCTCCAATAACAAAGAAGTAATAATGAATAGATTCCTAATAAATAATTTTTTTTAAGATCAAATCATTAAGTACAATAATATAGAATTTAATAACTGAAATAAAGGAAATAGTTAAGTAACCGATCAAATCAAATCTCGATATAAGGGTAGTCAAGAGAAATGGCGATAACAAAGACAAAGTTGGTTTTGGGTTAATATTAATGGGTGAGTCAAGAAGCGGTTTGTTAGTCTCAAAGGGGTTCACTAGGGGTTAATTATGAAGGTAGGCTTTTTATGGAGTAAGTGGGTTAAAACCTAGGTGCCTTCATCATCTTAGTATATCAAATCATAGGTGTGGTCTTGACATGTATAATCGAAGCAAGTTCTAGAATAACAAATTAATGTTGACATACTCATAATCAATAAAGTGAGCACGAAAAGGAATGTATGCTCTAAAAGGCTCAAGATCTCACAAAAATTATGGGCTTTTGATGTCAACCTTTGTAAATTTCAAACTTCAAGGTAATAATTAGATTCAGGTAGACAACCTAACAAATTTTTAATTCTGAAAATAAACTCATCATGCTTGATTCTCTAGTCCTAAAGTTTAAATCATCACTGTACAATTAACTATGACTTAATCCAAAACATATCAACGAAAATCATAAATCAAAAGAAATTTCATTCTAACAGTAATATGAGAAAATTACTTAAGAATAAGACATAATTCAGGGATTTTCAAATAATACTGTAGTTAACCCCCCCACACTTAAGATGTACATTGTCCTCAATGTACAAAGATAGATAATAGCAATATAATAATAAAATCATAAGATAGGGAGAGAAGTGAAACTTCCTAAATTTTGGATGGAGTCAATGAAAAGAAACGGTAAAGTTGGAGAGAGGTGAAGATGGGGAGGATACTCCGGTGGTGGTGTGGTCGTTCGTTAACAGCCCCTTAAACCTAAATCAAAATATAAAAATATAAATCAAAGACGAGAAATATAGAAGAAAAGACATTAAAAATGAAAATAAGAAAAAATAAATAGACTCAAAGGTCCCACGGGCGTGTCGCACGCCCGTGTAGATTTCTCAATTTCGACCATGGCCGAATCGCACGGCCGTGGTGTTTTATCGCAGCCCGTGTTTTGGGAAAAGTTTTGCCCTATTTCCACACGGCCACGACCACGCCCGTGTGCAAGGCCGTGTGGGTAGGGAAACCTGCGCCTAAAAATTTGATTAGTTTTTAGTTAGGTGCTAAAAATCGAAAATATGAAAATTAATGGGGTTAGTGCTCGGGTTGCCTCCCGAGAAGTTCTCGTTTAATGTCTTAAGCTAGACTTACCTATTATTTGCATAATGGTTGTTTGAGGAGCATATTACAGGGCATGACATTAATACTTGCTCCTAAATCAGCCAAAGCATGGTTAACATTTAAACTACTAATTAAACAAGGAATAGTAAAACTCCCTGGATCTTTCAATTTTGTTGGTAGCTTATTTTGGAGAATAGCTGAGCATTCCTCGTTAAGTTCCACTGCTGATAGCTCTTCAAACTTCCTTTTATTTGTTAAAAGCTCTTTTAAGAATTTGGTGTACGTAGGCATCTGTGAAATAGCTTCAACAAAAGGTATGTTAATATGTAATTATATAAAGAGTTCGAGAAACTTACCGAATTGTGCGTCCATGCGGTCTTTCTTCAACTTTGCTGGATATGGGATCGGTGGGTTATACTCTTTAGGTTCCGGTATTACATTCTCGTTTACTTCCTCACCTTTTTCCTTATTAATTTCTCGTGGCATCTTCTTTTCAGCTTCAACCAACCCCTTTCCACTCCTTAGTGTAACTGCCTTCACATGTTCTTTTGGGTTGGTGTTACTATGTAAGTTACTTGGTTGCCTTTCGGAAACTATCTTGACTAATTGTCCAATTTGATCCTCAATCCTTTGAATCGATTCTTGTTGAGTTTTCAACGCCGTTTCGGTGTTTTGGAAACGAGTTTCTGACACCGCGATGAACTTTGTTAGCATCTCCTCAAGGTTCGCCTTCTTTTCTTGTAGGTAGGGTTGCTGTTGAAAGCCTAGGAGGGGTTGTTGTCTCTGATTTCCTTGGCCATCCCACGAGAAATTGGAATGGTTCCACCAACCTGCATTATAAGTGTTACTATAGGGATTATTTTGAGGTCTAGAATAGTTATCCATATAGTTGACTTGTTCGTTCTCTGTGCTAGGGTTGTAGGATAGATATTCTGTGTTGTTCACCCCTCCTCCATTTGTATCGTACTGTATTACCGGATGTACCTGCGTAGAACCATACAAACCATCAATTTTTTTATTTAAAAGCTCTACCTGGTTAGATAATATGGTGACCGCGCCAAGGTTGAAAACACCGACTGCTTTATTAGGCATTTTCCTCATGTCTTGCCACTGATAATTATTCAGTGACATCTCTTCGGTTTCTGCGAGCGGTATGTTTTATTTCAACGCTAAAATCAAGGGTCTGACGGGTTTTTTCTAGTCATAAACTAGAAATACCTGCCAGAAGCAAAGAAAGAGAAAAATTAGCAAAGTTAAAATAAAATAAAAAATAAAAATAAATTGCAAATAAATAAAATGGCTAAAGTAATAAAAATCAAGTGTTCCTAATATCTTAGTTCCCCGGCAACGGCACCAAAAACTTGATCGTGTTTGAGAGTTTTAATATTTATAGAATGAATGATCGAGCCTAGAAACTAACTATCACCACGATTGAGGCAAGCGCACCTATCGAACAGTAGTATAGGTTAGTGGCAAGACCGGAATGTCGAACCCAAAGGAACCAAAATTACTAGTACTGACTTTCTTTTTTATTATCTAGCCTAAAATAAAGGGGATTGATATTTATCTAACTAATTACTAAGCTAAGGTTGCTAAGACACAGAGAGTGAATTGGGAAAATACTTTTGGGAAAAACCAGTTGATTAAGACAATACCCGAGGAAGAATCCACCTAGACTTCACTTGTTATTTAACTCGAACTGCATTTATTTATTCACTTGACTTGATCCGTAGGATTCCCTAATTTATATTAATACCTCTTTCGAGGCTACTAACGTCTAACCCTAGGTTGATTAATTGAAATCTCTTTCTAATTAAAACCCCTAGTGTTGCATTAACTCGACCTATGGACTCCCATATTAGGTTTGACCCTAATCGGGCAGATTTTCGTCATCCTATCTCTAGGGTTGCAATCAACTCCGCTTAATTATGCTAGATCTACTCTTAAACATGGACTTTTGCTCCACTGCCTAAGCACATCAATACTTGAATCAATATCCTGAAATATTAAAACAAGAATTAAGAACACATAATTAAGAACAAATCAAGTATTTATCATATAGTTTAGAAAACAATAACAAGATCCGTCTTAGGTTTCATCCCCCTCAGGTATTTGAGGGGTTTAGTTCATAATTATAAAAGAATACATCTCAGAAGAAAGTAAATAACAAAACATAAGAAAAACCCTAAAACCCCCTGAAGGAAATTTGAAGGGAAGATCTTCCGTCTTGAATGTGATTCTGACTTCTGAGATGGATCAACTGGCTTTCTTGGAGTAATTCCCTGAGTTCAGCCCTCTCTAGCTTTGCCCCCTTCGTCAAAAGCGCTGACAGAAGGCTTCTGTCGAACTCCCCCTTTTTAGGTTGCCCTCTAGGGTGTTTATATAGGCTTTAGGGATGCCTTACTTGGCCCACAAGTATCCTAATCCGAATGGAATTAAAACAGGTCAAGGCAGGGGCACGCCCGTGTGCAACGGCCGTGGTCGACTCTCTTGGCCGTGGTCGATCATGTTTGCCACACACGGCCGTGTGATCTGGCCGTGTATGATGTTCTAGGCCGTGTCTTGGTTGTTACTCGAAATGCACGGCCGTGGGTGATAGTCCAGGCCGTGTGAGTCTCTAAGGTAAGCCCATTTTGCCCTTTTTTGGCCCGTTTCTCGTTCTTTTCATCCTCCGATGCTTTCCTAAGTGTAAAACATGAAATTAAAGGATTAGGAGCATCAAATTCCAAAATTCAAGGGATAAATCATCCAAAAGTATGCCAAATGTGGGATTAAAATATGTATATATTACAGTTTATCAGCTAGTACAAAAGGTTTTAAGTTGTGGTGTTCGGAATCCAACAAAGTAATTGTTAGCAGTGATGTTACGTTTGATGAATATGTCATGTTTCAATCAGAGAATGAGACTTTTACTTTTAAAGACACAACAAATCATAGTGTCTCGAGCAAGGTAGAGTCAAAACCTGGAATAGGGGTGACATCACGACGAGCAAATGCCCAATGTCGCAATGACAGGACGAATAGAGGTCTCGTCTTGAAGAAAAGTCTCACGACATCGCGACGACATGGCAAAATTTTGATTCTTGCAAGTTTGAAGCTGTTTCGGATCTGTTTGGGGTTCCATCCGACCCTCAGGTACCCTCACCATCTCAATTAACTAATTATAAGTTAGCTCGTGATAGAAAAATGTGAGAAATACGACTACCACAAAAATATTGTGAAGGAAACGTAGTGGCTTATGCTCTAAGTGTTGCTAAGAGCATTGATTCAACCAATCCTTCATGTTATTATGAGGCAGTTCAAGCCTCTGATTCTAGCAAATGACTCGTTGCAATGGAAGAAGAGATGGAATCGCTTTAAAAGAACGAGACTTGGAAGCTAGTTAAACCACCCATCGGTAAATGAATCATTGGTTGCAAATGGGTGTTTAAAAAGAGGGAAGGTTCGGGTCCTAATGACACTAGGTACAAGGCAAGGCTAGTTGCAAAGGGCTACAGTCAAGTGGAGGGAGTTTATTTTCATGATGTTTTCTCTCCCATTGTGGAACATTTGTCCATTCAGGCCCTTTTGGCTCTTGTTGCATCAAATAATCTTGAGTTAGAATAGTTAGATGTAAAGACTTCTTTCATTCACGGTGACCTTGGGGAGGACATCTACATGCAACAACTGGAAGGCTTCAAATTTGAAAGTAAAGAAGGTCATGTTTGTCTCTTACAAAAGTCTTTGTACAGTTTGGAGTAGTCTCTTCGGCAATGGTATAAAAAGTTTGACTCTTTCATGTTAAGTATTGGTTTTTCTCGAAGTAAGTATCACATTTGTGTTTATCTACAATGTCTTAATGATGGTTCTTTTTATATATTTGTTGCTTTATGTTGATGATATTTTAATTACAGCTAAGAATCCATCTGAAGTTTATCGTCTTAAAACCATTCTTAACTCTAAGTTTGAGATAAAGGATTTAGGTGCAGCAAAGAAAATTTTGAGGACAGAATTTTGAGAGAGAGACATTCCAAAAAAGATGTTTTTATCACAACAAAGGTACATCAATAAGACCCTTAAGTGGTTTGAGATGCAAGATGCAAAAACGGTAAGTACTCCTTTAGCTGCACACTTTAAGTTATCAATTTTAGATTTCCCACATAATGAAAAAGATGAAAGGTACATGTCAAAAGTATCTTATTCAATTGCAGTTGGAAGTTTGATATGTGCAATGGTATGTACTTATCTCGATATTTCATATGTTGTTAGTGTTGTTAGCCGATACATGGCCAATCTTGGTAAGTTGCACTAGCATGCAGTTAAGTGGATTTTTAGATATTTACGGGGTACCTCTAACATGTGTTTAGAGTTTGGAAGAACTCAAAAGAGTTTAGTCGGATATGTTGATTTTGATTATGTAGAAGACTTAGATCGAAGAAGGTCTCTCACAGGTTACCTATTTGCTTTTGGGAATTGTGACATTAGTTGGAAAACGACACTTCAAGCTACAGTGGCTTTGTCTAGTACTAAAGTAGAATACATGGCAATTACAAAAGCAGTAAAAGAAACAGTTTGGTTAAGGGGCCTGTTCAGTGAACTGGTAAGTGAAAAGGGCAACTATCGTATATTATGACAGTCAAAGTGTCATATATCTCACCAAAGATCAAATGCATCATGAGAGAACAAAGCACATAGACATTCGTTATCATTTTGTTTGAGAGGTGATCATTCAAGGGGATATTCAGATTCTTAAATTGACATAGAACACGATCCGATCGACATGTTGACAAAGAGCCTTCCAGTTTCAAAGTTCGAGCATTGCTTGGACTTGGTAAGTATCCGATGAAGAATCAATTAAGCCCGTAACAGGGCTCGACAAGGGAGTTGGTCCAAATAGGAGTCAAGGTGGAGATTTGTGGGAGAATGCCTCTTGTTTTGACGAAAATTTATTTTGGCTTTTCTTTTCCTAGTTAAACTCTATTTTTAGTTTTCCATTTAAACTCTAATTAACCTAGAGTTGTTGTGGTCATATATGCTACGGATTTCAGCATATAAATGTGCTTTAGTTACTCTAGGTTTTACAACAACAAAAAATATTTAGATTGAGAGAATTTTGTTCTTTGTTTCGAAAGGTTTTTCTTGTGGGGCTTCGGGTTTTCTTTTAATTCTCTTTATCTTTTGTACTCTCTTTTATTATAGTGAAATCTCATTTTGCCCGTGGTTTTTTTATCCTCTTTTGAGGGGGTTTTCCACGTAAAATTTGCGTGTTCAGTCTTTTCGATTATTCTTTTCTCACTTTGTTCGTTGTCTAATCGGGTTTATCCCATACACTATATTTATAAAAGTTAAAAAAAAATTTAAAAAATTAAAAGAAACATGATAAATGTCTAGAAAATATGCGTTTAGAATATCCAGAATTAGAATATGGTCTTATGAAATCTCAAGTATTTTAAAATAAATTTTGAATCTTTTTTCTCCAATGTAAAGATAATTCTATAGCATCTAAAGATATATGTAATATGTTTCGACTTAATTGCACAGCCATTGGTAAACATATCTTTGCTTCTTCTATCTAAACCAAACTTTATTTCTTTTCACAACTCCAATTTAAATATATAACTTATAACTTTATTTTGAATGTCCTCTTTCTTTATTATCATCTTTTTTTCTTCCTTTTCCCATCCTTCTTCAAGCCTCTATTTTTTTATTTAAAAAAGTATATTATTTTTAATTTAATATTTAATAATTTTATATGTTATTTTTATTAAAATTTTAAATACATACAACTTAAAATATTTTTAAATATTTACGAGTATATCATTATACATTTTATTTTATATGATATAAATTACATAATATACATAAAAATAAAATAAAAATGTATTACAAAAGTATAAAACGAGTTTGGCTGAGCCCAAGCCTTCAATTTTAGAGCTCAAGCCCAACTCATATTTTAAACGAGCTTTTTTTTTTTGCCTAAGTCCATTTCTTGGACGTCGTACTTTTCTCCAACCATCCCATATTTTGGGTTGGACTTCGAGCTTAAGTGAGTAGCTCGACCCTTGAACAAGTCTAATCACTATTTATATACATAAATATGTTGAAACTTAGTCAATCTAAAATTAAGTTATGAATAAAATCAAATCAAATATTTACGACATAATTAAAATTTAAAATTAATTTGATTTACAAGTTAATAATATTATACAACATTAACAATTAAAATACAAGCAAATTATTTAACAAAGCAAATAAACCTAGTTAACAAAGCAGGTACAAAATAATATGTGCAAATTGTGGTAACTAAGTATTCTGTTTCACATTCGAAATTTGTAATCAAGGAAGTGTTGTTCATTGTAACTTTTTAACTAGTGATCATATGAATACATAATGGATAATATACAATGTTGTAAAGATCGAATCGTAGTTGAATTCGTTAAGCCACTGATTTTCAATTGAATTAATTGAATCATCAATTAAATCATGAAAAATAAAAATTTCCAAAAATTCTAGAAAATTCATAAAAAAATAGAAAAATATTGAAAATATGAAAAAAAAATAAAAACTAATATAAATAACAACATTCATTTTATAAATTATAAAAACAAAATTAAATACTTAAACTAGCAATAACTCGCTTCACTCGATTCAACTAAATATTAGCATCAATTTAATATGTTTTCTTGTAGTTCAATCTATTTTTTTTTATCAATTTATGATTCTTAATGAAACGGTTTAACCAATGGTTTTATATATTGTAAGTTTACATTTACAAAACAATATTTCATATATGTAAATGTTGATATTTCAAAAAAAGTGAATGGATAGCTTTTTATAAATAATAAGTCATTTTAATTTTTGACAACAACAAATAGATAGTTTTAATTGAGAAGAAATGTGTTGGTGGTTCAATTAAATCATCCAATACCATAAAATCTATAAAAATCGATTGAATTGCTAAACAATCGACCGAATCAATGTTAATATTTGAGTTTGTTATTTTTTTTATTTTTGAATTTTCTAAATTTTTTTGAATTTTTTATGATTAAACCGAAAATTCAATTGATTGAACCGAAAATTGGTGGTCTAACCAATTCAATTACGATTCAATTTTTACAACATTGCATACTATCTGTAATATCCTGATTTTCAGTGGTGTCGGATAAGGCGACTTCAGAACCCCATTTTTATAAACAGAGTCTGTAAATATCAGTATAAAACTATATTAAAGTTTGGTTCAGTAATTTTTTTAATTAATAGTTAATTTTAGGTGTAGGGACTAAATTGTAAAAGTCTAATCGTTATAGGTTTTTAATTAGCCAAAGGCTTGAGGAGTTAAATTGTAATTAGCCAAAAGTCCAAAATGGTAATTAAACAATTTTGGAATATGTGTTAGTAGATGATGGTGGCTTAAGCATTAAAATATGATTAGAAACTTAATTAAGAAGGATTAATTAAGTAAATCAAGTTTAAATCATGGTATGAAAGCAAAAAATTAGTGGAAAGAAAGAGAATTGTCATCTCCTTCATCCTTCATAGCCGAAACTCCATAGCTAAAGAAAAGAGAAAAATCAACCTAGGACTTCAAGCTTTTGATCACTATTAGGTAAGCTCAATTAAGTCATTTTCTTGCAATTTTTATGTTTTTGAAGTCATGAGAGCTTGATTTAGCTAGCCCATGTTCCAATTTGTAAAACTATTACAGTTTTTGAAAGTTGCCATTATTAATTTCTTGAATAATTTGGTGTTAAATTGATAAGTTTTAAGCTTAGATTACGAAAAATGACTAGATTGTAAACTTTAATTATTAGTTTTGTACATAAGAACTAAAGTGAATAAAATGTAAAATTTTTGTGAAATTTTTGTATAAATAGAAAGTAGAGGGTCCCTAATGAATGAAATTGAAGTCGATTTTTCAACCGAGGCTCAAAATTGGTAAGATATGGTTATTTTGAATTCAGGGACTAAAATAAATAAAATGTAAAAATTTAGGGGTATCGAAAAATAAGATTATATAGGTTCATTCATATCATGGCATAATGTATAAATGTTTGGTATTGATGGATTGAATGAGATAATTGTATAGATCAAGAATTGGATCAAACTGGAGATAATCGAGGAAAAACTAAAATTGTCGATTAGTCCTTGAAGATTCAACTTGTTTGGTGTTTTGATCAAGTAAGTTCATATGATATTTATTTATTTAGGTTGTTATGTATTTGATTTGTTTATATGTGTTTGATTGTGGATTAATTGATTGTGAATTGGTTCTAAAGGCTAGAATTGGGCTAAATTGAAAAGTGATGTTATATATGTAAAAGATGTACGTGTGAACTTAGTAAAGGTTAGGATACGATTGGCATGCCAACAGGGTCTTTTTCACGCTTGTTCGAGACTGATTACAGATGTTATCGAAGTCCAACATTTATTGCGGATTCTTAGATATATGTGACACAGGTTTAGCTCAAATGAGTAACCTAATGTGCAGTTTTAAAGGTTTAGCCTGGACAGGCAACCTAAAATGTTTATATTAAGCTCGAATGAGCAACTGGTGTGGTGCAGATACCTGTGTATCCAAGTCCGTTTACTAGAGTTCATCGGGCGAAGCGGTTAAGGTGAAAATGAAAAATTGAAATGGGATGAAATAAGCTTGTTGTTCAAAAGGAAAATTTTGAATTGAGTATAAATAATGTATTAGAATAATGTATTGGACATGTATGTGATTATGTTATCCCTTGATTGATTGAGTTTGAGATTAGTTATACAAAATGACATAAATTGGCATGTTGAGTAATTGTGGTATCATACGATTTGATTATAAGATAATGCTCACTTTGTTTCTGTTTTGATTTGCCATGTCTAGCCAAACTATGCCAAGTTAAGGTAGCTTATTGTATTTAGATAAAAGATATTGTAAGTTTTGTTTAATACCTATAAACTTACTAAGCATTATATGTAATAGCCCATTTTCAGTGAAATCGGAACAGTGGTTTTGGGACCACAAATCTGAAGTCAAAAAAATTATTTTATTATTATTTTATGGTCTACAGCATGATAATATTATCGTATAAAAATTTCGTTAAGAAATTTTACCATTTACATGCTCAATTTGATAAAAAGGACTAAATCGCGTAAAGTACAAAAGTTGTGTTCTAATAGCTAAAGGTATTAAATAGCTATAGAACTTTAAAGTGGAAGTCCTTATATGGTAATTAGACCATTTAACTTGATAGTGGATGTACATGGCTTGGCAATTGTGTAATTATTAATGTTTTAAAAGGTTAAATTAGTAAAAAGGTAATTACATGTTAAATTAAATAAAACCAAAGTGAAGTATCATCTTTTTCTTCTTATTTTAAACGGAAAGTTGAAGCAAAAGGAAACCATTTTTGAGATAGGGTTCGGCTAGTCTTATTTCTTTGATTGGTAAGTGATTTTTGTCCCGTTTTTAATAATTTCTATGTTTCCGGGATCGTTATAGCTTAATCTAGCTAGCCCGAGGACTAATTTGTGAAATTGTTAAAGTATTTGAGTTTTTCCATTGATGAGAATGTTAGGGTTTTGAAGTTTAAAGGTAGAAAATAAATGGTTGTTGTTAGATAAACAACTTTTGTAAATGAATTTTTGATGAAATTATCAATTAGGGATTAAATTAAAAAATGTGATAAATTGTGTGGTAAAATTGTGAATTTGTGAAATATATGGGCTGCTATAAATATGTTTATAATTAGGCTAGGCTTGGGTAGGGATAAAATTGAATGAATTTCATTTTCCGAGCCTAGGGACTAAATTACAAAGAATTAAAAGTATAGGGGCAAAATGGTAATTTTGCCAAAAATGTGTGTTGGACTAAATTGGATATGAATTATATTGAATTGATTCAAATTCATTCGTATAGATCCGGTTAGACCTCGTACGGAGTTAGATCGAGGCAAAGAGAATCTCGGATTAGTCGCGTCCGTATCTACGAACACTCGTCGAGGTAAGTTTGTGTAATTAAATTGTGTAATTATATGCTTTGATTGAATTAGATGTATGCTATTTGCATTATCATCATACATGAATACCGATCGCATATCCAACGATGTATGACTATTACCGAGCCTAGTTTGAACTTTAGGAATTCGTAGGATACAAATGACATGTCATTAGGGTTATCAATTTTAGCTCTTATGAGCTTACCGATACTCAACTCATATGAGCTTACCGCTATTCAGCTCGGAGGAGCTTACCATTGTTCAGCTTGGAGGAGCTTACCATTTACAGCTCGTATGAGCATACATGTGCATGAATTGACGGATTACAGTTCAGTACACCTCATGTGTACTACCCGCGTATCCAACGATATTCTAAATGGTTTAACGGGCACAGTTCTGTTACAAGTTTATATAAGTTCGATACGAACTAGTAAAGGTATTTACATGAATTACATGGAAATGGTTTGTATATGGTATATGGATACATGGTATAGATGTTACATATATATGGAGTTTTAATAGTTGTTGATCTCATACATGATTCTCGGTTTTTATATGAATTACATGGCTAACATGGTTGATGAATATGTGTTAGGCTTTTGACCAAATTGAGTTGAGATATGCTTTGGTTTACTTACCTTAAATGTGATTAAAATGGTAAGTTAAATTCTCTATTATACGAACTTACTAAGCTTAAAAGCTTACTCTGTGTTATTTTCCGTGTTTTATAGTGATTCGGAAGCTCGTTCGGGTTGGAAGCTTGTTGGAGCTATATCACACTATCCATCAACTCTTTTGGTACTTTCGGTTATTTAATTTTAGTTATAATGGCATGTATAGGTTAATTTGGCCAATGTTGGCATATAAGTATTTTGTTGAGATTAACCAATTATTTGGCTTGTGTTTGGTATATTTTGATGTGTATATATATGTGGCCTTATCATATTTGATGTGTGTTTGATATGGTAAAATGATGGAAAGTAAAATGTGGTTTGAATATGCATATAAGATATGTTATATACCTTAGTGTGATTTAATGCTTTGTTATGGAAAACTTATAGGTATAGTGATGTTAGTTAGAATGGTATATTTGATACCATTAGGAAATATTTGTATGTTTTGGTAAGTAAGTTAAGTGACATGAAATGATGCAAAATGATTTACCATGTGAATTGGTATTTTGGGTACCAAATGATTGAGCTTGATAAGTGACCTACATGATAGGTTTTGGTACAAATTATGCATATATGTATTTGGTTATTTAGGTAAGTTTGGATACATGGTTGACATGTTTTTAAGTTGTCATTTGAGGTGCCTAAGGGCATATTGGTTGTATGTGATTATAGTACAATGTTTAAAGCTTGTTTATGTTTGTTTTGGATGCTTGATTATAGCTAGCATATATATGCATTTTTGGGAGTAGGTTGATGTCATTTTTGGGGGAGAAATTTGGCTTGGAAAATGACCTATTTTCGTCCACATGGGAAGAGACACGGACGCGTGTCTCAGCCGTGTGTGACACACGGCCAGGTGACACAGCCGTGTGTCCTCGTTATCTTTTAAAGAGTGCAAGTTAGTATGCTCACACTACTTGGCACACGGGCGTGTTGTAACAGCCCAATTTAGGGCCTAGTCAGAATAGTGGTGCGAGACCACTAATCCAAGGTGAATTTATGAGTTTTTAAGGTTCATGCCATGTTTGCATATTAGTGTGAAAGTTTCATGAAGCAATTTTGCTAAATTGAAGTTGAATGGTCAAAAAGGACCAAATTGCAAAAGTTGTAAAATGTGAGTTTCTAGAAGCATTTAGTATGAAATAGCTCTAGAATAGCAATTATAAGTCCTTAAATAGCAATTTTCCCAAATCATAATTTTTGGAGAAAAATGGACATGAGCTAGTAAATGGTGATATTTTTAAGAGAAGGGCATTTTGGTCATTTACTTATTAAATGATTAATAAAGGAAAAAGATGATAAAAATCATTCATCTTCTTCCTTGTGTGTGTGTCGGAATTTTGAAGAACCCATAGCTAGGGTTTGTTCATCTTTCAAGCTTGCTAGTAAGTTCATCTTAGCCCCATTTTTGATATTCTTCGTATTTTTGAAGTCCCGGTAGCATGAGTAAGCTATTTTTAGCTATAAAGTGAGCTAAAGTGCATGGTCAAAAATCTACCCATGATTGATATGCATGTTAAATGATGTTTTATGGATGTTTATGAGAGTTTGATGTTAGATAAACATCTTTTTCTAAGTGAATTTCATGAAAGATGATAGTATGGACCATTTTGTAATAGTTATGAAAATTGGTCATACATGTTAAAAATAGCAAGAATTGATGATTGTTATAGTAGATAAAATGATTCGGCTAAGCATGAAATTTAAGAAAGTTGAATGAAAATTATTTTACGAGCCTTGGGGCAAAAGTACAAATATGAGAAAGTTTAGGGGCAAAATAGTAATTTTTCCAAAGTATGATTTTAGAGTCAATTTAGTCAATGTGAGTGTTAAATGATCTATTTATGACTATAGATCAAGAAAAACGAAGCCTGGATCGAAACCGAGGCAAGAACAAGGTCGATGACTAAATTGCATACCTAGCTACATTTTGTATATTGAGGTAAGTTTGTATGATTTCTAAGCTTTATGATTTATATCATTGAATTGCTTAGTATAATGTATTATGTTATTATGAAATCGTTTAACGTTAAGTTAAACAATGAAATTAATGAGATCAAGTATGAGAAAGTCCGTATAAGACCAAGCCGAGGCATGGCATCGGCAATCAAGCAAGTTATCATGTAATTCCAAGGATCCAAGCTTGGCATTGACAAGTTTATCATGTAAGTCCAAGGACCCAAGCTTGGCATTGACAAGTTTATCATGTAAGTCCAAGGACCCAAGCTTGGCATTGACAAGTTTATCATGTAAGTCCAAGGACCCAAGCTTGGCATTAACAAGTTTATCATGTAAGTCCAAGGACCCAAGCTTGGCATTGAACAAGTTATCATGTAAGTCCAAGGATCCAAGCTTGGCATTTAACAAGTTATCAAGAGGAAGATTTCATATAAGTCCATGTCAAGACATGGCCTTGAAACCAAGATGAGATATCCCATGTAAGACCATATCCAAAATATGGCTTTAGCATCAAGTTCATGGTAAGAGATTTGGTATTCTCGGTTATTCATAGGAATTCATCGGGCAAATGAGATAAGCTTACAAGAGATAACAAGAAAGTTTAGTAAGCAAAATCATTATCAAGTGGGGACAAATATTAGTCATATTATGAATGATAAAATAGAGATTATGATTACTATGTTAAAGAATGCTGATCAATGTGATCAAGTGATACAAGTATCTTGTTTACTTCACAAGTATGAGACTAGTAAGTATTACAAGGCATGTAAGAACCAAGTATGAGCAAATAAGCTTTATAGTTGAAATTATGATACCATTGATTATGTCAAATGATTTATTTAAGCAAGTATGTTGATATGTGTTTTATATGCAAACTTACTAAGCTAAATGCTTACGTCTTTAATTCTTTCTTTTCATGTAGTCCCGCCAAGCTAAACTGTGGATCATTGAAGTCGGAGCTCGTAGCACACTATCAATCGCCATTTTGGTATAGCCAAGTTGATTTTAAGTATGGCATGTATAGGAAACATTTCATTTTGAGTATATGTCTTAGAAAGGGGCAAAAGTATGGGCTGTCAAGTTTATTATTCTTTTGTAAATGGCTAAGTGATTGGCCAAGTTTGACTAAGAATGTATGTTATTAATATCAATGAAGCATGTTATATTGTTCTTGAAAGATGTAATAATTGAGTTGCTGAATTGAGCTTGAGTTTGGTCTTAATTTCAGGATGGTAATTGGCTTGGTAAATAGCCCCTAAGTGCCTACACTATTAGACACACGGGTGTGTGTCTAGGCCGTGCATAAATTGCACCTTAGTCTTATAAGTCAGAATAGGCCACGGACCAATCCCATGGCCGTGTGTTAAGGCCGTGTATGTCACACGATTAGAACATGGGCGTGTGTCCGGTCGTGTGAAATAAGTGAGTATATCAAGATGTAGTACACGGTCTGAGTCCACAAGCGTGGCATGGCCGTGTGTTATAAGTCAGAATGCTAAGGTTTTTCACACGGGCTAGGACCACGGGCGTGCCATGGCCATGTGAAATTTGGCAGTAAACTCGAGTTTTAAGCACGGTTGGGAGACATGGGCGTGTCTCAGAGTTACACGGGCATGTCCCAACTCACATGGGCGTGTGACCCCTGTTTCCATGAAAAGTTTTTGATTGAGTTTCGAAAGTTTACGGACATGAGTTTTAGGCCTCGTAGGCCCATGAAAAGTACAAGTTGATTAAGAAAGAGAAGTTCTTAATTCAGAACGAAATTTTATAGCCCGTAAGTACATGATTAAGCAAGTTCAAGCACAGTAATGTCTCGTATCCAGTCTAAACCTCAGACTCGGGTATGAGGTGTTACATTTAGTGGTATCAGAGCTACGTTTTAATCGGTTTTAGGACTAACGTAGCATGAGCATGAGTCTAGCTATACATGCCATACGTAATAATGTTTTTATAATGATAGTGTGACGACTCCTGACGACTTAAATTGTGTTTATACATATAGTAATGGATCCCGACAGAGATGTGGTGGATGATGTGGAAAGTAATGCACCAACTCTCGCAGAAGGGACGGTGCCAAATGAGAATGAGAATAGACCCACTACGGTGAGTCAAGGAGGAGAAGAGGCTAGATAAGCCTTCCTCCATATGATGAACACATGGTATACAGAGTTCGTTCGTACGAATCCAAATGTACAACCCCCTCCACCCTCGCCTATTTCGTAACCTATTCCTGCAGCCCCTCAAGTGATAGAGGTGGCAAGAGGAGTTAAACCTCCAGTTGATAGGATTAGGAAACATGGGGCTGAAGAATTCCGGGCTAGAAAAGATGACGATCTGGAAAGAGCTGAGTTCTGGTTAGAAAATACCATCAGGGTATTTAATGAGTTGTCATGCACATCTGAGGAATGCCTGAAGTGCGTAGTCTCTCTTCTAAGAGATTCTGCTTACCAATGGTGGAACACCCTTGTGTCGGTAGTACCGAGGGAAAAGATCACATGGGAGTTTTTCCAAGAAGAGTTCAAGAAAAAGTATATTAGTCAAAGGTTTGTGGACCAGAAAAGAAAAGAATTCCTAGAACTGAAGCAAGGCAAGATGTCAGTGACTGACTATGAGCGTGAGTTTGTAAGACTTAGCAAATACGCTCGAGAATGTGTGTCCACTGAGGCCATCATGAGCAAGAGGTTTGAAGATGGACTAAATGAGGACATCAAATTGTTTGTTGCTGTCCTAGAATTGAAGGAATTCGTGGTACTAGTCGAGAGGGCTTGCAAAGCCGAAGAACTAGTAAAGGAGAAGAGAAAATCTGAAGCAGAGTCTCGTGACTCTAAAAAGAGACAATGGAATAAGTCATTCCAATCCTCATCCAAGAAGTCAAAAGAATTCCCTACCCGATCAGCTACTTCCACTAGATCTTCATGGAAGGACAAGAGTAAGCAGTATTCGGGAAATAAGGCATAGACTACTTCAGTCGCTAGTGTGGGAATGTTCGATTTGATGAGACCGAATGCCCACAATGTGGCAGACACCATTTTGGAGAATGCCGAGCGCACGAAAATGTATGCTTCAGATGTGGTTCGCAAGACCACTACATAAAAGATTGTCCAGAGATGACGAAAGAAGAGAGAGCTCAGAATCTGAAATTCAGGAGTATGGTCAGAGAAAGACCGCAGAGAAAACCCAGGAAGTGGGGTAAGAGGAAGGGGTAACCCTAGAGAACAGGCTGCGAGACCCGAGGGTAGAGCACCTGCGAGGACTTATGCCATTCGCGCTCGCGAAGAGGCATCTTCCCATGAAGTTGTTACGGGTACCTTTTCTCTTCATGATATTAAAGTTATTGCTTTAATAGATCCTGGATCCACACACTCCTATATTTGCATGAGATTAGCATTCGATTTGAGTATGCCTATAGACTCTACAGAATTTATGATTAAAGTGTCTAATCCCTTAGGCAAGAGTGTGTTAGTTGATGAAATATGTAAAGATTGTCCATTGATGATTAGAGGTCATTGTTTTAAAGTGAACCTTATGTTGTTACCATTTGATGAGTTTGATCTCATTCTCGGTATGGACTGGTTGACTGCCCATAATGTAATAGTTAATTGTGGGAAGAAATACATTGAGATGAGATGTGAGAATGGGGATACCCTTCACATAGAATCAGAGAAACAGAGTAGATTACCGGTATTGATTTCTCATATGACGGCACAGAGATACATGAGAAAGGGGTATGAGGCATATCGGCTTTTGTGATGAATGATAAAGAAACAGGTCAAAAGATTGAGTCGATCTGATAGTATGTGAGTACTTGGATGTCTTTCCCGAGGAATTACGGTGATTACCTCCAATCGAGAGAGGTTGAGTTCAATATTGAGTTAGTTCCCGTGATCGCATCGATATCTATTACTCCTTCCAGAATGGCTTCGTCAGAATTAAAAGAGTTGAAGTTACAGTTGCAAGAGTTGACAGATAAAGACTTTGCAAGATCTAGTTGTTCACCATGGGGTGCTCCGGTTTTATTTGTGAAAAAGAAAGATGGCACTATGAGATTGTGCATAGATTACCGTCAGCTTAATAAGGTGAAAGTAAAGAACAAGTACCCATTGCCTAGGATCGATGATTTGTTCGATCAATTGAAAGGAGCCACGGTGTTCTAGAAAATAGACTTGAGATCAGGGTACTACCAGCTGAGAGTAAAAGAATCAGATGTGTCTAAAACAGCCTTTCGAACAAGGTATGGGCATTATGAATTTTTAGTCATGCCCTTTGGTTTGACTAATGCTCTGGCGGTATTCATGGACTTAATGAACCGCATTTTTAGACCGTACCTTGACAGGTTTGTAGTCGTTTTCATTGACGACATACTGATTTATTCCCGAGATGAGAATGAGCATGTTGAGCAACTACGGATAGTTTTACAGATTCTACGAGAAAATCAATTATATGCCAAGTTCAGTAAAAGTGAATTTTGGCTCATGGAAGTAGGATTTCCGGGACATATTGTCTCGGGAGAAGGAGTTCGAGTAGACCCCAGTAAGATTTCGGCTATTGTGGACTGGAAGCCACCAAAGAATATCTCTGAGATTAGAAGTTTTCTAGGCCTAGCCGACTATTACAGACGATTCGTCAAGGGGTTTTCCATGATTGCAACCCCGATGACTAAATTGTTATAGAAAAACGTGAAGTTCGAGTGGACGAAAATATGCCAACAAAGTTTTGAAAAATTGAAAGCATTATTAACAGAAGCTCCAGTTTTAGTACAACCTGAGACAGGGAAAGAATTTGTGATTTACAGCGATGCATCCTTAAATGGATTAGGTTGTGTACTTATGCAAGAAGGCAAATTTATTGCTTATGCCTCCAGACAGTTGAAGCCTCATGAGAAGAATTATCCGACGCATGATTTAGAATTGGCTGCCATAGTCTTCGCATTGAAGATATAGAGACATCACCTATATGGTGAGAAATGTCGAATTTTCACTGATCATAAAAGTTTGAAATACTTGATGACGCAGAAAGAGTTGAACTTAAGACAACGGAGATGGTTAGAGTTGATAAAAGATTATGAGATGGTCATTGATTACCATCTCGGGAAGGCGAATGTGGTCGCCGACGCTTTGAGCAGAAAATCCTTATTTGCATTAAGGGCAATGAATTCACGGATGACTTTATCCAACGATGGTTCTATTCTAGCTGAGTTGAGAACTAGACCAATTTTCGTCCAAGAGATCATTGAAGCCCAAAAAGAGGATAGTGAATTGCAAGTTCAGAGAGATCAGTGCGAGATAGATGTTGAGTCTAACTTCCGAATTAGTCCCGATGGAAGTCTGATGTTCAAAGACAGAGTTTGTGTACCGAGAAAAGAATAGCTTATTCAAAAAATTTTGCATGAGGCTCATAATGGTTGTTTATCTGTACATCCGGGTAGTACCAAGATGTATAATGACTTCAAGCAACAGTATTGGTGGCAGAGAATGAAGAAAGATATTTCAAAATTTGTTTCCGAATGCTTGATTTGTCAGCAAGTAAAGGCTGAACACCAAGTACCTTCGGGTTTCTTCAACCCATTTTAGTTCCAGAGTGGAAGTGGGACCGTATTACTATGGATTTTGTAACGAGTTTACCACTATCTCTGAGCAAGAAAGATGCCGTATGGGTTGTAGTTGATAGACTCACGAAATCAGCCCAATTTATACCTGTTCGAGTGGATTACTCCCTCGACAAGTTGGCAAACTTGTATGTTTCAGAAATAGTAAGACTTCATGGAGTTCCCTTGTCAATCATATCGGATAGAGATCCGAGATTCACATCCAGATTTTGGAAGAAGTTACAAGAGGCCTTGGGTACAAAGTTGAACTTTTGTACCACTTTTCATCCTCAAACTGACGGTCCATCTGAGAGGTTAATTCAAGTACTCGAAGATATGCTCAGGTGTTGTATTCTTGAATTACGAGGCAGTTGGGAAAAGTTCCTCCCATTAGCAGAATTTGCCTATAATAATAGTTTTCAGTCAAGTTTAAAGATGGCACCTTATGAGGCTCTTTATGGGCGTAAGTGCAGAACACCTTTGTTTTGGACTGAACTCAAAGAAAACCAAATTCACGGGGTTGATTTGGTTAGAGAAGCTGAAGAGAAAGTGAAAGTGATACGAGATTGTTTAAAAGCTGCCTCAGACAGACAGAAATCCTATTCGGATTTAAAGAGAAAAGAGATAGAGTACCAAGTCGGGGATAAAGTTTTCTTGAAAGTGTCACCGTGGAGAAAAGCTCTCAGATTTGGCCGGAAAGGCATGTTAAGCCCACGTTTTATTGGACCATATGAGATTACCGGGAAAGTTGGGCCGGTAGCTTACCGATTGGCTTTGCCATCAGAGTTAGAAAAGATACATGATGTGTTTCACGTGTCTATGTTGCGACGCTATAGATCAGACCCTTCACATGTAATTACCCCGTCAGAGGTAGAAATCTATCCCGACATGACTTATGGTGAGGAACCAGTCAAGATTTTGGCTCGAGAAGTCAAGCAGCTAAGAAATAAAAGTATTGCCCTAGTGAAAGTATTGTGGCAAAGACATGGGATAGAAGAAGCTACGTGGGAACCAGAAGAGAGTATGAGAAACCAGTATCCAAATCTGTTTGCTGGTAAGATTTCCGAGGACGAAAATCCCTAAGGGAGGGAGAATTATAACATTCCGATTTAGGGCCTAGTCAGAATAGTGGTGCGAGACCACTAATTCGAGGTGAATTTATGAGTTTTTAAGGTTCATGCCATGTTTGCATGTTAGTGTGAAAGTTTCACGAAGCAATTTTGCTAAATTGAAGTTGAATGGTAAAAATGGACCAAATTGCAAAAGTTGTAAAATGTGAGTTTCTAGAAGCATTTTGTATGAAATAGCTCTAGAATAGCAATTGTAAGTCCTTAAATAGCAATTTGCCCAAATCATAATTTTTGGACAAAAATGGACATGAGCTAGTAAATGGTGATATTTTTAAGAGAAGGTCATTTTGGTCATTTACCTATTAAATGATTAATAAAGGAAAAAGATGATAAAAATCATTCATCTTCTTCCTTGTGTGTGTGCCGAAATTTTGAAGAACCCATAGCTAGGGTTTGTTCATCTTTCAAGCTTGCTTGTAAGTTCATCTTAGCCCCGTTTTTGATATTCTTCGTATTTTTGAAGTCCCGGTAGCATGAGCAAGCTATTTTTAGCTATAAAGTGAGCTAAAGTGCATGTTCAAAAATCTACCCATGATTGATATGCATGTTAAATGATGTTTTATGGAAGTTTATGAGAGTTTGATGTTAGATAAACATCTTTTTCTAAGTGAATTTCATGAAAGATGATAGTATGGACCATTTTGTAATAATTATGAAAATTGGTCATACATGTTAAAAACAGCAAGAATTGATGATTATTATAGTAGAGAAAATGATTCGGCTAAGCATGAAGTTTAAGAAAGTTGAATGAAAATTATTTTACGAGCCTTGGGGCAAAAGTCCAAATATGAGAAAGTTTAGGGGCAAAATAGTAATTTTGAAATCGTTATTATGTTATTATGAAATCGTTTAACGTTAAGTTAAACAATGAAATTAATGAGATCAAGTATGAGAAAGTCCGTATAAGACCAAGCCGAGGCATGTCATCGGCAATCAAGCAAGTTATCATGTAAGTCCAAGGATCCAAGCTTGGCATTGACAAGTTTATCATGTAAGTCCAAGGACCCAAGCTTGGCATTGACAAGTTTATCATGTAAGTCCAAGGACCCAAGCTTGGCATTGAACAAGTTATCATGTAAGTCCAAGGATCCAAGCTTGGCATTTAACAAGTTATCAAGAGGAAGATTTCATATAAGTCCATGTCAAGACATGGCCTTGAAACTAAGATGAGATATCCCATGTAAGACCATATCCAAAATATGGCTTTAGCATCAAGTTCATGGTAAGAGATTTGGTATTCTCGGTTATTCATAGGAATTCATCGGGCAAATGAGATAAGCTCACAAGAGATAACAAGAAAGTTTAGTAAGCAAAATCATTATCAAGTGGGGAAAAATATTAGTCATATTATGAATGATAAAATAGAGATTATGATTACTATGTTAAAGAATGCTGATCAATGTGATCAAGTGATACAAGTATCTTGTTTACTTCACAAGTATGAGACTAGTAAGTATTACAAGGCATGTAAGAACCAAGTATGAGCAAATAAGCTTTATAGTTGAAATTATGATACCATTGATTATGTCAAATGGTTTATTTAAGCAAGTATGTTGATATGTGTTTTATATGCAAACTTACTAAGCTAAATGCTTACGTCTTTAATTCTTTCTTTTCATGTAGTCCCACCAAGCTAAACTGTGGATCATTGAAGTCGGAGCTCGTAGCACACTATCAATCGCCATGTTGGTATAGCTAAGTTGATTTCAAGTATGGCATGTATAGGAAACATTTCATTTTGAGTATATGTCTTAGAAAGGGGAAAAAGTATGGGCTGTCAAGTTTATTATTCTTTTGTAAATGGCTAAGTGATTGGCCAAGTTTGACTAAGAATGTATGTTATTAATATCAATGAAGCATGTTATATTGTTCATGAAAGATGTAATAATTGAGTTGCTGAATTGAGCTTGAGTTTGGTCTTAATTTCAGGATGGCAATTGGCTTGGTAAATAGCCCCTAAGTGCCTACACGGTTAGACACACGGGCGTGTGTCTAGGCCGTGCATAAACTGCACCTTAGTCTTATAAGTCAAAATAGGCCACGGACCAATCTCACGGCCGTGTGTTAAGGCCGTGTATGTCACACGGTTAGAACATGGGTGTGTGCCCGGTCGTTTGAAATAAGTCAGTATATCAAGATGTAGTACACGGTCTGAGTCCACGGGCGTGGCATGGTCATGTGTTATAAGTCAGAATGCTAAGGTTTTTCACACGGGCTAGGACCACGGGCGTGCCATGGCCGTGTGAAATTTGGCAGTAAACTCGAGTTTTAAGCACGGTTGGGAGACATGGGCGTGTCTCAGAGTTACACGAGCATGTCCCAACTCACATGGACGTGTGACCCCTGTTTCCATGAAAAGTTTTTGATTGAGTTCAGAAAGTTTACGGACATGAGTTTTAGGCCTCGTAGGCCCATGAAAAGTACAATTTGATTAAGAAAGAGAAGTTCTTAATTCAGAATGAAATTTTATAGCCCGTAAGTACATGATTAAGCAAGTTCATGCACAGTAATGTCTCGTATCTGGTCTAAACCTCGGACTCGGGTATGGGGTGTTACACGTGTGGCTTGGCCGTGTGACGCAACTTAGTGAGTTACATGGGCACGGACACGGGCTGGGACATGGTCGTATGTCCTTATTTCGAATGCCCACACGGCCCAATACAAAGGTGTGTCTCTTGACCGTGTGACTCACACGGCCCTGCAGCTTTGAAAATTTTAATTGTTTTCAAAAAAATCTCTGAGTTTCCGATTTAGTCCTGATTTGTTTCTAATGTATATTTTGGGCCTCGAGGACTTGTATAAGGGACAAAATATATGATTTTGATTGATTTTCAACATGTATATGTTTTGATATGAAATGTTTGAATTTTCTATCTGTCTAAATTGTATACTTCGGTAATACTCTGTAACCCTGTTCCGGCGACAGATTCGAGTTAGGGGTGTTACATTATATATGCTTATTTTGTTTGTTTTCCTTTTTCATTGTAGATTAACACCTTGGGGAACACATTAAGTCAGATCATCTCGAAGATCACACTACCGCCAAATTAGTAGTTATACGATCATTTCGAGTCTAGGGTTGTGGAATGCATATTAGTGATGTGGTGTGTATCATAGTATGTGATTGTGTTTACTTTGTGGCAACTTTTTCTTAACCATTACCTACAATATGTTAGTTGATGTTTTTGATTTATATATGGTGTTGGACTTAAATGTATTTTATGTATAAAGATGTGATGATCCATAAATTTTTGATGTATTATGTGTATAGGTGCTTATAACTAAAGTGAAATGGCATAATTCAATGTGGTATGACATAGCTAAGTTGAAGTATGCATTGAAATGGTATGTATGATGATTTTGCTTGACTTGTGCATTTGGTGTGTGATTTGCTTTGGTCTATTTTAGGATGACATAGGTATTATGTGCAAATTTGAATGTAATGAAGTGAAAGACTTATTTTTAGTAGATTTAGCATAATTGAAGTTTATATTTGAATGCATGAAATCCCATGGTTTGGTTTTGAATAGGTTTAGATCATTATAGTTTTGAATAGGTTTGGTGACTAGTTGGCATGAAATGGCATGAATATTTTTTGATGATGATGGTATAATATGGTTTGAATCAAATAGGTTGGTGTGCATGCTTTGATTTGGAACCAAATGGTTCATTTTTGCTAAAAACAGGAGTCTCGTCTCGACAACCAACCATTCTCATTAAAACATCAGCCGATAGTATATGATGTTGCAACATCAAATCGCTCGAGGTCGTGACATGACATACTATTTTGGCGACGTCATGAAGTGGAAGTGATGACGTCATAACGTCGACCCTGAACTTCTAAAACTTTGCAATTTAGTCCCGTTTCGTGCACGGGTTGGCAAAAGAGCTTTCGTAAGCTTGTATAAGACCCAAAAATGATTGTTTAACATAATTTGAATATGATTAACACTTGATTACATGTGTAAATGTTTTTTTTCCTGTCTAAATGACATGTGATTGCTCCGGTAATGAATGTAGCATTCCATAACTCGAACCCGTCGAATAGGTTGAGCGAGGGGTGTCGCTATGTATTTATATAATCGCTATATATTCCTAAAATCACCATGTCTAGTTAAAAGAAGAAGAAGAAGAAGAAGAAGAAGAAGAAGAAGAAGAAGAAGAAGAAGAAGAAGAAGAAGAAGAAGAAGAAGAAGAAGAAAACAAAAACAACACTCCATTGTTTACAAGTTTCAAACATAAAGCAGAACACACTTAGGTATCGCAATTTGTGCATACAGTCTTATTCAAGATTTGTTAATTAGATTGACTTAATTCATTGCATAATTCGTTTTTATTTTAATTGTTAATGTTATGTAGATTATTAACTTTTAAATCAAATTAATTTTAAATTTTAATTATGTCGTAAAGATTTGATAAGACTTTATCCATAACATACTTTTAGGTTATGTAACAGCTCATTTTTCGGAGAAATCGAAACAGTGGTTTCGGGACCACAAATCTGAGCCAAAAATAAAATTTATTTTTATTTTATTATATGGTCCGTATTATGTTAGAAAAGTCATGTGAAAATTTTGGTACGAAAATTTTATCGATTGAGTGCTTAATTACGAGAAGAACTAAATCGCATAAAATGCGAAAGTTGAATTCTAGTAGCTATAAGGATTAAATAGCTATGGAATTCAAAACTTATGGTCCTTATATGGTAATTAGACCATTAAGAAAAGTATGTAGATTTTTCTTGGTGACTTATCCATGGAAATATAGAAAAAGGGTAAGGACTAAATTGGAAAGTGAAAATTTTAATTAATTAAAAGATGATAAAATAGATATCATCTTATTTTCTCATCTTCTTCCCCAAAATAAAACATTGAAACCCTAGGGGAGAGAGAAGAAACTTTCATGACCAAATTGGGTAAGTTTCCTTATTCCGTTTTTAGTAATTTTGATATTTTTGGAATCGGGATAGTCTAAACTATCCATTTGGGCGAATAATTTGACAAGTTATCAAAATATGAAAAATAATTCATGGATGTATATCCTGGAAATTAGAAATTTATGGTAGAAAATGAAAGATTATTAATAGATAAACAACTTTTACAAAGTGATTTTTGATAAAAACATGATTTAGGGACTGAAATGTAAAGTTGTGAAATTTGATGAAAAATTCTAAATTTTTATTAATACATGTGCTGTAAATTTTATGATGGAATTTTGGTTAGGCTTGGAATAGGGAGTAAATTGCACAAAATTCATTTTCCGAGCCTAGGGACGAAAATTGAATTTATGGAAAAGTTAGGGCAAAATGGTAATTTTGCCTAGGATGAAAATTGAGTCCCCTTGAATATGAAATATGATAAATTAATGTTAAATTTACTCGTATAGATTCGGATAGACCAAATTCAGAGTTAGAACGGGGAAAAGAGGAAAATATCGGATTAGTAGATTTATGTACACGAACATTGTCGAGGTAAGTTCGTGTAACTAAATTGTGTTTATCTACATGCTTGCATTGATTGTGTTTGTGTAAATTGTATAAATGTCATAAATATGTGAAAGGATTACATATATGATCAAGCCCGATACATAAAAATGTTTAAATTAAATGACAATGCCCGATAGATGATAAAGGATAAACGATAAAAATGTTACTTATATGCTTGAAATGAATGTGGAATTTGTTTATTTGAATTATATGAATGTAACGCCCAAAAATTTATATTTTTTGTTCTGTTAAAATGTGACAATTGTGTATCTGCTTTAGTGGTTAAGTGTTCTGGGTGTGTGTGTGAGGTCCTAACTTCAAGCCCTATCCTTGGCTTAATTTTGGTATTTTTATAAATAAAGCCCTACCTTTGGTCAATAGGCTTTTATTTAATTGTTGGTAAGCTTATGTCAGAATGGGCCTGCTGGTCTAGTGGTTAAATGGAGTGTTGGTGTGTTTGGGGTCCTGTGTTCAAATCCCTACTTGGGCGTAGATGATTAATTTTTGGCTTTTGGCGTTAGTTAGAGATTGCATGGGACTGAACTACTGTAGTGGTTGAGATTAAGGGGATAGTGGGGAGATTATTGAGGGATTTTTGATAAAGAAAAATCTGAACATCTTTTATTTTTTTTGTTTCTTTTTCTCTTCCTCCCTTTTGGTTCCAAATTGTTTTGTTTTCTCAAAATCCCCAAACTTTGAACTTGACGCTATTTTCTTGTCTCATTGCCGATTTTTTCTCTTCTTTTTCCTTGTCGATTTTGCTTTCCTTTGTCTGCTATCGTACCTTCGCTTCCTTTTCGTTGACGTTCGTTACAAAACTTCGGTAAGTGAACTCTTGGTATTCTGTAAGTTGTGAATACAAAAACATTAATTGGGGTTATATTGGTATTGTGGGCAACAGTGAATTCAGAAGGAAGGGGTTGTCTTTCGTGGAGCCATAGTAGAATCATTCGAGGTGTTGGGGTGAGTGTTAAACGCTTGTATAGCATAGCCGTCGATTTGTAAATGCATGTTATTCGTGTTTTAAGTTGGTTTTAAAACTTCGATATGCCAATTTTAGGTTTCCAGAGATTTGGGATTGCGTTAGCAGCGAAAACAAATCAGGTGTGTACCCGAAAATACAGAAAATGGGGTTTCGACGAAAGCCAAAAACCCCACTATCGACGCCACACGGACGTGTGGTTACCCGTGTGGTAGGCCGTGTGCCCTAACACGGGCGTGTGATTGACGAGGCCAGGCCGTACGCACAAGACACGGCCGTGTGATGGCTAGATTGGCCATGTGTGACACACAGGCTAGACTGATTTGGGCCGTGTACACCACACGGGTAATCCACATGGGCGTGTGGGAATTTGGGCCAGGCTGTATGATCCACACAGGCCAAGGCCAATCTAGGCGTGTGGGCCACACGGGCGTGGGGGCCTACACGGGCAGGCCACATGAGCGTGTGAGCCCATTTAACCGAAATGTGTTCTAAGGTTGCACAGGTCGCCCAAGTCGACAGTGAACCTTTTGTAGGGTCGGTAAGCACTACTTGGACCCATATATGCGTAAATTGAATGCATGATGTATGTACTGAGCATGATGCTTATATGCATGTATACTGAACTGTATGTGAACTGTTAATCATGTAATAGCATGCCATTTATTATATGTTTGCATTGCATTGGGGTGGGATGATGATATATGGAGGAAGTGTACTGAAAGGGTCTTAAGCCTAATAATTGGCAGATCAGCTGCAAATCTATTGATAATGTGCCGCATTCGGTACTACTTGGAGAGTAGGGATGGGTGTGTGTTTTAAACCCCACATAAAGTGTAGGAATGGACGGAGATGGTGTGTAGAGGCTTGTTGGGTAGGATTCTCATTCTTGATAAATGCATATCGATCATTATTCTTGTGTGAGCTTAGGCCCTAATGCATATCTCATTCTTGAATCAAAATGGGCTAAGGCCCGAATCACTCTCGAAATCAAATGGGCTTAGGCCTGCATCGCATTTGATTGCTTTTTTGTATCGATCAGATGCATGTGATTTGTGGGGATTACACACTGACTTTACATAAACTCACACATTTCTGTTTTATCTGTACAGGTAATCCCCAGACTTAGACAGATCGGTGCGGTGGAGGACTCAGCGGTGACCACGGTTAATAAAACTTACAGTTTTGATTTCTGGTTATATTTTTAGTATTATTATTTGGTAATTTTTTTTTATGTAATTTGGGACTTTTAATTTTTTTTATGTAATTTGGGACTTTCCTTGGACTTTTTCTTTGTTGAGGTTTTCATGGATTTAATAACTGCACAAACTCAACGAACAAACGATTTTCTCTAAAACAAAGCGGTTTTCCTAAAATGGACGGATTTACTTAATTAACTCGGTTTTTCAGAAAATTAATGATTTTCTAAATCTTCCGCAACGAGTTATGTTTTAAAACAATCGATTAAATAAGTAAGCGATTTTGGAAACAACAAGAGTTAAATAGAAGCTAATAAATGGTAAAGGTTTTAACTTGAGAAATTCGTTTTCAAATTCCATTCCATGTATCATCGCCAGATTCGGCCATAACGTCTAGGCCGGGTATGGGGTGTTACATTTAGTGGTGTCAGAGCCAAGTTGCAAAACTCGGCTGTGGATTTTAGGTTTTAAAACTTGGTTTTTAAGAACTGATTTTTAAATGATTTGAAATGGCTTGACTGAGATTGTGGTACACCGAGTCTCCGACGCCGATCCTGTAAGTATTCTTATAAACTGTTATAGGTAGTCTGTTCTGAAACACTTTAGTAGTGTATACTGAAACTGTAGTGAAACTGCAACTGATAGAGAATTTACCTACGAAAAACAACCTCTGAATTTATGATATTGCTTTGCATAAAATATCTATTAATAAATACTAAAACTGTAACTGATACATAAAATTCGTAATACAGAAAAATCTGAATAGATATGAGTGCTCGAGGTATCCGTGGACGTGGTACTAAAGGCCGAGGTAGAGGCCGTAGGGGGGCTCGAGCTGAGTCATTTTCTCTGGGCAGCGTGCCGAACTTAGATACGAGTGAGACGCCGGTGTCACCTACTATTGAGACTGGGTCTCAAGATCGTATGGTTGGGGACGACGTACTGTTCCAGGCTATGCTAAGGATACTGGAGAGGGTCGCTGGACCCAATACTAAATCTGGGGGCCGAGGGTCGGTTACTGATTGACTCCAGTCCAATGGAGCTGAGCTTTTTAGGGGTGTCATTGGAGTCGCCCTTAATGTGGCTGAGTACTGGATTGAGGCCACATAGCAGATTATGGATGACCTGGATTGCACCCCTGAGTAGAAACTGAAGGGTGCAGTCTCTTTGTTGCGTGATGAGGCTTATCAGTGGTGGTTGACTGTTAAGGAGGGCACTCAGCCCGAACGCCTGACATGGGAATTCTTTAAGACTGCCTTCCAGGGGAAGTATGTGGGAGCTAGTTACATTGATGCTCGTAGGAAGGAGTTTTTGAACCTTACTCAGGCAGACCAATCTGTGGCCGAGTATGAGGCCGAATTCTTGAGACTGAGCCGCTATGCTCGAGGCATGATGGGGGATTAGTATGAGAGATGTGTCCATTTTGAGGACGGTCTCAGGGATAATCTGTGGGTGCTGATAGCTCCACAGAGGGAGCGCGAGTTTTCTGTCCTGGTAGAAAAGGCAAAGATCACAGAGGAGGTTAAGCGCGCTGAGCGCCAAAACAGAGATTGTGAGAGGGGTAAGAATAAGAGGGATTCGGAGCCCTCGAGTTGCATCTTGAGGCCTAAGAAAAGGCCGGACTGATGGGCCGATTAGAGCCGGGCCCCACATTATCGCTCTGAGGACCACAACCATGTGTCGATTGTGGTAGACGCCATCAGGGCGAGTGTTGGAGGAGGACTGGGGTGTGTCTGAGGTGTGGATCATTGGATTATCGCATTAGAGAGTGTCCGTTGAGGGCCGATTAGATGCAAGCTCAGGGTACTGGTACTACGCAGCCACCGAGGGGTCGTGGTTAGGCTGGGGGTGGTAACGGTATGGGTCGTGGACAGAGCACCAGGCAAAGGTGCTGGACAGACTGAGGCGAGGCAGCCTGCTCTTGTTTATGCTGCTCGTCACCGTGAGGACAGAGATGCTCCTGACGTCAACACTGGTACGTTCCTTATTTTTGATGTACAATATCTTGCTCTGATAGACATAGGATCTACTCATTCCTACATAGCCTGTTCTGTTTCTAAAAATCTAGGGTTATCGGTTGAGAGCACTAAGGGTGAGGTCACTATGCTGAGCCCGTTGGGGCAATCTGTTAGAGTCAGCAAACTGTATAGGAATGTTCCTTTAGAGGTTCAAGGGATAGTATTTCTGGCTGACTTGATGGAGCCTCTGTTTGGGGAGTTCGATATAATATTGGGGATGGACTGGTTGGTCAAGCATCGTGTAAGCTTGGACTGTGCGGCTGAGAGGGTCGTATTGAGAACTGATGAGGATGATAAGGTAGTCGTGATTGGGGAACGTCGGAACTACTTGGCTAACGTGATCTCAAAGATCGTAGCAGAAAGCCGGTTCACAAGGGATGTGAGGCGTATTTGGCCTATGTAGGTGATGATGTCACGAACTAACTAAAATACGACAAAGTCAAGCGCACCTATCGAATGGTAGTATAGCTATGGTGATTCAGGAATATCGTATCCACAAGGACTAAAAGTACTAGTAGTTACTATCTTTTTATTATCTAGCCGAATAAATTGAAGGGATTTATTTTAACCTAATCTTAACTAACCTAATTACTAAGATGAAACAGAGAATAAAGTCGGAAAATATTTGAAGAAAACCGATGAGAGAGATAATACCCAGGAAAGAATCCGCCTAAACTTCACTTATTTTTCTAAATCTGAATTAAACGATTTATTCACTTGTCTTGATCCGTAGAAATCCCTAACTTATGTTAATATCTCTTTCGAGAATAAAAACAATTAACTCTAGGTTGATTAATTGAAATATCTTTCTAATTAAAACCCCTATTGTCGCATTAACTCGATCTATGGATTCCCCTATTAGATTTGACTCTAATCCGTCAGATTTATGTCGTCCTATTTCTAGGATTACAATCAACTCCGCTTAATTATGCTAGATCTACTCTTAAGCAGGGACTTTTTCTCCACTGATTAAGCACATCAAACTTGGATTAATATCCTGAAAATATTAAGGCAAGGATTAAGAACACATAATTAAGAACAAGAACAAATATTTATCATGTAATTCAGAAACATCAAATAATAAGATCTGTCTTAGGTTTCATCTTCCCTAGGTATCTGGGGAATTTAGTTCATACTCCTAGAGGAAAACATCTCAAAATAAGAATAACAACAAGACATGAAAAACCCAATAAAACTTCGAAAGAAATTCGACTGGAGATCTTCAATCTTGGAGTGGATCTGCTTCCGAGATGATTCCAATGGCGTTCTTCGAGTAATTTCTGCGTTCTACTATGTGTCCCCCTTTAGGTCTTCTTCTAGTGTGTTTTTATATACTTTGGAATGCTCAAAATACCTAAAAATTGGCTTTTTTCCGCGTGAAAACGAAACAGGGTTCGAAAGGGACAAGGGCGTTTGATCAGCCCGTGTAAGAATTCCTAGGCCGTGTGCAATACTGACATGGTTCGATATCGACACGGGCTGGCACACGGGCGTGTAGCCAGCCCGTGTGTCTCCCACGGGCGTGTGAGAGGCCCGTGTTAAAGTGCCCAGTCCGTGTACGATACTGAAATCAGCTCTTTTTGCTTGATTTTGGCTCGTTTTTCACTTCTTTCACTCCCCTATGATCACCTAAGTATAGAAACATGAATTTAAAGGATTAGGAGCATCAAATTCACTAATTCACATAATAATTCATCCAAAAATGCATCAAGAATGGGATTAAAAACATGATACTTTTATGGCTTATCAAATATCCCCACACTTAAGCGTTTGCTTGTCCTCAAGCAAAATCCTCAACTCACAATTAAAATTAAAATTTCTCAATTCATAATTATCATCAATAATGTTTTATCATAATTCACAAATGATCACATATTGATAATTCAACTAAAAGAGCATTAAAGATTCAAACAATCCAAGTCACACATTTTTAAAGCATAAAAACATAGGTATTTCCCCTTATCTAAATAATTACCTTTAATTCAAAACCGACAAGATTTGACCTCCTCACTAAAGATTCACTCAAATCACTCAAAGTGTTTAAGGTTCAAAAATTAAGCACTCAAAAGTCAAACATGAAAAGTTATTACACTAGGCTTGCATGAAAATCAAATCCTCACCACTATAAAATGAGATGATACACAAATCAAAAGGTCTTTAAAGGGTTGTAATATGTCTTGGGTTGAAGGTGTGGATAAAGGATGAAAAAGAAGGTTAGAATCGAGATCAAATTGATAAATTACCTAACTAGAAAAATAAACTAATACTGAATAATTACATCAATCAAAATTATTAAAGAATAACACGAGCTTCTTCTCAAAATATGAAATTATAAGCTCAAACCAAAGAACTAGTATATAAATATAATTTTTTTTCAATGGATAATAAGAGAAAATTTAACAACTGAAACAAAAGAACATAGTTAGGCAACTAACCAAATCAAATCTCGACAAAAAGGGAGTCAATAAAACGGGAACAACGAATCAAAAATGAGTTAAGGGTTAATATTAATGGGTGAATCAAGAACGGTTTGTTAGGTTCAAAGGGGTTCACTAAGGGTTAATTATGAATGTAGGCTTTTTATGGGATAAGTGGGTTAAAACCTAAGTTCCTTTATCATCTCAGTATATCAAATCAAAGGTGTGGTCTCGACATGTATAATCGAAGTAAGTTCTAGAATAACCAATCAGTATTGACACGCTCGTAACCAATAATAAAGTGAGCAAGAAAAGTATATTCTCTAAAGGCTAAAAAATCTCACAAAAATTATGATTTTTTATGTCAATCTTGCAAATCTAAAACTTCAAGGTAATACTTAAATTTAGGGAAACAACCTAACAATTTTTAATTCTGAAAATAGACTTATCATGCTTGATTCTCTCATGTCTTAAAGTTTAAACAATCAATGCAAAATTACCTATGAATTTAATCTAAAACACATCAATGATAATCACAAATCGATAATAATTCATTCTAATAGTAATATAAGAAAATTACTTAAACACAAGACATAATTCAGGGATTTTCAAATAATCATACAAATAACATCCCCACACCTAAGATGTGCATTGTCCACAATGTGCAAAAATAGATAATCACAGTAGAAACAAATATCATAAGAGAGGGAGAGAATTGAAACTGCCCTGAATAGTGGATGAAATTCCCAAAATAGTGAAAAGCGGAATTGTAGATAAATGTATATGTAGGGCATGATTCTGAGCAACTGATAAGAAAACAAACATAATGCTGAAGAAGATTAAAGGGTTACTCGATAAAAACCATAAAAATAAATATAGTTCAAAATATAAAAGACAAGTCTTAAAAAGATAATTAAGAAACATAAGAAATAAAGAAAATAAAAATAAATAAAAATAAAAAAAATGAAAATAAAAATAAAAATAAAGTAAATGGACTCAAAGGTCTTCATCATCAGACGCGTCGTGAGTCGTCGGCGCCGAAGATGAAATATGGAGATGGTGGCAAATCTGCTGCAATGTAGCCTCAAGACTGTCGAACCGCTGAAAGCACTGCTGCTCTAAACGAGTGAGATGGTCGGATATGTCTGTCAAAGTAGCAACAGAAGGAGGAGGTTAGTGACTTAGAGGTGGAGGATGAGGTTGGTCCTCGTGAGAGGGAGGAACATCATCAGTGATGCTCTTGGGTTCATCCTGAGCATCAGAATGAGACAATCGGTACTGAGGAGGATCCACTCCATGACGTCGCTCTATCATCCTCATGTGGATCATGGTTGAGAATCCTTGCGGAGACATCCGGCTGACTAATGTGAGTGACGAGGATTGCGCCGGTGTGTCTAAAAGGCCGAAGTGTCGAGCGATACGAGTCACATAAGGACCTAACCAGATAGGGCCCTTCCTGTGGTGTTCGGTCTGATGGCGAAAGGCGATGGCAATGAAGTATGCTAAGTTAAATACATGACCTTGCGCCATGCTCCATAAGAAATAAACGTCATGAGTATTAACGACACCGGTGCTCTCTCTACGACCTGTCAAAGTGTGAGCTAATAGTGCGTGAAGGTATCGTAGAGCCGGAGAGAGAGATGATGCCTTCGAGCGACTCGGATAATAGGGGCCCGTACTTGTTAGAAGAGCCGCCCAACAGGAGGACGGCGGGTAATGAATGTGGCGGTGGAGGTGAGGGAAGTTTTCGACACCCATAAACTCCTCCGTATAAAGCCCCAAGGCAACTCCGAACTCTGGGACACTCAGCTGGCGCACTAAGCCGCCAAGTTAGAATGTAAACGGTACTTGGCTCATCATGCGTCGACATGACTGACTGTAGTTGGAACGTCGAGCAAAGTTCCAAAGTGAACTCCATATATGTAGGGTCAAAGATATCAAATAAACGGTCCCATGGTGCTGTAGTCAGAAGGGTCCAAACGAGGTCAGCAAGGTTGGCCTGCTCCAAAGCGGCCCAATCTATGCATCGGCCCACACCGAGTTGTCATGCGCGAAGAAGCTGAAATAAAGCATCCTGGGGTCCCGCTGGGAATCGTAAATAAGGATGGCGATCCTCAGTAGATGCGCTCGAGGAGGTCGCGCCAGGACACTTCTGCTTTTTCGAAGCGGGGACGGTGACATTGTATTTACCTCGTGTGTTCGTCATAATGTACCTGATAAAGAGCGAACAAAAAATATTAAATAAATGAACCAACAGAATAAATGCAGGCTAATAGAAAATAATAATTCTAAGTTGAACTCATCATCTGGGTTAAATAGATAAATGAATTTGGACAATAATCAAACTAAAAAAACAGTATGCTAAAACTTAAGGATAACTAATAATGAGCAATAACATCAGAAAGAAGCATAGTAACAAGAAAAGTTAACATAAAACTAGCAGTAAGAATCCAATAGAAATAATATAATGCAACCAATAACAAAATAAGCATGAGAACAATAGCTATCTAATCTAACTCTATCAAATAGAAGAAAATATCATCAAATAAGAACAAAAAATACTAAAATGGAAGACTAATTAACATAAACTAGAAATATCATTTAAAGAGTAAGCTGGAAATAAAGGAAATAACAAATAGATGAGTTAGCAAAGAGTAAAGAAAGAAAATAAATAAAGAAATAAATAAAAATGAAAAAAAATATGTCAAAAGAGGAAACCAACAGAGTGTGTGTTGGGAGTACGGATGGCGGTGGTACGGGGTGGCGAACGGTGGGAGGGAGAGGGGTGTGGTCGGGGTAGGGCGAATAAAAGAAAAGAAAAGAAAAGGGATGGGGGTTTGAGCTTTTGGTCTCAGACGGAGAAGGGGAGATAGGCCGAGGGTGTAGGGTGCGCGCGATGGTCATTGGATGGGGAGCTTGGTTAAGGGAGAGGGGGGATGGTGCGGACGGTGGGTTTGTGGCAAGGGGAGAAAGAAATGTGAGGAGAAAGGAGGTGGGGTTGTGGGGGTTTGGGTATTTAGGGGGTTGGAGGGTTGGAGGGAAGAGAAAGAAGGGGAAAAAGAAGGGAGGGGGAGGGTGGTCGGTCGACGGAGAGAAAAATGGGGGTTTGGGTTGTGGGTACGACGAAGGGTTCGTTAAGGGTGAGGTGGTGTGGCCGGATCGGAGATGGGTGGGTAGCGACGGCTAGGGCTTTGGGGCTTTGGGGGAGAAGATAAAAAGTGAAAGGTAAAAGAAAAGAATAGGGGTTGGGGTTAAAAAGAAGGACACGGTCGTGTAAGGCACGTGTTGGGCCACACGGCCGTGGCCCACGCCCGTTTGGTATCCTGTTTAGCTTGTGTTTGATAATAACTTAAGTCAGTCCATCGCTCGGCCTTAGACACGCCTGTGTGTCCGGGCCGTGTTCCTCACGTGGCCATGTCGCATGGCCATGCACGACCTCATTCACTTCTTCCACGCCCGTGTGAATTCTTCCATGCTCGTGGGCTTCGGCCGTGTCTCGCACACGACCGTGTGCCTTGCCCATGTTCCTTTCTGACTTGCTTTAAACTTGGAAAATTTAGCTCCAGGGTTCACACGGCCTAAGACACGCATGTGTGTCTAGGCCGTGTGTCCAACATGGCCGTATCGCACGGCCGTGGGGATTAATCGTAGGCCGTGTCTCTGTCATTTTTAGGAAAAATTTAAGCTCCAGATTGCGCACGGCCAAGGACACGCCCTTGTGTCCAGGCCGTGTGGGTCACTGTCGATTTTCTTAAAGTTTTAAAACTAAGTCATGAGAGTTTACACGGCCAAAGACACACCCGGATGTCTAAGCCGTGGGGTCCACATGGCCAGGGATACGCCCGTGTGTCCAGGCCGTGTGAGTAAAAAAACTTGTATTTTAAACACGAAGAATAGATAAAAATAATCTAATTAGTAGTGTTAGTGCTCGGGTTGCCTCCCATGAAGCACTTGTTTAAAGTCTTAAGCTAGACTTACCTTGTGCTCATTACTTATGAAGGTTCACGAAGCTGAAGCTCCTCTCTATCATCTCTAAAATACTCTCCATTATAAAGTTTAAGTCGTTGACCGTTTACCTTGAATGTGCCATAAGTCAGGTGAGTTACCTCTATTGTGCCGTAGGGAAAGACAGTTTGGACTACAGATGGACCTGACCATCTTGATTTTAGCTTTCCAGGGAACAATTTGAGCTTTGAATTGTATAGAAAAACAAGATCTCCGACTATAAACTGCTTAGGTTGCTTCAAAAGAGCATCATGGCGTCACTTTGTCGCTTCTTTGTATAATTGTGAATTCTCATAAGCATTTGCTCGCCACTCATCTAGCTCGTTCAACTACATCAATCTTTTCTCACCTGCAAGTTTAGGATCATAGTTTAGGAATTTTATAGCCCAAAATGCTTTGTGCTCCAATTAAAATGGTAAATGATAGCTTTTTTCGTAAACAAGTCTGTACGGAGATGTTCCTATAGGAGTTTTAAAAGCGGTTCTATAGGCCCATAAAGCGTCGTCTACTTTTATTGCCCAATCTTTCCTATTTGATTCTACTGTTTTCTCTAGGATACGCTTAAGCTCTCGATTTGCCACTTTAACTTGTCCACTAATTTGAGGGTGATAAGAGGTAGCTGTTCTATGGTACACTCCATATTTTTTTAGGACTTTATCAAATTGAGCATTACAAAAATGAGTACCCCTATCACTAATAATCGCTCTAGGTGTTTCGAATTGAGAGAAGAGCTTCTTAAGAAATCTCACTACCACTCTAGCATCATTAGTAGGTAAAGCTTGAGCTTCCACTTATTTTGACATATAATCAACCGCTACTAAGATGTATTATTTCCCAAATGAGCTAGGGAATGGACCCATAAAATCAATGCCCCATACATCAAATATTTCACATGATAGCATATATGTTTGAGGCATTTCATCGCGTTTAGAGATATTACCTGTTCTTTGGCATCTATCACAAGAAGTAACATACCTGTTAGCGTCCTTGAATAGTGTGGGCCAATAAAAACCTAATTCGAGCATTTTATGTGCTGTCCTAGTCCCATTGTAATGTCCTCATGTTGGTCTTGAATGGTAATGTTCTAGGATTTTTCTTGCCTCTGACTTTGTAACACATCTTCGAATTACTTGATCTGTACATATACGAAAGAGAAAAGGATCCTCCCAAAAATAATTTTTCACATCGGCAAAGAATCACTTCCTTTTATGATGTGTCAACCCTTTTGGTAGGATGTTAACAGCTAAGTAATTCGCAATATCTGTAAACCAAGGTACCTCAAAGTTAGATATAACCAAGAGTTGTTCCTCAGGAAGCGAGTCATTTATCTCACTCTCATCGAGCTCTTTGAGATGTGGATTCTCAAGCCTAGAAAGGTGGTCTGCCGTAAGATTTTCAGGCCCTTTCTTATCCTGAATTTCCAAATCAAATTCCTGCAAAAGTAGAATCCATCTTATGAGTCAAGGTTTTGCATTAGACTTAGTTAGGAGATAACGAAGAGCTGAATGGTCAGTGTAAACGATAACTTTAGATAATATCAGATATTGTCTAAATTTATCGAATGCAAAAACCACAGCTAGCAATTCTTTTTCCGTGGTAGTGTAGTTTTCTTGTGCGACCGTCAATGTCTTGCTAGCATAATAAATCAATTGAAAATGCTTGTCTCTTCACTGTCCAAAAACTGCACCTATTGCAAAATCACTCGCATCACACATTAGTTCAAAGGGAAAATTCCAATCAGGTGCAATTATAACTGGAGCATTGATTAATTTATCTTTGAGTGCATTAAATGCTTCTAAACATTCCTGATCAAAATTAAAAGGCACGTCTTTTTCTAGTAGTTTTGTTAAAGGCTTAGCTATTTTCGAAAAATCTGTAATAATCTTCTGTAAAACCCAGCATGTCCTAAAAAGCTTCTAATAGCCTTAACTAAAATAGGAGGAGGTAATTTTTCTATGGTCTCAATTTTTGCTTTATCAACCTCAATCCCTTTACCAGAAATTTTGTGACTTAACACAATCCCTTCTCGAACCATGAAGTGACACTTTTCCCAATTAAGCATAAGGTTCGTCTCCTCACATCTCATTAGAACTTGTTTTAAATTTTTAAGGAAAAGGTGGAAAGAATTACCGAATACCGAGAAGTCGTCCATAAATACCTCAATAATATCTTCCACAAGTTCATCAAAGATGGCTAACATGCAGCGCTGAAAAGTAGCAGGAGCATTACATAATCCAAAAGGCATTCTACGATAAGCAAACGTACCATATGGACATGTAAATGTTGTCTTCTCTTGATCCTCAGGATCTATCGGAATTTGGAAGTAGCCAGAGGGTCCGTCTCGGAAGCAATAATACATATGCCCAGATAATCTTTCTAACATTTGATCAATGAATGGTAAAGGAAAGTGATCTTTTCTCGTGGCATCGTGCAACTTCCTATAGTCAATGCAAACTCTCCAACCTGTGACTGTTCTTGTTGGAATTAATTCATTCTTCTCGTTGGCTACAACATCATGCCTCCCTTCTTTGGAACAACTTCACACAGGGGCTCACCCAAGTATCTTGTATCGAAAATAGGATAAATAACTCCAAATCTAGAAGTTTAATTACCTCAGCTTTAACAACTTCTTTCATGTTGGGATTTAGTTATCTTTGAGCTTGCGCACACGGCTTATATTCATCTTCTATTAAAATTTTGTGGGTGCAAAATGAAGGGCTGATCCCTTTAATGTCAAAAATCTTCAAAGCTATGGCTCTTTTCTGCTCTCTTAGTACTTGTAGTAGCTCATCTTTCTCATTGGGTTGCAAGTGTGAAGTAATAATTACTGGTAGTGTAGAATTATCTCTGAGGAATGCATACTCTAAGTGATTTGGTAATTGCTTCAGTTCCAATTTGGGAGGTTCTTTAATAGAGGGTTTTTGTTTTAGTTCATCGTTCATTTCAATGCCCTCACACTTCTTTTGTCTTGGGAAAGACTCGTTAGAGTTTAACTCAATTTTTATCTTCCCTATCTCAGTGGTATCGTCATCTGCCTCCTCACCTTGGACAAGACACAGTTCCAACGTGTCTTTATGAATGATTTCCTGAAAAGAATCTTGAATAGAATGATAAATAGAGTCAATAAAGTAACAAGAATCATCTTGCTCTCTATAGTATCGCATAGCATCATAAATCTTAAAAATAATTTCTCCGTCACCTATCCTAAGCACAAGTTTACCATCACCTACATCAATGACAACCCTAGCAGTGGCTAAAAATGGGCGACCTAAAATTAAAGGTACCTCAACGTCCTCATCCATGTCAAGCACAACAAAATCAACAGGGAATATGAATTTATCTACTTTTACCAAAAAATCTTCAATAATTCCCCTAGGATATTTAACAGATCTATCAGCTAATTGGATACTCATCCTAGTGGGTTTTGTTTCCCCAAGACCAAGCTGCTTGAACATTTTGTAAGGCATCAAATTAATGTTGGCACCTAAATCCGCTAATGCTTTCTCAATAGTTAAACTTTCGATTAAACAGGGAATAGTAAAACTTCTTGAATCTTTCAATTTGGTTGGTAGTTTATTTTGAAGAATAGCTGAACATTCCTCGTTGAGTTCCATGGTTGATAGCTCTTCAAACTTCCTTTTATTTGTTAAAAGCTCTTTTAAAAATTTTACATATGTAGGCATCTGCGAAATAGCTTCAACAAAAGGTAAGTTAATATGCAATTATTTAAAAAGTTCAGGAAATTTACCAAATTGTGCATCCATGCGGTCTTTCTTCAACTTTGCTGGATATGGGATCGGTGGTTTATATTCTTTAAGCACCGGTGTTACACTCACGTCGGAGTTTACTCCCTCACCCTTCGCCTTATCAGCTTCCTGTGGCATCTTCTTTTCAGCTTCAACCAATACCTTCCCATTCCTTAGTGTAACTGCCTTCACATGCTCTTTTGGGTTAGGTTCGGTGTTACTAGGTAGACTACCTTGTTGCCTTTCGGAAACTAATTTAGCTAGCTGTCCAATTTGATTTTCAAACCCTTGAATCGATGTTTGCTGATTTTTCAATGCTATCTCGGTATTTTGAAAACGAGTCTCTGACGCTAAAATAAATTTTGCCAGCATATCTTCAAGATTCATCTTCTTCTCTTGCTGGTAGGGTGGTTGGAAACCTGGAGGGGGTTGTGGTCTTTGATTCCCTTGACCACCCTATGAAAAATTTGGGTGGTTCCTCCACCCTGCATTATATGTGTTACTATAAGGATTATTTGGAGGTTTAGAGTTATTACCCATATAATTCAATTGCTCATTCTCCATGCTAGGACTGTAGGGTAGATATTATGAGGTATTCATCCCTCCTCCATTTGTGTCACATTGCATCACGGATGTACCTGCGTAGAAACACATAAACCATCAATCTTTTTATTTAAGAGCTCTACCTGGTTTGATAACATGGTGACCGCGTCGAGGTTGAAAACACTAGCGGCTTTTGTCGGCTTTGTTTTCATGACTTGCCACTGATAATTATTCAGTGACATCTCTTCAATGAACTCATAAGCCCCATCAGGTGATAATTATTCAGTGATAATTATTTGGCGTGTGGTTGTGTGTGCCCTACCACGAGCGTGTTATCGACGAGGCTAGGTCGTGCGCACAAGACACGGTCGTGTGATGGCCAGGTAGGCCGTGTGCGACACACGGGCTAGACTGATTTGGGCTGGGTGGGCCACACGGGCATGTGGGCCCACACGGGTAATCCACACGGGCGTATGGGAATTTGGGCTAGGCCGTATGATTCACACGGGCCAAGGCCAATTTGGGCGTGTGGGCCCAAACAGGCAGGTCACATGGGCGTGTGAGCCCATTTAACTGAAATGTGTTCTAAGGTTGCACGAGTTGCTCAAGTCGACTGTGAACCTATTGTAGGATTGGTAAGCACTACTTGGACCCCTATATGCGTAAATTGAATGCGTGATGTATGTACTGAGCATGATGCTTATATGCATTTATACTGAACTGTATGTGACCTGTTAATCGTGTAATAGCATGTCATTTATTGTATGTTTGCATTGCATTGGGGTGGGATGATGATATATGGAGGAAATGTACTGAAAGGCTCTTAAGCCTAATATCTGGCAGCTCAGCTGCAAATCTACTGATAATGTGCCACATTCGATACTACTTGGAGTGTAGGGATGGGTGGGTGTTTTAAACCCCACATGGAGTGTAGGGATGGACAGAGATGGTGTGTAGAGGCTGGTTGGGTAGGATTCTGTTACTGATAAATGCATATCCGATCATCAGCATCTTGTGACGGGCTTAGGCCCTAATGCATATCTATTATCGGCCCAGAAATGGGCTAAGGCCCGAATCACATCAAAATCAAATAGGCTTAGGCCTGCATCGCATTTGACTATTTTTGTGTGACTGACTGTATGCATGTGATTTGTGGGGATTACACACTCGAGTTTACATAAACTCACACATTGCTTTATCTCATCTGTAATCCCGGACTTAGACAGATCGGTGCGCGGAGGACTCAATGGTGACCACTTGTTAATAAAACTTACGCTTTTGATTTATGGTTATATTTTTAGTATTATTATTGGGTAAATTTTTGATGTAATTTGGGACTTTGCTTGCACTTTTACTTTATTGAGGTTTTCATGGATTTAATAGCTGCACAAACTCAACGAACAAAAGGTTTTCTCTAAAATAAAGAGGTTTTCCTAAAATGGACGGATTTACTTAATTAACTCGATTTTTCAGAAAATAAATGATTTTCTAAAGCTTCTGCAACGAGTTATGTTTTAGAACAATCGATAAAATAAGTAAGCGATTTTGGAAACAATAAGAGTTAAATATAAGCTAATAAATGGTAAAGGTTTTAACATGAGAAATTTGTTTTCAAATTCCATTCCATATGACATCGCCAGATTCGGCCATAACGTCTAGGCCGGGTATGGGGTGTAACAATGAATGTTATGGATGTATAGAATAATTACATGCCCGATAATGCTCAAAAAAATGCTTAAATCCCGGTTGAATAAAATGGAATATCGATGGATATTGGTGATTTCCCATATGAAATGAGGCCCTACATGTGTTGCAGAAAGGATTTAGCTCGGATGAGTAATTCGTTGATCTCATTATGGAAAGGATTTAGCCTTGACTGCTAATCCTAATTGACTGGATTTAGCCTTGACTGGTTATCCAGATTGGACTCTATAAGGAATTCTTTGTCATATAAAGGATTTAGCCTGGACTGGTAATCCGACAAAGCCCTTAGAGCATATCTGCGTTCTGCATGGCAATTGCTGGACTGTAATTCTGTTTGTATAATATGTGGCTCGAGAGTGCACCTAAAAGGTACTACTAGATATGAATTGACGGATTATGATTTTGTACACTTTAAGTGTACTACATGAGTATCCATCGATAATTCAAATAAATTCAACGGGCAAAGTTCTGACATGAGCATATATGGATTTGAAATAAATGGTTTTAGATTGAGACATGATATGTGGAAGTATGAAATGTTTATACATGAACATGAAATGGTTTGATGAATACGTTCATTTATGAGAATAGATTTGTACATTGACTTTATTGGCAAATATGTGTATTCTTGATTATGGACTTGTACACCTTGAGTGTACTAATCGTGAACCTGATATTCTGAGTAAAATGAGTAAAGTTCTAATGTGAAATGATCTGAACTCGAAGTGAACTATTATGAAATTATACTTGTAATAATGAAATGAATCATGCATGTTGAATGAATACATGTTGTAGAAAACATATGTACATGGAAACTTGATGGTTGTTGAACTCATATATGTTGAGGTTATTATGGAATTTATGACTAACAAGGGCAATAAGGATATGTGTAGGGCTTGAGGCCATATTGAATGAATGTGCCTTACATAATTACCTTAAAATAGAATGAATGGTAAGTTAAGTACTATGTTATACGAACTTACTAAGCATAAAATGCTTACCTCATTTTATTTTCCCCTATTTTAGAGTAAATTGGAAGCTCGTTGGATTGGAAGCTCGGCGAAGATCACTCACACTATCCATCGGCCCATGTCGGTACAATATGGTAAATCAATTACGGTTGTAATGGCATGTATAGGATATGTTGGCCATATTGGCATGTAAATGTAAATAATGCTTGTAATCTAGCCATTGGAATGACTAGTAATGGTTGTTTTGATATACTTGTAGTGTTATGCTATGGTAACCATATGTATATGTTTTGGTGCATGAAAATGGTAAATTTGGGTGACAAATGAGGCTAGAAAATGGCTTTATTTTGTCCACACGGGCAGACACACAGGCGTGTGTCTAGACCGTGTGTGACACACGGTCTACCCCATGGGTATGTGGCCTGGCCGTATGTCCCTTGCACCTTAAATTCGGGAAAACAGAATGCTCAGAATAGAGCAGACGAGCAGGGACACGGGCGTGTGTCTCAACCGTGTGGGAGACACGGCCTTGAACACGGGCGTGTGTCTTGGCCATGTGAAACCTGCACCTAATTCGAATTGAATTAATTAACCACACGGCCTAGCACACGGGCATGTGGCATGGCCGTGTGACGCAAGTCAGAGAGCAACCTAAATTGAACACGGCCTGTGGTACGAGCGTGTCTTAGGGTCACATGGGCGTGTCCCTTGGACCACACGGGCGTGTGAGCCCTGTACCTTGGAAAAATTTTCAAATGTCACGAAAAATTCTTAGAGTTTCCGATTAAGTCCCGACTCGATTCTAATGCTCGTATTGGGCCTCGAGGGTCCATCTAAGGGACGTTATGAATAGTCTTGGTTAATGAATAGTGATTGACATGATCTATCTAAAAATGTTTTTGAATGTTTCAGTAATGCTCCGTAACCCTATTTCGGCGATGGACACGGGTTAGGGGTGTTACATTTGGCCGTGTGACTTCAATTTGTTCATGCCTTGCAAGTCAGAGAGTTACACGGGTAAGGGACACGGGCGTGTGTGATCACATGGCCTGATCACACGGGCGTGTCCCTAAAGCACACGGGCGTGTGACCTCTGTATATGGAGAAATTTTCTAAGTTTTGTAAAAGTTTCCTGAGTTATCGGTTAAGTCCCGAACTATTTCCAAAGCATGTTTTGGGCCTCGTAGGCTCGTAATAGGGACCATATGATTGAATGCAAAAAGGTTTTAAATTATTCAAAATTATGATTCGAATTGTATGTCTGAAAATGTTCTGAAAGTTCTGATAATGCTCCGAAACCATGTTCCGGCGACGGATACGGGTTAGGGGTGTTACAGGTTACCTAAGTCTCAACATATATGTATATAAGTTGTGATTAGATTTGTCCAAGCGTCAGGCTACTCACTCAGGTTCAAAGGCTAGATTGAAATATGGGTAGGTTTGGAGAAAGTATGAGGATGAAAATGAACTTAGGAAAAAAAATACTAGTTTAAAATGTGGCTTGGGGTCTAAAATTCAAGGTCCAGTCCCAACTTGATTCGTTTTATACTTTTGTAATATATTATTTAATTTATTTGTTATATTATGTAACCTATATCCAGGGGGGTGTAGCTAGAGGGGGTAGGCAAGGCCCTTGGCTCCCTAGCTAAATGAGAAATTTCATTTTAAGCCATTTCAAAAAAGTAAAACTATTAATTTAGGCCTTTTTAATCTTTAATTAAATAGAAAATTTATACTTTTGGCCATTTAAAAAAAATAAATAATTCACAGTTTAAGTCTTTTTACCACAAAATATTTAGTTTCGACCCTCCAATATTTTACAGTTTTATTGGGCCTTTTTTAAAAAAATCCTGACTTCGCCTCTGTCTATATCACATAAAATTAATTTATAATGATATAACATAAATATTAAAATATTTTAAAATTGTGTCTAAATTTTCAATAAGAAATAACATATAAATTATTAAATATTAAATTAAAAATAATATATTTTAAAAAATGAAAAAAATAATATGAGTGGACTTAAAATAGTGTTCGGTTTATATGGGAAGAAGATCAATGAAATGGAAGAAAAAAGAATATGAAAGAAGAGGATGTTAAAAGTGAAGTTATATGGTTTATATTGGAATTGTGAAAGTAATGAAGTTGAGTTTAGATAGAGAAAAAGATATGTTGACCAAGAACTGTGAAAGTAGGTTCACCATGAAGGGAGGCACAATAAACATATTTTTAGATGAGAGAGAATTATCTGTATATTAGAGAAAAAAATAGATTTTATTTTAAAACACTACAAGGGTAAATTTGAGATTTCATGTGGTTAAATTCTGATTCTGAATATTCTAGACGCATATTTTCTGGATATTTAATAAAGTCCAATTTAAAAATATTATTGAAATTAAAATAATAATAAAAAGTTCTTTAAAGTTTTTTTAATTATTTTATTTTTTCAAAAAATTAAAAATATTTATTAAAATTTGATTTTTTTATTATAATATTCCATATTTTTTAATTTTTAAAATTCAACTAATTGATTATGGACAGATGGAAAACTTTTAACAATTATATTAATCAATATTTATAGTTAAAGTTGGATTCAATTATCTTCATAGAGAATAAATTGTCTAGTTTAATTTAAAAGGGCTAAATTGCTCCTACCCTAATATTTATTGGGTTAATATTATTTTTGGCACCTAAACTTTTCAACTAGGTCTATGTGTCAAGGGCCACGAATCACAGCATGTGACAAATGCACATAGAAAAACCAATGGAGGTCAATTGATCAAATGTGGCTTATTTAACCCACTTGAATTGGCTCAATTTGTGGAACATATGGAAAAGCCCATCTACTTGAAGCCTTGGTGACCTAGTGAAAATACTCCAATAATTTAGAGTTACCATAGTGAATATTGTAAATCCTAAGGGATAAGATTGTATAAAGTTTAAATCTCTTAAGACTCTCCACTTGTAGATAGACTTTTTAATCTCAATTGTCAATGTAATTTAAATTGTAACTTTTGATCTGGGGAACTCAACTATAAATAAAGGTCTTCCCCTTCATTTGTAATCACCCAGTGTATTCCATTCAAGGTAATCAAACACTTTGAGATTATTCATTTCAAACACTTGGTGTGTGTTTGCTTTCATGTGGCTTTTCTATTCTCTTTTTTATTCTTTGCTTGAGTGTTAGCTTTTGCAATTTGGTGTCTTAGAAAATTTCTTTGAGAAATCTTGTCTTTTCGAGAGATAGGCTGACTTAGGCGGATTTGAAGCAAAGGAATTGCCTAAGGGCCCGTGGTTTGCCAGACTAAAGCTCTAGCCCTATGACAAGTGGTATTAGGAGCCAATATTTGAAGGTACCGAATTGAGATGGCGAAAGAAATAGAATATCACATTAATTCGAGGGAGACTCGTGGGAGTTGACAGCGACGTACGTGCACATTAAAACACTGAATTTATGATACTATTTTTAAAGCCTGGTTTTACTGCAAATGTACAATGTTAGTTGTAATATTTATAGTTCTGATGGAAAACAAAGTATCCCAAGGGGTCGAACCCAAAGGAAGAGACGATTGAGCAATAACTAGCATACACTATAGAGTCTAAGTGGCTACTAATACGATTTTATAGCACGGCGATTTATAAAAAGATGAGTTTGCAAGAAAATTAAATATTCTACTTTAAGGACTAAATTGCAAGGAATATAAAACTAGAGGGACTATCTAAAAAATAACTAATAGGGGTTGGTTGAATTTGATGTGGTTTACTAAATCTCGGACTAGAGACATAAATTGCGTAAATTACCAAGTGGCTCCATTTTATCTTCTGATCTCAATTTTACCGACTTCGACGAATTAGGTTTGATTTATCTTCTGATCTCGCCGGTTAATCCGGGACTAATTAACGGTTGTGTGTCAATATTACCTTCCAGTCTCACTTTATCTTGATATTCCCTTAGGGGCGTCAATACCTAAGTTCTTAGTTCTATTCAAATTAGTCCAACTTGTTACGATTTAGTCCTTTGTCCAAGGGATGTTAGTTTACCCACATCTCCATGAACCAACCTCTTTAAAGGTTTAGCTGCACATGCTCAAAGTAAATAAAATAAACATAAACATGGAAAACAAGGCAACCATGAAAGTAAAGCTTGTGAAAACTATAAAAGTTAATATTTTTATGCAAGAAAAGTTATATAGCATTAAACCCAAAGCATTTAACAGAGAAATCTAAGGCATGAAACATAAAAGGAACAAGCTTTAACAGATTAAAAGTAAAATAAACTGAAATACATTAAACTAAACCTTAAAGAGTCTTGAAAGAAAGGTACAAGGACTGAAAATGTAAATAAACCTTAGCTACTGTGTTAACTAACTTAACTAACTCTAAGAACAACAACAAGAAGTAAATGCAGAAAAATAAACTCTAATCTAAGGTAGAAGAAGAGAAAAATAAAAAAAACTAGAAAAGTGCAAATAAAAACTAAAGAAAACCTAAAGAAAAATAAACCTAAAACTAAGCTAATATGTGTCTCTCCCATCTTCAGCAATTTTTGGTTGTTTTGAAGTGTATTCTGATGACTTTTTGATCCCAAAAATGCTCTTACATAGGCCTTGTGTGATTGGTGGGCGGAATAGACAAAAGTTTCCCTTTTTGTCCAAGTTTGTCCCCCTGACAAAGATGATATCGTAATAACGAGAAGAGGATATCGCAATATCTTGAACAATATTGAAACTTGGGGTCTTCCTTGGGAGGTGGATATCGCGATACCCAATGGGGATATTGCGATACCACTGAAGGGAATCCTTGATCTTCTACACTATCAGAGGTATCACATTCCAAGGGTTGGATATTGCAATACCCTTGCCCTTGGTACCGTTCTCACTCATTTTCGACCTCTAACACGTCCATACAGCACTCAAACATACGTTAGGCCTCCAAATGGCACTAGCAGCCAATTTGGGTAAAAAAATAACAAAAATGAGACATTTTCACTTATTACCCAAAAAATATGAAAATAGTGAAAAACTATGCTAAAAACTCTATTTTTCTCGAGAAAAAGCTCATTAAATGCGTCGAAAAAGCCTAATTTGCCACATCAATTTGTGGTAGATCAGGAGGGCTAGGAAAGTTAGTAGATTGAGGGATATGCTGTCTGCTTTGGAAGGTCGAGTGACCAATCCCGAGGAATCCGTAGGTGGTATAAAGGAAAGCATTGAGGTAGTTGAGGGACACATTGCAAAGCTAGACTCGAGGAAAGATCCACTTAGGGAACAAGTGTTAGGTACTATGAATGTTAATATGGAAGAGATGCAAGGAGCCCTCAATTCCACTGGGAAGAAGCTGACTAAGAGGAATGATGCTCTTGAAGTTCTAATGACGACTTTAAAGAGGGAAACTAAAGCCATGGTGACAAATTTGAACACATAAATTGAGGAACTCAAGGAAGAACTCACTATTTTTAGAGATTCCATGGAAAAAAGGGTGTTGAGGGCTGCAGCAAAATGTAAGATGGATGTTCCCAAACAAAAAGAGTTTAAGAGGACGAGGTCCATGAGGGATGTGGATAATTTCTTATGGGGGATGGAACAGTACTTCCGTGCGATGGGCATTGAGGATGATGCCCTTAAGGTAAACGCTGTTGCAATTTATTTTATTGATGTCACTCTTTTATGGTGGCATCATAGTTCCACAAATGAAAAACAAGATGGTACCGCAATTGGGACTTGGATGTAGTGTTCTAAAAGGAATATAAGAAATAATTTTACCTTGAGAGTTTTGAAGAAGAAGCTTGGGCTAAGTTGCGCTGGCTTACGCAACAAGGCACAGTTTGAGAGTATGCCTAGGAGTTCACTAAGTTGTTACTCCAAATCCTTGATTTGAGTGAGAAAGAGGGATTTTACTAGTTCAAGGATGGGTTGAAGCCTTGGGCGAAGCAAAAGTTGCGTCGACTAGGGGTCAAAAAGCTTACCAAAGTCATGGTTGTAATGGAGTCCTTTTCGAACTTGGTTGGAAGAAAAACAAGTTCAAGTCTTCCAATGTAAGACCCTCAACCTGATCCAATTGACCGGATCCGAATATTGGGTATTACCACTCAAATACAGACAAGCTTGATTTACTAATGCAGTTTACAGATAATGACAACTTAATTACAAATTTCAAACTAAAATACATAAGTAAATACAAATACAACACGAGGAAATTAAATCACAATCATATCCAAATTGAAAACCAAAATTATTACAATACCCCAAGTGTGGATTTCTAAGGAGTATTTTAATCTTGGACATGCCACCAAGCTCGCTCTATATGCATAATAACCCGATACGCCACTTCTTGGTGTAGTCTTGGCATCGTCCCTCCTTGCGCGTACCCACAACATCACACCTGCAACATAACACACACATATAAGTTCATAAGAACTTAGTGAGGGTATCATCTTTGACCTGGGTCATATTTGCAAATAACAACTGATATTTTAGTCCGACAATCTCATTGTTCTTAACCATTAACTTTGTCTATAGCAAATGTTTGCTCAAATCCTATTCTCTAATACTTGTTCGTTGCCATGCAATACTATAAGATTATTTCCTTATCTTAATTGTCATTGATACTTTACTTACACTTTTTAAATATATAAGCAATCACCTCATTGAGAATCAGGGAGGAGCACATACATAGGTAACAGGTATTTCCTTCGAATATACAAAGGTTATGTCTATGTTCAGAATCCATCTCAATACTAGCTCATTACTTCACCATATCTCTTCAATTCACTATCTCTGACCAATCCTTAGCCTTTGTGGCCTACCTTACCATATAGTCCATATGTACAATTTGTACTTCTGACTTTACTGTTCATGTTTAAAGGAAAAACAAAGCACACCATTTACTTAGCACATAACCCGCCATAAGGATGTCCTTCGTAGTTCATTACTGAGAGCCTTTTTAGATCACGCCACCAGAGCAGCCCATCCGAAGTGCGCCATAAAAGTTTTTCTTGTAGGACTCACCATAAAATCTATTCCTTCAGAATTTGCCACAAAGGCTTTCATATCAGAATTTACCACACAAGCTATTTATTCATGGTTTGCCGTTAAGGCGATTCTTAAGAGTGCGACACAAAGGTTTTCATATTCTACCATAACGACGTTCATTCCATATTGCGCCATAAAGGCGTTCATTTTATATTGTACCACAAAGGTTTTTCTTTCCTGGCATGTTTATGATATGGATTCGCCAAAGCTACTACTTGAGGTTTGCCCATCATCGTCCAAGGACATGTAGGGATCCCCATTGGGTAATCATGTTCTTTTAGTTTCCTTTAGAAAATGCCATGGCCATGGGCTTTTCCTTTCAGAGATCGTGTTTAAAGTCCTAACGGACCACTTTAAACTCCACCGTGGTGAACAGACACAGACTCACTTGACAGACCCATCATGCACTAACACAGTTCATATTCATATTTAATTCCACAACTTTTTTTTAATCAGAGCATACCATAGAATACATCTAAGACACACATTTATGACCAAACCTAAACTTCTCAAATTCCATACCAGAACATGCATTCTATCCTTAGCATTCGTTCATACAGTTGCATGACCATCACACTATAATTTTCTAGTTTCGGTTTCATCGTTCAATCAAATTCTATAGAGATACCTCATGTGAATAGTATACATGTAAGAGTCGGTATAGAGACTCACTTTACAACTATGGGTAGCAGTTTGAACTCCAGATCCAACCTTCATCAAGATATTACAACAATCACTATTTATAAAATAGATGAACACCATTAAAGCTCATTCAAGTAACCATACTATCACTTCAAACCCAGAAGAACCCCATACAAAGCCTTACTCCATCTTACTATTCATGCACTCATTCCGACCTACTCTTTCTTAGTACAACATGCAGAGTCATAAAACTTACTTCGGCATGGAGCAATCATTGATAAAATCTGGGATCTCAACTTTAGCTTAGATAAATGCCTTTTGTTCCTGAAGCCTCACATAACCTTATCTTACAAGAAAGAATAAGAGAACTCTCCTTTTCCAACTTGAACATCTATTATTATAATCTAAGTCCTTATTGGAACTTGAAAAATGGTACATCATTACTGAACTGTCTTATCAAAAGTCTACAACATTCGAGAAACCTAATTGAGTATTCACTTACCTTTTAACTATTCTGATTCACATTCAGTTGGTTCTTAACCAGCTTACCTTGCAATTTAACTTGCACAGTACCATAGTTAATCAGGCCTGCCATACCTTTGGCGTGAACTCAAACTCTTGATACCATTTTACTTGACCGCTGGTCTTATTCCCACCAATATGACCATATGACAAGGTTCCTTTATTAATTTAACCAGATAACTGTATACATCTGCTGTACTCGCCGAAAGAGGCACTTTGGTGAAGCCTACTCTGCCTATCATATTACCTTAGGACTATACGCCAAATCTTGTACCCGCTAGAAATGGGATGTTACATCCAAGCCCAAAAAGACGGGTAATAGTGGGGAAGACCATGAAGAAGAACATGTTATAAATGGAAACGATGGCAATGATAACAATAGTGGTAATGGTAAAATACAGAATGGGAAGAGGAAACCTAACAACCACCTGAAGGGCAAGGAGAATGAAAAGAAGCCAATATAGTGCTTCTTATGTTATGGGACTGCCTACAACGATTCAAGCTGACCACGATCAGTGAAGAAGAGAAAGTAGAGCTTGATGAGGAAAATGTATTAAGGCTTGGGTCAATGATACCCAATTATGCGAAAGCAAAGAGGGATCACAAGTAGAAAAGATTGGTGTTTGTGGAAATCAACATTGTAGGCTAAAGAAAGAGTGCTCTTGTTGATATAAGAGCATCTGATTTGTTCATATCGGAGAAATCTATGGGTAAACTTGGTCTTTCAGTTGGAAAAATAACTAAGAGAATCGAGACTATAAATTCCAAAGTGTTGGGTAATGTGCCCATATTGTAATAGACATGTAATTGTTTTCTATGTATTTGAACGATTAATAAATAAATAAAGTTAATTTCACATTTCACTATTATGTCTATTGTGTTTCTGTCTTTCATGTTTTGCATACATAGAGAAATTGTGACAAGAAAATATTAACTCATTGATTGTCTAAGTTCAAACTAATGATAAGTGGCACTGTAAGAACATTTACATTGTGAGAAAGACAACTTACTTCAGTAGATAATCTAAATGAGTCTGTAATCCCATAAATGAATCAAAGTGAGCATTTGATTCAAATACTTAGAAGGATTATTATGTCGTCTACAATTCCAATTGGGGAGATGGCTAGTCTTGGCGATCGGAGCAGTTGACTCTACGGGTAGAGACATAGATGTATTCGTTAAAAGAATGGTACATTGGATTGGACCCAAGATGAATTGATTTTGAATCAGTTTGTGAATTAATTCACTTGTGACATTCATGGTGTGATTTAGCTAAATCCTGAGTTAGTCACTGACCATGCATATGTAACTTATGCGCTTTGATATAAGTGGAGGCTTATGCTTTAAAGATGATCGAGCCCATAATTGGTATGTTAGGTACATGACTGGTGAATGGCATGGCTTTACTGGCAAAAATGGAATTCATAGCTTGATTAAAGAGTTAACGATATCCTCTGATTGTCATTGTGTGGATTGATAAATATGGAAAGTGGCCACGAGTTGTTTGTTCTCGAACAAGGAATTTATCACAGCTATTTGTTGACAGTGATCATATTAATCATTAAGAAGATACAATGGTGACAGTGAGAAAAAATATGATTGTATTGAGTGAACGAATTTAACTCAAAAGAACCAAGAAGATTATATGAGGGTAACACACACATACAAGGTCATTGGACAAAGCAGTTGGATGAATTGCTTTAGTGAAGAGTATAAAATAATGAGTTTTCAATCATGGTACTTCTTGTGGACTGGCTCCATAATAATGTAAATTGCGAATTATCAGAACGATGTTTCTGGACATAATTGCAATTACTAGAGCCTAATTGTATATGTCTGATTGGTCCTTCTGCTAGCTTAACAAGAGCTCGATTGGACTGGATTTAAATCAAAAGAAAATTCTATAACTTTGGACATAATTAAATTGAGTCTATTTATTCGATGTGGAATTAAATTAGGTGGTCGTGAGAATTGTTCAACTAGAGATTTTGATTAAAGAATTTTCTTGAAAAAATAATTTAAAAAATCTAAGTGATTTTTAGGAAAATTAATTTTAATCAAGTAAAATTAAATTAAACAAATTAATTAAAATTAATATGATATTTTTGGAAATTAATTTTTCAAGTTAGACAATTGGCCTAATGGGTAATTGAACTTGAAAACTGGATCTGAGATCGAAAATTGGGAACCTAAAATCGAGATCAAGACCCAAAAGCTGGTTGAACCGGGCGTGGTATTTGAAATCTGGCTGGCGGTTCAATCGGTGGCAGGACTGGGCCGGTTGGATCATCATTGGCCCGTCCCGAACCGTAGAAACCAAACCGGCTTGGAGTGCCATGAGAGTGTCACACATGCATTAGCACCACCGGACATGACGGTGCTGACGACAGCGATGGCGACATTCCGATGGTCAACGGGTGGTCCTTTGGCGGTTGAGCAGTGGAGGAATCACACTCCTACTAGGACTCTACCAGATAATTTGATTTCAGATTAATTATTCCAAAAATAATATTATTTTAATAGATTTAATATTAAATTAAATTTAATATTTATCTTATAGATAAATATTCTATTAATTTAATAGATTTAATATTAAATTTAATCTAATATTTATCTTGATAAGTATTATATTAATTCAATATTAAAGTGATTAAGTATAATCATAGTTTAACTCTCTAAACTCTTCCAATATAAAGAGAGCCATGAGTTATTATTTTACACACACTTGAATTCAAGAGAAAGTTATAGAGAGAAAATTCTTTGAAGAAATTATTTCATAAGATTTCTTAAAATATTTCTCTTATTTATAGCTTGACCCAAAAGTTTAGAGAAATTGTAAAATTGCCCCATTGATAATTTTTTTTGGAAAATTTTCTGATTCGAAGCGAGCCTACACTTGACAAACTTGAGCTTAAGGGTAGCGGAAAAGACTACTCGGTCAAAGCGTACATCTTAGACGAATCAAAAAGGTACAATTTTTATTAAGTGTTTATTACTTTAGATATCACAACCAAGTTTTTGTTCTAGAAAAAAATTTAAAACTTTAGTTTTTCCTTTAAACTTATTTTTCGCTGCGTTTTAGAAACTTCTTTTTTCAACACAAAGAGGTCCCAACTATGAGAGTAACACAAGGAGTTGAGCTATAGACTGGTGATTGGAAAGGCAATGAAGACTTTGAGGTAATTCATGTAAATCATTATGACTTTGTTCTTCGCTTGAATTTCCTTAACAATATTAATGCTATGTTGATTCCTTTTGTCGATTGCACATCTATCTTGGATACTCGACAATAACAATGTGTTGTGATGGTGAGTTGAGACAGGGTGGTGGAACCAAGGTTTTATTGACAATTCAACTAGCTAAGGATGTTCCTTGTGGTGAGAACATTGACTTGGTAAATTAGAGTGCTAAGGAGATCTTTTTGGAAACGTTAGAGGTGCAATAAACCAATATGAGCCCGTTGAGTTATCAGTGGGGCTACCAACTATGAGAGAGGTGGGTTGTGCATCTAACTTCATAGGGAAATAAGTGATGCAAATTGGTAGTCAAAACAAGTAAATGCTATGATCGAGGTACATCTTAAACACTTTCCTAATGTTTTATATTATGACTTACCATTGGCTTGATAAAAAAATAGGGGTCCTTTTAGAGTTATGAAACAGGTAAGCTGAGAGGCTTACAAACCAAAGTTGGTGGCAATACTCAAGGTTAACACGGTGTTCAATGTGGGAATGCCAAAGCATATTTTTATGGGTTAAATGGATCATGATGAAGACAAGTCATTAGGAGCAATGGAATCTTACAATCGATATGTACAAGATAGAAAAACAATTTAAGTTCGACGAGGATAAAGACATAAGCCGAGACAAATGTTTCGAGGAAGGGAACTACACAACAAAGACACCATTTGGGAATCAGCTGAGGATTGAGGCAGTTCCGAAATGAGTTAGACCAGATTGATTTTAAGGACGCGACGAGGGTGGTGGGGGAGAACGTGACAGGCATGGATCAAAGCTCTTGAAGAATGCACACAAAATAACCCATAGAGGTCAATTGATCAAATAGGGCTCATTAACCCACTTGAACTGACCCGACTCATAGAACATATAGAGAAGCCCATCTACTTGAAGCCTTGGTGGCTGTAATGACTCAATTTTCAGTGGTGTCGGAAAATGCTATTTTGGAACCTCATTTCTTTAAACTGAGTCCGTAAGGATAAAATATAAAGATTAAGGAAGTTATTATGGAAATATATTGAACTTCTGTTAAGTAATTTAATCGAGAAAATAGTTAATTAAAGCTCAAGGACTAAATTGTAAAATTCTGATCACTATTAATTTTAATTTAGAAAATGCTTGAGGACCTAGATGAAAATTATCGAAAGGGCTTCATTTTTTATTTAACCATTGCTTACCATAAGATAGGGGATGATAATGGTGTATCCCAATTAGTTTTAATATGATAATTAATATATATAATTAAACCTTAATTAAGTTAATTAAACAAACTTAATTAATAATTAAACATGGTATATATGTTAACTTAGTGGAAAGAAAGTTGATATTCATCATCTTCTTCCACTGTTCATTGAAGAAAAAGAAAGAAAAAGCCTTAAGCTTTCAACAATATTAGACCATCAATTTTGTAAAGGTAATTAAGCCATTTTTATCATTCTTTTATATATTCTTGATCATAGGAGCTTGATTTAGTTAGGCCGTTAATCAATTTGTTCAATTGTTGAGTTTTTGGCAAGTTACCATTATAGAGAAATTGATTAAATAAGCTTGAAATTGGGAATTGAATTACACTTGCTAGATAGCTATGTAACACCAGGGACTAAAGTGAAGAAATTGAAAACCTATCATGAGCTTATGTTATGAATAGAAAGTATAGAGTCCTTAATGAAAGAATGTGAACTTAGATTTTGATCCGATGTTAGATATTGGAAAATATGCATAGCTCGAGTATATGGACTAAATTGAATAAAATGAAAAATATGTTTGGTTTTGCATTTGAATTCTAGTTGGATGTAAACTGATATTGTTTCTATTATTGAACTATCAAATGTAGCTAAAGACAACATCGGGCCATCGCGAGAGAAAAGAAAAGCGAGGGTTTTTGACGAGTGACGAAAGAAATTCAGTTTGTATTTTTATTGTTCAAGTTCAATATATATACACGTATACATGATTGTTGCATAAGGGTTATTGAAGTAAGATGATTACTCGTTTCATGAATCGAATTATGTTTGTCGATATTGAATGCCAAGAACTGAAATGCTCTGAGTATGGTAGAAATGAGTATTATATGAATTGCTAAATGATATGTGATACGAATTGGTGATGAAAATTGTATGAGATCATGATATGTGAATTGGTTTATAATGTGTAATTGAAACATTGGTTGCCCTATTAGTTGTTTAGGCAAATTTGGATATAGTTGGCATGTTGTGGTGCCTTAAACCCGACCAAGTCAGTTCGGCCCGAGTCAAGAATGTCATATTAGTCCCTTACGTGACCACACCACAGGCAACCACTCACACCAAAACATATACATACATAGTAATCAATCAACAATTAAGGGTAAGCATACAATCCTTAAAATCAAGCTTTATTTAGCAAAATCATCAATACAACAACTAAGGGTAAAATTGTCATTTTTCATTCACCATTTGAAATAGTCATAATAAAACAAATTAAGCATCCCATTACTTTATAAAATTTTATTGTAAACAATACTTGAAAGAATCAGATTAAATCGATAAGTAAAACTCGATAAACTTTAAAAAAAAGGTTTTAAGGACTAAATCATATAGAAAAATGTTTAAATAACCCTTTTGCAAAATTGAAAATATAATTATGAAATTAGTTATATAAAACTCAGTCATGCAAATTTTCATAACATTTCATAACATTTAAGGATTCCAATTTCATTGCATAAAAATTAGGACTAGATTGCAAAGGAAAACAAAACAAGACTTAAACAGACATTGAGTCACATCGTGATGCCGCAAAATATAGCGTCCCAATGTTGATCCCTCATCATGATGTCATATGAATGTCTTCGCGACGTCTGCAATTTCTATAGAAACAACCCAGCAACTTGCAATTGACAATTTGGCAAAAACTATACATACCATTTCATGCATTTAAGTCTATTTCTTGATTCTAACATGTCATATAACATACATACAATGATTAAAACATTCTCAAACACTAAAACATAAAATAAACTAACTTAACCCCTCAAGTAATTGGTTATTCTAGCATGCAATCTTACATATCATAATCCAATTACTCAACATACCAAATTTGCATCTCATGCATTTCTAAAGGCAATACCTAATCATTTTATACCATTTGGTCAATTCAAACTTGTCTCAATGTCCAGAATACCATTCTAACCCTCATATCAAATTCCAACCATCCTTATGCATTTATAACACTTAAGATTTTAACAACACTTAGAATGCATTTTAAACATTATTCCAAAGCAATCAAACAATCACAATTCAAACATAAAATTCCTTAAAACAATCCATGAAGTCCATTTACAGTACCAAAAAAAGGAAAGTTTGGATCCCTAAAAAATAGTCCCACATTGCCTTCATTTTTATAGTTGAAAACACATCACATACTCAAGTGGATAGCCTTGTTTGGATCACTTGGATTTCTCACTTAACCCCCCCGATTTAGCTATTTTTCTACAAAATGTTAATATAAAAGTGTAAGCTTATCTAAGCTCAGTAAGTGTTCAATATTTCCACAATTAAACACATAATCCACAGTTAAGAGAAAGCATACTAATGCTAACATTCATGGAATTAAAGTAAACATATTTTGTACCATCTCATATTGATATATTGGCATCTTGTGACTATGAAACACGTAATAAAACATAATACGGTGAATAAACGGATCTGAAAACACACCAATAACTCAAAGAGTCTAACATAGTCCCATATAAGTGTAGCATGAAGTTAACACTCTCCAAACACACCACGTTGTCCCGATGAATGGAGCTATGCTCAACATTCCCTTATCTCTCCAAACACAATCCTAATATCAAAACACATATGAGTACTCAAATCCTATGGCATGCTAATGATATCTAATGGTTCCAAGATATCACAATGCCAACATATCCACATATACACAATTTCTTACTATTTTATTTTACTTGTCAAAATACATATTTACACACTTTCACATCACTTTTAATGCACTATCATGTGCTATCACAATGCTCATAGACCTACATTCACTAAAGTTCACATAGGTGTGCATAAGAACAACAAGTCAAACACCATAATCTGACATAAACACATAGTATTATTTCATCATTGCTCATCCTTCACATTTCTCATAACATTGATGCATTATTTGTAAGATAATGTAAGCTTGAGTAAGAACACTTACGCTTGGAACTTAGGATAGATTATTAGGCTAACCTAAGCTCCTATTGAACTCATTGGATTGTTCTTAGAAGCAACAATTCTAGATCACTCACCGTATCGCTTTCGCTCGATCCTGAAAGCTCAAACAAGCTTCTCTTTACCCTTCGCTTTGCTCGCAGAGGCTCCCAATGGATCCGACACTTTTCAAACACATTAAACACAATATATACTAGTCATTAACAGCTTTAAACACATTTAAACAACCACAAAAATCACAGATCAATGCTCTCTCCTCTTAATATTGAAATTTAACAAGTTTACAAAAATAAGTGACTGCCTCACTTAATTATTGTTTCTAATCCTTAAACGTGTTTCTAAACATACTAAACATCATATTAGATCATATCTAAACCATCAAAAACACCTAATTTCTCATATCTAACTTTTCTGGAAAATTAATCATGCATGAACAATCTAAAAGGGAAAATTCCCAATTCTTTAAAATCCTTTAACGATATATCAAATTGAGTTTAAAAACCTTCTAACCCGTTCAATACAGGTTGAAAATCATTTAAAACCAATGGTTTGACTTAGAAATTCAGATTTCACCATTTTCAAGCTCATTTCCGGTTTAAAATTTTACATCCATGTAAATCTCAATATATTTGATCAAATCTCGATTTATAAAAACAACAAGCATATAATTATCATTAGGAATCAGAATATTAACTCAATTGAAGAAGAATGACGAGTTGATACAATAATTTGATGAAAAATAGCTGAAGAGAAAATGAAGAAATTGACGATGAAAACAATAGTGTTATTTAAAATTGAAAGATGATTGGTGTTTGGAAAGTAGGAAAATCAGAAAGGTTTGATTAATTTGAGAGAAAATGCTCAGATTGAGTGTAACACCCCAAACCGGGCCTAGACGTTATGACCCGATCTGGCGTGTCACATCAAAGTGTCGTTTGAAAATCGGGCTTGTCGATGATAAATCATTGCTGAATTTTAAATCTTTTTAAACTGTTGGGGTTGTAAAATCAAAACTGGATATTCACTTGTTGGTCATATCATTTATTAGTCAGGATTAAGTTTCGCGGAAGCTTTCCAGAAATAAACTTTAAAATTTGAAAACGTGTGATTTTCTTTGAAAACAATTATTATTTTGAAAACCCGTGTTTCCTAGTCTAACCGGTCAATGTAAAAAGATAACACCAAACAAAAGTTAAAACCTCGAATGACCTTATTACAAAAATATCTTCCCAAAATAAGTAACTTAAAGAAATCTATGTATAAATCGAAACATTTGCAAACGTGTGGCCACCTCTGAGTCATTCGCAGCTCCAAATCCTCTAAGGCTGGTTATTACCTATATAGTTAAAAGAAAAGGGTGAGTTACGAGAACTCAGTGTGTAATCCCCTATTACAGTGACAGTCTGGGCCCAAGCCCTATCCAGTAACAGATCAGTCTCGGCTTTAGCCCTATACAATAACAGAGTGGGTCTAAGCCCAAAATCATAATAATGCAAAATAGATATGCAACCCCACCCAGTCCAGCCAACGCACCACCCGTACCAACCAACACACCATGTGGGGACCAAGTCGACCCACCCAGCCAACACACTAATATCGCAGCATAGCTGCTAATAATAACGCAGCAAAGCTGCTAATAACAGTTAACGTGGTCAAGCCACTAAAATCAGCATACGTGGCGAAGCCACTAAAATGATAAAAACGTGGCTGAGCCACTAGTACAGTACTTCCTCCAATTACAAATCAGAAACCCAACCCCAATGCAGAATGTCGTGTCATAAATATTTTGTGTATGCAGTATGTCACAATCATAATCAGTCATATAAATATCATACACACTACCACTAAGGGTATAATGGTCATTTTATCGGTTAGGGGTAAAAAGGTAATTTCACCCATTGGGGGTATTTCGAAAATTTTACCCATCGAGGGTATTTTAGTAATTTTACCCATCGAGGGTATTTCAGTAATTTTAGTTCTATAACGGCCTTTCTGAAGGCCTACAGTCGCCTCGAGTGACATAGATACCCCTTTTTGGTCGAAACGGTGCAATTGGGCCCAAAGCCCAATTTTCGGCCCAAGCGGGCCCACACGCTCGTGTGGCCCAATCAGCCCAATTTTGGTCGCGGCCATGCGAACCTCGCAGCCAAATCCACTATCTGACACTTTTGTGAATTTTACCCATGTAGGGCCCATGGGCCCAATGGGCCCACATGGCCCACCTCGGCCCAACGAGGCCCATTACGACTTAAGCCCACGAGAATGTTTTTAACAGCCTCAACGGTCTATTGCCAATGATCGTGGCTCAGTTTATCTCTACGAGCGCTTGCACGCTCGAGAGCCCTCAGATGCTGAAGTTTTGGCTTATCGATTTTTCGGCTTTAGCCGATTTCAAATTCGTCAGGGGTGTGGATACACACCTTCACTCGTCATATTGACAGAACCAAAAGTGGGTGCATGATTACACACCTTAATTTGGAATCGCTCCCAAATCCGCGAGCACCCAACCTAGCACCATCGAAATCCGATGTTAGGCTTTAATCGTTAGAGTAACGCCCTTTTAAGAGCACTTAATCTGATGTATCTCCCTTACCTAGCTTGACAACAGACTTTAGCCTGTTAAGGCCACAGATCAAGGTTGACCACACGCCCACACCGAATATCTGTGACAAATCAGTTCTTATTAAACAAAATAGTGACCCAAAGTGTGGCCTAAATCCACAATTGCTACTTACCAATTGTCGGGGCATTCGGCCTAATCTAAGAGTAGGGTATTGATCTTACCCTTAACGAAAGACAGAATTTGATGACTGAAAAACCTCTGCGCTTCACCACTCCTCGGGAAACCTAAACCCAACGATCACCACATCAAGAGGAAGGGATTACCATTCTGCCATCAAAGAGCATGAAAGAAAGACATATTCGGTTTTTTAAATAAAATGGGGATATGAGAGAACAGTTTTAAACCAAAAAGGGAAGAATATAATCGCTTACCGATATCAGGAATACTTGCAGAACTGCAACAGCGAGGGAAAGAGAATGGAGAATTCGGTCACCACAGAACTAATTAAGAGGAAAGGTTCGACTCATAAGCTAATAGGAAACTGAAAAAAAAGAGAAGTGATGATATTCGGCTTAGGGAAAAAGGAAAAGAAGACAACCAATGAATGAAGAGAAAGGGGGAGAGAAGTAGAGATTCAGCCACCCAAGTGCTTGTAGACGAAATGCTAAACTGAGCAACAGAAGCATATGAATGGCTAATAGCAAGGAGAGAAAAAAATGCACGAATGGTATCTTCAAATTTTGGCACACCCAAAACAACAAGGAAAAAAGTGCTAAAACTGACCTACAGCAGAGAAAAGCCTTCAGGAAACCCCCTAGCTGAATTTGCACAAACAAGTCTCCTAATTCAGCTACAACACACCCTCCTTTGAAAATGCTTGATTCTCTCCATGATTTACTCCTAAAATCCCTCTATGACCCATTCAAAACTCTCATCCATCAGACTTTCACTGCAACACAAACTCTGGCCGTCCAACCTAAAAAATAAACACTCCCTTACTTATCCCAGGACTTGAACCTCAGACCTCTCAGTTACTCCACACGCCACTTGCCACTAGGCCACAAGCTCCTCTTGTGTCATTAACCTAGCGTTATTATTAATAAAGCCTAAGTGCCAGTGTCCAGGTTCATTTTAGTGGAAAATTGAAAATTTTGGAAAAGCCAAGGCTTGAACCCTGGGCTACTCAGACACTCCCAAATACTCCTAAATCACCTAACCAACATAACAAACATGAAATTGTGTCAGAATATCCAAAATTAAAGACCCTATATTTTTCTGGGGCGTTACAATTCTACCCCCTAAAAAAATTTTCGGCCCAGAAATTTACCTGGTCAGAATAGGTGAGGGTATTACTGTCGCATCGCCTCCACAGGCTCCCACGTGGCTTCCTCTAAACCGTGGTTACGCCAAAGCACCTTGACCAACGGAACAGACTTTCTTCTTTAAACTTTAACGTCACGATCCAGTATCTGCACCGGTTCTTCCTCAAAATTCAGATCAGGCTTAACCTCGATCTCCTCCACCGGCACTATATGTGAGGGATCAGAATGGTATCGCCTCAGCATGGAGACATGAAACACATCATGTATTCGGTTCAACTCAGGAGGTAACTCAAGTCGATAGGCAACCGGTCCCACACGCTTTAATATCCAATAAGGTCCGATGAATCTAGGGCTCAGTTTGCCTCTTCGTCCAAATTTTAAAATCTTCTTCCATGGTGAGACCTTCAGGAATACATAATCCCCCACAGAGTACTCTATCTCCTTACGCTTTAAATTAGCATAAGACTTTTGCCTATCAGATGCTTCCTTTAACCAATCCCGGATCAACTGTACTTTTTCTTCGGTTTCAAAAACTAGCTCTGGCCCCAACACTCGTCGCTCACCTAGTTCTATCCAACATGTAGGGGTATGGCACCTACGACCATATAACGCCTCGTACAGTGCCATCTGAATACTGGATTGGTAGCTGTTGTTATATGCAAACTCTGCTAATGGCAAGTAGTCTTCCCAACTACCTTTGAAATCAATTACACAGCTTCTTAGCATGTCTTCCAATATCTGGATCACCCTCTCTGACTGACCATCAGCCTGAGGATGAAATGCCGTGCTGAAATCCAACCTTGTACCCAAAGCTTCATGTAACACCCTCCAGAATCGTGATGTAAATCTAGCATCTCTGTCCGAAATGATAGACACTGGTACCCCATGCAGTCTCACAATCTCAGCCATGTATAACTTAGCCAACTTCTACAGCGAATAATTAGTGCGGACCGGTATGAAGTGGGCAGATTTAGTCAGGCGATCAACAATAACCCATACCGAATCCTTCTTAGTAGGAGTCAAGGGTAGCCCACTAACAAAGTCCATGGTTACCCTCTCCCACTTCCAGAGTGGAATCTTAACGGGTTGCAGTAATCCCGAGGGCAGTTGATGCTCAGCCTTAACTTGCTGGCATGTTAGACACTTACTCACGAAATCTGTAACCTCGCGCTTGAGCCCTAGCCACCAGTACAGTTCACGCAGATCTCGGTATAACTTATTTCTTCCAGGATGCATAGCGTATGGACTACTATGCGCCTCTAGCAGTATAGACTACCTTAACTCAGAATCCCTCAGTACACAGACTCTCCCACGAAAGCATAGCACTCCCTCACTATTCAGCCCAAAATCCACAGTCTCCCCCTTCTCAACCAGTCGGAAACGAGGGATCAACGATTTATCCAGCAACTGCTTTTCCTTAATTTGATCAATCCAGGTCAGTCTCACTTGGAGTTCAGCCAATAGGCTACCATCCTCAAATAGGCTGAGACGAGTGAACATTGCTCTTAGATCAGATACAACCTTATGGCTTAGTGCATCCGCTACTACGTTAGCTTTACCCGGATGGTACTCAATCGAGCAATCATAATCCTTAAGCAACTCTATCCATCTTCATTGCCTAAGATTCAACTCCTTTTGAGTAAGGAGGTACTTGAGGCTTCTATGGTCTGTGTAAATAGTAGACTTCTCACCGTATAAATAATGCCTCCAAATCTTACCGCAGCTAACTCCAAGTCGTGAGTGGGGTAGTTCACCTCGTGAGGCTTAAGCTGGCGGGACGCGTAAGCAACCACCTTACCCTCTTGCATCAACACACATCCCAATCCACTGTGCGACGCATCACAGTAGACAATGAATTCCTTCCCCGACTCTGGCTGAATTAACACCGTGGCTTCAGTCAGGATTTTCTTCAGTTTCTCAAAACTCCCTTGCTGCTTATCAGTCCAATTAAATGGTACCCCTTTATGCAGCAACTTAGTTAGAGGTGCAACAATCAATGAAAACCCCTCAACGAAACGTCTGTAATACCCAGCCAGACCCAGAAAACTTCAAATCTCAGATACAGTCTTTGGTGGTTTCCAATCCAACACGGCTTCAATTTTCCGAGGATCAACCCGAATCCCCTCGGCAGACACCACGTGATCCAGAAATGTCACTTCTCGCAACCAGAACTCACACTTGCTGAACTTTCCATAAAGCTGCTTTTCCCTCAGTATTTGCACTACAATCCGAAGGTGCGAATCATGATCCTCCTCGGTTCTTGAATACACTAGGATGTCATCTATAAACACCCCCACGAATCGGTCCAAATAGGGTTGGAAAACTTGATTCATCATATCCATGAAAGCAGCTGGTGCATTCATCAACCCAAACGGCATGACCAAAAACTCGTAATGCCCATAACGAGTCCTAAACACGATCTTGTACACACCCACCTCCTTAACCCTTAGCTGATGATACCCAGATCGAAGATCTATCTTGGAGAAAACCGAGGCTCCTCGTAGCTGGTCGAACAGATCATCTATTCTCGGTAAAGGGTACTTGTTTCTAATCGTCAGTTTATTCAGTTGACGATAATCGATGCACATGCGCATGGACCCATCCTTTTTCTTCACGAATAACACAGGTACTCCCCATGGAGACACACTTGGCCGAATGAATCCTCGGTCCAGTAGCTCTTGAATTTGAGCCTTTAACTCCCCCAGCTCTTTTGGTGCCATCCTATAAGGGGCGATGGACACCGGAGCTGTTTCAAGTAAGAGCTCGATACCGAATTCGACCTCACGGTTTGGAGGCAACCCAGGAAGCTCTTTCGGAAATACATCCGGAAACTCCTTCACAGTTCTGACATCCCCAATAGACAGACCTTTAGAATCAGATATGCTGACATAAGCTAAAAATGCCTCGCAACCTTTGCGAACCAGTTTCTCGGCCCTTAATGCTGAGATTACATTAGATAGATAATCCCTTCGCTCCCCTATCACAACCACCTCCTCATCCTTAGAAGATTTCAATACCATACGCTTAGCAGCACAATCCAAATTTGCACGGTGCTTCACTAGCCAATCTATGCCCAAGATAAGATCGAATTTGCCAAGCGGTAGTTCCATCAAATTCACTGGAAAGATAACCCCTTGGACCTCTAGGGGCACGTTCAACTTATTCACCCTAACCGACTGTCCTAGTGTACTCAACACAGTCATCTCTCTATCCGTAATTTCAAATTGGAAACCCAGCGTCCCATACACATTGCATGCAACATACAAGTGCGTAGACCCAATGTCAATTAAAGTAGTGTATGGTACATTATAAATAAGAAACGTACCAGTTACGACGTTAGGAGCGTTGCCATCCTCTCGGCGCCGAGAAGCATAGACCAACGCTGGCTGTCTCGCCTCAGTGTTACTAGCACCCCTGCCCGATGCTCCACGACCTCTACCCAAACCATTTCCCCCTATGGCCTGACCACGGCCTCTCGGTGGCTGCTGACCACCTCTCCCTGGTTGAACATAGCCTTGACCTGCGGCTTGCATCTGAATAGGCCTCTGCGTATAGTTCTTGACCTTGTGATCCATGGACCCACATCTGAAACATGCCCCAGTTCGTTTCCAGCACTCACCCTGGTGAACTCTCCAGTGTCTGCGCAGAGGTCAGCGGTCTAGCAAAGAAGAACGAGGACCCCAAATGGACCGGCCCATCCAATCTAGGCCTCTTTTTAGGCCCACCAAAAGAACTTGAGGGCCCAAAATCCCTCTTACTTTTGCCCCTATCTTTCTCATGGTTCTGACGCTCTGAGCATTTCACGTCCTCGACAATTTTTGCCTTCTCAAATGGGAAGATGGGAAGAGAGGGAAAACGTGTAACAACTTCTACCCAACCCGAATCACCGGATCCGGATATTGGATGTTACAACACAAAAATATTCATCAGAAATTTATTCATCTAGTGTAATCAATTTTAAACACACTTATTATTTCTTTTTGTACTGTTTTTTAATATAAAAGTAGATATTAAATTTAAAAATTTAAACAGCGTAAAATGTTACAACATAAAAAATCGTTAAAAACAGACTCTTCATGGCATAGTGTACTATACGCTACACTACTATGAAGCTCTATGTATGCATAATATTGCAAATCTTACTTAAAACTCAGCGTAATCCTTGATTGGTCCCTCCCGGTGTACCCACTCAAATAGTAGAACCTGAAACATAAACCAACACTTGTAAGCTTGAGCGGACTTAGTGAGTTTTAACCTATATTACCTTGAAGCCTTTTTAGTTGAACTCGTCATTCTAAAGATTTTTGATTTCATTTCTTTGACGGATACTTTCCTAGTATTAGACATATACATATATGCCGGTTTCTATAATTAACATATCTA